>JAZAYU010000009.1:9400844-10036905 GCA_038501625.1 Corbicula japonica
ATGCAAAAAAATCGAGTTAATGGTTATGTTGGATCTAATTCACCAAGCCAACTTGTACTTGTTCGTCTATTTGAGAACCTGTTGGGAAAATATTGATTGGTGCTCCCTAGAACCTTGTTTAAACTCCCAGTAAAATTTTCCACAGACCATTCCAAGGCGTTATTGTTGCATTTTTAGTTAATCATCCCTTAAACAAACATAATGATCGAAGTATAATGCTAGTTTGATATTTATTTGAACAGAGGCAAACATATATAAAAAACCTAAACATGTTCGTGATGTTATTTCTTTAAATCGTTTTAGAACGGAAATGAGGCGTAGAAACGAATGATCCATAATGTTTCATTATATTGGATGTTTCGTGGAGACAAATATAACGCAATGCAACAGTTTCTGCAAACAGACTCATCAATCAATTGATCAGTCGTTTTTGATGAAGAAACTTTATTGCATTGGCAAATTAAACAGGAAATAGATATCAAAAGAACGTAATGCTGCTGCAACTTTGTCTAGAAATTAATGCAAGTTATAAGAGCGTAGGATTCTATGACCGGTATATCAGTACCATCGTTATTAAGGCAATGCGGCAGTTGATAAATAACTAAAGTTAGCAATTTAACTTGAATTGAATTGTTGCTTTTGCATGACTAGGCTGTGTAGCCGTAGGGTGTACGGTACGGGTTCCCAGTATGGTCACTATCATTTTGGGCGCGTCACGGGAAAAAGGTACCTTCGGACATTTGACGTCAATTCTTGAAATGTCGTCATAAAATTGAGCAGACGGCATTGGTTATTATGCATTTCCCTGTATAATGAACAATATAAAATCAAATGTGCAATAAAATAACATATTTGTTATGGGAAAGGAATTGATTATTGTTAGTTCTTTACAAATACAGTAATACCTAAAATGTCAAAAAATATAACCAAAAGCACGTTTTCCCGTGCCGTGCCCCATTTTATAAATCCTAGATTTCAAAATGTAATAAAACACATAAAAAGAGTCAATGGCTTGAATAAATATAATGTTGCTGCTTTATTTTTTACATGCCGTTCCAAATTTGTAGAGAGCGATTAGTGACATGCTATTAAATTGGCACGGCAGTTTGTCTATTGAATAAAATTATTAACAACATTTCTAATCAAAATGTACCCATTAACTCATGTTCAAGGACACCAAATCTAAAACTGTTTTGGTACATCAAGTGCAACTATACTTGTTTGTATCTAACGACTTTGGACAATTCATTAAATACGTCTTTGAAAATGAAAATAGTCAAGAGAAGCCACATACAGAATAACATACTTTTTCCCATTTAGAACAACATATAAAATCAACGATAGTTTCTCCATAAAGGTTATGAATACCACTTTACGGGCACCCAAAAAGATATTGGCGATCAAATGTATCAAATAAGTTATGAAAAGGAAGAGTCATTAAGATTGTTTCTCATTCATTTCTTCAATTCATAATGTAAAATGTTCTTCAACGTTATTATTAGTGCCATACCACTGGTGTTACTGATCTGCATTTGTTTAATATCTTACTCCTCCGAGATATGTTGCCCATTTTGAGAAGAAATCAGAGCAGAAACTGATATTTTATGCTTGTTATTTTGACAATGACTGCAATATTTGTAAAATGCTATTGAATAACTGTAGTTTTTTTTGCCAAAACGACGCCTGGCACATACATGTTTTGCCGCATTGGCGAAACATTGCCAAAGGAAGAAAGTCCAAAACACTGGGTTGGTACCCGTTTCATAGGTTTCACTTTCTTCGAAAATCCTTAGAGTTCTATTTGAATTTTGATAATAGAGAGACTTTAAACAAATGTAAGAGAATTAGGTTTAAAGGAATCATTTGAGCATCATTTAGTCAGTAAGATAATCTCATACACAATCCGAGCAGAAGAAATCGAGGCAAAACTGAAAGGTACATACCGTTTCTATCGTCCGCCACTGCTGTGGTGTCTACTCGGTATCGCAAATCGGCGACTTGGAAAGTGGTCTTTGGTTACTTGTTTGTAAATGGTCATATTATTATCCGATGCTTTCTTTTCTTCTCTATGGCTTGGCTGTGTAGCGAACCTTTGTCTTTTCTACTATGGATATTTCACTTGGTGGAAAAATCCGGTCAGTTTTGTCTTTTTTGATGGTCCGTTATGTCCTAAAATCTGGTCCGTTATGTCTGGTCCGTAATTGTCATGGTCCGTAATGTCCCGATTCCGAAAAAACAACACTTGTATGATTCTTCAGACGCAATCTATCAATTATGTTTGTCCTTGATTAATGTTTAATGTAGCTTGCGACAGTGTGATAACAGAAGCTGAGGCAATTTGGGAAAAGGCGTGCTGTTAATTCTTCATCTTCGTGTGACATTTTTCAATAACCTTTGGCTTCGTTCCGATATTGTTTCCTTGTGACATTGTTCAATAACCTTTAGTTAAGTTCCGATATTGTCTTCTCCTTATTTCAAACACTGTGCATCAGATCGAAACCATTATATAATATAAATAATTGCAAAAATCTTGCCTTATCGTCTGAATTGCTGAAAGGTGTGTTTCATCTATAAAGCTGCTAATAAGTGAACCATACATATTAAAATATGACGTCTCACTTCAAAGCCTATAAATAGAACAAGGAAAGTATAACAATCTGGACGACATTCATGCTAATGATGTAATGTCCCTGAGCCAGTTTGTGGTTGGATCCATCTGATTGTAGATATGAAGTGAATAGTTGTTTGACTTATGATATGAAATAGAGATCAAGTATAAGTAGTTATATAAGTGGTAAATTTTATTGAATATCACATATGACTGGCAATGATGTGATAATGATATCTTGAAGAATATCAGCATGGATGAAAGATCCCTGGGTAGAGGGAAGTGGATATTGTCCACATAAGTTAAGCAATGTAGTAAAAACGTTTAATTAGACTAGATATCACAAAACATAGACATGAGAACTTCTGACATAAATAGATGTTGCAATTAAATGATACAAAGTAAAAAGGTGTTTTATGCAATCCACATTAGTGGTAAGAAATCTTTGATCACAATGAAATTGTTAAAGGTTAACAAGAACCTTTCACTAGGAAGGATTCACAGCTATGTCATCAATTTGTGTTATCAGTTCCACATGATATACATTTCTAGGAAGGTGGTACAATACAGTGTAAACAATGGTTCCTTGTGATAAGATATTTGCTGTAAATTTAACAGAAAATGCTGAACCTTGAGTTAAATTTCTCTCATCTGACATAACCTGAGCATTCAAATGTTTAACTAAAACTTTGATTACAGTGTCAAGGTTTAAATTTGTCAGGGAAAAGGCAAGCATTAATTGAAAAGATTCATAGAAATTCTCATAGTATTTTCATATCAAGCAGTTAAAGCATGCATTATATAATCTTGAGCTGGAGGTGGTCAGAAACAGGTGCAGTTTCAGTATCTTTATGATGTATCATGACTAATCTTGTCTGTATATTTATGTTTGCAATATTGTAAAATTAATATGGCTAATTATGTATGTAGGTATTCTTACTAGTAATTAACTTAAGTTAATTTAATATACTTAAGGACAATAAAAACGGACGGTGGGGATAATTGCATTTTGACAAGGAAAATATACATATTATCAACTTTTTTCACAGTTTCATAATACCGAATGCATTGCAGTAATTTAGATACCAAAATTATGAAAATGTATTTATAATAAAAAAGTTATTGCGTAATAAAACTGTACCCCGAAAATAAAAGAAACAATTTTTGCTAAATGTGACAATGAATTGGTTCAATCTGTTTCCTGTTGTTCATTGTCATTAAGTATATTTTATCAAATGTAGAAATTAAATGTATTGTTTTTGTTGTTATTGTAATTGTTTTTCAGATGCAAGGCAGGTATTGAAGCTGGGGACGAGAAGGACATTTTTATTAATTGATTAGGGCAAATAGTTCCAAATTTATAGTACCATAATTCACAAGAGAAAATCTATATAGGTGCAGCAAAATTACTATTCTGCCATGCAAAATAAAATGTCTACAGCTAAACGATTGACTTAATTTTCTATACCTAAAGCGGAATGTAAGAGGCTCGAATAGGGTCTGGATTTCCTTCAGTAGGTCCTTTTCCTCCAACAAAATATCAACTGAATTTGCATGTCCACTTTTTAAAAACTTTTTGCTTTGTCAATAATAAAAATACAGCCGACCACATGCACTTATCCACTTTTTGAACTTATGTTCATTTGTTTTTGGTTTTGGAAAGGGTATAAAGATACATCTTTCATGCCATCTTTGTCTGTATACCTCGAGTCACCTTTACAAACACCATAGCAACATTGTTGTGTCTTACTTAACGTTTTTTTTTAAAGATTTTGGTTTCAGATCCATGCCTCAATACAAGCTAATTTAAAGTAAACTGAATGCAGGTCATACAAAATTTATACCGCTAGCAAGGTTGCTAAGGTCAATTCTTATCAGTGAATCTATTTTTAGCATATTGGCTACCTGCGAATCCTTCCTATATAATATACTTCATGTGATAGAACTTTGTAAGAAAGTTATTTTTTATGTTTCCAGTGTTTTTGGGTATAATTTAAAAAAATTGAAATTTGCATCAGGAAACGCCACACTAAAAAATACAGCCTCTCCAAACAGCAAAAAGGTAAAAGGAAAAGAGAGCATGTTCTTTTTAAGAATATAAATTTCAGATAAGACACCACAAACCATTAACGAAAAAGAGACTGGCTAACTTTTGTGTTTGCAACATGACATTGTAATTCCCATACATCAAAATTTTGTAGTTTAATTTTTTTAAAGAAGTTTTATTATTATTAGTATTGTTATTATTATTATTATTATTATTATTATTATTATTATTATTATTATTATATTAATTATTATTATTATTTAAATTACTATTATTAATCGCCAATATTTACGAAAGCTTCGATTATGTTTGTGTTGTAATAGATCAGGTAATATCCCTTATTTTATTTGATTGTATTTGCCAAATCTGGAGGACAAAATCGACCTCAAATGTTGTCTGGGAATGCATTAAATGACCGATAACCGCTTTAATACTCTCCTTGTTCCTAATAATATCACCACGAAGACAACACGTGATCACATTAATCTTTCATGCTTTTCTATGCGTGTTTCTACATTCTTTCGTGTTTTCTTTCCTTTTCAAAACAATGCTCTTTCGTTTCCTTTTAAAATAGCATGCAGTTAAAATTGTTAGGCATATGTCCTCATTAGCAAATAATCACGAACTAACCTACATGAAAGCTTAGTTTTTAAAAAAAGGCACATCTATGTATACCGATCTTATAAATAATAACGTCACGAGGGTTTTCTCGACATAAGCTGGGTAAGTTGTCTTTTAACCTAAATTTTATACCAACGCCATGTTTTAAATATAAATGTGAACTATGCATATCAGTAATGGCCACATCCAGAAGACACAGCCTCCCTACACAGCCTTAACGAAAAAAAGATGAAGAGTGCAAGGGTGTATACAATGATCAGTTTCAAGATAGACACCACAAACAAATAACGAAAATAAGAACCGGACAAATTAACGCCCTGAAACGGTATGCGTTAGCAATTAACTAAGATGAGAACAAGCAGGGTGACCATCTTTTAGCTTATATTATGCATAATTGGTTTCAATTTATAAATCTGTGCAGCACAAAATAAAATTAAACAAATGAAATATGCATTGGTCATGAATTGCCACATCCAGAAAAAAAACATCTACCCCACGCATCAAAAAGTAGTGAGGAATTGAGAACTTGGGTTTATAAAATGATCCATTTTAAATAAGACACCACAAACATTTAAAGAAAAAGAGAAACAGAGGGGTTACCTCACTGAAACGGTCAGTGGCAGGTTCTACGGTGCACCAACTTGGTTCCTGCTTCGTCTGGTTCTCAAACCGGGATTGAGCTTTACAGGGAGGAAACAAACAAATTATTTCGATTGTTGTGGGGTTTTTTGTAAAAAGAGTCGTATAAAGGTATGTTTTTAAAGCGTTTTTACCGAATTATTTAAATAGGCTTTGATGCAATATTGGCTTTTTATTGAGTATGCTACCTGTATGTCAAAATTCTTCTGTTTTTAACTGTTTCAGAAGTTCTTATTCGAACACGTAAACAAGTGAAACATTCTTTCAAATTATCTCTATTTCAATATTTGTTAGTTTTGTTCAATGTAATGTCTCTCTCCGCTTAATGATTCCGGAACAATATTTTTCAATCAGATTATCTTAAAGCCATTATCAGTGCTACCATGCTAAAATATGGCAGTTATCTCAAATGTTGATGTTCTTTTATTTAAGTAAAAATTCTTTCTTTTTAAATTCAAATATTTATTATGTTTCTTAATTTTGAAGTGTTTTGTCATAATCAGTTTGATACTTAGTTGCATAATTGACATCTATAATTCTGTGTAAGCGGTTTGACAATTTTATTACCGATAAGATCTAGATATGCCTTATAGTTGTCATGGTAATGATTGCCCGAGGCAGACAAATTATCAGAATTTTATGGATTTTAAAATTTTATCAAGACATTCTTATTTTGACTTTACACTAAGAAACATCTCAATTTTATATTAGAGCGAAGGAATACCGCTCACAAATAAGGATTACCTTAACTGCATTTTATAAATAGTGTTTTATATTTGACATTTATTTGCAAGCGAAAACCTTGCTCAGGATTACCTGAAACAAATATTGTGAACATTAATTTATTGTTATTTATCGTTATCAACAATCAAATCGAACTAAACAAATAAATAACGTAACAGAAACTTTACAAGTGTTCTTTACTTCGACGGAAACCCGACGGATTGAAAGCTGTTATATCAGCACTTCTAGGAACGATAGCACGGAAGTACATTACGACATATTAAATAGTTGTGTTCTTTAACACGAGCTCTGATTAAGCCTTAAATAAAAGCACGGGCTCCAAACGTTTACTATCTGTACAAATAAAAACTTTACAGCAAAGTTGGGTTTGACCGTTAAAGGATCCACAGAAACCAATGAATGCCTTAATGATAAGATCTTCCGCTTCACACCATCAAGAGAAAGCTATCAAAATTATCGTAAAAAATAGTATGTGCCTTAGCAGGATCTAAATGATTTCAAAGCATACGTATATATCCACTTATGCCAAAACTTTTGTTAATGCCTCATTTGCTTGGAGGATATAGAAATATCAGTATAATATTTTTCACTTATATAGGTTGACCTAAACATACGAGTAGTCATTGGTTTAATTGAAATTGTATGTTTAATGTTTACGTTACATCAGAATCTTGTAAAATCAACACAGTTATGGATATATCACAGTGAATTTATATCATTTTTTGACTTTCTGTTTCACTGTTGGAGGTCATTGTAAACATTGACCTTGTTTAATTTATATCATTTTTTGACTTTCTGTTTCACTGTAGGAGGTCATCGTAAACATTGATCTTGTTTAATTTATATCATTTTTTGACTTTCTGTTTCACTGTAGGAGGTCACTGTAAACATTGGTCTTGTTTTTCGAAAAGCTTTAGTCTAAATGCGAGATAAATAAATATCCATGTTCAAGTGAAATTTACTTTCATTGTTATTTAATTGGTCACATTTTTCTAATCTGATAAAAGTAATAGTTATCAAAATGATCATTTTAAAAGACTTAAAGAAAAAATAGAGTGGTATTTTAAGAAAAGGAGCAATTGTCTCTTGAAGTATGTTAAGTATACATTATACACATTTATTTTAACACTTTTGATATAATTATGCATTGAAACTATTAAGGTCGATGCCTGCTGGAACACATAATAATTTGTGAAGTAAAAGTTCATACCTGTTTGTGATTAGAATGATTTTCCAACACAAATTCGAATTGATTCATTAATATAAGAACACATTATTTACTGAATCAAATTTATCAGCGAACCTTAAGAAAACAATTAACTCTTACGAAGATCGGACGTTTGTCTGCACTCTTGGTCAGAAAATCAAATTAATTTCCTGGACATTCCATTTATGTATGCTATGTTGGTTTGGAACCATAATTAATTATCTTATTACTATTACTGTTCAATTTTAATAAAACACCTTATGCTTGAGATTTGAGACTGGTTTCCATGCTCAGTTTTATAACCTTGGACAAAGTGCTTTCTAATAATACCTACAAATCCAATAAGGGGGACTAAGTTGTGGACAAAATATAGATATCTATATCATGGTCATAACAGAAATATATTCAATCTAAAAATTAAAATTGAAGTGCCAAAATTAACTGCATAAGAGGCTGATAACAATGAAGGTACGAGATTTCGTAACGCAGGATAAAGCTGAAACTAATAGTCCCACAGTGATGACTGGACGTAATTTGTGAAGCGGAACCAACGAAGCTTGGTTGTGTGTGACAATTCAATATAAAACACTTCTTGTGCATTTGATATGAGCATTAAAACGATCAACCTCTTGATTATTTTATTGTTTGTTTACAAATCTTACAATTAAAAAATCCGAAAAACGCCACCAGAAAACGACACTGGTAAAAATCTCTTTTACAATTTAAATTAAACGCTGTTAAACGTGCAGTAAATTACGTGTGACGTAGAGGTGGACACGCTCGGGTACTCGGACTTTTGCCGAAGTACAAATATTTGATTACAGTGAACGTTCTAAACAAAATATTGCTTATATTAAGTTTTTACTTAGTAACTTCAAGAGTAAGAGATTATTCTATGAGGTGTCTCCCTTTTTTTTGTTTATCCATTTAGTATAGAAACCTTTTCCTGTAGTGACATGAAAGAAAAAATGGTATGCAAGTCAAAGTTAAATTGCTTTCTAATACATTTGTGTTAGTTTCTGGAAAATAGTTTATATCAATTCATAAATCATAACATTTCTAGACAAAGATATACAGTTAGGCAATACAAATGCCGATATACAGTTAGGCAATACAAATGCCGATATAAAATCGTAACACTCAGATTGTTTCTGACAAAGTTTCCAAAGCAATATTTTTCTCTCAAACTTGATTGATGAGTCTATTTCAGAAAAGTTCCATTGCTTTACATTTATATGTGTAACATAATGTTGTTAAAATATCAATCGGTCTTTATTGCCATCAAAATAAATCAATTAGTTGTGTAACACAAAGTTGATTTCATATAGATACGCTATGAAAAAGTAGTTATTGGGTAAGCGAAGTTGTCTGTACAACTTGTGTGAAAAAGCAAGTCTGTGTCTATTTCTGTTTTGTTCTTGACGTTATTAATTGATCTTCAAATTCAAATAACACGAAAGTACATGTTGATTCATATTTTTATCTAGAAATTTAATAACTACTCGTTAATTGGATTGGATCAACATGATTTATTAGACTACAATGTTCTTTATTCTAGATATTCAGAAATTAAAAATGTGTTTTTGTCAACATCTTAATTTCAGATTCCAATACCTCGATTTGTTTCTTTTATCCCTGTCATCGTGTTCTTGCTGATTTTACTCCAGGAGCTCTGGTCTCGGTAAGATCATTGAGTACCCGCCCCTCTGGCTTTGCAATGCTATTAGCTTCTTATGTTTGATATGTGTGTGTGCTTTTGCATGCAACATTGTTGAGCCGATAAGTGGGTTGGAGTTGTTTCACCAAGACAACTTGTACTTGTTTTGTGATATGAGAACCTTTTTTAGGCAAGTGTGAGGTTGGTGTACCCTAAAACCTGGTTTAAACCCCCAGTGACAATTTGAATTGCCACTGACCGTTCCAAGGCGGTAACCACTCGGGTTCTCATTTTTGTTTATTGTTAGTAGTGCCTTTTATAAGCTGATCATTTTATTAACCATGATTTCTCCCTCCCTCTCTTCTTCTTGACTGTGTGGGGAGGCTGTTTTTTCTGAATGTGGCGATTCCTGATATGTATATTTCACCTTTTCGTAATTAAAATAAAGCAGTGATTGCACTGGCTGGAGAAGACATTAATCCGCAATGGATGAATGAAGTAATACACACTCATGATTTTTGTTCTTAATCGGGACATTGTTTTCATTTTTTCTGGACATAAAACATAATAGCACTCAATATCAACTTTCGGAATAAAACACTTCAAAGCTTCATTTCCTAAAGCCGTTAAAAGATAAACGTTGTTAACAGCTTGTAGCTTTACCGCTTAAGTGTTCAATAAACCACTTGTTATAAAAGCCAGTTACACATTAGGTCACAGCAAATGACATTTAGAAAATAACTGAATTTAATTAACTGAATTTCATTAAAGTCATAGAAAAGGGCTGAACGTAATTATTTATTTCCGAAAGAAGTAATGCCTGGTACTGCCTGAGGAACATCTTTTTTATTTGTTTTTATCTTGATGAAAATCATTTTTCAAAGATTGTATAACCCACAAAACATGCATCTGTGCACAAACACGTTGATTTTCAATAATTGAGATAACCAGTTTTCGCTGTACATCTGTTTTGCATTAAGATTGATACAGATTGATCTATAAACATCTATTTTCATCGGTGTGCAAATTGTTTTTAGAACACTTGTAGCGTGTTTTGTTATAAATCACACTTTAAAAAACGCAAACTAATTATATAAACGACAATATAGTCTTAGATAAAGGCAGTTAGCAAATAAAACAGAGAAAATGATTAGCCATAGCTTTGTAGAGATGAAAAATGAATGCTTTGTTTCACCATTTACTTATTCATCGTTGTTTAGCGGCGTGTAGGTGAGATTGCATTGATATTTATGAAATTATGAGAAATATGGAACTTGGAAAACCTCGACATTCCTCACTGTACTCCCCCATTGTTCGTGCTGGTGTTGGTGGAGAAGTGGTTGAGTTGTGCTGCTGATGATCGGTTTTGATGATTTATGACGACGACGATGATGATGACTTATGAAGGAGTGGTGTTGGTAGTCAGTAATTTTTCACTAGTTTGTCTATTTCATCCTTCTCTTTGCAGGCTTTATAGTCAAGCGGCGTTCCTTCATCATTGTGTGGAAATACATTTTTTTAATTACAACAGCGAAAGAATCACAATATTAAAATGCTATTGGTATTTTTTAAATGTTATGCAAAGTTATGAGTACCAGGCGGAGACATTTAGTCAATGTAGAACGAAGATCTTTTAAAATTCAATTAAATTTAGGAAAATACATATACAAAGCTTTAAGATTACGCAGTCAGTTAGAGACTTAGTTATTATTTTTCTTTGTTATTTCAAAAATTGTTCCTCCCTCTTGTTTTTACATATTAACGTTCAGTTATATGAAGTTGTCATGTTTATAAGTTTAGATGTATATCTGCTTATCATTAAAAGTTTCTCTTTTAAGAATTCCTTTTCCAGTTTAAATAATTATCACATTACTCATAAAACTACATGATTATGTGAATAAATTATGTTGTATATATGCCAGAAGCAATGTTTTTGCTTTAGTGCGAATAAATGTTGTTGTTGTTGTATATTTATTCCATTACAGCAAATATTTTTCGACGTGTTCGTATTTTTATATAATTGGTTCATACCTTCGGAATTCTCTAACAGTGTAATAATTCGTTTAAACCGTTTAAAAAAATATGATTGTTTAAAAAGTTTAAAAAAAATGTTCATAATAGCATGTTGATGATCTGTCTAAAGCCTAGTTCGCACTGTGCCGGTTTATAGCAACGATTCGTCCCGGTTTGTAGACCGGGAAGAACCGAATTGAATCGGGATAAATCGTGTTAAAATGGCGATCACCGGAGAGTGACCTTGATGTCGTTATTTTAATACAACAGGGACTCACAGGGGGGTTTAAACCAATGCCGGCTTATTCCGGTCCACCGGCAACAAATTATTGGGACACACCGGAGCATGCACCGGGACGGTGTAAACTAAGCTGAACTGAAACATGTGTAAAACACAACCTTATTAAGAGCATGTTGTACTTTATTTTATTTCAGAATAATTTCCAGACGGATTATATTTTTATCGTTTCAAAGGTAAGTTTAATTAAAGGCCACTCTAACGCTTTCTACAAATAATCGTTATAAGGAGTTAGAGAGATAACACCGACACATGTAGACGTCAAACTTGTGTTAAGAAACAAGTATAATTAAGAGGTCGCAAACATTGCAAATGGCGATAACTAGCTTAAATTTCAAAAATCAATTTTGGGTGAAATACTTATTGCCACCTAGATTTTAGAAAAGAAATGTATTAAGCTATGGATGTAGTAAATGTTTGCAAGCTCAATTTAGTCTAATTCGTGTTCTAATTACCAATTCAAGGAAATCTTACTTCCTGGTTCAAACTGAAAGTAGAAATTTGAACCAGGAAGTAAGTTTTTCTTGATTTTCTTGGAAACCCTAACATTATTTTGACGAATTGGCACTAAACATTGTAGACCAGCATATACTAATTTCAGGTATGAGTTGCTTTGGTATATTGTTCATGAATTTCAGAGTTCTCATGCAAATGGTTTTTCTTTTGTTTTAGTATGTGCTGGGTAATTAGAACATGAATTAGACTAAACTGAGCTTGCAAACATTTACTACATCCATAGCTAAATACATTTATTTACTAAAATCTAGGTGGCAATAAGTATTTCCCCCAAAATTCATTTTTTGAAATTTTAGCCTGTTTTCGCCATTTACAATGTTTGCGATACCTTAAATTTCTTATCCCTTTTTCACAATATTCCTGCATTATATTTATTCCATAAGCTGTTTCAGATAAACTATAGGAATTGATGTCTAAAGCTATGAAGTTGTATTTAATTATTCTAATTATTCGGTTGTACGACTTTTCATTTGTACGTAATGAGTATTTTCTTTGGATGACCGGAAACCTCAGAAAGTGGAATAATTTCGTACCAACTGAAAGTAAATTAACGACATTCATTCACAGTGTCATTGCAGTTAATTAGTTATCGTTACGACCAACCATAGATTCGTTTTTTTTTGTGTTGACTTAAATCGAATTGGAATGGGTTTTTGTCTATAACCGGATCACGTGCTTAAAACATATCAGAGTTTAGATGATGATAAATAGCCAGCAATTCAAAGACTAATTGTGTGATCTTTCTATATCTTTTATTATCCCCGTACAAAAGGTAAGAACTGTTATCAGTAAAATAAACCCGTTACCGATGTCGTGCAGTGATGATAACGTTTATCGGGGTTCCTTGTGGTTGTCCTGGTTCGCTTAATTGGTTGCGTAGACGGAAATGCAAGGCTAGGCACTGTCGCTCCCAGCTGAAGGCAATATCATTTATGAAAACGTTTCTCTTAATAGCCAATAAAATCACATTTTTTGAATATTATATCAATATCAATATCAACTTTATTCCATGGTTAGTATGATAATAATTTAAGCAAATGAGTCTGAACTTTGAAAAAAGATGAACATTTTTCAACATAAAAATAATCTACAAGTATTTAGTATTTGGATATTCCTCAAGCTGTATTTTAAGCAAACATGTTATTTTACCATAAGCAGAGTTTTATTTTAAAATCCGCATTTAAGTTTCGACGAACACCGTCATATGCACACAGCCAGTTTAAAGGGATCAAAATGTGTATTGTTGACATCAAGTCGCGCTTCCGAGCCCGCAATATTTTCATGTTTGTCGTATTCGTTGACTCACGAGGTTGCCTTTTAGATATGCTGTATGATTAAATTTATTGACAAAGCAGAGCTGTAATAAAACTGTATGATTCGACGCCGTGGGGAATAATAAGTAACAAAGCAAAGGACAGATCCCATAAAATGAGATGACGCAGACTTTTTTATAAATTAAAGGCAGTGCCCCATTGTAACAGATTTAATACTGCAAGGAATTATACAAGCAATTAAATAAAGGAGGTGTCTCGTTTTCTGCAATTAGTGTATCATTTGGTGTCTGGAGAAAACAATGAAGTTATAACAAAGTGGTGAAGGGGGGATAATAATACTGTATCATGCATGATTCGAGGCCGTCTGATATCGAGCAGCGGTGAAAGGGCAGTGTCCAATTGCATTAGATCATTACTATTTGATATTGCGGGGAATGATGGAAGTGATAAATCAAAGGGCGATGTCCAATAGTATTATATAATCATTTTATGATGAAAGACAGGTGGCGACCTCTAGTGGTTGCAAAAATAGACTTTTGAAGCTAAGGATATGAGTCATATGACAAGCACCTAAAGAGAATTCGCTATTGGAAAGACTGCACGCATTGATTTTGTATGTGTATTAATGCAATAATTGTTAATAACTTTCTTTTAAGAGGCAAGGAAAAAGTAATTTTAAGCACTGCATATTATTATATTGCATATTGTAGCAATTTTATTATTTATAGATTATGTTAAAAACGGTTAACAAAGATAAAAAATTAGTTTAACATGAGAATTAGTTCTCTCTCGGAAAACCATGTTAGTGCCTTAAGAATGCTACCATGACGCCATGTTGTTTTTGCAAAAAGGTGTGAGCAATATTTCCCAAATCTTTATTTGCTCAAACGATAATAAATAATTTAA
Organism: Corbicula japonica; assembly: GCA_038501625.1. Taxonomy (NCBI): domain Eukaryota; kingdom Metazoa; phylum Mollusca; class Bivalvia; order Venerida; family Cyrenidae; genus Corbicula; species Corbicula japonica. The sequence continues at coordinate 9,415,375 of JAZAYU010000009.1, forward strand.
AAATTCCAAAAAGAAAGTGCATACATGTAATTACGAATTGTATGTAACACAGTCTCGTTAGGGTATAAATGAACGCGATGAAGATCATGTAAGACTAACTCTTACACTTTCTTAATTTGACCAATATACTCGTGGCTTTAGAGATCTTGAGCGTGAATGTGGATATAGTTTGTGTTTTAGTGAAATATGCATATCAGGAATCGCCAAACTCGGAAAACACAGCCTCCCTACGCAGCCAAAAATTAAATAAAAGAGAGCATGGTTTTATAAGAATATCAAATAAGACATCACAAACAATTAACGCAAAAGAGAACCTTTATAAACAAACAAGTTTAACTGGTGAAGGTCCAATCAAAGTTAGGGTATATATAATCCTTCTATCATTTTGATTAGTTCTGATTTCTCGTCATTACGTTAACACTCCGCGTTTGTTACTCTAACATGATCTTTAATGCGGTTCCGTCAGATAACAGTCCCCAAGGAAAGCTGACAACCGCTAAAATTCAATTATATTGCATCAAAACTCATCTCGAATCGTTCATTGTCACTACATTAAAATTTATCAAAGTAGCATTTATATTTGCTATAAAATTTTCGTACAAATGACATTGAACAACATTCGAAAACGTATTTTTGCGTCCATGGAGAACTACACCATAAAACTTTTACGATGACGCACACTTCCGCTTCTAATAAAACTGTAAAATGTCACGATAAAATATGTTTTCTCGATATTTTTGAAAAAGATTTTGTCTCTTATTGTCTTTTTGGTTTTGATTTTAAATTGTAAATTTCTTTGCATTGTTTTACATACTGAGTGTAATAATATACAAGGAGCTTCATCAGCTAAAACCTAAGCATCCAGAAATGATGTAAGATTTATTTTTCTTGCTGTGTCACAATTTTTATTTCTTTTTCTATTGCTGCCATCTTAGAATTTTTTTTCATGAGAGATTTCATGACAGATTCCTGTCCTTGGGATAAAAAATCCCATTCTTTTTGGCTTAAAGACAGAATGGCAAGGTTGCCGGTGCTTCAACAATTTACAAATCAGCTATGACAAATGTGTCTGCAGATAAATGTCAATATTATGAACAACCCTTCACCTTAGACCATTAAACCTGTTCCGACCAATTAGGCGTGAAAGGAGCGGTTAACCACTAAACTGTCTCGATAACGCAAGTAAAGAAGGCTGAAATTACCGTCCGTCGATAAATAAAACTAATAGTAACCTTGTTGTTTGAAGCGTTACACTTATTCTGAAGATAGAGCCATAGAAAGACTGCTATTCAGTGTTCCGAAAATACTTGTGCAACTGAGAATAGATCATGCTTTTTATCTTAAATTACAACTACGCGTAAGCTTTTTAAACGATGAATTGAATAGATTTGAAGTGTCTCCGGAATAACATGAAATGTGCAGAAACATCTGTCTACCCGTTGTAGTATATTGTGTGGGAACATATGGCAGGCCATATGCTTGTTCTACATTATTTTTCGTGTTAAACGCATGTTATTGTACATGGATGGTAAACGAACATATTAGTGTTTTACTTCACTCTTTAAATATTGAAATAGTAGTAAGCAGTGCCCATGATCATGAAACTAAATCTGGAAACCATTCTCAAATCTTAAGCATCTGATTAGCTGAAATAGCGACTGGTCGCCATTTCAGCCAATCAGATGCTTGAGATTTAAGACTGGTCTCTAGATTTAGTTTTATGATTTTGGGCTCAGGTTCAAGTAGGCATGAGTTACAATATCGAAAATGCGAATATTAAAATGATTTTTGATTTTTTTTCGGCGTAGATTAAGCCCTAAATTTATTATATGAGAGCACAATCTTCGTCAGCTTCCTCAGCTTATAAAATCAGAAGATAATTCGGCACTGTATATACAATGTTTTAAGCTGTTGACTGTCTTGCTTTTGTGTTGAAGGTAGGAGAAACAGCAGAATTTCTCTCTTTTTAATTCTATGTTGTTTGAAATGTGTGTTTCCCTCTAGGCAGCATAGACATCGTATATTCCCAGTTTCTTGAGGCGTCTTAACCTTTTTACGACTTATTAGCAATTTATATAAAACATTTCTATTTGAAGACATTCTCTCACTTTATTAAACATGTTTATTTTGAGTTCATTACAACTTTATTATATCTTGTTGCATTTCCTTATCAAATGACTATTTAGCATTTGTGTAGATGTGTGAAGTTAGCGGCCTGGCGGCCTAGCGGCGTGAAGATGGCTGCCTTTATCACAATTTAGGTTGATCTTAAAACGGATTGACATCTATTTTACAGCATATAATGTAAATTGCAGGGGTGTATAAGAAAGTTATCGACATGATTTAGCTTTTATTTTATTAAAATAAATTATTTAACAAAGTTCAAGCTTATCTGCAAAGACGACTCGGAATCTCTGTGTACATTTACTGCCATGTACTCTTTGTAAATTAAATTTCAGTTGATGATTAATTAAAATATCAACAAGAACTAGCTTGATTTTTTTTTAACTTTTCGAAGCCTGGCGGCCTAAACTTAAAATTTATCATAATTTATGTTTATCTTAAAAATGTCTTGAAATCGATTTTTTCAGCATGTAATGTACTTTTCAGGGGGGAATAAACAAAATATCAACAAGAACTAGCTTTGATTTTTTTTTTAAGTTTTCGAAGCCTGGCGGCCTAACGGCCTGAACTTAAAATTTATCATAATTTATGTTTATCTTAAAAATGTCTTGAAATCGATTTTTTCAGCATGTAATGTACGCTAGGCCGCTAGACCGCCAGCCTTCGAAAACTTAAAAAAAATCAAAGCTAGTTCTTGTTGATATTTTACCTTATCATCCCTGAAATGTACATTGAATGTTGTAAAAATCGAATTCAAGCCGTTTTTAAGATAAAAATAAATTATGATAAATATAAAGTTTAGGCCGGAAGGCCGCTAGGCCGCTTGGCCGCCAGGCTTCGAAAACTTAAAAAAATAAAAGCTAGTTCTTGTTGATATTTTGCTTATTCGTACCTAGTATGTACATTACATGCTGAAAAAATCGATTTCAAGACGTTTTAAGATAAACATAAATTATGATAAATATTAAGTTTAGGCCGCTAGGCCTCCAGGCTGCCAGGCCGCTAGGCCGCCAAGCCGCTAGGCCGCCAGGCTTCGAAAACTTAAAAAAAAAATCAAAGCTAGTTCTTTTTGATATTTTACTTAATCATCCCTGAAATGTACATTGCATGTTGTAAAAATCGAAATTCAATCCGTTTTTAAGATAAATTATGATAAATATTAAGTTTAGGCCGCTGGGCCGCAGGCTTCCAAAACTTAAAAAAAAAATCAAAGCTACATGTAGTTCTTGTTGATATTTTGCTTATTCACCCGTGAAAAGTACATTACATGCTGAAAAAAAAAACAATTTTAAGACATTTTTAGGATAAACATAAATTATGATAAATTTTAAGTTCAGGCCGCTAGGCCGCTAGGCCGCCAGGCTTCGAAAACTTAAAAAAAAACAAAGTTAGTTCTAGTTGATATTTTGCTTATTCACCCCTGAAAAAATACATTACATGATGAAAAAATCGATTTCAAGACATTTTTAAGATAAACATTAATTATGATAAATTTTAAGTTCAGGCCGCTAGGCCGCCAGGCTTCGAAAACTTAAAAAAATCAAAGCTTGTTCTTGTTGATATTTTGCTTATTCACCCCTGAAAAGTACATTACATGCTGAGAAAATCGATTTCAAGACATTTTTAAGATAAACATAAATTATGATAAATTTTAAGTTTAGGCCGCTAGGCCGCCAGGTATCGAAAAGTTAAAAAAAATCAAAGCTAGTTCTTGTTGATATTTTAATTAATCATCAACTGAAATTTAATTTACAAAGAGTACATTGGAGTAAATGTACACAGAGATTCCGAGTCGTCTTTGCAGATAAGCTAGAACTTTGTTAAATAATTTATTTTAATAAAATAAAAGCTAAATCATGTCGATAACTTTCTTATACACCCCTGCAATTTACATTATATGTTGTAAAAATAGATTTCAATCCGTTTTTAAGATCAACCTAAATTGTGATAAAGGCAGCCATCTTCACGCCGCTAGACCGCCAGGCCGCTAACTTCACGCCGCCAGGCCGCTAGGCCGCCAGGCCGATAACTTCACGCCGCCAGGCCGCTAACTTCACGCCGCCAGGCCGCCAGGCCGCTAACTTCACGCCGCCAGGCCGCTAACTTCACGCCGCCAGGCCGCAAGGCCGCTAATTTCACGCCGCCAGGCCGCTAGGCCGCTGACTTCACACATCTCATTTGTGTATGAGTTGAAGCTTTCCTTCGATGATGCATTTCCTGCGATGATGCATTCGTGGATACCATATGGAAATTAATTCTCCCATGTTCTTTGAGAATAGAAATATAGAAAAAAGTATGCATATACTTTAAATACACAATTAATTTTGTGTTAGAATCTTTATTCATAGCGACCAAATTATGATGTACTGTTCATATTTACATTCTGATAATATGGATTACGAGCATAATTATCCTTTAATGTCTTGCTTCTTCGGTCTGAAATAAACGTATCTCGTGAGCATTGATACAATAGAAGGCATTTGTTTTAAATCCTCAGTAAATTCTTCATCTGAGCAAGATTCAAATTCGTAAGCCACCATACGATTCACTTGTGTCAGCATCTGCATAAGTTCCATTTTGTTGCCATAGTTTTCTATAACTATACACAGAGCTTGAATATACCACGTGCCTTCCTGATGATTTCTCCATGAATAGTGACCTGAAACATATAGATAACAATAATATAAACAGCGTGTTAACAGAAGTATCCTTAAAGAATTGTTTTCCTGTGCAAGAACAAATGAAAATAGATTATTATAAAAAACATATACAACTTAGCGATGGCAATCGCTTACTTGTAGGGGTCCTCTTGTATTAAAATCTCTGATACTGTTTTATTCATACCATTTTAATAAACTAAAATTCTTTCAAGCAGTGCTGTTATTTGTTACGTCCTTTAAAAATTGTAGAGCTCGATACTTCTGTATTTTAATGGTACTTCTATATTTCGGTCAGTTAACGATGAATGGTTCCAATATTTTAGCCAATGTACATTTTGATATTGTTAAATCACCAAAAAAAAAAGGATAAATTTACTAAATTTACTGCTTCTTAATTTTTCCTTTTTTGACGTTCTCTGTGATATGAAGGTTTTATATTCTCAGAGACCCTGTAATTCTATTCCGTTTAGTTCTGCTTACTTTTTCTCGTTAAGGACATACTATTCTTTTTATCTGCGAACCATACGCCGTTGATCATGGAATGCTATTAATTTGAAAATATCGCATTGAAGGTTCCATGTTCACCGCCATATATGCATCCTCGTTTGCGATGGACCAAAATTGTACTGTTAACTGGTGTAAACAATGAAAGGGTGAAATATGCATATCAGGAATCGCCACATTCAGAAAACATAGCCTCCCCAGACAATCAAGAAGAAGAGAGTGAGAGAGCATGGGTAATAAAATGATCAGTTTCAAAAGAGACACCACCTACAATTAACAAAAATGAGAACCCGAGGGGTTACCGCCTTGGAACGGTCAGTGGCAAATCAAATTGCCACTGGGGGTTTAAACCAGGTTCTAGGGTGCACCAACCTCACACTTGCCCCAACAGGTTCTCATATCACAAAACAAAACAACTCCAACCCACTCATTGGCTCAACAATGTTGCATACAAAAGCACACAAACATATAAAACATAAGAATCTAATAGCATTGCAAAGCCAAAGGACGGGTACTCAATGATCTTACCGAGACCAGAGCTCCTGTAGTAAAATCAGCAAGAACACGATGACAGGGATAAAAGAAACAAATCGAGCTTCTAGGTTCTTTTAAGAAAAGATTTCCCCATAAACCTTCATAAACTCTTAAACCCCTGCCACCGTCGTGCAACCAAAGAGGTAAGCATAATGATCAGCTGTAGAAGGGTTAATCACCAGGCATGCAGAGCGCTGTAAAATATCATGTAAGTAACCTTTCTTTTTAAATTTACAGATGGTTTTTACGAATAACCGGGAGAAATTAACATTGTCCTTTATCTTCTTAAGTTTATAAATTAAATCTCCATAAAAAAAACTGGCTATGAAATACCTTGTTGCAATAGTGATTTTAAACTGCACCTGTATTTATGAATTAGATCTGGGTATCCGATAACCTTGTTTTAAAAGTTTTTCTGTAATGCAAAGATTACGTTCATTAAAATCATTAATATCGTTGCAAGCTCTTGAAAAGCGAACAAGCTGTGAAATATAAACCCCGTAAGATGTTGCACGGGGAACATCGCCGTCTAAAAACGGAAAATTTACTATATTAAAATTAAAATCATCTCTTTTATCATATATTTTAGTAGTGACATAACCATATTCAATTGACAGATTTAGATCGAGAAAGTTTGCTTGCTTTTCTGAAGTGTTCGCTTTATTAAGTTGAAGTTCTTTAGGGTAGATCTTATTAACCAGTAATGGAAAATGGTTATTATCTATATTTAATAAATCATCAAGGTACCTCGAGGTGTTGTTAAAAGTAGTTTTAATGAGTTTTGCTTAACCCGGGGTTTGGCGGCGTATACAGCTATACACATATCCATTACTGCCTATGAGCAGTCTAATTTAAGCAGAGACTGCAATATGTTAATATCTGTCGTGTTCGATGACTTTCTAAGTTCCATTTTCGTCTATTTCTCATTGAAGTTTATTTGTTTTTGTTTGTTTATGATTACACCCTAGCGAGTAAGACCGATACAAACTTTTTATTAAATGTTGTTAAATAAATAATTAAAGTACAATATTTGCAAACTTGCAGTTTCTTAATAACATTTTGTTTTCATATTTTAACAAGAGTGCCAAACTGACACAAAATACGCCCGTCAAAATGCTGATCATCAAAGTTGCGTAACGATCCGATGAAAATTATTCGACTTGGAGAGCAGATACCGCTAATTCAGTTTTTGGACAATTAAAGGACCATAATTCAGGAGTGCCTGGGGGGATTCGGCAGGTTATAGAACTTGGTCGAGATATTATGCCCACCAACATATTCACCAAGTTTGATAAAGACCGGATGAAAACTCTTTGACTTAGAGAGCGGAAACAGTAATTTTGGACAATTCAAGGGCCATAATTCAGGAGTGCCTGGGGGGATTTGGCTGGTTATAGAACTTGGTCGAGATATTATGCCCACCAACATATTCACCAAGTTTGATGAAGACCGGATGAAAACTCTTTGACTTAGAGAGCGGAAACAGTAATTTTGGACAATTCAAGGGCCATAATTCAGGAGTGCATGGGGGGATTTGGCTGGTTATAGAACTTGGTCGAGATATTATGTCCACCAACATATTCACCAAGTTTGATAAAGACCGGATGAAAACTCTTTGACTTAGAGAGCGGAAACAAACGGGCGTATAAAAACTGCTTATTGATCTAAAGTTAAATGTTTATATTATCTGACAAACAAACTGATTGCGACCAAAAAAAAATAATACAATAATACTAACTACAGCCATCAAGAAAACCCCCCTAAGACAAAGTTCTTCGAAATTTCAGAGAAAATTTGTTCTTATTATAAAATTTATCCGTAGGCAAACGACCTTTTATACACTACTCTACAGAAATTCAGTTGAATTCTTGCATTCAGTTGAATTCTTGCTTAAAATGTCCCTTTGTGCCAGCAGCCCTGTCTTACTTTCTGTGAGTAATTCTGTTATTAAGGAATCCAAAGAAAAAATACTGAGTATTGACATAAACGTATATGTTAATTATTCAACAGAGTTTTTTGCCCTAAAATGCAAAATTGTGAGATGCAGAATTTTAAAATGATAGTGTCTCTAGCTGGGAGCGAACCCGCACCGTCACGGCGACAGCGCCTAGCCATGCAATTCCTGCGACGTAACCAACTGAGCTAACCGGGACAACGCAAAAAAACGTTGATCGGATAGCCCTGATATACGTAACAATCACTGCATGACATCGGTAACGGGTTAATTTACTGATAACAGTACTGACTAAATGTACGGGGAGACTTTTTACGGCCGCCACACTGCACAAATAGCGCTACTGTGAATTTCAAATGATAGTGTCTCTAGCTGGGAGCGAACCCGCACCGTCACGGCGACAGCGCCTAAGTCATCGATCAAAACTAAATGAAATACAAAGAAATACAAAAAAATTAAACATCTTTGTTCTGTATCCACAGAGATGTGTCAAATAGTGTTTGTTGTCATCTATGTATTATTAAGTGTTCAATAACCAGTTATAAGGATACACAGATTTTTCTCAAAATGTAATATATCTGACTGATATGCAATCATTCGGGACTTTCTGTAAACGCAATCAAATGATACATTATAAATCTAAAAGTCAGTTGTTTTTATGGTCGCGTGATACAAATTTAAGAACGCCCATTGAAGTATAAAACAGATATATTGGTAATAGATGAAAATGGAACTTTGAAAGCCTCCGAACACTATTGATGTGAAAATATTGCAGGCTCAGTATGATTATATCATTGACATAACACGTTTCAAGTTATACGTTTCCTGGCAAATCGACAAGAATCATGCCTTTGGTCATTTACAGTACAACGTATGGCAAAGACACATAGACATTAAACACATTCACCAAATGATGACAATAATAACTAGGGTTTCCATCAATAACTATGGTTTCCGGAAAGAAACAATTCATCTCCAAATATGCATAGCTTTTTTAAGAAAAAGTGAACAAAGCAAAGGTATCAGAACAAAGAGAGTTAGCATCCTTAATAAATGTGCAGATTTTAACAGTTAATGTGTACGAAATAAACAGATAAAACCGATCATGCAAGCTACATTACAGTTAGGCAAGTGGCTTAATGAGAATGCACGTTCTTATAATTAAACAAGCTTTATACGTTATTTTACCGTGTTTGCAAGGAACATAAGAGGTGGTATGCAGAGAAGTTTGATTTAGTAAACATTTTAACCCTTTCACTTGACCAATTATAAAAGATGTTTTGACTTGTCGAGGAATTCTTGATTTAGTCTTTCTGCCGTGCACATTACTTTACATGACAAGTATAAAATAAAAACAGTTTTTTTCCGGTGTAATGCAATTTTAAATTTCGCGTCTAAATATTGTAGGAAAAGTTTGCATTTAAATAATAAAATTAGCTTAAGTAATGATGACCAGTTTAACAACTCAATTTTATCGTTTAGCATGCACTTTGGGCTAGGCGGCTTGGGCAGTAATATGCATTTCCATTACTGCTCATGAACAGGCTCAATCAAATCCAATTTACCTTTAACATGTTCTCTTCTTCTTCCTCTCTTCTTTATCGCTGCGTGGAGAGGCTGTGTTTTGTGAGCGATTCCTTATATGCATATATTACTTTTTACATCTATTTTGACAACCGGTTATGATAATCCTTTTTATCAATTATGCCGGCCGCTATTCAAATCTTAAAAAATCTCGAAATGTGATGCTATATCCGGTAGCTTAATTGTTTTGTCATAACTAATATAAATTTAACAGACTGGTTTCTTTTTTACTAAATTCAACATTATACCTGGTACTGTTGAATATGAAAAGAGGAAATCTGCTTCTACGGGTACTCTACGACTTGACAAATGAGAGGAATGTAGATCGTTTAGACCATGCCTTACTGGAGACGCCCGTTTCGCCTCGCCCTTTTCTGAACGTCTGTCTGTACATGCCTAAAATTCAATAAGAAAATCATGAATCAAAAACATATATTGGCCTCAAACCTTTTCTGAAGGTCTGTCTGTACATGCCTTCAATACAAAATTATAATTCGAAAACATATAATGGCATTTATCTGAACGTCGATCTGTAAATCTATACAACACAATACAAAATTATGAAACGGAAACAAAAATTGTCCTCGCCCATCTCTTAAAGTCTGTCTGTATATGCCTTCAGTACAAAACGATACAAAATCATGAATCGGAAACATATTTTGGTCCCAACCTCCTCTCGGTCTGTACACGCCTACAATACAATAGAAAATTATGGATCAAAATCATATATTGGCCGCACCCTTGTCTTAATGTCGGTCTGTACATGTCTACAATACAATAGAAAATTATGGATCAAAATCATATATTGGCCGCACCATTGTCTTAATGTCGGTCTGTACATGTCTACAATACAATAGAAAATTATGGATCAAAATCATATATTGGCCGCACCATTGTCTTAATGTCGGTCTGTACATGTCTACAATACAATAGAAAATTATGGATCAAATCATATATTGGCCGCACCATTGTCTTAATGCCGGTCTTTACATGCCTATAATACAATACGAAATCATGGATCAAAGCATATATTGGCCGCATCCTTCTCTGAACTCTGTCTGTAGATACAAAATCATATACCGGAAACAATAACATAAACTACAAACCGACTGTTAATAGTTTACCTAATTCCTAAATAGATCTGAAAAATAGGAAGTGGTCGATGGTTCTAATCACAGTGTTTGACAAAATCCTAGTTTGGGATTCATATAAACAGAGTATCACTATTTTATCTGTAATCCGTATTTAACGACCTTTCCATATCTTAACAAGTTCCACTAGACATTTAGTATGGAATTCGATCTCTTTATTCATACAAACAATTTATATTACTAAATGCATTTAGCAAAGATATACTAAACATATTTTCCCTTTACATGCGATAATATTATTACATAATGAAATGAATCTGATCTGTTATTCCCTCTAAACGCAAAACATTTAACATGCATGTCTCGTACTGTAATTACCATACAATTGTTAAATAACAATAGATAGCTGTTGTTTTCTTTTTTTTACAAAAAGTAACCTTTCACTTTTTGCGACCATTTATTTGGACGAAAATAAAATAAAAAAAGATAGTTCTTTACAGATATATGTTTAGGTTAAGAAAGAAATCAGTTACATTATTTGATAGGATTTAACTATTAACTGTTAAGAAATATAACTAAGGTGTTGGGCACTATGTCTGGAAACAGACGTTCTAAATTACAATTATTACTTATTTATTTTATGAGAGAACAAATTATAGATAAAAAGCATTCGAAAAGTTTACTAGAAATATTATTGATGGGCACATGCGACCGACATAAGAACAGATTCATGGTTTAATGCAAACTTCTGTTTGCAACAGTGATCAACACTGTAATGTGCGTAGCTAGGCGCTGTTGGTCGTCGTAGTTGTTCGATTCCCGGACTTGGTGGATTTTGTCGTGTTTTTTCAAGAAGACCCGTTTTCATACTCTATACTTCATAATTCAATAGCAAAACGTGTGGGCAAGATGTTCAGGCCTTTCTGATTCTGACACTTGCTATCTTACATGTTCCTACACTTACTCGCCCTTGAGTACATTTTACAGAGGACCACTTGTTACTGAATGCATCACTTTATTTCCCAATAGATTTCGTGGGTGAATGATACAGTGCAAGACATTCTGCTTTAGACATTTATAAAAATCTCTAAACTCTCTCCTATTTTTTCAGTTTCTGTTACCTGGATGAAAAATAGTTTTGGTTTTCCTATCAGCGTTGGGCAACTGTCTCCTTTGAACGGGAGAACTAAATTTTCAAGCGGCACCAGTTTGTCTGTTGCATATATATAACCTTCACGTCCATGGCTCAACACTGCACATCCAAAGCAGTCACTGTCAGAATGATCCGATGAAGCAACTATTAGAAAAGGTAAATGGTTATCATTTTTCATTAGATCATTTTTAAATAAGATTTTAAATATTTAAGTACATGCACTTCATCATGTTTTTCCTCTAAATTCAAGTCGTTTAAAGTCATGTTTATTAGTCTACTTGATCAGCGGATGATTCATATAAACATTAATCTAGACCACGTAATATTTTGTATTTAAATGCTTATGATATGGAGTGCAATTTTACATTTATGCGGGGTTTTTTTTGGGAAGGGGGGGGGAGGGGGGCGTTGAAATATAAAGTAATCAATTAGCATGCCGGAAAAGTTTGTAGCTTCTGCTAAAACCCACTTTTTTTTTAGTTTAGCCATTATGTATAGATAAGTGTTCATTAATGAGCACTTACACAATAAATCGGCGCTGCAATTTTTGTTTGTTAATTGTCATTACTAAAAGCTAATCGACTTAGTGGTTTAAATGATATTTTATTGATTAATTTACAAACTTGGTAAATCAATTAATGATTCGCAAGAACAATTTTTTTAGAAAATAAATCTCTAAACAAATAAAAAATATTCAAAGCCATTTGAGAAAATATATTTTCAACCACTTACACAGTTTAAATGGAAGCATGTTAAAAATCGATATATAATATTTTAAAATAACGACATTTGTTGACCAAGCTGCCCCTTGTTAAATGACGTAAGAGCTAATAAGACATATCTTGTGTAAGAACATTAAATCAAGACATTTATAGAAAGACTTCAATACACGTATTTGTTCAAGTAATTGTTTGGAGATTGAATGTATTCCGTCAGCAATCAATCATTATAAATAAAGCTTTTATTAAATCATGGAGACAAGTGCCAATCCATGGGAAACTTTCGCGACGGAAATAATTGTTCTTTACTGATATTCTTTGATGTAAATGCAATTTGTTTTCCCTGATAATTTTCAACATTGAGATAGACAATAATGAAGCTTTCACATCGCAGACACGCAATTTGACAATATTAATAATATTAAAGGTACAGAAAGATGCTGAGTCATGTATTAAACTTCCAAAAGGTAATGCAACAGATTCCAATGAAAGAAAAGAAAGATCATTCTAGTTTCAAAGGCAGGATATTTTGTCTGCTGTGTCCTTTTGGCAGATGAGACTGAATTTGCTGTACTTATGTTTTACTGAAGACGGCCAATCACTCTGATTGGATGTTTAATGGCCTTTGTGTTAAGAAAGTAAATTAGGAGTATATATTTAAGTCAGGCAAAATTTGGGTATCAATAATTGAACAGATAGAAATTCGGTAACACTATTGGGATTTATATTTCTATGTATCTACGCTAGTTTTAGGGGCTATTGATGTACTGCATGTATCATAAAGATATCCTATTTTCAAATGCTAAGATTGGTTGGCCGGGTAACCAACTCTGGCAGCTAGGTTAGAATATTGATTTTCAATCATAATCACGTTTAAATTTGTTTCCGATCTTATTTAAAGTGAATCGATTGTTTTTATTATTTCATTATAACGCTTAAAAATAGCCACAAGTCGAAAGCAAATAAAAATTACGATTTTTTCACTTCTTCAACATTTAAACTAGGTCAAAATGATAGCTTAGACAACAAACGCAGAAAGGGTGTTTAATTATTAATTGATAGAGTGCACACTTTTTACATTTGTTTTTTTTTTTCCATTTCGATGACGAGTGATGTGTCTGTTTAAGAGGCCGCAAACATTGCAACTGGCGAAAATTGGCTAAAATTTCAAAAATGAATTTTGGGGGAAATACTTATTGCCACCTAGATTTTAGTGAAGAAATTTATTTAGCTAAGGATGTAGTTGTTTGCAAGCTCAATTTAGTCTAATTCATGTTCTAATTACCAAGCACATACTAAAACAAAAGAAAAACCGTTTGCATGAGAACTCTGAAATTCATGGACAATATACCAAAGCAACTCATACCTGAAATAAATATATGCTGCTCTACAATGTTTAGTGCCAATTCGTCAAAATAATGTTAGGGTTTTCAAGAAATTCAAGGAAAACTTACTTCCTGGTTCAAACTGAAAGTAGAAACGACTTTCAGTTTGAACCAGGAAGTAAGTTTTCTTTGAATTTCATATTAGACTTCATTGAGCTTGCAAACAACTACATCCTTAGGTAAATACATTTCTTTACTAAAATCTTAAAAAGACAAGCCCCGGTTTGAACTGGTTTATTTACGGGTTCCTTTAATACAATTTCTTCCTGAAGTTGCATAACCATTTAAGAATTATTAATTGTAATAAATTAGTATTCCCCAAGCAGTTAAGCAAAAAATAAGTTAGTGCGTACATTTTATAGCTAGAGGTTACCTATAAGATAAACAAGCTCACCGATAAATTAAAATTAAAATTAATTGTTAAAATACATACTGTTAAGGTATCTAATTAACAATATTTATTTATTAATAAAAACCTGTGCATAACACATATGTAAAAGCATTTCTTTGAGAACTGCATGGCGCTTATATGTTAAGATATTTCATTAGTATAAGTTCAACCATTGTTGAACTTTTCATTGACATAATCAAAATTGAAAATTTCGCTAAATTATATTAGAAAATGTGCCGATTGGTTACGTTTTCAAATTATGAGAACACAAATATGATAATGCATAGAAATAACAGGATTGAGAATTCTAATATCGCGCATTGCTGTGTATTATTGGGTTATATGTATAAAAAGGCGGGAGAGAGATGCAAATTATAACCGATTAATTGGAAAAACATATTCTTTGAAATAATGTCAAACTCATTCATTTTTGAGATTTCTTGAAAAAAGTAATTATGTTTTCGATTATATATTGAAATTCAAATTCCCGCGTTGAACTGTTACTGTCGATTCGGGGTATTTAAGCAAACGTTTCAGGTATCTAAATTACTGTAATACGTCTCGCTTAGCTCAACGCTATATAAAAATAGAAATGTTATCAAAGTTCCTACCATCGTGCATGAGTTTAGTCATGCGTGCACATGTGACGTCATCATATCTTCGCACTTCGAACCCGGTATCCTGGAAACGTTCTTCCAACCTTTCAGCATCAACGTCCGTTCCGTCACGTTCTAGCAGTCCCGTTGATTCCAGGAAATGTCTATTGTTGAAAATGATAAACACTCCGCGTCGTCTGTAGTTGAAATTGTACTCATTGGGTTCTGACGGCGCTCCTGGTCGGACATTGTGTTTGTCTTTGTCAGCACTGGAAATAAATAATACAATTTCATTATTAGAACTTAGGGTTGTTTTAAACACTTTCAGTCGTCATTTCACTGTCATCGTTAAAAAATAAAAATATCGCTGTAACGGCAAAATACAGTTTATTAAGACTTTTCACAAATAATCATTTTTAATGTATCTTCATTTTTAATACGTTAAGAAAAGTAAGAACAGTAAAGAAAAACTTCTAGACCTTTAAGTCCGTAAAATTTTATTTACATAAATTTACAAAAACTAAACAACAAAAATCATTATTTAAATGCCTAAATGAGTATAATGATCCTGATAACAATTTCTTGTGTCCTGTGACGAGTATTATGATTCTGACAACAAAATATTGTGTCCTTTTTAAATAACGTTGAATTACGAAGAATGACGTCAATGTTTGTCACATATTTACGCGACAAGGAGATACGTACAGATCAGCGTACACTAAATAAAAGCTGCTTCCCGGTTGGTTAAAAAAAAAGTTAGGGGAAACCCGTAAGACTCTATAGAAACATTAGTTGATTGGCCAATATAGCTAAGGAAAAAATAAAACTCCTTCTAAAAAATAGAAATTGTGTATTTCTGCAGCTGTTGGAACCAAAAATCATTATCCAAAACATTTTGGATAAGAAAAAAATTACTTTTAAAATAATGCCTATAAACAGGTTAGCCACAGGTAAATTTAGTCAATAGGCAAGGGTGGTAGTCTTCAAAGTGAAATTTGAGGTAGAAACCTACGGTCATGGTGGTATTTCATCTATGTTTTTATGTAGATTTATATTCAAACTTCATCAGAAGACCATGCCTGATATTGTCTAAGAATAAATAAATCAAGGAGACTCCCAAGACTCTATATAGAACATATAGGGAAACGCAATAGTGTACGTTGACCTAAAGGCAGCAAGACTCTGGATGTATGTGATCTATTGAGCGCCTTGTTTGAAACTGATTTTGTATACAATTTGTTAGTTTTGTGAATATTGACAAATCTTAAGAATTTCTGCATACATTTGCAGCAGTTAGAAGGTCAGTCTGATTGTAAGTTGTTAATAAAGGGGCCTCTGAATTAAGATAGTGTTGAAAATAGCCTTATTCACTATATTCAGATTGGGAGATGGTGTTGTAGCTTTGTTGAGACCTGCACTTTATTATATTTCCCATGAAAAGTATAGAAATTGTCACTTTTTAAGGTTGGATTGTTGTAAAACTATACATGGGAGTGCATGTTTTGTTATGCATTTGCTTATTTTGGTATAAAAAGGTTGCTAGATTTTGAGGATAATGCTTGCATTTGATGAAACTTAGAGGTGGTTTTCACTGTAAGGTATATTTGGATCAAAAGTGTAGCTTTGATTTAATTCTGGTTAGGAAAAAGTGACTTTATAATGAATTAGATTTGCCTTTTAGACACAAAAACTGTGTTTTTCCTCTTTTAGAAGTCTTTCTTAATATTTCAGTAAGTCTCAGATTTGTTAGATATGTTTTTGATGCCTAATGTTGAACAGTGTAGAGTGGCTGTATATTAAAACTGGTAATAGAATAAAGGCAAAATGAGAAAAAATGAATTTTATGTGTGACTTTTGTTCGGTATGAGTTTGATTTCAGTTGCGAAGCAGTAAATTATTTCGCGAACAAATAATTTTAAGTCTGTTTCTGGAAGTTGCGATAAGTTTGACCATAAAATGCCATCGGGTATGTTAAATAGATCTCTGACTGTGTAAAGCATTTCACTTACTGATTTGCTACTATGATTGGGGTATACAATAGTTTTAAATTTTGTTTTTACCAGAGAATAGCAGTATTTCTCTGTAAAAGTGGTTAACTGGGTTTCTTTTGGGAGTCTGGTCCCAGAAAACCATGGATTTTATGACAGACCTAAATCTGGCATATATGTTTACTAGAAATTGTTTTACATGGGGCCTTAAACATTGTCTGCTTGACACTTTTGTTTTCAAAACTGTAGCACCAGCTTGAGATTTTTTGAAAATAATTATAGCAGAAATATTTTTATTATATTTATACATACAAAATTGTAAGTTATAGCAAATTAGACTTATTTAGAGAACATGAGTTGTCTCCCTTTCAACAAAGAAAATTGAAACAGAAAAATCATTTAATGAAATATGCTTTATTATACAATCAGAGCAATTGAATTACATAATAATTTAATCATTTCATGCATACTGACTATTTTTAAAGCATTTTGGATCTGATAATTCTTTATTTCATGGGATTTTGATATAGGATTACCTATGAGGAGTGACATCATAGAGGCATTTCAGGGCAAAAACAAGCCCCTGGGTAAATAGCAGTGTCCAGTCAAGGTGTATTGTTTATTTTCATGCATAAAAACACATTTTATATGACAACTGGAAGAATTTAGTAAAAAACAGTCTCATGAAATGAATGATTTCCACTCCAAATGCATCAAAATGTCATTTTCTTTTGGATTTTCACTATGTCTTGGTTTCCACAAAAGTCATGGCTGTGTATTTTAAGTGCAGAATGATACTAAATAGACTGTGTTTCCATGAATAAATATGTTTATAGCTGCTTTTAATGTAAAATTCAGGAATTTGATCTTGCAGGTAGTGAAAATTTATTGAAATAATAGCTAGAAAATGTCTTTTTTTTGTATTTTTACATGGGGTGGGGATACAAAAATGACTCTGTATAGAAGCATTTAAGGCCAAGCCAAAAAATTACTTGTTTAAAATATCATGCCTGTGTGTGAGTCTTCAGTGGTCAAGTTTTATAACATAAACTGGAATATTCTATTTTTCCTGATTTTTTTTCGTTATGAATGTTTATAATCTGTTTATAGTGTTTTTAGTGTGGCTGAACTGTCACCAACTGCTTACACTTGAAGAAGGGCTGTGAGTTCAGATTTAGACAAAAACAAACAAAACATGGATTTTAATTTTTGGAATTATTTATTTCTTCATTTTATACAATGTTTGAATATAACTAAAAATAATATGTGACGCTTAAGATCAGCGTACACTAAATAAAAGCTGCTTCCCGGTTGGTTAAAAAAAAAGTTAGGGGAAACCCGTAAGACTCTATAGAAACATTAGTTGATTGGCCAATATAGCTAAGGAAAAGATAAAACTTCTTCTAAAAAATAGAAATTGTGTATTTCTGCAGCTGTTGGAACCAAAAATCATTATCCAAAACATTTTGGATAAGAAAAAAATTACTTTTAAAATAATGCCTATAAACAGGTTAGCCACAAGTAAATTTAGTCAATAGGCAAGGGTGGTAGTCTTCAAAGTGAAATTTGAGGTAGAAACCTACGGTCATGGTGGTATTTCATCTATGTTTTTATGTAGATTTATATTCAAACTTCATCAGAAGACCATGCCTGATATTGTCTAAGAATAAATAAATCAAGGAGACTCCCAAGACTCTATATAGAACATATAGGGAAACGCAATAGTGTACGTTGACCTACAAGGTCTAACACACAATATCTCATTTTGTTAACATAATGAAGTAAAACTGACGCAACGTCTTGTTGTCAGTATCATATTACTCATGTGTGATTTTAAATTGATGTTTTGTGTTATGTTTTTGTGAGTTTATGGGAAAAAAGGAAATGTTTAGATCTAGATATTTTACTTGTCTGTTCTAACGTATGCAGCATATGTAAAATAGTGATACATTAATAACATTAAAAGTTTTATTTGTGCAAAGTTTTATTGAACGGCATTTTGCCGTTAGAGAGATTTTGATCATTTTTTATCGACAAACGTGCCATGATAATGTAGACGGCCCTTTTTATTCATTAAGTTCATAAAGCTTAGTTTTTGTTAAACATATTCTAAAATGTTGCTTTCTTATAGTGCAATCCATAATTCTTTTCAAAATATCCTTTATCATTCTCATTGTAAACAAAATCATTCGCAAAGAGTTACGAGTTACGCGGATGATATCTGATTTTAATAAGATTGTTGTAACGCCAACGGACCGATTTCTCAAAGGTGAATTTAATGGTTATCTAACCTTTAATCATTCTCACATCAATACAACACAAGATTTAACACAGAATTGCAATTGATCTTACTTAATAGAAAATGCCTTGATAAATGTTGTTCACTGTAAAACAGCAGCTACAATGTAACTACTACTGACACAAGAATAACACATATTATTGTAATGTTTAGCTTAGATCGCATTATGAGATCTCAGGCTGTTATGATTATATACAGCTATCAGTGGTCAAGAAAATTAATGCAAATTGAGAAACGATATCCTATTTCCAGAGCAATTTTCTCGTATCAGAATGTATAAACAAGATAAGAAGTAAAGTATGAAAGGACATTTTTTCAAACGTATTAGTGCAAAAGATTTAAACATCCAAAATCAAATAACTAAAAAAAGAATTAAGAATTTTTTCAAACTATTGATAATTTCTATTTCGGTTATTAAGTCACGTTAGATGCAACATTCCGAATTCAAAAATGGCTTGATATTTATTCTCCAGACTTAATGTCGTACAAACGTACAACGCATATAGGAGGAACTGCAACTGAGTTAACACAAATACAGACCTCTTCACCTAGTCCAGTAGAGGTTAAAAACTATTATTCGAAAAACGACTCAATTTTAAGATGGTAAAATCCATTTGTCAAAATAAGGTTCATCACTATAGAAAAAATAGGGTTTGGATTTAAATAAATATAAGCTGTCATCAATATACACATTCTTACTGAAATTAATGAGAATATAAAAAAATTGTATTTTATTCGACCTAGTGACCTAATTATAGATCACAAAATTATTGATCTCAAACCAGTCTCTAATTGGTCTGTAATATCAATACACGCACATGTTTCGAAAGTTAATAGTGACAGCTAATGCATGTAAATAAGGTAACATTAAGGGTTTAACAACTGGCCTAATTTTTCATTTTAGACATTATGTTTCATTACCAGAAAATTATATTGGAACGAGCCACCACATTGAATGTACATGTATGGTTTCGTAAAGTTGGCGAAATTTCTTAAAATGACGTCCTGTAGATGAGAACAGGATATTTATGCATTAAGCGGTAAAACAATTGTTTTCAAAATACATGTATGTAACCATTTAAAAAAAAAATGGGAATACGATAGAAGAAGTAAAATTCTACCCAAAATTATCAATAATTAAAAATGTCAAAAATTTTGTCGCAAATAAATTTCCAAATAACAAGGCTCAAATATTCTTGTTTTGTAATTGTTTATTCTTGAAAATAAGACGGTTCAAAAGTATTTTTAAGATGAAAGACAATTATTTTATTTTCTCATATTTAGTGTAATCCAATAGGCTATTATCCGAAACTTCTCTAAAAGACTTTCAAAAATCGCTTGATGTTTGAACAGATGAGAAACTCTGCAGAGCAGTTTATGTAAATTGAGAACTTAATGTTCGATATTTGCACAACATTTGCATAATGTTATCTCTTTGAATAATGTCGTTTCAACAGAAGAATAATGATGATGGATAAAAACGAAAGCTTAATTGTTGTTTGCATCTCTTTGACTCTTTATAACTAGCTGATATCAATACATCTTTACGACACTTCATTTGTCTCGCTAGTTAAAAAAGAGAAAATATTTTGTAAAAAATACTTGAAGAATATTACTGCTTTTATGAGAGAAAATGACTACCCTAAAGCTTTTGTATTTTAACCCATTCCGAAGTAATTTATATATTGAATACATGTACATACTATAGGTTTTAATATTTCAATAATTTTTGGCATCTCTTATTATGCTTATTGTATATTAGGACATGTTGCTACTTGAAGACAAGATCTTTCCCAGGAAGTAATTATCTTTGGCATACGACTGACCCACATATTGAAACTAAAATCGACTGTATCTGCTAGCATTTCAAGTGCGTGGCTTACACAAAAATTTCTTTTTGTTGACAAAATGCGAAGAAATCAACTTATATATATATATATACAACAAAAGCAATTTTACAAAACATAAAATTTCACATATCCAGATGCGAGTCAGTTCAGGCAAATAAGTAAACGTGTTATACAAGAATATATTCCTGTCATTTATAAAATAAAGAGCATATGGATTACCAGAAAATCTGTACGTGCCGGTTAGTAGAAGTGCATATAATTGCAAGAAAATACATAGGGAATTACAAATTCCAAAGAAGTACATAACTGCACAAGTAAGTGTACATGTTAAAAATAAGGTTTCGTAATTCCCGTGACAAATGCACATATCAGTTTATATCTTGAGACCTAGACGTATCCAATATATAATTTAAGACTGATAAGAAGATTGGAAATCTTATTTTCAGGCTTCGTATTGATTTTCTTAAGTAGTTTGGTTCCCAAATCCCAAATTCCAAGTTTATACAAGAAGTCGTAACCAAAAGCAAACGTTTGTTTATTGCGCAAATATTGCTGTAATTAGTTACGTCTTTGAAAGGTTGTTGTGCACGATACATATGTAGTTTAATGGTACTTCTAAAACTTAGTTTTGTTTTAATACTTCGGTTAGTTTCAAGATGAGTGATTTCAATATTTCAGCCAATATACATTTAGATATTGTTCAATCACTCCTAATATAAGATTATATTATAACATTACTACTTCTTAATTCTTTCCTTTTTGGCGTTTTCTGTGATATGTTGGATTGATATTCTAAGAAATCCAGACGTTATTCTATTCTGTTTAGTTCTGCTTTCTTTTTCCCGTTTAGGACAAACCATTCTTTTATCTGGGTACCATACGCCTTTGATCATAGAATAGTATTAATCTGAACAAAAACCGCACTGAAGGTTCCACGTTCACCGCCATATACGCACCATCGTTTGGGATGGACCGAAATTTTACTGTTTACTGGTGTAAACAATGGGCCAACTTGATTTGCCCATCTTTGCCGTCTTGGCTTACGCCGGCGTACGCCGATTTTATTTGTTCCGATATTAAGCCGGGATCACTCACCGGCGCACGCCGAATAAGCCGGTAACGTTTGAGCGGCGAGCGTGTTACAACAACAGACGTAGCTTTTGACGCCATTTAAGTTTAGTCGGAACACATGATTCATATTTCACACCGGTGCCAGCCGATCGGTGACCGGTTAACGCCGGTTCGTAAGCCGTCTTGGCAAATCAAGTTGGCCCATTAAATGAGATTCTGTTAACGCGGGGCTTGGCGGCGTACACAGTAATACGCATATCCATTATTGCATATGAACAGACTTAATAAACCTAGTCTGTCATGTGTTCATATTCTAATTATTATTTTAATGAAGAATTCATTCTCGGAGAAAAGGAACAATAGTTGAATGGTTGTAATTGTTACAAAAGGAATGGCGTGTAAGAAAATATATAAAACTGACGGATAGTGAGAGCATATCATTGTGATTGCATGTAATACCAGTGGGATAATATAGTATTGCAATAACAGACTTCTATAAACGTACTGCCTTAAATAATGTCCTGATGTTATAAAACTGAGTATGGAAACCGTTATTAGTTTTATAGTCTTTAGCAAATCTCTTAAAACAAATTTAATTGGCGACAACAAAAACTGTTCATTAGTAATGTATATTTACCGCTAAATATAAAACGACGTCTTTTCCGTAAGAATTCACACAGTTGTTGTATTATGTCTTTTATGGTGATATTTTTTATATAATCATATCCAACAAAGAGATTTTGCTTGCATTGAAAAATATATAAATTACCAGATGACTCTAAAAGCCATCGAAAGGGACGAATGTAAAAATATTTTTTGCTCAGTTTTATTAAGCCTATTCATGTAAATAATATGAATGAAAAGAAATTTTCATCATACATTTTCATTTTTAACACCGACAGATTAATTATTGGCAGATACTAAGATGAAAGCAAAGGGTTAAAAATATGAACTGGCTTCTCTGATAAATGCCGCTAAGCTAAGACTGGTCGCCATTTCAGCCAATCAGATGCTTGAGATTTGAGACTGGTTTCCAAACTAAGTTTTATAATCTTCAGCCTAAGCCAATGTTTCACGTTTCGTTCATTTATGGTTATTTGAATAGTGCCGTTCATTTTAACAGTTTAGTTATTTTAGTTCTACCATGACACTCTACTGAAAATAGGCATATGAACTTATTGATTTAAAAATATTTCAAATTTGAATTATCATGTTCGTCTAATGCGTTGAAAATGCCAATTACTACCCATGTCACATTCCTTTGGGTTAAGCGCTATTCAAGCTTAATTCATCAAAACATTTCTGCCCATATTATGATAAAACGGTTATTATGAAATCTAAAATCCAGTCAGATTCTATTTCACGATCAGCAGAAATTCATATAACTGCCCCAACCATATAACGCCGGGTTTAGCGCAAATGAATATTTGCACAAGTGAACGGTACCAATTTTCATTCATTACAAACGATGGTATGCATATGACCTTTTCTATTAATACTATTCCGTGATCAGCGGCGTAAGGTCCTCACAATAAAACTGTCCCTAACTTAAACAAACAAAAATCAATGGTAGGATCTAAAGAGAATAGAATTTGAGAGCGGGTCTCAGAATATAAATCCTGCGTATCAAAGAAAACATTAAAGGCAAAAATTAAAAAGCATGAGGTATATCCTTGAAATAACTGAAATACACTCAACCAAAGTTCTAATTGGTCATTAATTGTATATCTTTACAATTTATGCTAGTGTCGTTTCTTCCCTACGTCAACAGAGGTTGTGGAAAGAACTGTTTTGTCTTGAAATCAATTATTTAATATCTTTTTAATCTTTATTGATTGTTTTCTTAAATGAATCCAATACCATTTACTTACACCGTAGGGTCAAAATAAGAACAGTCTTTAATTGAAAGGGAGGTAATTTTATAATTGGATACTTTGAAAGGGGTTTATTTTAAAAATGTGCCGTTGATTAATTATGTTTTCTGTTTTTCCTACTAATGAGGGGTCATATTAAAATAAAACAAGGAATTAAGAGCAAATTTCTGTTTGCTTGACCTTTTTATGCAAGAAATGCATTTTTAGCAAAATTAAGGATAACTCTCGCCAAACTGTTCCAAGGTCAATTATTACAGATTAAAGCTTAAGTTGAAGACTGTGTTTGGCATATGATCATAAATAAAGAGTGAATTCAATGTCTTTCTAATAAAAAATTACTGACAAAAAGTGACCAATTAGAACTTTTGTCGAGTGTATGTATTGAAGTTGCATAATTGCAATTAAAATTTAATTTAAAAACACATTAAAACTCGACAAATTTCCTCGATACACTTCACGAGTAACAGTATATGTTCATGCATAATTCCTTTGAAATTAATGTTAATCTGTAACATAAATGAACATGTTGGAGTTAACATTTTGTACGTTTAAGAAAAGAAAGAACGTCACGTGATAAGAACCAAAAAGGGAAATCCTCGATTTCCAGGCTGTATCATGTTTATTCTAGTTTTCGTAAATTTTTTATGAGTCCCAAATACCCAATTTAAAAAAAACTAGTAAAACCGCCAAGAATTGTTAGCTTAAGCAAATAAAGCTCACAAATGCGCTTCATATGCAAATAGAGAACTTGATCTAACAGAATTTGCACAAAATTTGCATGACAAATTCTACTCACAAGAAATGTTATGTCAACAGAAACATGATGTTGATGGATATTTCAAGGACATATAATTGTGTTTGCTTGCAAATAGAATGGGAATAATAGAGATAAAATCGTTGACTACTTAAGATGTCCATTAGATAACTTGAAGAATGAAAGATTGCTTAGAAGACAAAATATCTAACAGGCAAGGAATAACAGCGAGTTTTTGGCAGTTGATCCATCTGGTCGTTTTCATAAGGAATTTTATATTATCTGAAAGTTTTTAAATACCTCTGAAGTATTTACAAAAAAGTGAAACAATGCATATCAGGAATCGCCAAACTCACAAAACACAGCCTTCCACGCAGCGAAAAAACGAAGAAAGGAAGAGATAGCATGTTTGTTATAAGTATGTCAATTCAAATAAGATGCCACAAACAATTAACGAAAAAGATAACCCGTGGGATTACCGCCTTGGAACGGTCAGTGGCAAAACAAACTGCCACTGGGTGTTTAAACCAGGTTCTAGGATGCACAAACTTCACATTTGCCCAAACAGGTTCTCATTTCACAAAACAAGTGGGCTTAGTGAAATAACTCCGACCCATCCAACTGCACAACAATGTTGCATGCAAAAGCACACAAACAAAAACAACATAAGAAGCTAATTGCATTGAAAAGCAAATCAAACATACATCTTCAAAGCATGTAATTTACTCATTCTAACTGTATTTAGTCAGATACAGATGAAAGGAATACTGGCCGCAAGATTATAAAACTGGGAATGAAAACCTGTCTCAAAACTCAAGGGTCTGCCTGGCTCAGCCAATCAGATGCTTGAGATTTGAGACTAGTTTTAAACCTCAGTTTTATAATATTCAGCACTTTAAACAGTTAAACCGACCTAGCACCAAAATATAATTGAGCTCATGACCATTCGACCAGTTTATACCCAGCTCAGCCAGATCAACTTGCGAATCCGCATTGCTGTCGTTCGGTCAGACAAGCTTTTTTACTGCACCTAGCAAACAGCTGAGATCCTTTTCCGACCAGGTAAGTCCGCTATTTGACTTTGGACTACACTTATCTCACAGCCGAGTCGGTAGTCTTATCTAGTCGCCATATTTCACATAATTGTGTGTCGTCTCTGATGCATTTCAACGTTCCATTTTAACATATTTTTATAGTTTTACCTCTACAATTATTCTTGAAAGTTAAAAGAAACACTCGTAACTGAGAAACTTTTTTGCGAGAATTGTTTGTACCAAAGAGTTCTGTACTAATAAATGGAAAAGAATTTTCAAAGCCAAATAACACGAAACAAAATAGTAAATTATTGCAGGTTCGATTGAGCCTATTCATGTTAAAATTACAGTGACAATATTAAAGCCTGCAATAACGAAAAACACAATAATAGGAATAATAGGACTCCAAAATGACCAATGTGTCATGCATATGTGCGAGCATGTGTGTATACAGTTATACGTATTTTAATTCGCCTATTTAATTACGTCAACTTGCTGCTTTAAAAATTTAAAAAAAACAAAGAGTGGCAAAACATATTTCCACAAGAATAAAAAGGTATAATGTGTTTGATGACGTTTAAACATGCTTAAAAAGTAAAATATGCATATCAGGAATGGTCACATCCAGCAATAAAACGGCCTCCACACATATTAAAGTATGTTCGTCATGAGGAAACAGATTTAACACTAGCAGAGTCGATGTATTCTCGATTGGTTGTGTTATAATTGTGATATCCCGTTTAACATAAGAATCGTTATATTTGTATAATTTAGGATGTTCGTCAAGATATTATAAATTACAAACATTAGAGTTCAGACAAAATTACACCCTTTAAAACCCTTAAATAACCATCAAAGCTCAGATGCTAAATATGCGATTAATAAATCAGAATCGGCTTTTTTATGTTCCATTTATGATATAACAGCAATATTTTGTCAAGTCTGGGACTTTGATATTACTTATATGTAAAATAAAGTCATCAGTAGATTCAGGCGGATGCTAATATCCAAGACTGAAGTCATATTGTGCCAGGAAAAATAAAAAATAAGTCAACGTTTGATTTGAAACTTTTAATTGACAAGAAAGAAATGAAACACATGAAAACACATGAAGAAAAAAATTTAACTATGATATAGTTGCTATTTGCACTATGATTTGAAACAATATTTATTGACTAGAAGGAAATAAAAGATATGCAAAAATAAAGATAATATGAAATTAGTCAGAGCACTGCATCAAGTCTAATAAAACGCTTTAAACGATTTAAAGTTTCGCCACTTCAGAGCCGTCTTTTTAATAGAACGTCCCGTGTGCAAAAAAGTTGAATTATGGTTAATGGATGATTTTATTTATTTATTTGTTCTTTTCGAATAATATGACTATAAAGCAATTTTATAAAAATGAGTCAGAGCACTGCATCAAATCTAATTAAATTTAAACGCTTTAAAGTTTCGCCTAAAGTTTACACTTCAAAGCCGTATTTTTGTTAAACCCCCAACTTGACTAATATTCAAGCCACTAGATGGCACTGGGGCAGGTTTTCATGGTATTTTTGACATGCTTCACATCTAAGGGCCATTTTGCAAATAGCACAATAACCAAGAAGTATTTTCCTTAAAACCTTTTTATGTAATTTCTTTGCAACATTTCAAATGAAATGGCAGAGAAAAGTTTATGACAAAATGAATTTTATTGTAATTTTTGAGAAATAAATAAGTTAACTGTCAAAATTTGAAAATCCCGAGAATGAGTTTCTGGGATCATGAACTGCAGATAGTAAACAAATACACCTGGCAGTGTAGCTTGAAATACTACTCTTGGCAACTGCTCGGCTATGGGAAGCTGATCAGTAATAATACAGTTAAATTGTAAACCCACATACCTTGTTGCAGATTATTTTTTATTCCAATATTCCCTTTAAAATGTTGCTTAGTGTTTATGAAACAACTTAATGCATTTCATAGTGAATGACAAGTGTGTGGATTGTTATTAAATTATGTCACTTTTAATCTCTATTTAGTATACTGTAAACATTATTATTTTTATTATATCATGTTTATTTCTTACTGCTTTGAGCAGTCATTTGAACAATATATTTCATTAATATCCATGCTTATTGTATACTCAGCAAAAATAGAAAGTACCCACTTTTTATGCTTATATTCTCATTCACATATTTTCATTTAATTACGAACACTTCAAAAGGTGTTTTATTAATTAATCTCAGTCGTTTTTAAGTTTAATTGTTCGTGAACATAATCTTCCACACCTAAACCTGAGCAAATGCCCATCAGATAACAATGAATGATGGATTAAACACCCCTATATATTCAATTCAAAGGGAGGTAATAGGAAATGTTTGGGATTTCTAGCGTTTTTTTATAGAGGACGAGTTGTTTTATTAATGATTTTTTGTGATTTTATTGACATAAAGAACTGGAAAAATTGATTTAATTCCAACAAATGTGAATATTGTTTAGAATCACTTACTTCTTCCTAAAACCCCAATGATAGCAAAGGGAAAGATAACTTAGTCGTGACTGCAGATTTTTAAGAACATTTTATTTCTTTGTAATGATTACAGCAATGCAGATCTGTTCAAAGAAGATATTTTCTATTTTATTTTTCTAGTTTTACAAAATCACAGGTAGAAAAGTGGGTACTTTTTATTTTTGCTGAGTATATAATCAAATTTCCCTCCCAATTCTGCATGAATGAAATGCCACCCACACCAAGTTTGAGATAAGCTATCATCACCCCATTATTATTCTTGCTATTATCACTGGTAAATGTCCAACTGGCCTACTAGATTGTGCAAAACAATGGATCAACGATGGCATGAAAATTTTCATCATTACCATCTTCCTTTTATGTGATTTTTATAAAAAGACCCTACATGTAATAAATAAATTATGACAACAGTATGAATTGTTCACTGTTAACTGCAACAGCAATTTATGTACATCTTTATGTGAACTATAAATGCTCCTAATTCTTGCTGAAAGTGAAACAGCTGTTGAAATTTCATTTAGTTTTTCTACATACAAATATACAGGATTGGCTTGGCCATATAAGACTGGAATGAAAGGTTTAATAGGGATTTTACATTTGAAAGAATTTTTGCGGAAATTCAGTTTTACAATGCATAGCCTGGCGAGTAAATGTTATCGTCTGCTCTGGTGTTACTTTACTTCAAGTATCCCATTCAATGTTTTGTCCACTCTATTGAACTTGAAGATGCCATTCTAACTTTAGTTTAAAACAAAACTGCAAAGACTAAATGCACAGAGTACTGCATGGTAAACATGTGTTATAAATTAATGTTCATGTGCTAATTGTTTATTTATTATTGTCCCTATATCTTGGCTTATCAGTACTAATTACAAGCAAATCCCTCTGGTGAAAGCTGATCAGTGTATTGTTATTTGTAAACACATAAGCTGCTGTGAGATAACCTGTGTACCTAGAACAGACCACGTGATCGCTTGTTGATAGGGTCAAGATTTAACACAGTACAGCCGTCTACCGTCTCATAACTCATTGAACCTACATATAGTGTATACGTTTATCAAGGGAACTAATCCACTGGAGGTAAATTGGTCATGACTGTGATCGAAATTCACAGTCAGGTAATCACAATCAAAGCGCTGAAAGCGTTGAAATACTGGCGCGCTGGTTGAATCGAACATGCCCTGCACAGATATCATTACTGTAAACATATGAAACTATGTGTGATTTTTTCGTTAAACTTTGTGACAGTTACTATCATCAACATTAGCAAATAATTCTGTATATTCAGGGATTTCAAGAGATGCAGGTACTTGTATTTTGATAAAAGGAAATTAGGTTTTCCACTTTTTTTTCACCTGAATCTTAGGCGGGGGTCTTTTTGATGCAGAAGCGTATGATTAGTGGTTAAATTTTGCTAGAATAACGATGATCAGGCTCCGCCACAACCGAGTATTGTCAACAATGAAATGCACAAGGCTCACGTACCTTAAGAGACTGAAACCGTTACAATCTTAATTTTTACGTCGATCGCAACAATGCATTAACAAAAATATTCGCCAACTTACTGACGGTCTCCCCAGGATTTTTGGAAGGGTTGTCGCTGGATATTTCGTGGATATAAGCTCGCGAAACCTCATTTTTTAACTATCATTTTATACAATTTTATATTTGTACCAAAGTTTACTGCAAAAACTGTATATAGTACATAGATGTTTTTTTATCTCTTTAGAGCCAAGAAAGGTACAAAGTTAAAAAACATAAATAATGTGAAACAATGTGTAAACAGTATGTCAACATGTGTTTTAATAACATAAACTGATCTGATCTCATCAAGTTACAATGCCAACTATATACTCTGTATAGTTAGTTTTTCACCTTCATTGTCCAAGATATCTCACACATATCAAACTCAGTGTTTCATTACAACTGACAGAATTAGGATTAAACTTTCAGAAGCCTCTTTTCTTCTTGGGCCCAAGCGCTGACTGCCTTATTATAATCAAACTTCAGTACATCAGGACCTTCCATGGATATCATTAACAATGAATTTAATGTTGAATTGTTAAGCCTGCTTCTAAGCTTAGTCTTCACTCTTGATAAAGTGGAAAAATCCCACTCACAATCTGAAATTAAATTAATTTACGATACCAGTAAACATATAGATAGCTTCACATATATAAAAATAATATCATAATAGGTATTCAGTTAACACAAACAGGTATAATAAATTATGTAGTGCACCCCAAGAACCTGGTTTAAACCCCTAGTAGCAAATTATTTTGCTACTGACTGTTCCAAGGCGCTAACCCATACGGTTCCCCTTTTTTATTAAACAATCAACAAACAAATCATTTATTTTCCTCTCTTCTTTTTGCTGCAGGGGAGGCTGTGTTTTATGAGTGTGGCGATTCCTGATATGCATATTTCCCTTTTTATATATAGTAGCATGAAATTGAGTTATTTTATTTATTTAATGCAATTACAAGGCTAAGTAAATATATATAAAAAACATTGCCAACTTCTTGCAACCAGAAGTAGACTTTCTTCCACTTAGAATCGACACCTGACTGGATCGAACTGGCTGTTCGAGGTAGCCGGCGTTGATTTAGTGTCTCGGCATGTTGGGGTACCGCGACCGGCGTCGGAGTAATTTCACGACGTGAAGGGGTACTTGGCGTCGTAAGAGTCGCTCTTGAAGGGCTATCCGGAAATGATCTCGATCTCATTTCTAGAATTTTGAAGTTCAGAATGCCCGATGGAGTTGGCATCAGCCTCACAAGGCCGGTTTCTCTTGAAATAAGATAGAATTGACGAGTCGTCGTTCTTTCGCGCATGCATACTTGAAAATGTGTCCGACGAAAATGAACTGATCGTTACGATGATAGCGCAGTAAAATGCCACAGAATGTATTTCTTTTGCAATTTAAGTTCTAAATGCAACTTGCCAATAGATTTGTTTAAAACAATTCCATTATCGCACAATTATTTTCATACATGTATACAGTACAATTTTCTAAGTGTTTGTCTTCTAATCACAGAACTAAGAATAACCAAATAATTACTCATGATCGCATCTCATTTAAATCATTGAACATTATGTTAAACACACCGGGTGCCGCTATTAATTGAGAATATCAAGAGTCAACAGAGCCAAAATACGATCAAACGACACCGACAGACTTGCGAATTCACCACGTGGAGAGGCGGAGTTATCCAGCTGATAGTAAAGAAATCGATTGTGATTGGTCAAATCGCCCATTGCTTAACCTTGAATGAGGTGTGTATTGAAAAGCGACCTGTGTTTACAATGCAAGAAACAGAAAATTATGACATGTCGATTTTGAATAAACGGATGTCGGCGAATTTAACACTTGTTGGAAATAGATCAAAGCTTGTTAACGGTTGAATGGGGAGAACACTGGGACCCGGCCCGGTCCTTGTTAGCCGAGCAAAATCTCGATCCACAACTACTCCAACCTAACCAAAATGGCAACCCACGCTATCTCCCGCTTGTCACGTGACTGATTTGTTTTTAATCGTTCTTTTAATATCCTTTCCTTGCGAATCACAACATTAAATTGTTTTCTTGTTTTTATTTGTAGAATTATCTTTCAAAGTTCGCATTCCTTCTCGAAATATTTGTATTTTCTTAAAATGCACTACTTTTTATGCCACACAACTACGAAATCTTTCAGGCGTAACTAAACTACTCATTCATATCCAGTTGCTTGTTCACTGCCGTAGCTGGTCATGATTTCACTCTACATTGTCCGATGGAATTTTTGGCATGGATGCTCCAAAATTACACGGAAACTTACTATCAATCGCTCAGAATTCGTGGAATGGTGTGCTGCATTGTGCTTCACACTTGTGCAGAACATTTCGGCCTGCTCTCGCGGTGACCACTTACTTGATACGCTCTCGTGGTCGCAATGATACACCCGAAGTTCAGGACTGCGCGTCGCAGAGTTCACAGCATCGTTAGTAAAATACTGGCGCATGCGCGCCAGTATTAAAAACTGTGCTGCGTATAGAAATTATGTTCCTTTTAACAAGTGTAGGCGTAGTATTTTTATATATAGCAGATATTATCAATGACTCAACATGTTTTTAAAATCAATTTTATATTAAATAATAATTATGAAACTGACTCAATGAATATTATTGAACTATCCACATATTTTATACAAATAAACGCATATATTCATTTCATGTATCATGCCATTATTCTTGAATATAGTCGACTCACGCTGCCAGTTAGCAATGATTATCAATCTTACCACACTCTTCGGAGTAAATACGGTGACGATGATTCAGTGGAGACCGGACTGAGGCGTGATGATGCAGACGACATCTGCAAGCTTTGGTTGGAACCATGGAAACTGATTCCATCATATTGTAACTGTGCTCGTTCCCATTCCATGCTTAACTCTGAGGAGCATGTACTGTCTCGTTCCATTTTATACTATCTTCAACCAAAATCCAGTGTTGTTGTTTTCAATTAGATTTCTAACTTATATTTTATAAGAAACACTTCCGTGATTTAATTATATATATTCAAAACATTGAATCCAAAATTGTGCTTTTAAAGTTATTGAAAGAAGATTAAGCAACAAATGTCAGAAAATATTCCAAGTGGTATGTTCAGAATGCAGCCGTGTCGTCTGTTGAAGTATCACGCAATCACTTATTTGTTTTCATTACTGTGCGTTGATAGTCAAATTCAATTTGCTTTATTTCACACTACTGTTCCGTGTTGATATTGTCCAGTGGTAGACCGTCAGCAATTGAACCACTGTTGTGTCAAATGGTGCCAATTTGTCGATATTGCTATAGTTCTGCTGTGAAATATCGGAGAACTCTTATTTGTACATTTGTACTAGTGTCCAATATCCTTGAACTTTCATAAAAAGATTATATCAAAAGTATATTGAACTGCTACAGCAGAAATGCACGAGAATCAACACCCAATAAATAATATAAATGTGTTGAAAGTATTAACACATTCTTCGCACTTACGACTCGTGCAAAGCGTTTTAGGCAAACACAACAATAAACAATTTTTATTATCTATTATCGTATTAGGTATCCTTCAAAAACATCACAAAAGAAAAACGTTTCTTTGACAATTATGACAGTGCGTGTTTGACATCATCATGTAAACGTGTAAAAATATTATTTTGTATAAATTTTTGTGGATATTCTATAATAATATTCAAAGCGTTTGCTTTGTACATTATTTTATTTAAAAATATCAGTGGCACTTGTCAACTTTATGATATACGATGGTCAAGAATAGGAATGTTAACATGTTACGCCAATGTAAATTTTGCCAAGAAGTCTGTGTTGATTAGTTTATAATTGTTGCCCCTTTTAGCATGGAATAATGTACAAAATAAAGCCGTTAATACTCAGTGTTGAGCTATTATTTAACTCATTTAACCATACAATAGATGAAAAGAAAGCGAGCTTTGAGGTCACCGAACACGACAAATATGAATATATTGATGGTTCGTTTTGATTGAGAGAGTTCGTGGGCAGTAATTGAAATAGAAATTTCTGCCCACGCTGCCTAGAAAAAAATGTTTCAAAAATTAAAACATTGAAATAAACTAGAAGCATACTCTAAATCTTAATATATTTTGATGCAGGAAAACTTGTTTTGCGTACATATTTGTTGAATTTTCTTGGCAATCTATCTTTAAAGGACCAAATACTTTGCTCCAAAGTATGCACATCATGTCATCATGATATTGCATGTTTAAAAGCGATGACAAATTCCAATACCATTGCTTGGCACTTAATCATAACTGAGTTGCATGTAATGCCGTTCGATATAATGATCTTGAGATTTTCTTATATCAAAGAATTAAGGTCTAGGTCACAATCACGTGTAACAGACCACTGCACCAGCACTTTAGCTGATTCACTACCATTGATGAGCCGCGACAATTCTTGGCGGTATAAACCAGTGTACATGCAAGAACAGTCTCAATCAAATACTATACTGTTAATATGGTCATGCGATGTTAGTAAATAATCAATATATGTGGACTACCATATGATCGGGTATCTGGTTTAATAAAATATGCCATGCATATATATATCAAAGAACTACCATCAATATGCTTTGTAAGATTTAAATATTCAGTTTTTAAAATCAACTATATTTATTCAATATAGAAACCTTGAAAATTGATAACAATAAAAACGAATGGTAGCATCATTTTAGCTTTATTACTATTGCTTATGAAGAAATATCAGCATATTTGGTTTCCTTTGTAGCATAAATAATATTAAACTGTAAGAACCAGAACTAAGGTGGTACGTTGTGGATTAATACAAATCAGTGTCATCTGATTTCTGTGAACCAATATAAAACCATATTTTTCGAGAAGTGAAGATTTATCAAACTGTACATTCGTTCCCTCGTTTAAAGCTACTTAGATGCACTGTAGCTAGGCATTGCGGAAAGTTGGAGCAGAATCTCGCCATTTCCTGGACTCGAACTTGCGGTGTCTAAAATGGAAATTTCATGTTCAACTATCTATACTAAAAAAAACCCCAAAATTCTCTTCCATTCGCTTTACGGAGCTATAAATGTCTCTTGAGATTCTCAAATGGAAGCTAGTGTTCACTTCTTTGACAGATCGTTATGTAACAGTGACAACTGTGAAACATTTTCGTGCTAAAAGTGGTTAGTCTGTCTACATCGTGTAATAATAAACTTCTCATATGTCAAACCTAGACGGTCCAGGGGGAATGGCAAGTCTTAAGTTAAAATAAAACTTCAATTAATATTTATATAATAATGGTAAAACATTAATTCTTAATATCACTGTAATCGTTCCAAGACGATACAATATACTAGTTTAATTTGTTTTAGCAGGTTGTCCGTTATGTTTATTGTCAATAACATGTATTTGCATTGCTTTCCTACCGGCTTTCGTCTAAAGTCTGTAACTATATATACTACTCAAAATTTGATAGGGATCGCTTTCTGTTTAATTTTTACACATTGAACTTTTCTGGTCAGTGTAATGTCCTACAAAATGCATTAATTGCCATCGATTCATCCGTGCGAAACTTAAGGAGTGTAATTTTACAATGTTGATATGACAACAGCTGATTCCATATGCATAAACGACTTAATGCAGGAAAAACATACATTTGATTTGTATTTGCACTAGAGATCGTTTAATTGAAAAGATATATGTAATATAGTTTTAGGAACCAACGCAATGCAAAAGGACAGATAAACTAAGACATTTGCTACTCAATTATTGTCTGTGAAAGAAAACAACACACGGATAACCTTTCCTATGTAATCAGTAGCTGAATACAATATAAATAACAATCCTTCGCTGTAATGAGCGCAAGTACGTGTCCTGACTAAAAATTGGAACAATCTAAGATGGCTAACTGTATTGTATGTATTTTGAGATAGTAAAACACTTTTTCTTGGTTGGTGAAACTTGGAACCTGTATTAAAGCCCTAGCAGCAAATAGTTTTGGCAAATAGTTTTGCCACTATTCGTTCAAATGCAGTAAACCCTTAGATCCTACTTTTCGTTTTATTTTTGTGCTGTCTTTTTTAAAATGATCATTTTATGTACTGATGGTCACTCTAACTGGTGATGCTGGTGATGTTGTTTATGAATTTTCATTTTGTAAGTATTAAATTTTTAATTGCTTTTCCTGACTATCTATCAATTGATTAATAGAACAAACTAATGTCTGATTTCATATTATTTGTTCATAAATGGTGGCCTTTTAAGTTGATCTTTAATCTATTAAAGTAACACCAAAGCTCCCTCTCTTCTCTGTGTGTTCGATGTGTGTAATAAATACTATTATACACGTCTCGTACAAAGCATTTTCTTAAAAGCTTACAACTTCTATGCCCAACCAATAAGGCGATATCGTCTGGTTTATTTGTCATAACTTTGCTCATTAAATGGTTCAATTAACAGTTAGGTGAATCCATATTTCAATATAAACTCAAGGAAATATAAGAGAAAAAAAACAGGACCAATTTGAATATATTACGCAATGAAGGATAAAATAAACCTCGGGGATATCACCTTGTAACGGAAATACGAAATTACTTTTAATTTTATACTTTAATTTTTATTGACGATCTGTTTGTTTGTCATTTCTGTTGTTGTTGTTTTAAATATTGAATGCACCAACCGTTTAAACTCTTCAAAACAAAAAAAATGAATTCAGTCAAGACCCGGTTAAATATAAATTCACATATTCTTCTGTGTACTTTTGCTATAAAACAATGTTTCGTATAACTGCTAAGCGTGTGTTAATCCATTTAATGTGTTAATGTGTTTTAGTATTTTACCATATAGGAAATGGCACAAGCCAGACAAGGGTAATATTAAATAAATTCAATGGTTAGAACGAGGATATAAAGTGTGATTAATGTTTATTTTATTAATCCAGGAACATTGCTTCTGCCTCCTCATTGCACTTGTATTGCTTGTGGAGCTTTGACATTAAGCCTAACCTTTAAATCACAGAGCGTTATCTGGTGGCGTAAGCCGCGCATTATCGTACTTATGTTTTTTATGTCTGGATCTTTAGAAGTTAAGTTTTTTTGTATGTCTAACGTTTCAAATAACTCTTTTAGAGTTCCGTTCTCAACTTTAAAAAAACCTCGTTTTCAGCGCCTTGGCTCTGATATGAGTGTGGAGTGTTCTCTTTTAGAATTTAAAAAGTGAGATTTAAATCACGTGGTTGAGAGACAATTACTTCTCGAAACAAAAAAAACTACACAAAATTATCGCAGCGACATATAAACTAAATACTTATAGTTACTATAAAATATGAATAAGGAGCAAATCAGTAACTGATACAATATTTGCTGCTATCAATATGTCTTTTTCACCCAGCAGTATGGCTGCACATGTTCACGTTAGTTAGAGTCAATTCATCAATGAATGGTGTTTTCTTTCAAACAAAACAACCTAATAGTACATGTAAATCACTACATGCAATTAGCAATACTTGAAATAATATTAATAACTTTCTTTTTACAGACACCATTACATTTTATGTTCGCTAACGAATCAATGAGTAGACATTTTAAGAGCAAATTGCTCCAGAAAAAACCTTCTACGACTCTCTTACAAGTTAACGAATTATTTTTTTTCAGAAGACAAACAAAACGTCTTAGAATTTTGGTATTATTTCAAAATTAAAAGAAATTGTTGAATTTAGAGTTTTTCTGCCCGAAAAAAATATGAGTTAAAACTGTAGTCAAAGAAATATTGCTGAAATGTCTCGAAATTGATGTGGTTTCTATTCGAGACTCAAAACGACGAAGAGCGATAAAATCGTTTAAGAAAAGAAGCAGTAGGGATATTCAACTGAAGCAAACAATGGTTGGTATTTACAAAGGAAATAATGAAAACATAACGTGCCAATGCAATTGGATTTAACATTTCATAGATAGTCATTCTATATAGATCTAATTATATGTTAATGTTTTCTTAACTGTTTGGAAGATACTTCCTCGCTATGACTTGTTCTGATTATTAGTCCAGTATGAACTGGGAAAATGTTGCGTTACATTTCAGGAAGCCACTTTAATCAGATTAGACAAAAAGATTTATCAAAATGAATAGCCAAAGTTCACTGATTTTATCTTTACACCATCCTTACATTGCTTAGAGAGAAGATAGAAAAGTTATAACAAAATATGGAACACGCAACGGGAAAAGGTGGGCCATATCTTCGGACATTATTTTGGTTGGAAAAAAGAACCTACAATAATCATTTTCACGTAAATAATTGGGGAATTTGTTACCAAGTTATTTTGCACAAGTAAGTAATATCATCTGTTCAAGTAAATGACGCCATTTCAAGAACTGATGTAAACTGTCCAAATGTATCTTTTCCCGTGACGCGCCCCATTTTATGGTGTTCTTTAGTTTGCCCCTAATTGTTGTTGTCTTGATGCTAATGCTTTGGCTTGATAGCTAGTTTTCACATTGCAGGTCATCATGTAATGCGGGAAGCCGTACATTATTACTGGAATTATATGTTCTTAATGTCAATCTGTCTGGAGCTTTGGATATTAACCTCATGTAAGTCAGACATGGGATTATTTCTTTTGTGTTTTATGCGACAAAAGGCAATATAAACCTTGTATTACCCTGCAGGATTCTGATAAGAAATATTCATCTACTTTAAAAGGAAACACATTCACATAATGGTTGACAAGGCTGATTAAAAAATACTGATAGAGAACCGTCACAGCTACTTAAAGTTTAATACTTACTGATATATCTGTAGGCAATGCGTTCAAGTGGACTGATACACAAAATGTATATATATTAAAAATGGTTACATATGCTGTGTTTTCATGCATTTTGGGCGCATAAAAGAACAGCATAGTTAAGTCCACAAAATTACTTTCGCAAAAATAACATAGCTGGCTTAGTTTTTTGATAAATGTTAAGTTGTTCATTTGCATCGAACCAGCAAAAGGTGGGATTGTGATTTTAACGCTATACTCTAGTGCCGGATTGATCATCGAGTGCCTAACAATTGCTTACACAATGCCTTCGCTAATCTTTCTTTAATGAACGTGAATTCTGATCACGCAGCAATTTTGAGGAGGAAGATGGACAGGGATTAGGTCACAAAGGAAACTTAAACATGTTTAATCATTAGAACCTAATGGAGAAAGTGTCATTTGGTACACTTGTTTTTACCCTCACAAGCAAATACCTTTCGCCACTGACCATGACCATTCTACGGCTTTAACCCTTAAGATTTATTTATCGTTAATGTTTGTGATGCCTTTATTTTTTTATTGATAGAACTAAATTCAAGCTATAAATTACTCTCTTTGCTGTCTCTGGAAGCTATGTTTTTCCGGATACTTGGCATGTTGTGTGTATGCAAAATGCAACAGAAATGACCGGGATTGTTTTGTTTCACATATAAGTCTGTTGAAAATGGAGTTTAATTGAGTTGTTTTCTGATTCAGTATCGATGTTTGGTAATCCCATTTTATTAATAAGATAATTACGTTATTCTAACAAGCTGTTACAAAAATATTAACATTAAAAGCATCTTGAGGTCCAACAACTTCCTCAATGCCAGTAGTGTATTGATCTGCCACCTGTCAATACTGATATTTAATTACAGTTCCTTTTATAACACCGGAAGTGTAAACTAATTTCATGTTATTTCGACCATCATTGTTCCAGGTTTGCTTAGTAAACACAATTTCTAATTTTATATCCGGATGTTCCTGATTTAAAGTAAACCAATAAAGCTCTTCAGAAATAAGTCTATCAAGTTACTGCTTTTAAGTCCAGTGTTTATTAAACAGGAAAATATTTCGTTACAGAGAGGAAGCCACTCAAAGCACTGATTTTAAAGTTATTTGATAAGCCATCGATAAACCAAGAAATGCGAGGAATATGATGGAAGGATTAGCAAAATATTTCGTTGTGTTTCCCACGTTTGAACACTCGAGACATATGAATAATTAAAAAAAGATAAAACATAAACAGGAATGATTCATTAATTAGGCCTTACTTCGATAGTTCCTTGCAAAAAATATGTAACATGATAAGATAAATATTGCACAAGATTAAACAACGCCATGTTAGAATCTACATTAATTCAATTTTATACATCAATAACTTTTCAAAGCAAATTTTGAAAATATGATTATGATATGATATTCAACTTGTTCGGTGGCATCTTCCAAGTTTTGCACCTGCATAAGCCTTGTATTTTATTAATGTATTTTCTTCTCTATGTTTTATTTTGACTGTCTGTGCAGTTTGCATTATTGTTTTGCTAGGGTTATTTTGGCGAGCACTCATCTGTTCTCTTGTAAATAAAATGTTCGTTTACTATTGTTGTATATGACCATCATCTTTGGAACAGAAAAATATGTCAATCATATAAACGAGTCAGAAACCGTCAATGTAGGATTGACAAACTAATAAACCAACCAGTAAAGATCTAAAAATAAATGAATGCACAGTAGCTACCACATAAACCAGTAAAACCATTTAATATTGCAAAAGCCAACATAAATATCTCATCTATAGATATATATTGTTATTACTGTTAATAAGAATATCTTTGGAACAAAACCGCCAGCATACATTACGGTTAAAATCTATTTTTATATTTCTCTTGAATGAGACTCTCAGAACTTGTCGTTTACCTTATACCTATAATATGACTGACAAAAATAATATGACTTGTACGGAATACGGATACCAATAATTGAGTATATATATTTGTCAATAGAAATATCCGAGAGTAACTATCATGATTCTCTTTAATATGGCAGACAGTAGAAATATCCCTTGAACATAGCTGTCGAATTAATACACAATCATAACCCATTGATATGACTGTCTGTTGCAACATTTCTTGAACAGACCTGTTAACATTATTATATAAAAGCATAACCCTTAACTGACATTCAGTAGCAACACCTCTTAAACA
This sequence comes from Corbicula japonica, assembly GCA_038501625.1. Lineage (NCBI taxonomy): Eukaryota > Metazoa > Mollusca > Bivalvia > Venerida > Cyrenidae > Corbicula > Corbicula japonica. The sequence goes on from JAZAYU010000009.1 coordinate 9,455,946, forward strand.
GAACTGTCGAAATACGGGTTATATACAATCATAACCCTATAATATGATATTCAGTATAAATATTCCTGTAAAAAATATTAGCATTATGTACCAACATAAACCTTTATTTACTTGACTACAGAGATATCATGCAACACCATTGAACAATGAAACGAAAACGGGAAAATTTCTGAAATTACTATTCGAAATGAGATCAACTAAAAAAGGTATGTTCAAATTAAAACGAAATCTCTTAAACTGAAACGTCAACACTGTCTCAAATATATGCATTATGCCGATTGCAGCTTATTTTGGTAAATTAGTACAGTTCACGTCTCATAAAACCAATATCAGTCAAACGTTGGATAGATTGTTTAGCACCGTATTAATCCAAACTAGTTAGCTCATTATGAAAATAACGAAGACTGCGTTATCATGATTTTACAATTCTTTTGTTTGACTGGCGACCTACTTTTTTCATCAGACTTCCTAATTCTTCTCCTTTCAAATAAAGTATTCAACAACTATGACACTCATTTGTCTTGAAATATGCCACATATTTTCCATTCTAACCATAAATATGTTTAGCCGTATCAATTTGCCACGAAGCAACAAATATGGCTACAAATAAATGAAATATAAATGATACCAGTGCCCAAGGTCATAAAACTGAGCATGGAAACTAGTCTCAAACCTCAAGCATCTGATTGGCGAAATGGCGAATCAGCCCAGATCCATTACACCCTTTTGCACGAAGCCATATTAAGTCATAAATGGAAACTTCTAAAACATCCTAAAATATAGGTTTATTAAATCACATTTCCCTTTTATAAGAGAAAGAAGCATCGTCTTTTTATAAGTTTTAAACTTTATGGCGACGTATTGGAGAAGTAAGCTGAAATATTGCTTCCAGATCGCGAATGCATAAATCTCGCGATTAACAGCTAGATAAGCAGAATGAACAAGGCCCCCTCTCTTTCTCGTAAAGCTTATCAATATTTGAAATTTACACGACTTAAGACCAGGACACAGATGATAATACTAGATGATTATTCTAGCAAAGTTTGCAGCATATTCTCCGAACATTTTATACACGCACACAACCGACACTCCTTATCAAACAAACAAATTCAATAAAAAGTTGGTTTTTGTGAATATTAAAAATAAATAGGAAAGAAATCATAATAATTCCCTGGGCGAATCATACACAAGAGACCTGAATTCTTGTTTACATATCCAACATCCAGTCATAAAAAATTCACAGAAATCACAAACGTTGAACAATCGTTTTATGATATTGCTATTTCAACCATTTGTTGAGGCATCAGGAAAATACTAAGTAAAGTTATCAAGAAATGGTAAAATGTGAACACGGCTTACTAATAAGCCAAAACTAGCAATATTTTTAAACAGATAACCGCACGTAACTAAGTTTACTTATACATCGTATATGTTTATGACAATCAAACACAGTGAGAAAATTTATAACTAATTTATAATTATGAAGACACTCGTGCGATTCTATGTTTAACCAAGAGAAAATATTATGGCAAATGAAAACGAACTAAATAAGAATAGATTAAATGCGATTGCGTGAAGTTGAAGTCAATTTACCAAGGTAATTTGCAATCGTTTGTTTTTGATGAAACAATGCGGGACGCGTGTGAATCTTGTGCATTTTAAACACACACAAAAAATTCCGGTCACCACCTGTTTGTTATAGGTCGTACCTATTCTTATTGTGGTCTTATAACAAACATGTTCACTCTTTTTTATGTTTGATTGTTCGGAGACAATGTTTTTATATCAAATACCTTTACTTGGAAGTTTTTTTGTAAAATACAAATAATTTTTGGTCATTCAACAAAATTTAAAGCTATGCAATTTGTATTGTTGTGTCCGCAATATTGCACATTGCATGTAGAGAGATTCCATATAATCACGGATCCATTATTAAAATAGAATAATAAAACACCAAAACTCTGCTAATTTCAAAGAATAATACACAATCTTAAAGCAAGCTCATTATCTTCGTCATAAATTAGTTATTAATGGACAAGAAGTTGGCTTCAGGATTTGATACACCTACTTAGGGACGTTATTTAACTGAGAAGAAGACTGCATTAGTGAGTTTCTTACTCTAAAACATAAAACTTGACCCAATTTATGAGTTAATCTTTACAGTGCTTCTTATATGCGGTGATTGCGTGTTTGTTGTATGTCAAAACTTCCCTCAGCCAAATTTTATTGGTGAAAGAAACAATTTCTAGTTTTGTTATCATGTCTGTAAATAACAATCATTATGTCTTATCACATAATCTAACAATTACCACCATGTACACGTGACACGCACAACCCTAATGAACAAGTAGATCTGTAGTAAACAGTTTAGTTTTATTCGTTTATTTGTTTATTTGTTTGTCGACAAAACAATATTTTAACATGGAATTAAAAGCAAAAAATCTAACTACAAGTAAAGCTCAAAGCCACCTTTGGCTTCTTGGCAAGTTCATTCTGTAGAATATACTGAAATGTACGTTTCTAAAGGCCATTTTGAAAATATCACACAAAAAATGAAAAAAAAAAGTTTTGTAATTTATGTTCAAATATGCAAGTTAAATACAACATGATTTAAAACAAAAATTAAAGCTCTTGTGTAGAAATAGAGAAAAAACGAAAGCTGTTACATATGCATTTGTTAAGAAAAGAGATTTTTCCAAAATATCATTTTATCCTTATCCTCTATTAGAAAATGGCTATGAATGTATAAACAGGTGTTTTTGACCGAAACAATATTTGAGACGTCGGCTTAATATAGAAATTTTAAATGCTCCTAACTTTTGTAGTAATTAGTCATATAAATGTCCTAAATCTTTTTCATAATCAGTATGTAAATCATGTTTATATTAAATGTAAAATATTTTAACTTTTTAGCGTTTTTAACATAAAATCAATCACTGTAATGACTATAAATCTTACCTCACTTTGCGAATTAAGTATGGTGACGTTGATTCGTTAGAGATAGGGCTTAGACGCGACGAAGCAGACGACAGCTGCAAACTTTGATTCGAGCCATGCAAACTTGAACCGTTAGTCCGCAGAGACGCCTGCGAACCGTCCCACGCTACACTTAACTCCGTTGATGATGTATATTCTCTTTCCATTTCTATTTTTGAAGTTTAGAGTAGAGTTATTCTGTTAGCTAAAAGGGGTGTTGTTTGATTGTGTATTCAAACAAAACATTCAGTAAGACGTATTCTTATTGTGTTTCTTTAATACGACTACTATCTAGGAATGTTCATTTATTAAATCAATAAATTACATTTTCTTCAGTTATTTAACAACTTAATTATAATAAAATCGAATATATCCTGAATAATAACAGCACTGCATTTGAAGCTGAAATACAGTTTAATTTGAAAATTTACGTCCGCTATAATGCATTACTCATCACCAAATGTGACAGTGTCCTGTAGAATGTGTTTGTCACTAACGCCTGGACAAGAATCGGAAATTTTAATGTTATTGGAAGTTTCGTTAATGCTACAGAAATCTATACTGGAATATTGACAACTAAGTTACCAGTCCCGTTAACTGTTGTTTTGTTGGTGATATTACAGCAAACCGCAGACGGTCAAAACAGGATATATGGGTAAACCGATAAATAATTGTTCATGCATAAACCGATAAATAATTGTTTATAAACGAATTTGGTGGTTTTACCCGTACTCATAAATATATGGAAATGTCCACTTCTAGTTATGAACAACTTGTTGTTGATATTTTGTTGTTGTTTTTTGCGTTTTTTTTTTAGTTTGGATGTTCTGTTGTTTCAATGCATAATAAATCCTGAAAGGTGATATTCATTTAAAGACAAGATGGAACTGAATAATGATTTCGACTGCGAGAACGTTAACGATATTGATCGTTCATTGTGACAGTCTCAACAATTGTAAGTGTGTTTTTGTCTTATAAAGGAAGAAGAAAACTGTTTATTTGCAAGTCTAAACGAAAAATTCCTCTTTTAGAAAGCACAGTTTTTTAATCGAAACATATCAAAGATGTTTATACAGTTATAAATGTGTTAATTAATTTAACAACAACAACATTACCTTTATTTCATACCCGGTTACATACGGTAACAATAGGGTTACATTAAGATTTAGAATATGAATGGGTTGTTAGTAAACCCTTTTTGTGAACTGAAAATGACTACTGTTCTTAATTTAAGGATATAAAACTTTTGATATCGAACGGGCACTTCCCGGGCCTCGCGACAATCTGGTCTGTTTGTTAGTTTTTGGGTGCACGATTTTTACGAGATAGTTGCGACAGGTATCAATGGATACAAACATTTGTAAATTAAGTCGGCCAATATTTAAATGGATTTACGATGTAATCGAGAAAGCTCATATTGTCGAAGGTACGGGATATTTTTGGGTCGGTCGTTTACGACCGATCCAGAGTAAGCGGGTTTCTGACAGGCGTTTTCAGTTACTGCAAGCCTGAGAAAATAGTTCTGAATATTACAAGGTGATCGCTGAAATTCAATGGTGAAGAGTTGTTATGCCGTGCAAAATGATAAGTTCTATCATTTTGATAGTGAAAAAAATCCGCAAAAATTATAATTGGTTGAAAAAGAACACATGGAACGTCAAACAATTTTTTGAGTAATTGACACGCATGAGTAATTAACGCGCATGAATATAGACGCGAGGAAAGAAGTTCCGTTTTCCTGTCCGCCATTTTGGTAGAGACGACGTTGGAAAGACGGAGACCGAGAAATCGACATTAAATAACCGGACAGTGAGTATTTGTTTAGATATTTTCGTGTTGTTATGATTTTCTAACATCCTGCTAACATTTTAAGGTATTTTGAAAGAAGCATTGGTCTTAATTAATTGTATTTCTCAAAATTGAAACTATGTGGTGGATTTGTTAGTTGACGTTTGCAATGGAGTGATTTGGCCCTTGATTGGTTATGAATCTGCATTTATTTGTGTTATAAGGTTTGCTTTGTTATTAGCTTGTACATCACCTATTTCGCCCGTAATTTTTTCCCATTAAAATCTATGCGTATGAAGGAAATAGACCTCTGACAGGTTAGCTGGCCGTCGTCCATGTTGGGATAGGATCGGGTAATCGTTTGGTTTTGGAGGTTGCTTTCGGCATCCATAATAACAATACCTGATGAGGTTCACACAAATTTGGCTCGCAGCCCATTTTGTTTATCGAGGTCGTTTGTGGTTTCATAAATTGAGGTGGTAGTTGGCGAGTCGATTAAGAACTGTACAACGTTCGACTGTGTACCGAAGGTGGAACAATTTAAACTGTCTTATCTTGTTTTGATACGTGGACTGGACGAGAACTTCGTCGTGTGACAAATCCTTCTTTTCACTTTATATAATCCGCCATATTGGAGCCGATAATTACGTGTTGACTGGATTTTAAACATGTTTACATCACTTTTAATCGATCTTCATGTTATTATGTTATTTTGCAGAAAAGATTTTACCATTAAAAATAACAAAAATAAAAATCCAACTGATCAGGATCTGCGCTGTTTGTTTTTTTATTACTAGGTTATTGAGTTTCTGATTAAGATGTGACCAGTGTAGGTCCAGAACAAACAGAATGTGCCAGCTGATCTGGATCTACTTGGGTCACACATGTAACAAAAGGCGTGTAATTATATGACATCAAGGGTTAATCATCTCTATTACTTCAATCAATGGGATATGGCTCATATTCCATGTGCAACCAGGATGAATGCAGGTCATACAGCACATCCAAGCAGTCTTATCTGAATCTAGACTGGTGGCCTCTTGTTTATCTTATCCTTTTTTTTCTGAAAACAAGCATTGAAGACCTTGATCAGTGATATCCAGGCTGATCTGGATCTTTAGTGTTCACCCATGTGATTTAAGCTGTATCTTTGAGCTGAAAGTTTAACATTTTGAAAAGAATACTGGAATCCATTGCTTTTGCACAGGTTTTACAAATTGATAATCTGATTGATTATCATTCCGCAGGGCTTTTCATCAAAAAAATGGGAAAAGGCCCTGACCTTTCCAATTCGGAAATTTATGCGCAATAATTGTTTATATTGGGAAAACAAAATGAATTGAAAGATGTGTTATACTTTATGAAATTGAATAGAAATAGGTATTTTTAACTTAAATCTAATTTATTATGCACTTTATTTTCCAGACTTCAATTTTCAAACAATCCTCCCAGGAGTTTAAACCATTTTTGGACATCTTACGTAGCATTTTGGGAAGAGTTTCTGTCACAATTGGGAAAAAATACTATATTTTTGGATTGGGACGAGGCCTTTTATAGGCCTCTGTTATATAAGGATGAAAAGCCCCGTTCCGGAAATATCAAGTTACTTAATAATATTAATTTGTAACAGACATGGGGCGAATTATTTTTAAAAGTAATGCATTAAATTAGCATTATTTGCCAAATTTGTGCATTAAATTAAATTAGCATTACTATATTTTGAGAAAGAAATGCATTCAATTAGCATTATTTCAAAAAGTATTAAATTAAGCATTTTTCGCACACGTGAACTGACAAAAAAAAAGTCAACTGTCAGTATATGAACAAAAGGGATCATCTTAAAAAAAATCACACCAAAGTTTAATAATATTATACAAAGTATCAATCTGAAAGTGTGAAGAGCTAAAGTGACAGCTCAAGAACTTACACAGGCAACTTATCAAATTAAATTATTATGTCACCTGCATCTGCATTATTTGCTGATTTTCTGAAATCTGACATAGCCTCTAATATTTTTACAATGACAAATGAATCAGTCACCATAATTTGAATAAATGGTTTGAAAAATTACTTCCTTTGAGAGTAAACGTTAGAGTTTTGTGCAAGTCTGAAAGTTTAATTTGATTTCGATAATACCTTATTTCAGAACAACATTTTTGGTATTTTGCACTGCAAATTTCTACCAGTAACATTTTCAGGAATATATTAAGTGTTTGACAATTGGTGGGAAATATCTCGTCTCAATGATTGTGTACAGAGAAATGATTTAAAAGTGCTGTCTTTGTTGACAGAGCTTTAAAGATCACTGGCTGTTTATTTGTTTAACGTTAGCATTTTCTTATGACAACTAAGCTTAAGATTTCATTGCTTAATTATAAAAAATGTTCAAACTTTACAATATTCTGTTGAATAGGCTTAACTTATAGTCTGTATCTTGTTTTACTAATAGTAAACATATATCAAAATACTTAACTGTCATAATCATATTTTTCTCTTGCTATACATAAGATATATGTAACAGACTAATAAAATGTTAAATATTTAGAGCATCTTTGCATAAAAAAAGTTACTGTAAATATTATTTAATAAAATGAATCAACAAAATCCAATAGTAAACACAATCCAATTAATGCTCAATAATGCTAAGCATTACAGCATTTTGGTATAGGTAATGCATTAAATTGGCATTAAAATAATGCTTAATCTGTTGCATTAATCATTACCTTGCATTACTGACAAAAAGTAATGCATTATTAATGCATTAGCATTAAATGCATTAATCATGTCTGATTTGTAAATGGACCAGTGCTATTGGTTTGTGAAAAAAGCATCATTATGACATTATTAAATGTTACTAAAATAATTGTAACAGTTGTGACTACTGCATCATAGATAAATAAGTGCTTAAAACATAATAATTATATTGCTTCACATTCATGACCTTATGCATAATTCTTTATTTAATTTTAAAAATAATAGGAAATAAATGTATATGATTTAACCCATTCCTCTATCTTTAAGCATTTTTATGCATGAGCAACCTGTATAGATCCAGATCATCAGCCGGCACATCTGTGCAATCTGGTCAGGATCTGCACTGGTCGCATTTGGTCAGAAATAACCTAACGAATCTTACAGCCAACTGTTGAACAGTGCAGATCCTGATCAGATGGCATGGATGTTACGGCTGATCTGGATCTACACTGTTCGCCCGTGCAATAAAGGTGACACTGTGTCTATGGAGGAAGGTGACACTGTGTCTATGGAGGAAAGGGTTAAACAGAATGACCAAACAGTGAAAGTAAATAATCACATGCTTAATGGTCTGAAATGAGAATTACTGGTACATGTTTTATTTTTATTTAAATACATATGTAATTATGGCACTTTCATCCCCCAAAGCGGCACTTAGATCTGCCACCGTTTAATAAGAGGACCCCACTTATTATTACATCATAAAAGTTTCAAGAGTTTAAGAAATGCAAATTTTATAGATTTAGTCTTAATAATATTTTCTATATTTTTATTGGTAAAAAATTAAGTTTATCAAACTTCCTAATTTTTGACAGACTAAGTAAATTATCTGTGGAACTTATTGCAATTAATATACAAAGAAATTTCCTTTTGTTACTTTTATGGTTTTATCAGCTTGGCTGCAAAATGACAGGTATTTGATAAAGTGTCAAGCCACAGACTGATAAGGGTTTTAGGGGTTTTATTTTTGCATATTTGTTACATAGAATTTTACTGGTTGTTTAAGAAAACCTTTATTTTTATATAGAATAATTTTGTTGAATTTAGTCAGTCTTTATAGAACATAAGTAGGAAAAACAACTTGGAAATTTGTAACTTCATTTTAAGTCTTCAGAATAACTATTGAAATATTACTTGGACAATTATATTGGGATATATGGAATTTTAAAATACTGGATACATAAAGAACAAGAACTGTTTTCTGTGTTGTATTTGGCATCATAAAGTATTTATGGAAAGTACTGCTGTTGCCCTCTGCTAAGTAACTGGCAGAATGGACCCCTGGGCAGAGTGAATGTTATAGAGGTGTGTCTACACATGTGCTTTGAGCTAATTAATTCCCCAACTCCCTGGTCAGCCTCTTATGCTGAAGTAGACCTAGTGTAGACCCCAAAGACAAACAACAACAATCTCTCTCACTTCATTCTGGTCGCATGTCACTTACAGACTTGCATACATGCAGAGACAATGCAGACGTTTTTTCTTGTATGTTTCTTATTTAATGGGTGAGTAGGTCCATGATTTTTCCTTAAACTAGAAACTTCTCTCTGTTCTCACAACCTAAGCTATTCCCAGCCTATCTACTCAATGGAATAAGGCTGTTATCCATAGGTGAACAATGTAGATCCAGAACAACCAGCACAGCTGTGCCATCTTGTCAGGATCTACACTTCACTTTTTGATTCAATAGATAATTTTTGACTAAGAAAATTAAAGTGTAGATCCAGATCAGATAGTGAGGCTATGTTATATTTGTTAATATTACACCTTTTTATCATCCATTATAAAGCATAGGCAGACATTTCAACTTTTGTTGCCAGTAGACAGTAAATATATATATTCATGCATCAACTTTGTCTTTTCACACTTTTTAAACACCTTACTTCTTTTTCAGGGCAACAAGAAAGAGAACTTGTAGAGTTTTATGAGGGGATATGGAAACTTCTATTTCGACACATCACCCAAAAAGAAATCCAGTATGACTAAACATCTTGCAACTGTCGAGATGGACTGTGTTGTACAACAGATTTGATTATTATCACAACATAAAGTGAATGTCACTATGCAGACTTGTCCTGTGAAAGTATTTTGTTTTAAATCTTGAGAAAGTGAAAGACTTTGAAATTAACAAAGCTTTCTTGAAGATATTGGATAAAATATTAAAACTTTATGAGGTTGTCGAGAATATTTCCACAAGCCAGCAGCCAGTAGAGCTTTTTACGTCAAACAGTCTAAAGAGCTATTATTATGCACACATCAAGGCATATTCTCCATCCAGCAAGAAACTACTTAATTTAAGCTACTGATTGAAGACTCCTCTGAAGAATACTACTTCCCAAGCAGGACAGGAACCTCACAGTCTTTCACTAAAACATAGTTGCCAGCAAACATAAAGCAAGAATTCTGTCTCAAGCAAAATTTATGTGTTTCCTGTAATGTCTCCTCACCAAAGCAGCAAGCGTTAAGCATCCAGAGATCCAGATTTGCGAGTAAAGCAGCAAACAGCAGGTCTGCATCCAATGGCAATCAGCAGCCAATGAATCATCTTTTAAACATTTTAAAGACACTAGATCCAGATCAGCCGGAACATCTGTGCCGTCTTATCAGGATCTGAACTGGTTGCATTCTTGTCAGTAATAACCTAATGAATCAAAAAGCGAACAGTTTAGATCGTGATCAGACGGCACGGATGTGCCAGCTGTTCTGGATCTAAACTGTTTGCCCACGCAATAAAGGTGTATCTATGAAGGAAAGGGTTAACCCTATACATTTACTTAGATACAACTTTGTAATATGTACTTTCAATGTTTTTAGCTTGATTATTCAAAGAATAGGACTGTGAATCTCAAGCAACTTGCAATGCTATATGATGATATGTACTTTTCTGTTGTTTTTGTGATATTAAAATATTTTTTTCTAACTACTGTTTGTATTGTATTGTTATTTTCTATATTAAGATTAAATATGAAACAAATCTAAATCTTTAATGTAATCCTGATGTTTTTACATACAAATAGGATTTAACCTTTTACTCCATAGATACACCTTTATTGCATGAACCAACATAGTAGATCAATATCAGCGAGCACATTAAATTTTGTGCAGTCTGATTCGGATCAACACTGTTCGCATTTCATTAGTTTATTTCTGTTCAAGATGTGACCAGTTCAGATCTAGATCAGACCACATAATTATATGTGCAGGCTGATCTGGATCAACACTGTTTGCAAACGCTTTTAAACATGTATACCATTATGTAAAGTAAAAGGTTAAACAAAGTTGAGTAAAGTATTTACAGTAAGACTGCATGTTCTGGTCTTATTTAAAAAGGTTCTTTTTTTTACTTTTGCCAAAGACAAATCATGATAATGGGGATACCATATTTTAGCTATTCCACTCACTTTGTCGTCTGCGCTTTGCTCTAGTCAAAGACCTATATATTACACAGATTCGCACCTCTCTTTAACTGATCTATTAATCTTGTTTTGATACATGGACTGGACGAGAACTTCGTCGTGTGACAAATCGTTATTTTCACTTTATATAATCCGCCATATTGGAGCCGATAATTACGTGTTGACTGGATTTTAATCATGTTTACATCACTTTTAATCGATCTTCATGTTATTATGTTATTTTGATATACTTCTTGAACACATTGATTAAATGATCACATCTTTTTAAGGCCCTTATATGATTGGCATTTCAAATTTTATGTTTGATATTTCTGCTGGCTAAGGCACTTTGAACAGTTACATGGTGCAGTTTTGGTGATTTTGATTGTTATATCAATACAACTAAATAGTAAACCTCAGTTTAATCATGTTAATGATGAAGAATATGCATCTTTCTTTAAATAAATGCATGTCAAATTTGTATTTAACATTCATTAAAACAGCATTAATGATAGACAAAATTAACGGCTTTCGGTATCAAAAATGGCGAGCATGTGATACGAGATAACGCAGGCCGTGTGCAAAGGCAAGAAAATGCGATGATCCATACCTGTTTATATATAATATAGGTCTTTGCTGCAGTAAGTGTAAAAAACCTTTTATTATGTATATTGAAAAGCCAATTCAGATGCAGCAAATTTGTACCCATCTTACATAAATCTGAACATACATGTGTAATTCAGGAATGAAATACAAACAAGGAAACAGATTATATCTAGTGACCATCAGTGTAGATCCACATCATCCTGCACATCTGTGACATCTGTTAAGAATCCACACTGATTCATTCTTGGTCAGAAATAACCTTATGGGACGAGGAGCGACTAGTTTATATCCTAGCTGATGAAACCACAGGGATCTGCGCTCAACAGATCCAGATCTGCATGTACATTCATTAAGTCTGATCAGGATTAACACCTTCACTTATTGGTCAGGTATAAACTTAGGAATGTAGACACGGCTTGGTCAAGAATAATCTTATAAATCTAGAAGCATTGAATGAAACCCCAATCAGACTCAGTGATGTGTCAGTGTAGATCTAGATTAGCATGCACATCCATGCCGACTGATAAGGATCCTCGTACTGTTCTATTTTCGGTCAAAATAACCTTTGTGACAAGAAGCGACTAGTTTATTTCGTAACTGATCAAGCCACACAGATGGGAGTCAACTGTAAATCCAGGTCTGTCTGTGCTCTGTGCAGTCTGATCAGGATTTACACCATCCATTTATTGGTCAGGAATAAAACTTTATAAATCTAGACAAAGCTTGGTAAAGAATAATTTTGTGAATTTATAAAAGCAATAGAAAAGCCCCGATCAATCTCATTGCATCTAGTGTAGATCCAGATCAGCATGCACATCCATGCTGTCTGATAAGGATCCACATACTGCTTCATTTTTTGTAAGAAATAACGCAATCAGACGAAATGTGACTATTGTGTATACCATAGCTGACCAAGCTGCAAGGAAGTCAGCACAATGTACGTAGATCCAGATCATTCTGTTCTATTGCTGCCGGATCAGAATTTGCACCAACCACATTTGGTCAAGAATATCCTTATTAAACTAGAACTAGGTAAACTATAAATAAAATCAAACTGACGAATCCACTACCTGTTTTGTACAGTAAAATGAAACTGACGAACCGGATTACTGACGAAGCCACCGTCATCCCCGCCAAATTCATCCGATTTAAAAATGCCGAATACGTTAAGAATTAAGTTCGGTTAATAAAATCTTAACCTTCCTCTTGAGTATTAACTGATTTGCGGGGAAAAGACTTTAATAATAATCATAAGAGATATATTTAACAAAATCTTTCCTTTGTCGAACTCTTTATTATTTACGTTTCGGCCTATGACCTTTTCAAAACAAAATACAGATTGCCTTGTATGCAAGTGTTACTTTCGTGGACTTGTTTCGGTTTTCATATTAGAGATGACAAATAAACTGTAGAAATGCATTGAGAAATAGCAATTGTTTGGATGTATTCGAGAAATGAATGGCCATTATTACTTTGTTTTGTTTTTATGAATTAACGCTTCACAGTGCGCATTCGTATTGAGATCTCACGGTTCACGGTGCGCATGCGCAATAACATGATCGTTTCACGGTGCGCGTGCTCTGTCGCATCACGCTTCACGGTTTGCGCTACACGCTTCACGCTACACGTTACACGATCGTTATCATTGGTCACACGGTTTTTCACGCAAAATCGGGGAACTGAATCGCAGGCTTAGCTGTATTGCCTTCAGACATGCGTCTCAAATCAGATTTACATGCACCTCTTATAAATTCCATACCACCGATTATTTAAACTTTAATCAACATTTGACTTACTAATTCGCCACTAATGAACGATTCCTGTTGTTTTTGGGATGAAATGTAAGTCATCGGACCATCTTACAACACCAGCTGGTCCCTGTCCGAACCACTTGAAACCAAACCTTATCGGCTTGCCTCCCTTATCAATGTGTTCTCATGACCGACCCACCAGTACCTTCAGTCCTTTGATATATATTTACAATTACAATTAACAATATATTGGAACAAACAAACAAACAATACCATACAATTCCTAACATATAAACAAAAAGAAAAATAAGACTAATCAGACTATAGTTCAAGTACGTGCGTTTGGTTTTCTTACAACGTTGATTATTATAAGTCACTGGATTCAAGATTAGAAATATGCTGCTTTAAATATATATGATACACGTCATAAAGGTTTGCAATCACAAGGTAATATAAGGTTATGAATGAAAGAATGTACAGTCAATGGAAAAGTTGGACACATAGGGGGGCGGGGTGGTGTTGGGATGGTGTGGGGTGCCTTTTAGAATCCAAATCTTTGACTGATATAATATACCATAAACAAGGGATGGAACTCTACACATTCAATTTTCTACCATGTCTCCATTTTTTATCAATATTTTGGATACAAGTGGCATGAATTCATTGAAGCATGCAGGTAATTATCTGTACTATATATCTCTTTCAATAAACATTTACATCAATTGTAAAATCCAAACCGTTTTTCTAAAAATCTCACTAGAGAGACACAAAAACTGCACTTTCTGTTTAGTCCAACACGATGTCGCAACAACGATTTACATAGATAATGTAGGGAGATTACATAGATAATGGTTAAGTTTTTTTTCTTTTTTGAAAGTTAGATAAATTTTACCTTAAGAAGATTGTTTTAGCCGGGCGTTCCATATCTGGAAAACTGATCGATAAGTGTACGCCTTATTTGCGTGTGAATATTTCGCAGGTTTATATTTTATTGATTAATCCATAAAAACTTTTGCCCGTATCATCTAACAATTTCTTGATAAAATTTACCCATTTATTAGTTGTGTTTGGTTGTAACATGTAGTCGTAACAAAATTTTGAAATTTTTTATTCTTTTCCAGATGTTAATTTGCTCCAGAATTTAATGATTCCTGTTTTAATAGTTATAGCTAGAGGGTATCGACCGAACTCGGAGTAGAGCATATACACAGGTGTCGACTTTTTTCTTTTGGATATTTTTCTTAAGAATTCGTTTTGCACTTTTTCGATATTATCTAAATGTTCTATTCCCCAGATTTCACAGTTATAAGTAAGAATTGGCGCTATTGTTTGATCAAAGAGTTTGAGCTGGAGATCTACCGGTAAATCAAGATTACGAATGCGTGTATAAAGCAAATGCATAGCTTTATTTGCTTGACTAACAATATATTGTCTTGCTTTTAGAAACGAACCTGTAGATGAAAACATCGTACCCAAATATTTGTATTCTTTTACAATTTCGATATCCTCGCCATTCATGGAAAATTTGTAATTAGTTGGTTTGTTAGACCCGAAGACTATGACCTTGGTTTTATTCATATTACGTAATATTTAATTTCCATGTAGTGCAGTAGTTCGAAAACGCGTTAAGCAAATTCTGAAAGGATACCGGATCTTCGCTTAGGATTACAGTGTCGTCAGCATACAGAAGGACAAATAATTTGATATACATCATTAGTTCGTTTGACTGCTTTTGTAATAATATGCATTATTATTTCGTTGTAAACATTGCTCTAGATCATTCATGTAGATGGAAAATAGAATCGGGGACAAATTTCCTCCCTGTCTTACGCCACAGATGCTTTTGAAAAAAGGTGAAGTTTTGTTGTTTACTGAAATGCAAGATTTTCTGTCAGTGTACACAGTGTACATGTTATATATTAATGCCTATATTAAGAAGTTTGCTCCATAACCCTGACCTCCAAATTTTATCAAAAGCTACAGAAAAATCAATATATGAGCAGAAGAGCTTCTTTTTTGCGATCTTAATTTATCAATAAAAAGGTGAAATATGCATATCAGGAATCGCCACATTCAGAAAAAACAGCCTCCCCACACAGTCAAGAAGAAGAGGGGGAGAGAGCATGGTAAATAAAATGATCAGTTTCAAAAGAGACAAGAAATTTAAGTGTAAAAAACATGATCTACAGTTGAATAATTGGCTCGAAATCCGGCCTGATTTTCGTTTAGCAAGTTGTTATCATTTAAAAATAGATTAATTCTTTCATTTAATATCGCAGTGAAGAGTTTGCTAAGACAGCTTTATATAGTTATTGGTCGATAGTTTTCATGGCTTGCAGTAGTTACTTTCCCTTTAAAAAGGTTTAATAGTACCTATCAGCCAGCAGTCGGGCATAATACCACTGTCAAAAATTGCATTAAAGTATAGATAATAAATCGGTAACATTTGTTCCTTAGACGCTTTATATATTCGTTATAAATATAGCCCTGCGGCGAAGCAGCTTTCGAGTTTTAAAGTTTGTTTATCATTTTTGAAATTTCCTCGACAGTAATCTTTTTGTTTAAATTTTCTGTGTTAATTCGGTCGTTCTTATAAATATTAGCATTACCCAAGTCAAATTTGTCGGTATTTGGTTCGTTATTGACGTTTTGGAAGTAACTATAAATTGTTGTGTGTCAGGCATGTTGTAATTTTGCGATTTATTAGTTTAACTAAGGAGTTAAGTAATTTCCAATAATCTCTAGGTTTTTTCAAATGCATTTCACGGAGTTTAAGAGGTCGCAAACATTGCAAATGGCGAAAACTAGCTAAAATTTCAAAAATGAATTTAGGGGAAATACTTATTGCCACCTAGATTTTAGTAAAGAAATGTATTTAGCTATGTATGTAGTAAATGTTTGCATGCTCAATTTAGTCTAATTCATGTTCTAATTACCAAGCATATACTAAAACAAAAGAAAAACCGTTTGCATGAGAACTCTGAAATTCATGAACAATATACCAAAGCAACTCATATCTGAAATATGTATATGCTGGTCTACAATGTTTGGTGCCAATTCGTTAAAATAATGTGAGAGTTTTCAAGAAATTCAAGGAAATCTTACTTCCTGGTTCAAGGTGAAAGTAGATTTCTATAGATTTCTACTTTCACTTTGAACCAGGGGTAAGATTTCATCGCAATTTTATATTCGTTGGATTTATAAATTTTGTTGTATTTCTGTGCAATAAAATATTTTGTTCTAGCTTTCTTACATTGTGGACCGAACCACGAATAATGCTGTTTTTGTTTGTCGTTCATTTTAATTAAGTTGTTATTTTAAAAGACGGGAAAGTAGCAAATGCTGTGGCATTAAAAAGTTCTGCGATACTATCGGAAATATCATTAATTTCTTTTTTCGTTACCTCACTTGTTAAACTTTGAGTAGACAATTTGATATTATAAATCTGGTTAGCGTTAAGGTTCTTAGTGAACTCGCTGAAAAATGTATGGAAGGAACAAGATAAGAACGAGATACTGCTGTGATCGAATAGAAACGTGCAATTTTTATTATGGTACGACCTTTATATTCAATAGTGCATTTGAATGCAGGTCTTTACAGAAAATCAAAGTGAACACGCATATTAGGAAGGTTTTATTCAGAACTCAACTCCAAATAGTGATATTAAGAGAAAGGAAATATTTTAAATTAACAAATGATTCGTTTTCTTCTTTCTAAATAAGCATATCATTGATCTCAAAAATAAGTTGAAAACCCATGCGAATACCTTATGAATGACCCATGACATACACAGCTTTCGGTTTCAGTGAGGTGCGATGGTATTGCAGTCTTATTCAAAAACTTGAATGTGTGCTATTTAAACGATTTTCAGGCAAACATGTTCATAAACACAGCCTTCCTCTGTATGCATACAGATATTACATATTTATAATTTGGCCAAAATAAAAAAACGCAAACAATTAACAGAAAAAAATCTCGTATACTTATTCATAAACAATTGGTTATTTTGTTTTATAAGACAGGGCATGCAATTATACATGTAGTAGGATTATCTTTAATTAATACTTTATAAACAATTTATCTTTAATTAATACTTTATAAACAATTTACGAAAACATGTTTACCACTGGGGGTGGCGTTTCTAGGATGTAGCAACCTCCCACTAAGTTCCAAAACAAATTATTTACAAAATGTATTATCTTGAGCCCTGTCCCTCTGTATAGTTCTTTTCCTTTAAACTGCTTTACTTTGTATTATGATAATAATTCAAAAGGTCGAAAAAGCTCAAGAAAACATCAACGAATTGATGAAAACTTCAGAGCAATACTCTCTGGAGACTCATTGATATGCATGGAAACGCCACATAAATAACATAGCAGTGATAACAAATGTTCGTGCAATCTTCGTTTTAATTGGATTCCTTTAACGCGACAATAAACATATCACAGACTTTTTATAGTGTTATTTATAACATGCAATTCATTGCAAAAGACTATTCAAAGTTTACATTTTCAGGGAATAAAAACATCGCAATACACGTAAAGTGTATAGGTTTTCTCATAACTCTATAATAAAGCTGATATACGTACATGTATATAGTGTCGGCCGTCAATTGAAAATTACCACTTTTACCGTAGCTTTTACATTGATAAATTTGGAACCATTCGGTATAGCAAAATAGCTCAAGTACATTTTTGCAATTTGGGGTAATTTAATTTCTTGTTAGGCATTTTATTGCTGCCAAAAGTTCAATAATTGACAATTTGATAGAAACAATACAATAAACAGAACCAAATGCCTAAGAGCCAATGGGATAACGTGTTAAAGGATGTCTTACTTTTTCGTTTGGTCACGGAAATTTAAAATTACTGAGAAATATTTTGATATGTCATACATATATATCTGTGCTGTTTTAGTAGAAGGGTATGAACTCATGAAACATTATAATTTTTCCGATTGAAAAAAAAATTCATATTCAAAATGTAGATGACACTTTTTTTATTTTATTCAAAATGGAAATCTAGTTCTCTCTCACCTATAACAATAGTTTACCTAATCTTCAAATACTGGAATGCATATATTAGAATTATAGACAAATTTGAATATCTAGTTGATGATTATTCAACGTGCAAAAGCTAACAAAACAATATTTACAGTTCATAACACTCCATAATGATGCAATGAGGAATTACTTGGCAAACAACACCCCAATGAAACGATTGTAATAATTAAGAGCGTTGGCATTTATAAGTTAAAAAAACAACAACTTTTAACTGACTGTCTGACAGAGCGGTTTAATGAAATTATCGTGCTGATAATTATATCCTCATTGGAAAACGAACAGACACCATTTCTGTCTCAAAAGAAATGATTGATAAGTATTTTTCAAATTCAAAATTTATTTATTTCGACACGTTGCAAGTAAAACAGTGAAATAAAACAAACATCATGAGAAATAACCGAGTTCTAGATTTCAATCCATAAGTCATTTGCATACGATCAACACTTGTTTTCATTATGTAAACAAGTAGCCTTATTGTGTTTATCACATCTTTAAAGGAAACTGCTATTACAATGGAACATTGTTTCTCACGGATCGTGATCTTTTGTTTTTTATTTGTAGTTATTAACAAATTGTAATCAAATAATACGAAGCTCTCAGGGCGACTCTCAACAACCAATCATTTAGCCATTTCTTACCACATTAGGACTCATATGTCATTATCATTATATAGGTGATAGATTTTTCCTAAAATCTAAATATATGTGTGTAATGTAAACATGTTTTTTTACGGAAAGAGTACAAATATTCTGAGCCAAAATGAAAACTTGACAAAAATAACATGAAAAACTCAAGCTAAGGATTACATTACTAATGCCAGTGAATGCAAATAGCTGGAGAAATTTGATCACCAATATGTTTTTGGTTCAGAATCTTATATATGTAGTTGTGGAAAACTAAGCGTTGCATTTTGTTCTTGCTTTAATTGAAAGGGAGGTAATTTGCAAAAAACGGATATTTAAGTAACTGTATCTTATTTCTTTGCATCATTGGACTTCAAAGACATCGTTTTCCCTTCTGTACATGCTATAAACTTCTAAGTTTGACTGTCAAATAATCTGTTTGACACTTGTAAGTTAAGACTTATCGAGCTAATTATTATTTAAGAAAGAGGACGTAGCCTTGACATATGCGGAATATTAACAACATCTTCCAGCTTTATCAAATGCCCGACTATGTGCAAATAC
The DNA here is from genome assembly GCA_038501625.1 of Corbicula japonica. Taxonomy (NCBI): domain Eukaryota; kingdom Metazoa; phylum Mollusca; class Bivalvia; order Venerida; family Cyrenidae; genus Corbicula; species Corbicula japonica. Next base: position 9,475,465 of record JAZAYU010000009.1, read on the forward strand.
CACATATTAAATGAAGGATAAAACATAGCACCATTGAACAAAATGATTGACTTTAAAAGCTGGTAAGTTTTCATATGTGCTCAGTATAATTAACCATTATTATTCTTAATAATCATCTTAATAATAGGCAAGTTTTCTTGTACTTTAATAATATTGTGTGTTTTTGTTTTCTATTATATTCGTTAAAAGCCGTAGGTTTGCGTGATTCGTCTGCAAGATGCTTAAATAAGAAACAGAAAGGAAAGAAATACAATCATGATGTCGTTATGTCTTTAAACGACAATTAAGTAACCATCAAAAGAGCAAATCAATCTCCCTGTAATGCATATCGGACACGCACATCTAAAATAAACCAGTGAATGGACGGCAACTGAAGATCGAAACCGGTGATTTACGTGACGTTTGCGATGAAGGTTAGGTCTGTCTAGTGCATGACGAGGAACGTAATTAAAATTTAGTATGTTCCAGATATATATTCGATAACATGTCCACTTTGCCTGTGCTTTTTTCACTCATATTTCATCTGTTTGCGTGTTCTATAAACATGATACAGTAGGAGTGTTCCTTTTATACTGAAATTATTAACGAGATTTCTAAATCTATATTAGACGAGTATTTTGCCGAGGTTCATGTCAATTCAGATAGAAAGTTTAATAATTTGTAAATTAGTATAAAACGAACACGAATGTTTTATTCTGATTTTCGAATGATCTCAAAAATCGAGCAATTATATCAATTGCCTATTTGCATTAAACTCGGTCGACTCGTAGAACAAAACAAACTGAAACGTTTGTAATTCGTTCTCATGACTATTACTATTATTGTATGCTACAATTTTACAAGTTGACGAAAAAGTAATAAACAAATCATTTTATCCGCTTACATGTAACAGTCTGGAAACCGTTTTAAAACGTAGGCTTATGGTGTTGAGGGAGGCAAAGCAAAGAAATGACACATGAAAACGTTGGTTTTTAACTGGATAAAATAATAGGTTGGATATATGTGTGTTACAACGGTTTCATGTTCTTGTTAATAATGTTATACGATGATATTTGAATAGATGTTAGCGTCTGGACCATTCTGATTTTTATTTGATCGAAATTGAAAATGGTTCTGTTTGCTAGTGCCAGAATAATGCAGTTAAATACCAGATATTATTATAATGGATGCTCACGTTGCCTGTTTTCCAAAGTGACCAGCTGACAAAGAAAACCTTATTTGAAACTCTTTGTTGTTGTTTTTTTTTTGGGGGGGGGGGGGGGCAGATTTAGTGATTCGGCCATATAGATCTATATGTAGTTGAAAATCACAAATATGTAATGCTTGTGATCACTGACCACAAAAGAAGCTATGTGGTACTTTGTGAAAAGTCATGCACTCATGCTAGGCTAGCTGAGTTGTATACACGATACGAAACGTCAGTAAATAATGCGAAATGCACACAACGTAACAAAACCAGCGCAAGTTTTGTCAATATTCTAAATATATAATTATGTACATCCGTCATTTGAGAATTGTCATATGAATAACCTACAGGTCATTAAATAGTCAAACGATATTGAACGTTATCGGAATACAAACAAACCATGTGCATGTATCTTGACTTTGTGAAACATAATGATCCCTTTTTTTGTTATAATATTATATTTACATGCAATGAGGTAAGTTCATGTATTCCTTTTGTTCAGCGCGCTTTATTACAGTTAAAGATGTTTGGCTTGGTCGCACAAGTCGGGTTTTTTTTGCTTTATAATTATGTCAAGCATTTTCTGTTACGGTCATTGAATAACTTCATGAATGATACAACTTGGGTTAATGAAAGTAGATTATGTGGAATTGCAATTCATTTGGTGGGATAATTCCTATTGTTTAGTTAGTATACGTGTATAAGTGCCAAACATTCCAGTAGAATAAATATTATTACAAAAAATATATAATTGAAAATTGTTTTAAACTGTAAAAGATATTCCACAAAAATTTCTATATAAATTTATAAAATATATTTTAATATATACTACTTAAAAATTGATAAAAAGGTGCATGGCACTGTTTGTAGTATGTATGTTTTCCCATTTAGATAAGTTTACACTCGTGTTTTATTTCAACAAGGCAACTCGGGTATCCAAATCATCTAGCTCAATGCCCATAGAGATGGATCTTGTAAAAAAAGGAAAGCAATGCTCAGACAATAAATAATTTTGGTAGATAAGTGACAATAAATATAATACACACAAAAACAATAAAACCATCACACGGTGTAAAATGTAATTGGGATAAAATGTTTAAATAAATAATTTGGCATTTATAGATTAGGCGACGAAAATACAAGTGTAAATGTATTTTATTATTAAAATATGAAATATATTAAACTGAATATCTCTCTTTACGTCACTAAAACGTTTGATATTGTTACTAAACGAAACTATGAACATGAAACTTTAAATGCTATATACAGTGTATTCATAATATAATTCAATCAATATTTATTGGACTATGGTGTACCTTCGGATATATTACTGGGCGTGGAAATATATCCTTCGGAACATCATGACTCATTTTACTCAACCCAGGACTAAGCTCCCAACGGATCATAAGCAGTCGCTTATATTTCATTTAAATCTGGTTCGATAATATCTTTTCACAATAATGTTTCAAATGGCAGACAGTCGAATCTTACTGATGTCCGACTGGATTTGTTCTGGTTCTTCTATATCAAGACAAATTGCGTGATCAAGTGATGAGACGAGACCAAGCCACGGCACCTAAACAAGAAACCTCTTTTTTTATTTTGGCTTATTAAGCTTCATATCGTTTTATTTTCCAAAATCCCTGCACCACGAACGCATTTGCATGTGCCATTCTTCACCGTTATATGCATTCCATCGTTTGGGATGGATCAAAATTTCATTGTTTATTGGTGTAAACTTGGGTCTAGTAGGCGTGGGCAGTAATATGCATTTTCATTACTGTCCATGAACAGGCTCAATCAAACCTAGCCTGCAATAGTTTCATATTTGTCGTGGTCGGTTGCATTCAAAGTTCCCTTTTCATTGATTATAAGGGAGCTTCGAACTTAGAAGATATAACCTCAACTAAATGAGCATTAATGTATCCACAACAACATTTATTGAATGATATGCTTTGCTGAAATGAGTTGCACAAACCATAATAATTAGTATTATATAAGATCAATGTTAATTTGGTATAGCGGAAGTTAAGGTGGTATTATTTCAGATTGGTCAGAAAGATTAAATAACCGTTGGTGAACCTGAAAGACGCGAAGATAAGGATTAGAGAAGGGTAGATTTTAATTTGTTACCATATTTACGTCATTTCAAAAATCATAAGAATGCCGAATTGCTTAGATTTAATCGGCGAACACATCTAAGCAACTCCCATACCAGCGATCTTTGACTACTTTTCGTCATCATAAAATACGACTTGAACTACGTTTATGTAAATGTGGACAAAAAGTGAACTATATTTATCAGGAATAGACACATTCAAAAGAAGCCTCCCGTCAGAAAGCACGACAAAAAGTAGACAGGATAAAAGAGCATGGGTTTATCAATTTGATCAAACCACAAACAAAATAGAAACCTCAGGGGCAACTGCACTGGAGCGGTAAGTGACAATGCATTTTACTACTTGGGGATGAAATCAGGCTGTAGGGTGCACCAACTTAATACTTGCCCTCAACATGTCTCATATGAACAAATAAGTACATGAAGCATTGGTGAATCAACTCTAACCCACCCATCTACAATCAAAATTTGTTCTCAAACATCTAAACATACGATACTAATACCACAAGTGTTACTACTTGATATTCTTACTGTTGAACCTTGAGTCAAATGGGTAAATCAATAATTAGTTAGATCACGGTGGCAGAAATATTTTTCTCCGCCGACGACAGTTCCAAAGGCGGTAACCCCTCGGGTTCTTATTTCCGTTAATTGTTTGTCTATTTTGTAACTGGTGATTTTAAAATCCATGATCTCTTTTCCTCTCTATATTTATACATTTCGGAATGAGAGGAGTCTGTGTCTTCTGGATGTGGCCATTCCTAATATGCACATTTCACTTTTTTATGCTCGTTGGAGAGATAACATATAACATTTGAATTAACCACTGAACAGGATGACACACATCCAATCAACAGTAAAACATACAGTTGTACCATGCAAAAAGAAAAAGAAAAACATAAATATCAAATGTTTGGTCCAACAGTTGACTACATATTGATATACAACATTTTATATCCATCTCCTTTCTATTGATGCAATAAATTGATAAAATAAACAGCAATTTAAAAAAAAGGAAAAGCAAATGTAAGAAATATTAATAGTGCAATAGTAAATATAAGAAATTTTATATTCACTTAATTAAAACAATATATAAGTAAAATTATGAAAAGTTCTAGTATAACCATTATGTTAAGTCGTCTATCTGTATTGCAAAAATTTAAAGTTCCTACAAGATTTACTCACACCATTGTAATGTCAACGAAATGTATACAAACATGGCATTGAACATCACAACATATACTCAATTTAGTTAGGTTCAAGACAGCCGTTGAAACTAACTGCGATGTACAAATGACAGCCAACGTGCAACGTGCATCATATTAAATTAGCCAAGATCTCATGTGTTTATAATAAATGTTTTTTACTTTTGTCAAGGAAAAACCCTCATTTTTAACTTACAGCAAGCCAAAATGATCGGAGAAAAAATATTTCACATCAAATTGATAGAAAACTACAAGAAAACTTCTGCACAAATGTACTTAAAAACCGCTTACCGCACTTTCCGCAGAAAATATGGAACTTTCTGGTTATCAGCTACCGAACAGAGAGAAGAAGAAAGATGTAACATGTGTACGGTCTCATTCAGGCTACGGACACTTGCACCGTTTCTACATACATATAAATGCGTTCCTTCAGGTTGATCATCAGACTGCTCACTTCCAATGAATTTCATTTAAATATATGTTATTTTCACAAGATACATGCATGACTCAAATTTTTATTTGAAGTACTAATTGAATACATTCATAAACAAGTGAACTAATTAATCACTCTGGAAATTGTAACAAAAATCAAAATCCACAATAATTAGATTTCTTTTAAACGTAACACTACATGCTCGTTGCATGTGTTTTACGTAGTCTTTCTGTTGGAGAAATAAACAACAACTAGATATCCTGATAAAACGATGGTTTTACGAAGATCACTGACCTGTGTTATAACAATTATCCTATCAGAAATTGGATGTTCATGTCGCCACTAAGACTTTGTACAATTTGCAGTATTGATAAATTTTTTGTGACCCCCTCTCTCTCTCTCTCTCTCTCTCTCTCTCTCTCTCTTTCTCTCTCTCTCAGGCAAATGGTTTTTACAGTTACAATTGAGTCATTCACCATAAATCAGTATCTTGATAAAATTGAAAAGTAACTTTAATATATTACTTCATTAGTTCATACAACTTTTTGTCTGCGTAGGTTTGAATTGCCTTTTCAATCTAAAACCATCGAATTAAACGTCAGTTAAATAATTTCATCAGTTCTGCATTAATTTGATAAATCCAATTCGAAAGTTCCTTTCCGTTTTTAACTTTATTAAAAGCAAATGAATCTTAAATAAAATACCAGAATTAACTTCTATGCATAATCTTTCTCCTGGTAAAGACTGGACATTTTTCACGTTAATTAAGTTATTTATACTTTACGCTTTCGTGAAAATATCTTTCAATTTGTATTATCACGCTCGTTGATTTATTTCGTGATTAAAACTGTTTGAATTGCAAGTTGCTTTGTTCGGGTTAATATGCAATGAGTTATCCGGTTAGGTAAGCATTATTTACTAAAGTATATATATATATATATATATATATATATATATATATATATATATATATATATATATATATATATATATATATATATATGGTTTTGTTGTTGTTTGTTGCTTTAGTTTTTGGTTTAACACTCATAAAATAAGAGAATACTCCCACATGACTAATTTGATTTCACGAATGTTGATTAAGTAAAGTGATAATATATTTGATTTGGTACTGTTACGTATTCGATAACATTTTTCATAGATGGCATCACAAACCGGAGCAATGTCGCCAGACACTGTCATCAAGGCCATTCGATTTCCGGTCTTCATTTTTATGATTTACAAGAGCGCTGTGTGTGCAGTGTGGCGGCCCTTAAAAGTGTTCCCGTACAAATAAGTAAGTATAAAAATCCAACATGAGTCATATAATGGTAGTCATGTTTATCAACGTAATACACGATACGTTCTTTTGGGAGGACTTGACCTAGCTAATGCAGTTGGTAGCGTCGTAGAAGTAATGCGGACATTTTGGTAGCGTGCTAGAAGTATTGCTGACATTTTGGAAGTGTGCCAGAAGTAATGCGGACATTTTGGTAGCGTGCTAGAAGTAATGCGGACATTTTGGTAGCGTGCTAGAAGTAATGCGGACATTTTGGTAGCGTGCTAGAAGTAATGCTGACATTTTGGAAGTGTGCTAGAAGTAATGCGGATATTTTGGTAGCATGCCAGAAGTAATGCGATCATTTTGGTAGCATGCTAGAAGTATTGCGGACATTTTGGTAGCATGCCAGAAGTAATGCGGACATTTTGGAAGCGTGCTAGAAGTAATGCGGACATTTTGGTAGCGTGCTAGAAGTAATGCGGACATTTTGGTAGCGTTCTAGAAGTAATGCGGACATTTTGGAAGTGTGCTAGAAGTAATGCTGACATTTTGGTAGCATGCCAGAAGTAATGCGGACATTTTGGTAGCGTGCTAGAAGTAATGCGGACATTTTGGTAGCATGCCAGAAGTAATGCGGACATTTTGGTAGCGTGCTAGAAGTAATGCGGACATTTTGGAAGTGTGCTAGAAGTAATGCGGACATTTTGGTAGCATACAAGAAGTAATGCGGACATTTTGGTAGCGTGCTAGAAGTAATGCGGACATTTTGGTAGCATACAAGAAGTAATGCGGACATTTTGGTAGCGTGCTAGAAGTAATGCGGACATTTTGGAAGTGTGCTAGAAGTAATGCTGACATTTTGGTAGCATCCTAGAAGTAATGCGGACATTTTGGTAGCGTGCTAGAAGTAATGCGGACATTTTGGAAGTATGCTAGAAATAATGCGGACATTTTGGTAGCGTGCTAGAAGTAATGCGGACATTTTGGAAGTGTGCTAGAAGTTATCCGGACATTTTGGTAGCATGCCAGAAGTAATGCGGACATTTTGGTAGCGTGCTAGAAGTAATGCGGACATTTTGGTAGCGTGCTAGAAGTAATGCGGACATTTTGGTAGCGTGCTAGAAGTAATGCGGACATTTTGGTAGCGTGCTAGAAGTAATGCGGACATTTTGGAAGTGTGCTAGAAGTAATGCGGACATTTTGGTAGCGTGCTAGAAGTAATGCGGACATTTTGGTAGCGTGCTAGAAGTAATGCGGACATTTTGGTAGCATGCCACAAGTAATGCGGACATTTTGGTAGCGTGCTAGAAGTAATGCGGACATTTTGGTAGCGTGCTAGAAGTAATGCGGACATTTTGGTAGCGTGCTAGAAGTAATGCGGACATTTTGGTAGCGTGCTAGAATTAATGCGGACATTTTGGAAGTGTGCTAGAAGTAATGCGGACATTTTGGTAGCGTGCTAGAAGTAATGCGGACATTTTGGTAGCGTGCTAGAAGTAATGCGGACATTTTGGTAGCGTGCTAGAAGTAATGCGGACATTTTGGTAGCATGCCACAAGTAATGCGGACATTTTGGTAGCGTGCTAGAAGTAATGCGGACATTTTGGTAGCGTGCTAGAAGTAATGCGGACATTTTGGTAGCGTTCTAGAAGTAATGCGGACATTTTGGTAACGTGCTAGAAGTAATGCGGACATTTTGGAAGTGTGCTAGAAGTAATGCGGACATTTTGGTAGCATTCCACAAGTAATGCGGATATTTTGGTAGCGTGCTAGAAGTAATGCGGACATTTTGGTAGCGTGCTAGAAGTAATGCTGACATTTTGGTAGCGTGCTAGAAGTGAAGCGGACATTTTGGTAGCGTGCTAGATGGAATGCGGAAATTTTGGAAGTTTGCTAGAAGTAATGCTGACATTTTGGTAGCATGCCAGAATTAATGCGGACATTTTGGTAGCGTGCTAGAAGTAATGCGGACATTTCATCGTAGAATTTTTATCCCGGTCAGAGCCTATATCATCCATACCACAACCCGACTTTTAACCACACCAATAGGCAGTCTTTTAAAATCATTACATTTCCAATTTTGCGAAATATTTAAATTTGTCGAACGCTTCTTAAGCAGTTCCATGGACGCGATATTTCACAGCTTATTTCACTATAGACTGATAACTGGTCGATCATAGTGTCCGAGAACCGCTTCAACAATTCATCATACGATTTAACACCGTTCTCTTAAATCGAGAATTTCAATCCGTACGCATAGAAAACCTCAAATGTGTAACTTCCAATTGCAATAAGTATAAATTAAGTTCAATATGTGTTACATAACATAAACTAAACAACACAATCTACATATATCGGTGCAACAAATCGGAGACAAACTTTGAACAATTACGTTATGTGTTTCTTGTCAAAATTTGGTCTTTGAACGAAATGAGAAAACAAATTCAGACGGTAAATTTTATACTGATGAGAAATAGAACTAACCTAGGTATTAAGTAAAACTCACAAGTGTTAAAATATACAATAACACGTACACTGAAGATTTTTTAAAATGGTATTTCGATTAAAATATGTCTCATTTTCAGTGAATGTGCAAAGACCTCAGAAATCCTCAAAACGTATTTGTAATGAGTGGAACAACAATGACATCAGAATCACTTGGGAACGTAAATCGGTGATAACTCTTTTGATTTTCTGGCAAAATATCAATGACATCAGAAATACTCTGGAACATATTTGGAAGATAATCTTACGATGTCTTCATATGGAGTATTGAATTCTTTTTCCCTGGAGTCCGGCTTGTTTGATGAAACGTTTTCAATATTGATAATTTCCATGATCAAAGACACATTTTATTAACATAAACTGTTCTGTTAAGAAATTTCAATCGGAAATAAGATTGCTAGAATTAAAAATACTTTTTGTAAAACAGCTATTTTTGGAAGGTAAAGTTAACATAAAATTTCAAAAGTACGATATTTTTAAAATGTTTCTGTAAATAGATTTGACAAAACAAAAGCCAAGAAAACCATGTTTTAATGGTGATGGGGAAACATTGATGGCATATTGAAGTAAGTATAATATCATGAATAGAGTTACTTCAAACGTATTACTACTGATGAAAAGAACTAAGTGACTGTTTACAGTAGACACACTGTAACTATCACCTGGGATGAAGGTTATAAATCTCAGATTGGAAATCAGTCTCAAATCTCAGGCATCTGAATGGCTGAAATGGCGACCAGTCGCCATTTCAGCCAATCAGATGCTTGAGATTTGAGACTGGTTTCCATGCTCAGTTTTATAACCTTGGGCACATGTGTAGTCATATGTTAAGTTTATAGATAACCACAAAGCCATTATGATACAAAAACGACGACAGTGCCCAACTAACCTAACGTAGAAAACACTACGTGACTTTACATGTAGAACACTAATTATTACAATAAACACTTTGATTAAATAAATATATGGCTGTTGAATGAACGCATTTATGTATCCAAGACAGCTAACCTTATCTGATGTAAGAAAATGACAGCAATGTTGCATTATAATCAATCATTAAAAAAAAGTGAAATATGCATATAAGAAATTACCACATTCAGAAAAAACAGCCTCCCACACCGTCAAGAAGAAGAGAGGGAGATAGCATGTTTAATAAAATGATCAATTTCAAAAAAGACACCACAAACAATTAACAAAAATGAGAACCCGAGGGGTTACCGCCTTGGAACGGTTATTTGGCAAATCAAATTGCCACTGGGGTTTAAACCAGGTTCTAGGGTGCACCGACCTCACACTTGCCCCAACAGGTTCCCATATCAACACACAAGTACAAGTTGTCTTAATGAAATAACTCCAACCCACCCATCAGCTCAAAAATATTGAATGCAAAAGCACACAAACATATAAAACATTAGAGGCTAATAGAATTGCAACGCCAAAGGGGCGGGTGCTCAATGATCTTACCGAGACCAGAGCTCCTGGAGTAAAATCAGCAAGAACACGATGACATGGATAAAATAAACAAATCGAGCTTCTAGGTTCTTTTAAGAAATGATTTCCTCATAAACCTTCATGAACTCCTAAACCCCTGCCATCGTCGTGCAACCAAAGAGGTAAGCAGATAAGCAGAATGATCAACTGTAGATGGGTTAATCACAAGGCCTGCAATGCGCTGTAAAATATCATGTTGGTAACCTTTCTTTTTGAATTTACAGATGGTTTTTACGAATAACCAGGGAGATGTACATTGCCTTTTATCTTCTTAAGTTTATAAATTAAATCTCCATAAAAAAACTAAACTAGCTGCGAAATACCTTGTTGCAATAGTGAGTTTAAACTGCATCTGTATTTTTGAATTAGATCTGGGTATCGGCGATAAAGCAAAAGGATTTCCTTAATTTGTGATACCGATAACCTTATTTTAAAAGTTTTTCTGTAATGCAAAGATTACGTTCATTGAAATCATAACATGATGTGCGATATAAATCCGGAAACATCGCCGTCTAAAAACGGAAAATTTACTATATTAAAATTAAAATCATCTCTTGTATCATATATTTTAGTAGTTACGTAACCATTTTCAACGGACAGATTTAGATCAAGAAAGTTAGCTTGCTTTTCTGAAGTGTTCGCTTTATTAATCTGTAGTTCTTATGGATAAATTTTATTAACCAGTGATGGAAAATGGTTATTATCTATATTTGATAAATAATCAAGTTACCTCGATGTGTTGTTAGAATCTGTAAAGATACCGTACATTACTTGCACAATAAAGTAAATGGAGTTTTTCATGTTTGTTTGTTTTATTTTCTTCCATTCTTCAGTATATTACGACGAATTACTTCTCTAATTAGTTAACGTATTTTAAAATGATAATAACATTAAAATCTTTATTTATAGAAGAGTTCTCATTAAGTGTACATAAACAATTATTTTTAAACTTATTTTCAATTAGGTGTTCTATAACAAAACAGTGAAATGAATACCGTAGCACATATATCATATCTAAAAGTAATTACTGTGGCCAATGTCCATAATAGCATGATCATTTCAAAATATAATTAATTCTGCTTGTTCTCCTACTTCCGTTCTATTCCTAGTTTATGTCTGAAGAAAAATAATTTCATAGTTTGGGATGCGGTTGACACGCACCATGTATTACACACTGCCTTACCCATACCATTGCTTTATAAATTTTAAATTTATAGTTTAAGTCGGAATAACAAAACATCCTCTCTTTTTTGAAGGGTTAGGGAGAAAAGAGACGAGGAGAGGGACGAGTAGAAGGTAGGACATAATGCTATACCCCCTAATTTTTCATCCATAGCCTTTTCCTAAAAGCAATAGTTTATTTTTATTGTTTTTGTTTGTTTGATTTTTAGGGGTTAACGTTTGTAGTTAATGTACTTTTTACAAATATTGCATTACTAAATAACCCAATTAGAAATTTTGTTCTGTGTATTGTATTCAGTTGAACTTTTTAAACAAAGGCACACTTACGTACATCTATACGTGGGGTTTTGCAAGAGCATGATCATCCGTAAAAGTCTAATCATATCGAGAGAAGTTAGTGGATTTATTACGTATCTCACTCGTCCAGTTACTCCTCTGGCATTTTATTTTGAAAAGAATTAATAATTGAGCATCAAATTAACTTTAAATTCAAATAGCCTGATTCAAACATCATTAATTGTATTGAAAAATAAATGTGAACACAATAATTGATGTCGAGAAGAATGCAGTGTTTCTGTCGGCCATTAATTTACTTAACCTTAACGTAATGATATTACAGTTTATGATCTATAGTTGTCTCTTCAAGTTGTTCTGTTTGTGCAACCAAGCTTGTTCGCTACGTTCAACGTATGCATAAATAAATATTTCATTAAAAGCTCGTTGTTTCTTATGTTTAGTATTTTAGTATACTCGCGGAATTAACTATTTTCTTTAAAACTATGCATAAGATTTTGTCTTATTTTCATTTAACATATTCTTGGCCTAAATTTCACTACTTTTCAAATATTGTGGCTTTTTGAAGTTACGTGATGATGGAGAAGTCTGTCTGAACGAAATCATTAGATTTTATGTATCCGGACTTTTTGTGATTTGTATTCGGTAATTTATGCTGCTTCGATATAGGATTTTATCATGCAACTGTATTAAATTAGCGGCCATTGATTGATATCTCTTGTATGCCTAGCCCACTTAGCGATAATAATTTCTTACGAAGACCCTCATTTTCTCTATTTTATCCAACTCGCATAAATATTCAATTGTCAAATATTTATATGTATCATAACCTTTAGGAAATTCCCAAAAACAAAAAAGTAACTGTTTATTACAGTTTAAGACATTGTTTTAGGAGATACAATTTGCTGATGTCATACCATGAAAAATTCTGTACGGCAATTTTTACGGCATGACAATGTATTGACTTTTGGACATATTCCATTTATTGATGATTTGGACTGAAACGTATTTCAAATGATTCTTATTTTGCGCTGACGGATGATATTTTATCTTATGATATGAGTGAATGCCTGCTTCTAGGCGTTTTCTAATTTTGACCTTCCGGAAAAGTTAAAAGTGCCGCCTTTTTTGTTGATGTTAAGTAAATTGTAACTGAATGAAGAATACGTTCACAAGCTTTTTATTCGGAAAGTCATCTAGAGAAAGTAGCCTCAGTGGATTTTACAAAGAGGAAGCCTACGACATGTCAACTTAAATTGTAAAATGAAAGGTTTGTTGATTTTTCCCAAGGGAATTGGTAATTCTATTTTTGTTCCAAAGACACGCCTGAAATATCTTTGAAAAGTAACTGTAACATAATAATTTTTAACAAGAGCCAGTCGGAAACGACTGCAAGCTCGACTATTCGAAGTCAGACATATTTAAGCACATTTAGAAAACTGGGCTTCATTTAAACTGGGGAGTGATTCAGGAGTTTATGACACCCAACACACACACATGAACAAAAGTTTCTTAATCCAAGTTAGGAAATCAATAAATTACACTTAATTTATTATTGTAGTTTTTTTAAGAGGGTTTACACAACCCAGTCCATACACCCCTGATCCCGCACCCATCAACCCACTATCCCTGCCCACCTATAGTGATGTGGTGGGGTGTGGTGTAGTATAGTAAAGTATGGTATGCTGGTTGCTGTTGTTGGTGGTGTGGGTGTTGTTGCTGTTGTTGGTATTGTTGTTGGTGTTGGTAGTGATGGTGTTGTTGTTGGTGGTTTTGGTGTTGTTGTTGGTGTTGTTGTCAGTGTTGTTGATGGTGTTGTTGGTTGTTGGTGTTGTTAATGCTATTGTTGGTGTTGATGTTGTTGTTGGTGGTGTTGTTGGTGTTCGTGTTCGTGTTGTTGGTGTTCTTGGTGTTGTTGTTGGCGGTGTTGTTGTTGGTGGTGTTGTTGACGGTGTTGTTGGTGGTGTTGTTTGTGTTGTTGTTATTTGTGTTGTTGGTGTTGTTGTTGTTGGTGGTGGTGTTGTTGTTGGTGGTGGTGTTGTTATTGGTGATGGTGTTGTTATTGGTGATGGTGTTGTTTCTGGTGATGGTGTTGTTTCTGGTGGTGGTGGTGGCATGTGGTGGTGGTATGTATGGTATGGTATGGTATGGTATGGTATGGTATGGTATGGTATGGTATGGTATGGTATGGTATGGTATGGTATGGTATGGTATGGTATGGTATGGTATGGTATGGTATGGTATGGTATGGTATGGTATGGTATGGTATGGTATGGTATGGTATGGTATGGTATGGTATCGTATGGTATAGTATAGTATAGTATAGTATAGTATAGTATAGTATAGTATAGTATAGTATAGTATAGTATAGTATAGTATAGTATAGTATAGTATAGTATAGTATAGTATAGTATAACCTCTCAACACTTTCAACCAAAGTATGTTTAGTACATCTGTTTTAAACCTTTTCTATAGCATTACCTATGAAAAACACTAACATTGAAACTTTAACCATAATTTCTAAGTCTTAATTCTAATTTCTAAGCGAAAAAGGACAAAAATTAAATAGAAAAAGCAAGGATGAGTTATGGGCCTTTGAAAACCAACCTGATGTTTGATAAAATAAAGGTATACAAAGTTTTAAAGTTGTCGTTTTAATAGAATGAAAGATATGAGGTTTCACCACCTTGCACGCAAACTTTAACCTGAAATTCTAAGTAAAAAAAGGGCAATAACTTGATAAAAATCAAAGAAAGAGTTATGGTTCTTGGCATACATAGTCAGGGTCATGATGGTGAACAAGTGTCTTTAGTTTCAAAGATATAGTACAAGAAGTATGAAAGTAACTAGCTTGCACGCAAACTTTAACCTGAAATTCTAAGTTGAAAAAGGGCCATAATTTGATCAAAAATTAAAGAAAGAGTTATGGTTCTTGGCATACATAGTCAGGGTCATGATGGTAAACAAGTGTTGAAAGTTTCAAAGCTATAATACAAGAAGTATTAAAGAAACTAGCTTGCACGCAAACTTTAACCTAAAATTCTAAGTTGAAAAAGGGCCATAATTTGAACAAAATGGAAGTTAGAGTTATGGTTCTTGGCATAGACACTTGGGAGATGATGATGAACAAGTTTGCCAAGTTTCAAAGCTGTAGTTAAAGTAGTATTGAAGTTATGTGTTTGTACAGTAGCTTGCATGCAAACTTTAACCTGAAATTCTAAGTCGAAAAAATGGCCATAATTTGATGAAAATGAAAGTTAGAGTTATGGTTCTTGGCATACACACTCGGGACATGATGATGAACAAGTGTGCCAAGTTTCAAAGCTGTGGTATAAGTAGTATTGAAGTTATGTGTTTGTACAGTAGCTTGCACGCAAACTTTAACCTGAAATTCTAAGTCAAAAAAGGTCCATAATTTGATCAAAATGAAAGTAAGAGTTATGGTTCTTGGCATACACACTCGGGGCATGATGATGAACAAGTGTGCCAAGTTTCAAAGCTGTTGTATAAGTAGAATTGAAGTTATGTGTTTGTACATTAGCTTGCACGCAAACTTTAACCTGAAATTCTAAGTCGAAAAAGGGCCATAATTTGATCAAAATGAAAGTTAGAGTTATGGTTCTTGGCATACATACTCGGGGCATGATAATGAACAAGTGTGTCAAGTTTCAAAGCTGTAGCTATAGTAGTTTTTAAGATATCAGTAGGTTGCACGCAAACTTTAACCAAAGCGGGACGCCGACGGCGATGCCGACGCCGACGCCCAAGTGAGTACAAAAGTTCGACATATTCTTCGAATAGTCGAGCTAAAAATGCATAAAAAATCAGGCATTTGGAAACGATTCACGGAAAGATATTTCATAGAATTATAATAATTCTTTCTTGAAACTAATAGACCTTCGAATAAACATTTCATTGCTCAAGTAAGAATTAGTTCCATAGAACAATATTTGCATTTCCTTCAAGGGATTGGAAGCTCTTGGCCTAAGTTACAAGATCAGAACAAACACTTTTACACATCCCCGCTAAATTACCATACAGATAATCGTTGCCCTTGCCATAATATCATGTACTTGGGAGATCAAATTAAATGTTAAAACAACAAAAACAACCAAGTAAATATCTGCACAATATACCCGCAACTGTATTTGATTTATCCTAACTTTCACATTTGGAAAAATCCATTGATGCATCTAAATTATTTTATTTCGGTAAAGCAATGTTGCGGGCTTCCACACGTGAAAACTGAATGTCAGCTTAAAAATAAAATTGAGTAAAACAACAGTAGGAAATCGGTGTATTGTAATTCATCAATAAAAAATACAAAAGGTACATGTAAAGAACATTTCTGCTTTAAGAATATATAGATCTGGCGAAATGATTGTATTTTATCTTTATGTTCTAGTACAGCATATTGTGAGTTGTAGGCACGAGCAATTCTTTTATGTGAGCTCAACGGAAAATAATTATCGCGAACAAAGTCGTTTCTACGCCCATGAAATCATTGTAATAAAGCAATAAAGAGGTTTATGGTGCATTTATTTATTCATTTAAAGGTTAATAAAAGAAGACATTATCGCTTTCAGGTATTCAAACCATATTAACGAACGCAAACTCCACAAAACGATCTTACTGCTGCACCAGAGATTTAATTTTTTATTAAAAAAAACTATTATTTATTGTAAGAAAAATGTTTTAACGTTACATCAGTAGAGAATACATCCATAAATAGGAAGTTTCGATGAAAATGAATTCAAAATTGCAGTTTCTGCTTAAATCATTTTGTTCATCACACTTGTGAAGCCATAGAATTTGTGCCAATAAATTCATTATGGTCAGGTTTTTGTTTAATTTTAACACGATCGCCGAAACCCCTGAAAGGCAATGCCTTGAAGCGACGTTAATTACGAACTCGATATATTAGTGTTACGCGTCCTTTCTTGCTGCCTTTATTATTGTTAACAACACTTGACGAACTTAGTAAGTCATGTACAAATTTTCTTTTAAAAGTTCATTATAGAGTTTTCGTGTTTTATTTTAATTGAAATTAATAATAATTACTGATGATATATCTTCGAATATATTTATAAGCGTCGTTTCAATGCACAGATAAGTCACTCGGGTTTACGCCCCTTTTGTACATGTATATCCTTGATTAATTCTGCTCGCTCCATGATATATTCCATGGTTATCAAGATAAGACAATATTTCGAATAATTAGTCAAAGTCATTCTGATTTGAAAGTGGAGGCATCTATTACGAACATCAACCATAATGCTTTGATGATATTTTATATGAAAACAGTTTAATGATAAAAGTATAAACTTCCGACACAAATAGAGAGATAAGAGCTACCTTCTTATTATGTTCTGCGACATCACTTTTGTTATACTTATTCTGTTGATTCTTTTAATTATTGAAAGACATTTACTAAACATTTACTAAATTTACTAAACACAGTTACTTATTGACATTTCTGAGAAATATTCTCAACATTATCATCGATATGTGTGAATATCACATCTGTTATAATATTGAAGTCATAAATAAGAATCTGTGGCCTGTTTTAACCAAAAAAAAAACATTCATCCAGTCTTTTTCGAATAAAGTGAAATGTGCAAATAAGGAATTGTCACACCAGAAAACACAGCCTCCTCACGAAGAAATAAAGAAGAGAGAAAAAGAGAGCATAGGTTTATAAAATGATAAATTTGACTACATAAAACAATTAATGACAAAAACACTGAAAAAAAACTATTTGAAAGATAAATCCTTTTTTATTTTTGATTTGCTGTCGTGCTTCGGGGAAAATTAATGTTGTTGTTGTTTTGAGCTCGCTGTCTTGTTTTAGTTAATGTTGTCTGCCAATGGCAAATAACTCAGTGAAATGGCCTCAAGTTTGAATTCTCAAAATCCAATATTGTTTAATTGTTTAAAACATTTTGTACTCAAAAGAGCCAAAATAGCGAAGAAAAAGTAAATAGAACGATTTTTTCACACACAATAAATGGAAAGAGAATTCTTATAGGTACCCCCTAACGATCTGTGGAATAACACAGAAGCAATTGATTTAAAAACCAAGTTCAAGGTGGCACCAACCTCATACTTTCCATGAAAAGGTCTTCATAACATATATTTGCAGGTTGCCATTGTGAATTTACTCTCACATTTCCATCTTCTTGATAATGTGCTATACAATATTGCGACAATTCACTCTATTGTTCCCCTCTTCTAGTTGCTATGCTATCCAGAAGCAAAGCCATAAACGGAAAAGGCAGCATTGTATTGTCAAACAAGTATATATACGCAATGACCAGAGCACTTACAGAAAATAACACAGCAAGATCAGCAAACCAGACATATTTAACCGAAGGAGCACATCAGTCGTTTTTTCTCCTGCAGTCGTTATGTCACAAAAAAGTTAGCGATCGACTTCAAAGAGGTTAATCATTAACATGCAGTGGTTTTACAAATAAAATTGATTAAATTGACACGGCCTGTTTTTTCTCTATAGTCAAATAGATCTCCATAAAAACAAGTTGAGAAATACCCTGCCGGAGATTAGTGTTTTTAAACTGCAGATGTAAGTTTCCGTGTCCGTTTCCGTATTTAAATCAACTATTTAAACTCAATCGTCTTTAAATTAAGTACCAAACTTATTTTCACGCATGGGGGATCACCAGGAAAAGATAAGAATGATTTATTTCATGGTAATTGAGTTGTATTTGTTTTACGCTAATGTAAACGCTATTTCTTTCACTCTGTATTACTGCGCTCATTATTGAATCACTTTATATTAACGAAACAAGATATTTGTGAGATTCCAATCCATTCATGCATAATATGCATTTATGAATATAAAGTAATCTAGTTTAATGCAATAAAATATTGTCTTATATAGTGCTTTGTGCAATTTAGGCAATCACTACATAGTGGATACTTTATTTAGGTGTACAGTTACAATATCATTATTTGAGGAAAAATTCTGAATTTACAATTGCTTATGTCCTGTTGACTTACATATTTAAACAATAAATGTGAGATATTTCTAAGTGTGGTTTGACCTCGATCTGTTGGTAGCTTCCTGGTCGCGTCAGTGGGTGACAAAGTTGATTTCTCTCTATAGAATTGAAAGTTCTTTGAAGGGCACAACATATTATTGTCAGGATCATTATACTCATGTGGGCATTTAAAACGATGTTTTGTGTTGTTTAGTTTGTGTGAATTATGTAAATAGAATTTTAGGGAATTTTTAGCTCTAGCTATGTCTTACTGTATGCAAATTGAAGATACATTTATAACGATTATTTGTGCAAAGTTTTATTGAACTGCATTTTGCTGTTATAGATATTTTGATATTTTTATTTTTACCAATAACAGTGCAATGATGACTGAAGACGGCCATTTGAGTTATACATTGATTTTGAACGATTTTATAAATATTAAAGATCTATACCGACGGGAAAAACAGTTTAACAGACGATAAGATTTTTCTGTTCAAGATGCATTTGAGATGCTTTGAAATGCCATTCCGTTCCGTAGATTTTAACCAGACTGAAAGATGGTATTGACCTTCGACTTGCACATCGTTACTTGTCATTTTGTCATTTCCGATTTGCTAAGATTAAATTGCCCAACACTTCTAAGGCAATCCCATACCAGCGATCTTTGACTGCTTATTGAAGAAGTCATATCTGATAATGAGGCCACAACTCGAAACATTTATTGTATGACTTAGATAAAAATGAGAAAAGCATTTTGTATGCATAGAAACGTCACATGAATAACCACTAAATTATAGTAAGTAGAATTTATGCTGATAGCAAGTTATTCGTTCTGGGTTAAACAACGAATATATATTTAAATTATACGGCTAAGATATTCCCTCGATTTTCTTTTTGGCGTTTGGCCGAAATTAACATTTCGTCTTTTCAAGTCAGTCAGTATATGAAGGGCATGTAATTTAAACATACACAAACCCATCACCTCCAGCCTCCCATATTTTCTTATCAAAAACCTTTTTCTATTATTTCGGCAAAACTACATAACTGGGCAGATCTAGGGGAATCTCTAGATTACGGATTTTATATATCATAATTCGTTCGCTTTTCTAAAGCTTCTAGCAATGTTAAAGATAGACTAGCCACAAGTCTGAGAATAAGTTCGTTTGTCTTTTTATATTTTTATACATATCATAACAAAACTTTTATAGTAGCAAGTCTATTTTATATCCTACTGCATTGAGAGAGATGTCTGTATTTTGATGTTCAGAGAGGGCTGTAGACTGGTTTAAGATTAATGGTTGGAAATTGCAGAAAACACTACTTCATCGCCTGGATTCAATGAACGTAATCTTTGCATTACAAAAAAAACAACATTGTAATCGGTGCCACAAATTAATTCAAGTCAAATCGCCCATACATACTAGTATTTGCAAATGATATACTTATAAATATATGCTACTTTTCTCTCTTCGTTTGGCTGCGTAGGTGCTGTTTTCTTAGTTTGGCGATTACTTATATCCATATTTCATTTTTCCACAAAACATATAAAAATATATTATTAATCTTAAGGAAAACAATAGGGATTTAATCACCTTTAAGAAAGATTAGGGATGTACTATACAATGCGTAAAACATCACAACTATCTCATTTTTATATTTATAAAGAACTTGAATTTCAAAACTAAAATAAAGGAAACCTAGTTTTCATCCAAACTTACAGACAAAAACATTGCGACCATATCATCGAAGCGCTCACCTAAAGATATTTAATTTAACAGTTCACATAAAATACCTATGCTCTGGAAATTTAGCTTCAGCGAAATATATTTTAAGAACGTAAAAGTTTACATATACTTAAAGACCAACTGGCAGCAATAGAAACGCCACGACGTTAACCTTTCGTATCGAGTGTCACCTAAAGAATTTTACTTACTATTCCATATCTTATTTACACATTTTACCCTGTAATATATGTGTGACAGGCCCCGCAACCTAGCGGCCATGATTTAGTTGTCAATTTTTGAAACGAATATTCTTGTGCAAAGCAAGCATATTTTGTGAAGTAAATTAATAGTTTTCCCTGAAGATATATAAGGAAAACAAGCTTTGCTTCCGGCAGCCATTTTGTCTTTGATCAACTGATAGAAGAAGACTTCTGAAATCACTCAGAGGGTTCTTGAAAAGGACGAAAAGGAAGAATAGTCGTTAAAGTATTTCCCTGTCGATACTGATTTAATATAAGCACTGTCCCTGGTGGCCTTTTACAAAGCGGCTTGACGATTTTGCTAGAAGGTTATCCATGGATATATTTTGTTAATTTCTCCTTTTGAAATTTGACATTTTTAAGAAAGATCCTGATAATAAAATTTTCCTAGGCTAAGGAAAGGTTGACATGGTTGATCCATTCTGTTAAAAGAACGCTTAGAATTGAACATGTGTTCGCCCTTATTCCAGCATCGAGCGCTTGAAATTTTAAGCTTTGAAAAAAATGCGTATATTTCCGTGTACAAAGTATTTTAAGATATAAATCTTAACCAGTGTGCTTTATGCTTTAAGTAAATAATTTACATACAAATGTCAAATACGAAAATGTATATTAATCAAAATCTACATACCATATTTATCATTTAATTTATTGACATTGCTTGTACTAAAACTGCGTTTTATTCTTAAGCGGAAACACCTAGATATTCCAGAAGAAAAACAATACAATTTTAACGTCACTGACCTGTGTTATAGCTATTACCCTTCTTGAAATTGGATTTTTGTTTCGCTAAATTGAAATTGTAGAATTCACAGTATTGGTAAACTGGCGACATTTAAAAAGAATTGCATCATGTACATGTGTTTAGCTAAGTAAATAATATTTCCTCCTAAAATTATATCTAACCACAGTTAAATATTCATTATTTCATCTTTATTTAACTGATAATGAGCTCTCTCTCTCTCTCTCTCTCTCTCTCTCTCTCTCTCTCAAAATAATTCAGTCTTTCAAGTATTCAAAGTATATAAGTATAAAACAATTAATAACCGTGTTATCTTAATTTACGCTAAGTAGACATATTCACACTCTCTTTAATGGTCCGATCAATTGTGATATTTCTACTTACATTAACGTTGCTTTTTTCTATAAAGCAGATTATAAAACATACTGTTAATACACATCGTGGGCTCAACAAGATAACAGTTCAAAGGACTTGTAGTCTCCCAATAATTTTCAGCACTGAGATAAAATCAAAACAGTGACAACACAAATCGGAAATAAAAATGTTATCACTCAATACTTTATCAAATACTGATAATTCAATGGCAGACAAACTTAAAAAAGCTAATGGGATTGTCAAGTAAAATGAATAGGTAAAAAGCTTTACTGAAACCATAGCTTGATGACAAATCAGCAAGAACCGGAACAAGAACCTGATACTTTCTTAGAGTCCATCATTACTTATTAAATCCCAGCTACCATCGTGAAAACAATGTGGTATGCAAAGCGATCACGTGTATAGGGGTTCATTACAACGCATGAAAATATCATGTTTGTATCCCTTATTTTTTTTTATTTTAAGACTTTTTACGAATAACGTAGAGAATTAACATCGCCTTTTATTATTTATAATTTATAAATCAAATCTGACATTGACATGCCACATTCCCGGTAAGAAATTTGCATGCAACCGATAATTTGTTTTGTCAGCGTTGTAATTATACTAATTCTTATTTCCAAAGAAAGTTAACGATTTGACGGAGTTGAGGCTGTACTTACTAACAATATAAGCCAATGTAAAATGCTTTTATTTGCTTATAGTATAAAAATTATTATAAAATTAGTTAAACGTGTTCATTTTACTTAACATATATGTTTTACTCATTATAACATTATTTCACAACTATAACTTACTCAATAATATTTAATAAATTCAATTTTTAAAAATAAAAGTTACATAAAAAATAAATGTGTTTGATTTCCTAGTAAAAAAATTATATACTGAGCGAATTAAACCAAAAATCATTTACAATTTCTGATTCATATGCTTACCGCACTTTTCGAAGTAAGAATGTTGATTGTGGTTGCTTGGCAATCGGACTGTGAACAGGCGAAACACACAATAATTGCCCTCCGTCCGTGTTTTGTTTAGAGACCGGGCTAGCTACTGGAGAAACACATAACATACTCCCACCGTCGCCAGCCTGCTTGGTAACCGGGCTAACAACTGGCGAAATACACAACATATGTATACTGTCACAAGAACTATGAGCACTTGAATCATTTTTACGTAAAGAAGATCTCGGCGATCCTGTCCAATTCCTCCGATTAGCGTTTGAGGATTCCTTTCCTCCTTCGCCGGTGTTCACCATATTAACCTCCATTGATAATTTAATACTAATTAACAACTAAAAATTACCACAAAAATTCTATTCTTCTTTACTACACTGATACTGCTAGGTTTGTGTTGTTTAAGTGCACAGATAGTAAATACAATACTCTTAAATCACAAAAATACCAACAAATATTCAATTCTTCTTTTAAAATCTAATACCTATCATATTCCTGACTACTTTGAAAAATAATTTCACACTATTTAAATTGTGAATCACAATACTTGTCAATCGGTGTATATGAGACACCTGGATTCCAATATTGTAATTCCATAATCAAAACAATACTGCCTCGAGTGTCACAAGTCTGGTCTATGGCAATTACCCTATTTGAACATGTATTGATAACGAAACGGCCACTATGTAATTATTTCAATATTGGGGAAATTCGCGTGTTCTCGAAATTTAGATTAGAAAAACCCATCCGCTGAAACAAAGATAGTGACATAGTTATATATTTCACAGTAAGATACTGGCGTTATAACTTATTCATATTTCTAATTATATTAGATTTGTAGCAAACCATTAAAACTCTGCGAACAACTGCTGTTATATGTATGCTTGGTGTGATATTCAAATATGTATGTATAGATTTTTCTAACAAAAACCAATTTATTTTATACAGATGTAATTACTAGCATACCTATTGTAACGGTAGTGTTCTAATTACTTAGCTGAATATAAATATACCTTAACGTGTTTTACAACACGATGATAGCTTGCAGTCAGGGTGGGACCATTTAATAACGCTGATATTAATGTTAAATAATATGAAGGAAGGTTTAAATTGCGACAGACACTTAGTAAGTCAATGGTCAACAGTTATTGTAAAGTATCGTAGATCGCGTCTGCATGGTATAGAACATAGTTATGCCCCAAGCACGAAACTCGATATGCCCCTGGTAACAGGACAAATATTGCCCTCCATACCGTTTTCGAGGGAGTTCCTTATTTTTCTTTGTATAAATTTCAATAGTAGTTTAAATAATATACTCGTATTGTTATTATTATTATTATTATTATTATTATTATTATTATTATTATCATCATCATCATCATCATCATCATTATCATCATCATCATCATCATCATCATTATTTCCTCCTTTTCTTATGAGTATATAACTCAAATATAATAGCACCATTGCATAGAGATGCATTTACGCCGTGCTTTAACAGTAATACATTGGAAAATACCAGTCATAGCGATACAAACATAGATTTTCCCAAGTACATGTATATAATATGAAAACACAAATAACATATGAACAGGCTCAGGAGAACCGACACGATATCATCCCAAACGATGGTGTGACAGTTAACATGAAAAAGTCAATGGATGCGTTCTTTCCGATACCACGTTTAATACCAATCCACGATCATGTGCGTATGTTCCGCAGATAAGTTAATGGATCTACGCAACACGGGAGAAAAAAGAACGTCACAAAATAATAGAATTTTGACTGAGGAGGTGACAATATAAAGATATATATGAAAACGAACACAAACTCTATATAGAAAGAGCTGCTGTGGCACGTACATAACTCTAAGAAATGAATGTAATGACCTTGTATTATCTTGAGAGCTTTGGTACGCACAATCCTGTCAATTGAGCTCATCGGAAAAATAACTTCCAGAAAACAAAGGCGTTTCTTCGTCAGTGAATTTCTGGAGTTATAAAATAGTTTATAATACACTTATTCATTTCTCTAGAGAGTAGTAAGTGAAGCGCACATAACCGCCAGGCTACCATGCCATTGTAAAGAAAACTAACTCCACGTGTTGATGTCCACTATTTCGTCGCCACAGAGACCACTGTTTTCACGACTTTTCATTAAAAAACTGTTTTCATGAAAACAGTTGTTGGAATACGACGGTTCGCTAGCAGTGTTTATAATGTAATTTGTTGTATACAATCGGTCTAAATTAGAATCTGTGAGTCTCAGATATAAATTCAATCAAAATAGCTATTTTCTGCAGTTTTGCTTCACATGTATCATAATTCATGTGACACGTGTGACGTAAAAAAAGAAATGAATCAGACAGAACCGTATTTTAATCTGCATGGATGCCTCCATTAAAACAGTAAAATCGAATTACTATACACCAAATGTGTCAACCTTTTGGTTAATAAATCAGTTTTTATACCTTTCATGAGTTAATGATATCCAAATGAATGCCATGTACCTAAAGTAAATAAACTCTCTAATAATGTCTTTCCAAACCGAAACAACAGAAAACGGATATCAGAGATATTGCTTTGAACTTAGCTAGGTTGTAAGCCGAAATGCTATAGTTTTTAATAAAAAGAATACGTAGGAAGCTGCTTGAGTCAATTAATACGAAATATCTAGGTTTCACGCAATCTAAGCACATTAAATAATATTTTTTTTAAAATTTAAATAAGAAAAAAAAATTAAACAAACAGATTTTTATAGATATTTAATGAAAAATAATAATTCGTGGTAACAATGAAATAACATCGAGAACAAATCATGATTATCAAGTTAACAAACCCTTCTTCAGTGTAATCATCCTTGCTTTATTATTTGTTGAAAACGACGCATTCAGACCAAATTCGTCAAAAATCTTCCCCATGTAAATATCGCCATTCATAAATCATTTCTTGTAATTTCCCACATATCATTTATAACCATAGAACTGTCACATAAACTGTATCTTGATGACAATATTTCTCGTGGGATTCTCGTTCATAAGTCGTGCTTATGAATATTGAAATTACTTTTTTGTACAAAGCAGTCAGTGGGCAATAGAATGAATGCGAATCAAATGAGGTCATTTACTCATCACACACAATGTGTAATTAACACTTATGACATTGTATAAAACTTATTTAAATCTAGTTAGAGATTGATAATTTGTGCTATACAGATTCGTCTTTTGTTGATTTTCGTCCAGTTTTATGGCATTTACGAAAGAAACTTATTAAGTGAATAAAGAATGATGTGGGCATTTAAATCAGATTGATATTGCTCTAATTAGGTTACCATGTCTCGTACTATTGATTCTTGCATAATATGAACGTAAATGTCATTCAAATAAAATATTGCAACTATTTGTGACATAATGATGAGTTAAGGTCACAATTTATGTTCCGTGATACGAACCGAGAGATATGAAAGTTATGAATCCTAACAGGAAGTACGTCGAAATAACTTTTAGAATATATCAAAGTCTTCAGTTATGTGTGAAGGCACCCAAAAATTCGTCTGTCCTTATCATTCTAATGCATGAAACACATTTATTTATACCGGAAGCAGTTGCTATAAGTACCTTTCTTGAAAAATATGAGATAGTTGGTAAATATATTAATAAAATGTAAACGGTTTAAGAGATTAACTAGTGGAAGACTCAATTCATACACGAATGCCACTCTTGCGAATTTATTTATCAACAGTCTCAATCGACTTCCACCAAGGACATTGTGCTTGCGATAATATTACTGCTTTTCTCTAGCATACTAGTAATTATGTAATTATTAATCGAAATATTGTACTACACTGAACTGCTTTGCTTCCACTTCCTTACTGAATGGCATCTGTTATTAATAAATTAGTAAATGTTGTTTGTTTGCAAATGTGTTTCCGAGTCATACATGTGTTATAACGTTAAAGAGTTCCTTTATCGAATAAATAATAAGTGTCTGCAAAATAACGACTTCACATATCAGAAATAGCCACAATCAGAAAACACAAGCTCCCCAAGAAAGCTTAACATGACACAAAAAGCGTAAGGGCAATTTATTTAATGTTCACTAACAACAAACAAAATAATACACAGGGCTTCCGTCTTGGAACTACCAGTGGCAAATATTTGCAACTGTCGGGGCGGGTCCCTAGGTCCTGGTGTCTGGCCAGGTTCTAGTTATGAACTTAACCATCATCATAGTAGATTTCGATAACAATTTCTATATAGCGATTGTTGATGGAACTGCATTGTGCCGTTTGAGAGATTTTTATATATTTTTCTTTTTTGTCTATGGCATTTCAGTGACGAACGGAGCGATGGCTTAAGAGACAAATAGAACTTCAAGCTAAATTAAATTTAAAAACAAAAACAACAACACAAAGTGTAATCGTTTTTCATTTCCCGTAGCGTTCTTTGAGTTTTCAACAGCTTTATATCCAATCAATCTCACGAAACATGCTCATTGTTGCATTGTGGGTAAAACAAAAACAGGAGTTAAATAAGTGTTTAATAAACTAAAATCAAGGATGAAAACTTGATAAATTTAAAACAAAACCTAGGTTGTAGAACATTTTTTACAACCACATACAACATTTTATTCATAACACCCTCATATTAATCACAGTTTGATGTCCAGAAATCTCGAAGAATTTTTCAATGCCAATGATGTCGTAAAGCGGATGAGTAATCTCAAACAACAGTTTCGGACAAAATTAAAGACAGTTTGATAAAGGGCCTTAAATAATCATTAATTAATGGTGAACTTATGACAGAACAAGTGTTATTTACAGACATTTATCATTTGTGATTGCACTACAAGTGCTGCTTCTCAGCTGAAATTACCATACGGCATTGCAATGAATGGAAGAAGTTAAACAACGGCTACAAAACTAAACGAGTTCTGATTAAACTTAAACAAGCGGCCCAAAGGTCAATATTTCATATTGTAACAACTGCAGTTATAGATCTAGCTGTTTTAATGAAAAATGAGAGCGAGAGAAACATGTAATTAACCAAGCAAATTGTGACCGAAGAACTATTTCCTTAATAAATCAAGGGAGAAAAAACTATAATTCCGATGTCAAGTCAAATTACTGTAAGAGTTTTCTCCAATGTATAAGCCGTTTAACTGTTTATCTTGAACGATACCTTATTTTACTATTGGAAGTTACTCACACTATTATTATTAGTTTCTTAGTAAAAAGATATAAAGTGTATATAGATAATAGATTTATTAGAACTGCAATGGAAAGTGTAATAGTTCGCTGCATAAAAAATGACAGGCTTTTATAAAATTTAGAATCGGTCAGATCTCATAGTTGTTTTTAAAAAGGTTTATATTTCAGTGCATTTCTGTTATGTTAAGTTTCCTCTATTATCATCATTGCACTGTCATCGATAACAAAACATTAAAACATTAGTGTAAATGCCAACATGAGTATTTTGATACTGACGACAATATGTTTTGTTATTGTTAAGAACTTTCAATTAATACAAAGACAACAGTCTTAATCGATTTCCACCAGTGCAAATTAACATATAGAAGATATTAGTTTTTAACCAGTGTAAGATAGAAATATATTTCACCGAGTGAGCTCCGGAATTCGTATTTTCACGAGTGGCGAAGCCACGACTGAAAATACATAATTCCGGAGCTCACGAGTGAAATATATTTCTATCTTTCACTAGTAAAAACAAATTTTCCTTTTATTTTATTCTTTTAGTGCAAAAATGAGTGAATTTGACAGAAAATTTGCAAGAAATGGCGCCAAAACCGCTTGTTTTTGACGTGACATCATGACGTCAAATACACAAATTTGGGCCCGTTTTCTAAACGTTCTCATATGGTATGTTATGTGCGTTTGGGTACCAACGCGAAAAAAATCAGTGAAAATAAAAATGATATTCCTCTGTTTGAAAACAGTGAAATACCATTTTTATTTCACCGGGAAAATTCTATAATTCACTGAAAAGCATAAAATAAAATTAATATATTCCTTTGTCGTATCTATATAAGCGACTAGTTATTTCAAGGTCAAACACAATTTTACGCATATCTCATTTTGTATACATTTGTTAGACTAGATTTTTCATTTTGCATGTAAATGTGTAAAAAAACAAAAAATATCTGGGATTTTTTAACTAAAAAGGTGAAATATGCATATCAGGAATCGCCACATTCAGAAAAAACAGCCTCCCCACACAGTCAAGAAGAAGAGAGGGGGAGAGAGCATGGTTAATAAAATGATCAGTTTCAAAAAAAGACACCACTAACAATAAACAAAAATGAGAACCCGAGGGGTTACCGCCTTGGAACGGTCAGTGGCAAATCAAATTGCCACTGGGGGTTTAAACCAGGTTCTAGGGTGCACCAACCTCACACTTGCCCCTACGGGTTCTCATATCACAAAACAAGTACAAGTTGTCTTGGTGAAAAGACTCCAACCCACTTATCGGCTTAACAATGTTGCATGCAAAAGCACACAAACATATAAAACATAAGAAGCTAAGAGCATTGCAAAGCCGAAGGGGCGGATACTCAATGATCTTACCGAGACCAGAGCTCCTGGAGTAAAATCAGCAAGAACACGATGACAGGGATAAAAGAAACAAATCGAGCTTCTAGGTTCTTTTAAGAAAAGATTTCCCCATTAACCTTCATAAACTCTTAAACCCCTGCCACCGTCGTGCAACCAGAGGTAAGCATAATGATCAACTGTAGAAGGGTTATCACCAGGCATGCAGAGCGCTGTAAAATATCATGTTGGTAACCTTTCTTTTTAAATTTACAGATGGTTTTTACGAATAACCGGGAGAAATTAACACTGCCTTTTATCATTTTAAGTTTATAAATTAAATCTCCATAAAAAACTGGCTGTAAAATACCTTGTTGCAAAAGTGATTTTAAACTGCATTTGTATTTATGAATTAAATCTGGGTATCGGCGATAAAACATGCAAAAGGTTTTCCTTAATTTGTGATTCCGATAACCTTGTTTTAAAAGTTTTTCTGTAATGCAAAGATTACGTTCATTGAAATCATTAACATCGTTGCAAGCTCTTGAAAAGCGAACAAGCTGTGAGATGTAAACCCCATAAGATGTTGCACGGGGAACATCGCCGTCTAAAAACGGAAAATTTACTATATTAAAATTAAAATCATCTCTTTTATCATAAATTTTAGTAGTGACATAACCATTTTCAATGGACAGATTTAGATCGAGAAAGTTTGCTTGCTTTTCTGAAGTGTTCGCTTTATTAAGTTGTAGTTCTTTAGGATAAATCTTATTAACCAGTAATGGAAAATGGTTATTGTCTATATTTAATAAATCATCAAGGTACCTCGAGGTGTTGTTAAAAGCTGTAATTATATCATCTTGATGTTCAGTAGAAAGAGATAACATAAAGTCTCTTTCATAACAGTTTCAAAACAGATCAGCAACAAGGGGTGCACAATTAGTACCCATTGGGATGCCTATTACTCGTTAATAAATAGAGGTACCGAATCTAACATAAATATTATCCAGTAAGAAAGTTAGCAACTCTATTAGGTCTTGACAAGTCCATAAGGTATAATTATCATAAGAACCATCTGTAAAAAATGCCCTATGTTCATAACAAGCGATGAAGGTTTTATTTTCTCTAGAAAACGTTTTTTCAATGAGACTGGTTAGTTTGTCTCTTATTAAATTATGAGGGAGCGAAGTGTATGATGTTGAGAAATCATAAGTAGACAAACAGAACGCCTGAAAATTATTTGATTTAAGCTTTTTCAAAACTTCATTTGAATTTTTAATCGACCAAAATAAATTTTTGCCAGAAGTTTCAAAAACCTTATCACAATACCTAATTACATGTTCTTTTATAGCTGTAAGACAAGATGTAAGAGCACGGATAATTTAGTAGTAGTGCAAGAACTAGAGTTAGCAATAAATCTTGCTTTGTACGGTGTTTTATGCATTTTAGGCAACCAATACATAGTAGGTACTTTGTCTTGTTTCGGCTCAATACTAATTCTTAATTTTGTAATTTGTAGAGTGTGTGCAGTAACAATATCACTCTCAGATGAAGAAGTCAGTATATAAGCATTAGTGCTGTTCAGTTCTTTAGTTTGAATATAAATATAGTGTATTTGTCACACTATAATTACATTATTAGAAGCCTTACCAGCAGGTGTTAAAACAAATCTGTTATGAAAGTCTTGAATTCCTTTTTTCAAATGACGAAAGTTAAAACGAGGTCGAGGTGGTAATAAAGCAATGTTTCTTTCATAAAATGATATACGAGTGTCAATTATTTTGAAAATGTGTTTTTTCCAGTTAGAAAGAGCATTAGGCTCGGCATGTTCTCTTTTGCACCATTTATTGCAAAATAAGTTCAAAGACTCAGCAATTTCATTTCTGCACGGCATGCATTAAAATCAATTTTGAATGATATTCTATATTTGGGACCTTTAGAAATTAAATTACGAATTCTAGAGTCTTTGATTAAATTAAGATCACCGGTAACAATATGACCGGCAGGCTTACAGCAATATTTAGAAGTTAAACACTTTCAAGATTTTGGTGTATTTTCAATGATCTGTAAATCCGATGTAATTTTATTGTAACTAAAAATTGTATATCTAGTTGGTTTGTTGTATTTATAACAAACCATAGGAGATTCAGTATTCTTAAAATAACTAGGAACAGCCGATTCAACTGTTTTATCTTTAAATATACTAGGAAGGTCAATAAAATCTATTCCTTTATTTAAAAAAGAAATTTTAAGGAAATGACTTTGATGGTCAGATTCCAAGTCAATGTGCGGCCTGAGAACATGCCGAGTATAACACTGAATAAGACTAGCAACCTCGTAAAATGGATGGGTTCTAATGACGATGTCGTCGGCTTCCTCATCCAGTTTCTGCAGACTTGATATAGAAAGAGAAGCCAACCTAGATAGCATAGCGTGTATGCCTGATTGTTTTGAAATAATATGTAGGTCATGAATAGAACAACGAATACGTGATTTTCTTTTTATGTTTCCATTAGTTCTGCTTCCGTGCGACCTCGATTTTCTTTTACGTATTTCAAGCAATTCAAAGACGTCATAATCAGGATTTTTAGAAATGTTGCCTTCTTGATAAATATTATCATTTAAACCAAGTGGGTAAGGAGTTTGTAATTTTTTAATCCATTTCTACTCCGAAACGACCCTGGCCATGATTTTAAATGCTCTTGAAGCAGTGCTGTCAAATGTAAGTTTTTCTACTGGTTGAACGGAAATATTTTGTAAAAGGTGTCTTGAATGCTTAAAGTGTTGGTATAAAAATGTTTTAAATTTGCTGTTGTTTCGAATTTTAAAGCCCAGCACGAATAGGCTATATTTGCTGATTAGTGCATATCATATTGAAACATACACGTATCTAATGCATGATGATTTAAGTTAACAGAACATAAATTCTATTCAGACTAACATTTCAAAGAAGTATATCGTCATACAAAATGTATATTACAAAAACAAAAACTTGTATCTGATCCACGTTAATACATGTAGCTGTAAGATTTACTAAAGCTAAACACCAATTCTTAAAATTCAAGCAATTTTTGATTTCCCAAAGGTTCGGCATGTTACAGTTCTTGCTACTTCTAAACAATACCACCTGTTTTGCAACCATATTCGAAAATGACTCATTCGATCTAAGTAGGTGTATATAATAAATTTTTAATTGCGTGTGTTTCTCACACGGCTTACCAGAACTTATTAGTTTCATTGTTTTCGATTCGATAATATTTCCACGTGAAACTGAAAAGACAGCAGTATATGGCATGGAATCGATTTCACAGCTTCTTCTTTAGTATTGTATATTAGTAATAAAACGACTAGGACAGAAGTTATGAAGGTTGACGCAACGTTTTGTTTTTTTTTACATTTCCGATATGAACAGAATAATAACAATAAAAAGAAGTGAATAGTATTTTCCAAGATTCTTAAAAGCTTGTGGAATGGTTAATTTGTCTCGGAGGAAATATATGTCTTTACAGGTTACTGCATTAAATAATCAGAATATTATCCCAGTTCGAATAATTAAATGTTTTCCTTTATAAATATTTTATTAAGCCAGAGAAACAACTCAAAATGATAATATTTTCAAAGTTCAAATAATTGATTCTGCAGGACTAACATTGCCAAGTTCAATGGTTTATTATAACTCTAACATTGAATTGTCAAATCGGAGATCAAAATAATACATTCGAACGAAAGCATTTTACGAAAGTCAAATACGTGAAAGTATTTACGAAAGTCAAATACGTGAAAGTATTTACGAAAGTCAATTACGTGAAAGCATTTTACGTTTGGAAACAAAAAGATCACACGTATGCGATTTCTGCACGATAGATATGATTCTGGATAACACAAATTGTTATCATTTTAACGCTATTTGTCTTTCTTTTTGCGATCATCAGCATGTGCTAAATTTCGCTTTACACCCTCTTAACGCAAATTTAAGCGTTTGTGTTTTCCCCCCAAAATGATTATGCAATTATGTTTGTCCTCTGGGAAAGGATGCTTATTATTGCTGGTTTATGTCCGATATTGTTCATTTCTTTCATCTATCAAACCACTTATCCATAATAGTTCACCGAGACGACAGCAACTACACATCATACCAACTGTTAGATAAAAAAACGCAATTATCTTTATGAGGAGTCCCTGGATTACAATTATTGCTTCTAAAGAAATAACGATCTTTAAATATGTTCATAAGTATAGATTTCTAAGAACATGGCCTGTGTCGTTGACTCGATTAATTTTAAAATAGCTTTTAAAATTTAAATTAATTTTAAATAATAACTAAAAATAACGTCTCCTCATTATACGTTACTGTAAGAAAATGTTAAAAACAGCTTTCAAACAAGACAAAAATACAGTGATTATTTTGTGTTGTCTTATTCAATTCCCTGCAACGGTAATAACTCTGTTGGGCTTACCAATACACTGGCTCAAATATCCAACAGAGAACGGCATGGTTATCGGCATATTAGATTTGCACAGGAATACTTCGAGATTGTGCATGGAAATACAATTCGTTTTAACTTAATACATATTTACTGGACTTGTGTCATAGGCAACTTCGAAATAGTGGTTTATCAATCATAACATTTTTCAGGCATAAAACATGCAAACTATACACAAAATTACGAATTTCAGATTTTAGAATCGTCCGTCATCTCCAAAAGTTTGCGCCTCCGTTTTGTTCATTTTTACGCTTTGATGGAAAATGTAATGCTTTCCTCGGATATTTCAAGAAAAAGATGAATACAATTATCAATCTGCTAAAGATCTATCCCATAACCTTTCGCTCTTCCTTCATATGTGTATGTACATTTAGTTTCCCGAAAAAAAACTATAATTAGTCTCTGGGGGAAAACCTACTCAACATTGTTTATGTCCAGTCTTGCCAAATCCAATTATGTATTAAACAAAGTCTCCGTGATGCAACGAATACGTCCAAAATTGGAAAAAAGTCATTAAACGTAGTTTATATTACATAATTATCATATAAGAAGTTTTTCATAGGCAATTATTTACACTCGCAACCATATTCGTCAATTTCTTCATGTTTCTTTTTTCATATTTAATGGGTTTTTTTATAACTTGATTAGAAAAAAGTGAAATATGCATATCAGGAATCGCCACACTCACAAAACACAGCCTCCCCACGCAGCGAAAAAAGAACTTTCGAGACTAGACTGAATCAAACCGAGTTACCTTACTGCGGCGGCAACCCAAAAGTTCTCTTTTGCGTTTATTGTTTGTGGTGTCTTACTTGAAATTGATCTTCTTCTAAACACATGCTCTCGTTTCCTTTGTACTTTTTGGCAGGCTGTGCGTTCTGTGTGTTGCAATTCTTGATATTCATATTCCACTTTGTTTAATACTTTTGAATCAGTGATTTCATACGATATTAACTTTTTATGCCTAGACCTTCAATACAAGAAAACACTTAAATGGTCTCATGAACATCATAGAGAAAAAATAAACACGATATGGGGGCATGCTTGTAGATAATAGGTGTCTTCGGAACCCTGACCTCTGTCCAAAAATTCTGTAATAAATTCAGCAGACAACATCGCTTTATTACATTTTGCGATAACAAAAAAAAACACTTTCACAACATAGTGAAAATGTCTAACAACTATTTGACATGGGAAAATAATAGTAATCCACCCACTGTAATTCAGGGAAAATTCAGAATTCTTATTCATGAAACTTTCAAAAGTTGAATTAATCAAAACTTAACCCAACATGTACACTTTATATACTTACTATTATATAAATAAAAGGAGAACCTCAGAAGCAACCTTACCCGCCAGACATGATGGCATTTAACGGCTCGTTAACGATGCTTTCTATCAGGACCCGTCTACGGACGAGTTAATTATCTGATTGGAAACAAAATCGTTTTCATTTAATTATTCTATTTAATCAAGTCGCATTTCACAATTGCACGAAAGTTGAAGATTTGTCATCATGTATTATTAATATATATTGGAATAAATAAGTTTCAATGTGTCGAAACTGACACTATCTTATTGGCTCTTAAAAGAAAGAAAACAAAACTACTTAAATTAAAATTTAATTGGTTCATAAAAATATTGAAAATTTAATTGCTGAATGCATGGATTCACAGGCTAGAGTCTTATTTATACTGAAATTACACAAACACTCTAAAGATTAATAATAAAAAATAACAAATTAATATAAACATTAAAAGACATGTTTAGACTTGTACGCCAGCCTTAAACATATTTAACATTTCAATATTTAGTCCTGCTTTATGTGAGTGGTTTCCATATTATCCTAGCCAGGTTCGAATCCAAGCATTTATTTATTTCAGCCATCGATTAAGTGCGGGTGAAATCTGCATATGGTGATTGTCTGTAATTAAATTCATTAACGCTATTTGATTTGGTCTACATTCTGCGGTACAAAAATATCTTTTAAAATCAAAATGTTCTACAAGCTTTCTGCAAAAAGAGTATTTACGAGTAAATTAGCTAACTGAGATATCTGCCGAGACCGACGTTTTATCGGCAGTCGTGTTTACAAGAGACAAACTTTGTTTTGTTTGATTTTGTATGAAGTAATGGAGATGATATGTCTTGAAAAGAACCATGATATTATCTTAGGTAATGTTGTCTCAATGAACGTATTGGTATTTCACTCCAATGGTACATTGCATAACTTGCTTGTAAACGTCTCCTTTGTTTAATCTTCTGTAAATCATTATCAAAAGCTTTTAAATTATTTCTATAAAGTTGGCTATTGATTTTCTTTTCTGTTAAACCAAATCTAATAATTGATCCGGCTGATGTTACATACATCTTCTGTATATTCCGAATGTGAAATATGAGTTAAGAATTTCTTGCATCAGGCAGTTTTATTTAGACTATCTTCAATTTCATTTCGGAAAATAGATGATGGCAAACGGAAAAGAAAACATTGACTAATGTAGCGTTCCTATTGCTAGAAATGCTCCTGTACATTGCAGTCACTGTTGAAAATGTTATAGTTATAAAAAATAAATAATTTTATATTGGACATGCTTAACTTAAAATTTGAAAGAACATATGTAACAAGTACTGATTAAATCAATCGTCTTCTTTGTGTATCAATGCATGTAATCGTTTGTGCATATTTACGGTCTATCCGTACTAAAACATTATGATATCAGTCAGTAATACCAAACATCCGCAAAGACAGCATACTTTATTACTTTCAGAGTATACGGATTTCTACTTTCTCTATTAATATATAGTCACTGTGTGCAATTGCGTTAAATTGTCTCCTTTTCCCAAAAAATCAAGGAGGCGTTTCATCAATAACGTGCATAAAGCCAGTTCCGCTATTAGACCCAATATAGCTATCATTCAAATTCAATACTTCATATTTAATCCTGACAAATACATAAATAATTCATAGAAGATTTTTATGGATATTAATAAGACGCTCAAAGCAATAAAGACAAAATATTCTGTAATGAAAGCTGATACAAAATTTATGCAAAAATAAAAAGCTTCTGTTTTAGTTAACGGATATACAGACAGTGATCAATCCCAGTATGCTCTTCAATAAAATGGTTAGTTGTCTGTCAATCTGTTGTTTGTTTGCTTTATTGTATGTGTCTGTCCAACGGTCACCAATTCTGCCAAATATCTGCCAAATTTCTGTTTAACGTTATCCTCATCTGATGAATATAAAGCGAACCTCTCGGAAGAAATGATATATATTATATGGCAACATTCATAAAGAAAACGTTCTGTGTCGTTTTTTATCAGGTCCAGAGGTCTTGCAAATTGTCCGATATATATAGTATGACTAGTGAAATCGCCACCAAGAATGAAAAACAATAGATTTTTTCTAACAAATGCTACTTTATGAAACAATTTTAGATAGGGTAATGCAATTCAAATATTGTCAAACCATTTAAATGGCAGATGGTTATGTCACATAATGCGTGCCCCGTTTAAAATGTTTGTGTTAATGGAATCTCGGCTCTTTTCGAAACTGGGTCAACCTAAATGAAAACCAAGGCCACAATATTGCCAAATAAAGGAAATATCTTGATAACACAGTACAAGACACACGTTTTATCTGGTTACCACAAAACTTGTTGATAATGTTTGTTGATAGTACCTTCTCGAAACTGGGGCAACTAGTGAAAAACTAGGTATATTTTTAATCTTAAAAATCCCCTTATTTACATGCTTTAGCGGAATTTTCTAACAAATTTTGATTTATTTTCGAAACATGCATATGTTAACAATGTTCCGGACCAGTTATACAGTGGGTCTTTTGAAATCCATCCTAAGGTCATTATGTCAAATCAAATACAATACAAACATAGTTTAATCGGAAATCAAAACTTCTCCGAAATAAAGCAATAAATATTTACTTTTTAAATGACACTTTTTGAGCAAACGAGAATGAGAAGGACAAGAATTGTGTCGCACATAAATTTCATCCCTCGGCAACAACGTTACTCAGAAATCTAATCTCTAAATTTAAACAATACATGATGAATAAGCGTTGGAGTTAAATTTGTGAAGTCAAATAATCTCTTAAAAATATCATGGCTTCTGTTTAGGAAATCATGAGAAACATCGGTTGTCCTTACATATTTAATTTTCGTGTAATCATCTAGACTAAGTTCTAAAACTGCTCAAAACGTTAAGAACTCCAGAAAAGATGTTTATTCTTCGTATGTTTTTGTTCTTGATGACGATAATGTTTAGTTTAGTTTAAACTTGTTTACTTTACATCGGTTGTGAAACAAGTTCTTCCAACTTATATTAATCACGCTCGATTCCTTTGCCCAAGGATATAAAACTGAGCATGGAAACCAGTCTCAAATCTCAAGCATCTGATTGGCTGAAATGGCGACTGGTCGCCATTTCAGCCAATCAGATGCTTGAGATTTGAGACTGGTTTCCAAACTCAGGTTTATAACCTCCAGCTATGGGTTTCAAGCATGTACAGTGTTGTTGCATCATCTGTTTGTAACCTTTTCTGCTTGAATTAATCATAGAGTTCTCAAATAAAGTGGAGAAATAATTGTTTTTTCCTGTACGTAAGTTACTCAAATTTGCAAAACCAGTATCCATAAAACAGTGGTTAAGATATACCTAGCAGTATTTTTTTAAATCTGGGTATCGGCAAAAAATTACCAGTATGCAAAACGTTGTTCTTAGTTCTTTCGATAACCCTCTCATGCTTTCACCTATTAGGATGTGAATTTATTGAATATTTTAATATCAAACCCAAACAAAGTTACACAGACAACCCTTATTAACTTGACCAACATTGTAAGACACTGTTAACCTACGACCTTTTCAAGACAATTTGGAGTCTATCGATGTAACAGAACCCGATCTAACTCTGATAGTTGCCCCAACGCCATGTAACCAGAGGTCAGAATATCGACCAACAGTAGAAAACCTCATGCAACTATACTATGTCCAAAAGAAACGATACCAAACTATATACTCAATAATTTAAAAATGTTTAAGATCTCATTCATATTTAAATTCTGTTTATGCTTGTACAGGGTTGATGAAATTGATTTTTGTACACATGCATGATGCTGTTAAAAGGTCTCTCGAAGGAAATAGATCAATCCAAATGTTATTTTTTGTATGTCCTTGCAAACAAGTGGTATCGTTTCTTTTGGACACAAGTATAGATATAAGTAATGAAAAGAACTACACAATTGTTTTCTTATTGATTGCTAAGACGATTTAACATCGTATACATGCACAAAAACAATCGAATTATAAGGAATTTAAAGCAGTATTTTCTTATCAATATATTGCATGACGCCATTGATAATCCATGCATAATGCCAAATCAAATCATATTGAAAACATATCTTTTTTAATTAAATTAATTTTACGGAGCTATTGACAATTTCATTAGCTTAACAGAAAGTCCAATAAGTCATAAATTGAATGTCATATGTCTGTATTACTTCGAAACAAAATCATTTTTCTTCTTGAAAACAAATTATACACTAGTCTCCCCGTACATATACTCAGTACTGTTATCAGTAAAAACCCATTATCGATGCCATGCAGTGATGGTTACGTACATCAGGGCTATTAGATCAACCTTTTTGGGGGGTTGTCCCGGCTAGCTCAGTTGGTTGCGTCGCCGGAATTGCAGGGCTAGACGCTGTCGCCGTGACGGTGCGCGTTGCTGCCAGCTAGAGGCACTATCATTTGAAATTCACAGTAGCGCTATTTGTGCAGTGTGGCGGCCGTAAAAAGTCTCCCCGTACATATAGTCCGTACTGTTATCAGTAACATAACCCGTTACCGAGTCATGCAGTAATGGTTACGTATATCATGGCTATCCGATCAACCTTTTGCGGTTTTTTCCGGCTAGCTCAGCTGGTTGCGTCGCCGGAATTTCAGGGCTAGACGCTGTCGCCGTGACGGTGCGGTTTCGCTCCCAGCTAGAGGCACTATCATTTGAGTTTCACAGTAGCGCTATTTGTGCAGTGTGGCGGCCGTAAAAAGTTTCCCCGTACATATAGTCAGCACTGTTATCAGTAAAATAACCCGTTACCGATGTCATGCAATCATGGTTACCTATATCAGAGCTATCCGATAAACCTTTTGGGGGGGGGGGGGTTGTCCCGGCTAGCTCAGTTGGTTGCGTCGCCGGAATTGCCGTGACGATGCGGGTTCGCTCCCAGCAAGAGGCATAATCATTTTTAACAACTTTTCTAAATATACACCTTCGTACTGGGAGTACTATAGGATAAAGCATTATGCAAAATGTCATGCTGCTGAATGTTATAGTTGCTTAGAAAACTGTGACGGAAAATTAACATGCCCTTTGGTTGGTGTAATGCACCTTTATAGTCACAAAACCTAAAATATTTGGCAAACAGGAAGTAGATGAGCAAGGAGCATGAAATTTCTTGACAACGTATGGGACTATAGGATAAAGCAATATGCATAATATCAGGGTGCTGCATGTTATAGTTGCTTAGAAAACTGCGACGAAAAATTAACATGCCTTTTGGTCGATGTAATGCACCTTCATAGTAACAAAATCTAAAAATATGCGGCAAACAGGAAGTAGATGAGCAAGGAGCATGAAATTGCTTTACACCATATGGGACTATAGGATAAAGCAATATGCAAAATATCAGGCTGCTGCATGTTATAGTTGCTGAGAAAACTGCGACGAAAATTTTGTTACGGATTGACGCACGGACGCACGGACGGACGGACAAGGGTAAAACGGTATACCCCCCTCTTCTTCAAAGCGGGGGTATAATTAGTTCAATTAAACATATTTTTAAACTATGCAATTAATCATAAAAGTGTTCGTAAATAAAATTGTTAATGATAACTGAGCTCTACTTATTTATTCCACTTCATTTAAACTCGGTAAGATCATTGAGTACCCGCCCCTTTTGCTTTGCAATGCTATTAGCTTCTTATGTTTTATATGTTTGTGTGCTTTTGCATGCAACATTGTTGAGCTGATGGGTGGGTTTGGAGTTATTTCAGCAAGACAACTTGTACTTGTGTGTTGATTTGAGAACCTGTTGGGGCAAGTGTGAGGTTGGTGCACCCTCGTACCTGGTTTAAGCTCCCAGTGGCAATTTGATTTGCCACTGACCGTTCCAAGGCGGTAACCCCTCGAGTTCTCATTTTTGTTAAATGTTTGTGGTGTATTTTGGAGCTAATTATTTTATTAACCATGCTCTCTCTCTCTCTCCCTCTTCTTCTTGACTGTGTGCTGAGGCTGTTTTTTCTGTATCTGGCAATTCCTGATATGCATTTTTCACCTTTTTATTGATGTTTGCAAAGCCAGTTGGATGTTCACATTACTTACTTCACAAACATTTTTATGTGGTCGATAATAAAATGGAGCTCGATGGCAAGATCTAAGCTCTTATTAAGGCCATAACATAGAATTTAATGTTAATATATTGACATGTGCTATTAACCGGTTCGAAAACTATGATTTTTGCGAATAAGTTCAATTATTCCCAGAAGTTTAAAGTGTCACGCATTCGTTAAATGAAAGGTTCAGATTCATCAAATCATGAGCTTTCCGTTCATCGTCAAGTCCCAAGTGAATTAAACATTAGAAGTAAGATAATAATTCTATATAAATATAACCAAATGTTTCAGTAATTTATGTACACTGTGATTTTATTACTATAGATTGTCAGCTGAACATCACACTTCTTCTTCAAAAGGCAGCATTTATACAAGGTGTTAAGATTAACAGATAGGGGCGAGAAATTACTTCAGTCGACCCCAAAGTTTGACCCATAGAGCATTAAAGATTTTTGAACCCGCAGTTCGACCATACCGTGTAAATGAATGGAAGATTTTAGAGTTTAGATATCGAATATTTCAAAATGTTTACTTTCGATTTTCAAATTAAGTTGACTCGCACTAAATGAAACATGGCAGCAAGTATGAACATCTCGTAATATATTATTAAAACAAAAGGACATCGAGTTTCGTTTATTTTCTGTTTATTGTCATTCTAACTCTAGCTATAAACAGTGT
This sequence comes from Corbicula japonica, assembly GCA_038501625.1. Taxonomy (NCBI): domain Eukaryota; kingdom Metazoa; phylum Mollusca; class Bivalvia; order Venerida; family Cyrenidae; genus Corbicula; species Corbicula japonica. The sequence goes on from JAZAYU010000009.1 coordinate 9,517,332, forward strand.
TTTATGTTTTATGCTAGAAAAACTATATATAATATACTTCTATACTAAATAAGGATTGTTTCGCTGCTCTAAGTTATATGTTTTTACCAAAATACTTGCAGAAATAATCTTAATTATAATAAGTACTGTTTAGCAAAATCGACCAGTAACCAATGACAACATGTAACATGGCAAGAGCACCGGTAACTGTACAGATTATACGTTGCTCACATTTTGGTTGTAATTTTAATTTTCATTTAATATGATATACTCGTAGGCTGTATTAGAGATTGCAACTTCAGAATTTTGCTTTTAAAACGTTATCGCTCGAAATTTTTATTCTTAAAAAAGTTTAGTATCGTTAATAATGAATAATTCTAATTTATTACGATGCTCCTTGAATTTGTTGTTGCTGTAGTTTAAAACAATTTAAATAATAAAAAAATGGTGTAAATATTGAGTTGCGCTCAACCCGGGGCTATGCGGCGTTGGCAGTAATATGCATTTCCATTACTGTCAATGAACCAATCAAACCGAGCCTGCAATCGTTTCATATTTGTCGTGTTCGAAAGCTTTCAAAGTTCCCTTTTGATCTTTTCCAATTTATCCAGTGACTAGTGATATCCGGAAAAATCAGTTTGAATATATACAAAAACATTGTTATAAAAAATGAAACCTTGCGCACAACGGTTACAAAAGAAAATATGGGCTTTTTCATGCATACTAACATGTAAGTTTTCGGACAGTCCAGTTAATGCTGGTCTTTGTTAATTTCTGCATTTAAGCAATCATGATACTATAACTTTAGAATTCAGATTTCTAGTTCATGTACGTACAGTTGGAAACAAAAAAAATCAGCCCACAACAGTTACTGTGCCTGTATAGCTGTGTATACGTAATGTTATTTGGCAATTTTGTGGAAGAAAACTGGGTGCCTCATCCGGAATGAAAACACCGTCGGATAAACATTCACGTTAATTAGACAGGCTGGATCCCTTCATATTTTGCCAGTATTCGGATGAGAAACTAGAGAAAAAACGGTTAACGATAAAGACCTGTAGTATGTGAATAGCCTACCGCCCGAATTTAAAATAATTGGTTAATTTTTCTCGGACTTTTGCCTTTTGTATTTGACAAAATTGCTGCTTCACACGATGAATGTTAATTAAATAAGTCTCCTTCAAAGGAAGTTACTGAAAACATCGCATATGCATTTGACAAAGTCGGTAACAGAAGGCAATTATTAAAGTTTCGTGCCGTTTCTAAAGGAATAGACAAATGCTGAAAATTATAAAACCGAATTTTGAAACCAGTCTCAAACCTCAATAATCTGATTAGCTGAAATGGCTTGATGCTAGAGATCTGAGACTGGTTTTCAATCTCAGTTTTATAACATTGGGGCAAAAGTTCATTGCGATATAGGACTTCCAAAAAGTGTTTAAACTTATTAATGACCAAGCCCTAGATCCAGCTAAAGTGCTAGCCCCGATAAACTGTAACTCTTTATGATAACAATCACATTTTATGAATAACGAATTGTCCTATCTTATTTCATAACTAATGTGCACATCTCTTTGTTGTGCATGCATACCATCTCAGATTGTACGCTTGAATAAAAACAATCATCATAAGACATTACTCAAAGGAAACCCATTTGCCATAAATTAAGAGAAGGCAATATGTATAATAAGTACTGAAAATCTAAGATCTAATGTAATCTGAAAACGCACTGAATCTAAAAACATTGGTCGCTTAACAATGAGTTTGTTCATGAGCAGTTATAGAGTATAGAGATAGAAAATAGATTTCGTGTCGCGTAGAACTTGAAATTTGAAGCCGATTTTCTAAAGAAATTATGCGTTTTCTTTTGGTTGCTAGCCACACTTAACTTTGACTATGTGTTATGATAGCTAAAAGAATAATATGGGATATGGGATTATCTTCGGTAATTTAATTTTTTTGACATTTTAATTGTTACTATATTTAGAAACAAATAATTAGTGTAATAAAACAAACGAACGGTTTCACAGATGGGACATCAGTCAGTATCAAGACTGATTTATTGCACAAATTCAGACATTTCGTATCGTTTTGTCTGATTTAAGACTTTAATTTCCTGATTATATGAAGACTTCCATGATAAAAAAGAGAAGAATAACAATATTGAACCAGTTGCTCATGAAAAACTTTTAACGAATAAATAATATAATATCTATTTTATAGTAGTTTCATCAACAGAGTGAAGAATATTTGTGTTATATAATAAAAATAGATGAAAATATTGCAGGCTCGGTTTGATTGAGCCTGTTAATGGACAGAAATGGAAATGTATATTAATGCCCACGCCGCCTAGCCCCAGGCTGAGCACAACTCGATATTTACCCTAATTGACAATACAATTTTGACCATCCCAAACGATGGTGTGCATATGGCGGTGGACATGGAACAGTCAATGCGATAGTTTCAGATTAATACCATTCCATGATCAGCGGCGTATGAAACCCAGATAAAAGAATGGGTTTGCCCTAAACGAGAAAACAATGGGCGGAACTAAACAGAGTAGAATTTTGACAGGGGATCTTAGAATATAAATCATGCATATCACAGACAACACCAAAGGCAAAATTTAAAAAGCCGGAGGTATATCCTTGGGGTCGATTGAACAATATCCAAATCTATATTGGCTGAGAAATTGAAGAATATCATCTAATAAATGTATAGTGAATAGAAAATATATGTTGTTCATGGTGAGTTTAAAATTGATGTAATTTCGTGCATATATTGATTGCATACATGTATGATGCATGTTTCATAAATATTTGAGTAAACATATTCATTACGAAAAACGTGCAAAAGATTTTTTAAAAGTTATTGGTTTTCAAATAGCTTTGGAGAAAAGGCTTAACAAACATAACAAAAGAAATTTAAAGACTGAAATTCAAATTGAAATGGACAAAATCTATCTTTAAAACATTACGGTTATCTACGAGATAAATGTGTTTTTGCATAAATTATATGAAAAGTGTCATAAAAACATATGCTTCTAAGATAAGTATTTAGCGATCCTAAAACAAGAACAGTTGTGTGTTTCGATGGAACGTAACAAATTCGATTCGTCATATGACATACACAAACTGTAAGCATCCAACAATAAGAGTTGGCTTTACAAATGAAACCTCTTTATCAGAATCCCTGATATTTTTGTATTCTAAGATCAGTTATCTGTTCTTAAGAAAAAAGTACAAAAACGCAACTTGTTAAAAGCGAATTAAATTGTATCACTTATCACTATAAAGTGTCCTTCAAAGATATTCAAACGAAGACTTTTGAGTACATTTTCCAATAACGACAAGACATAATAACACATATTATTAGCAAGAACGGAAACATTTTAGATGAAATAAAGTTAATTTGCAAATTGTACCTTATTTTCGAAGAAGTGAACTCTGTGGAAGCGAATCAAATAAAACATTTTATGTGCGCAGACTTGCAATGATAATCATGTTTGAAGCAGATGCCCAACTCTGAAGATGACAGAAATGTTCTTTCCAAAGAAATGTCATACATTTGTTTTTCATAAAAGATATTTAATCAATACATTTGCTGTAATGTTATACAATAAAAACGTTGTCTTTGACAATTTCCATAAAAAATGACCGATATGTTTTACGATTATGTCTGAATGCAAGTTTCTCAACAATCGTTTGCTTACCACGTCGTTAATCAATTTCGATGATGTCTCTTTTCCGATGCTAGAATGTCCTCTATTAAGTAAAACGGATTTGCATTTACAAATTCTCTGTATAACATCCTCTCTTATCAATATAAAGCGGTTTTTCTGTAAGGTGTTTTATGGTTGAACAACTAGTTTGCACATATGCAGTTTAACTTTAAATAAAAAAAATGCATATTACACTTTTTTTGTAAAAGCTGACGCCAAGTCATATTTTCCTCAAAATAATTGACGGGATAAAATGCCGTCTATCTCTATTACATAGACAAAGACAAATTTAGACTGACAAAAATGACTCAATTTTAAACGAGAAAATTATCCCTTCCCAGTAGATAAAATTAATGGACTTCATTTTATCATCAGCAAAAGTCTGTCAAACTTGAAGAAAGCTGCTTTGTTTTGTCATATAAATTCCATTTAAACACATCTTCACTTTACCAGACACGTTGCTAGCAAGTTGGTTAAGTTAATTAAATGATGCAGTCAAGTTTTTCATCGGCAAGAGTGCGTTTTCACAAATGCATACTTGTTGTACGTTGGACAGTTAAATATCTGAATTTGATTAGTTGTCTAATTCTGATATCAATATCATTATTGTAGTATTCTTAGCTTTTGCGAAATGTCTGATTCATGCACTAATTTATTCAAATGCTGTGTTAAAAGAATGCATCAAAAGCCTTGCTCTAATAAGCACTTATTGATGTGTAAAAAAAGAAATAAGTTTAATCGTTAGATTGTCATGGTATCAAATACTTTTACGATTACTAACAAGAACCGAGTAAACTTTTTAATTGCTCTGTAAAATGTTAGCAAAATAAATGATTTATCATGATGACGAAATGAAAAAAAAATGTAAAACAATCAAAACTGAGGCGTTACAAAATAAAATTATTCAAGGGAATTTTTCAATGAGGATAAAATCCACATTTACACTTTTATTCATTCAACATGGTTCAAACATTAACAAACCTTCTGATCTGACATTACATTTTCCATTTCTGTAACATTACAGAAATATAGTATTTACCATTTTACCAGTGAGAATTTCGTAAGTTTAAGTCACCTCACAGAGTCATTTTCACATATAGAATAAACGAGAATTCTTTGTCCGTCAGTTTGCACAATCGTTAACAAATCCTCTAAAGTCCGTTCATTTAATCGTTCACCAATGCCGTAATTCAATTTTCGATGGTACTTCCATCCAATAACATATAATTTCCTCTCATTAACGAGGACCCTGTGCAGTTAAAATAATTTTCTGTCTAACACAGTCTCCTATTAACATTTAATCCCACATAATGATAAGTATTTATGGTGTTTAAGTGTTCCACTCGGTGATCATCTCATTCTGTGTTGCTTTGTTCATACATCTTTCAAAAAATAAATAAAACATGGAATCAATCATGACCTCCTTACGTTCTCTTTTAATTAAAGATGTTTTATAACGGAGGTACTTTATTGCAAATTATCTACATCAACAGTTCCAACAATATGTGCTTTGTAAAATAAAATACGTCCAGTAAATAGCAACATATTTTGAGCCTGGCTTTAAGTTAACCAGGCGCTATGACGTCATCAATAATGTCAGCAAATGCCGTAGAGACATGTAACATTCATTTTAATGATTGATGAGTTACTTCTGAAAAGTACAATTTAAAATAAATTAAAGATATTATCATGAAATAGATTCAAATGTTTGTTGTATATAAACATCATTAAAACAAACTTATTTTAATCTCAAAACTGATTTTTATCATTTAGCCTTTCTACGGGGACTTGCTCATTGTTTTTGTTTTTCCTGGGATCGTCGGTATCGAATATGAGTTTAACAACCCGGTACAAGGTCAAATTTTAAGATTAAATCTTTAAACTCTAAAGATTAAACGTACACGTACTTAGCAATGTTTCATTTGCATAACCTGAGTAAATGATATAAAAGATGTACTAAATTATGTCATGAGTATAGAAATGAGAACGTTATGAATGACAGGTAACTTTCTTGGGGTAATTAGATACGAAATTGTTTATTGGAAACAATATTGACGTATGCCATTTGAGCTTATTTATATTATATCGCGTTTGGTAATAAATATTCATCACATTTCCTTTATTTGTATTTTAGCTAAGTTTAAAAACAGCGAAATTTCTGAGTCTACAACCAAAATAAAACATGTTAAATGAGACAATGAAGTATGTTCGCATATAATAACACAGCCTCAAAGAATAGAATTTTTTTATCAAATTCCCTTGTGTTATCTAGGACAAAACTTAAACCTTCCCATGCCTTCCCCGTACCTACATAATTTATACCTACAGGCTCCTACCATATGTTGTTTGTAAGAGTTGTCTAAAAACATTAGAAAAATTATTATTCATATCTAAAACTAGTTTTACCATTTGACTTAAAATGTTTTTCGAATTGCTTATTTCATTTAATTTTACATACATCATTCACTTGGAAAAGGAGTCATATCCGTTTGTTATGTTCATATTGATTAATACGTCGTGTTTGATATAATTCTTTACTCATTATGTGAAGTATCGTTTTCACAAAGTACAACAAAATTTAAATAATTATACATTTGCAATGCATGACTGACATCTTCTTTCACAACACATTGGCAAACGCTCGAGTAGAATAATGTAGTTAAAATGTTGTGCCATGTCGTGTTATCTCTGCCATTCATGAGGAAACACTGAATTATTTATCATGCTAAAAACTTTAGGTTGTTTTTATATTTTAGCTTAATTAAACCCGTGATCTAATATTCCTTTTTGTCCCTGTTAACTGTCTTCCAAAATGACTGGAGAGAAGATCAAATTTTTTTTAAAGTTTTGTTACATAACAATTCCTTCCGTGAAAGAACATGCAGTGCTACTCATCTGTTGGCTATGAAAATAGTTAATAATTTAATGCTGTATCGCTTTGAAGGTAAAACAAAAAGCCGTAATTTTATACAAAAAGAATGCAAACGAATTGCAAAATCATATTCGAATATTCTTTTTTCAAACTAATGTTGACGCGCGTGCTGTATTGTCATGCCTATGTTACATTACATGTAGCATTTAATTGTTGTCAAAATCGACAGCAGAGGTTTTTCAATAAAGGCAGCCTTGATGTTCACATTTTAACTTCTTCCTATGAAAAGGAAACTAAAACATTGTATTCGAATTACGCTGTAACTGAACTGTTGTAAACGCGCTTATGTTATGCAGCTACGTGTGTTTTGGACCGACATAATATTACGAATACTGTATAGTTAAAAGGCTTAAGCAGCGCACTGAAACATATGTTGTTCTGTAATTCTTGATTGTTTGCAGCAAATTCTAAATTCTCTAGTCTTTGGTCTTTTTTTCTAATAGACAACCATATTCTTATAAATATAACTGTCCTGTAAATTAGCCATTGTCCTGTCTATTAGCTGAACTAAGAGATTTGCCAAGAACGACGTTTTATTGGCAGTTGTATTTACAAGAGACAAACACTCTTTCATTGTTTATTGTATGCAATAATGGTAAAGCCTCTTGAAATCATTCTTGAAAGTCTAAGCAAACATGTAAACAATGAACTTTTTGTTCGACCACTCAAAGATATTACTTAGCTCTTGATTTTTCTGTGTAAAGCTGCTATTATTAATAACAAATCTCTTTTTGGTTTAAGGGTAAAATCGATATTATATTGCGTTTTCAGGGTCTGGAAGACATTTGCGTTGTTTAAAATGTGTGTGTATCAACCATATGTCCTTACTCTTACTTGAAACAATTGAAATACTTTTCATTTCCTAAACCCAATACCGGTAAATTCTCGATTCAAACCTCATATTACTCTCTTGAATATTCTTTATTCTTTAAAAAAAACAGTTGGGAAGTAATTGTGATAAAACAAGCGTAAGATATAACTGCTGGAAAAGCCAAGCTGACGAAAAAGCGATGACGGCATGCATTTTCAAAACAAAACCTGCCTGTTGGCAAGATCATGTCCATTGTTTACAGTCCACTAGTGTGTGAGTGACGTCTACATCTAATAGTCACTGCTTATTATCGCAAATGGAAATCACCAGGAAAAAACATTGCAGCAAATTGCAAGATGAATGTAAATATATAATGGTGGCATGTTTTCCACGGATATAAAACCCAATCTTTAATCTGTACATGAATTTCAATAACTTGATAAACATATGGCATTACTGCATTTCTTCATTGAAGTCATTATATTGTACGTACATGCAGGTATATAATTATAATATCTCAATGTCACAACATATTCTTTTTCAAAATGCTCACTAAAAATAATTCTCAAAATACTTTTCAGTCCTATTTCACTGGTATTCAAACATTTTCATTCATTAGTTTTAGTCATGTTGACAACAATTTACAACTTGTATACAATGCAAATTGCGAAATAACAATTAGAATAATGAACTACGTCACAAATCATATGCAATCGATTTGTTTCTAAAATATTTTAAATTAAGAAAGTGTTGTTAATGTTTTAAACTATTTAATTTGTGTTCTAGCGACCATTGATCAGAGTGAGTTCAAGACGTAATTATAGCCACAAATGACTAAACATTTCATTTAAAATCGTTCGTTTATGAGGCTACAGATACGTCTGTATCACGAAATCAACTTATCCATTGTAGCGGAGCAGTTTTTACATGAAAATGGCATAGACGAAATTCAACGACCATATAGTACACTGTTCAGTGCACTTTATTCACATTTCATTATATCCAAGGATCTCTTTGTATCGGCCGGACGCGCGATGATGCACAACTTTTTTTCGTGAAGCTCATGTTTCTCTTATTATAAATCAAATTCAACGAAATATATAAAGGGAGATATAAAATATATGAACCTAAAATAATATTCATAGAACATTGTAGGGGCAAGTGTAAAGTTGGTGCACCCTAGAACCTCGTTTAAAGGATATCCAGACGATTTGGAATATAGATGATTGTAAAGGTCAGCAAATTATCTGCCCATAAGCGAAGGAATTTTAAAAATTGCACCACAGATGATTTCATGCTTGCAGAGGCAGCCATTCTGAATCGTGACAAGTGACAAAATCAATTTGTTTGCGAATGTTTATCATTCTAAATTAAGAAAATATCCGAATACCATTGCATTTGCTTTAATGAAGTAAAAGAAATAATATGAACATTTTGGAATGAAAGCATGAAGAATTGCGCCCTGTGAATTTTTATTACCATTTAATGCTGAAATAGCAATTATTAATAAAAATAGATTTGTATACATCAATTAATGATGTGACTGCACACCATTAAATGGTCTAGATTGGACCAATATTAAATTGAAGATATCTCAGCAACCACTATCTCGATTTAAAAGACCTTTTCGCTTCTTATTTCTAAGAGATAAAACATCCACTTGCAAATTATGCGGTTTTTTCAGCGTTTGTCAGGCATATGTAATTTGCTCTTTGAATATTGGTAGAAAAAACAATCTCACAGAAGTATTCTACATGTACCAGTAAGTAATCAAAGATTAAAAAACTCATGCTAACTAGCTATCAAAAATTAAATATGCGATACCTGACTTTCCGAAGAAGATAGGGAGAGTCCAAAGCGTGATGATCCGGACTTTGTTGAGGAGAGGTTTTAGCCGTATTCAAACTCGGTGTTGATCTATGAAATCGTACACTATCGGCTCTTAGTGAGCCCTTGGGCTCTCCCCAACCGACGTGCAATTCTGTAGACGAAGTAAACTTCCTCTCCATTTAACGTTATTTGTTTATCGTTGTTTCGGTTTTATAATAAAATTAATCCAGAAGAAATAAATTGTCAGAACTTTGAAAGAAAAACAAACTATTTTGTCCCTTTCGATATTTTCTCCAAAAAAAACTCCAAGTTTTAGCTTAGTTAAGAAGATTGACAAAATCCCCCTAGTCCGGTCGACTATTCACTACGCAAATGTTATTTTGCCGCTGCAATTCCAATAGCATTGACATCAAAAACAGAGATCAGTTGCAGAATCTTAGATCTAATTAGTTGCCAGACGTAACAAATTCATTAATCTTGATATGCTTTTACGAGTAGGCAATGAACTGTAATAACGGAAGTATACCAATCATCTACGAGTTTATTTCCTTTTTCCATATTGATTTAAATTGGATTTGGTATGCACTTCTAAACAGCTTCCAAGAAAAAAAGAAAGCTTTATTATACATAATGTTTATAACTTCTCACGTTAAATGTACAAAATATGTAAAAACTTACTTCTTAATGTCTTATTGGACAAGCTGCCGAATTTGTCTTGAAGTGAATAGTGTATGAACACTAGCACCGATTTAGTGTTCATACAGATATTTACGTGACGTGATAAATCCTGAACTGTTCCTTTAGACTTATAGGTTTTCAGTCGACTTCACTAGATTATGTATATATTAAGATATTAACATATTGTTTAATGTTTGATACGATATAAGAAATTAATCATCGGTAATTGGTTATCAAAATTATTGATGAGAACGTTATAAATACACAGTAAATGCCGAAGCAATAATAGTAATACGTATGATATATGAATAATAATAACAATACGCAAAACTAGGCTAGTATGCTAGTATATTAGAACCACTCATTAATAACGATCCGAATTAGTTGAATAAAATTTGAAGATCATGAAAATTACTATCGCGATATATAGGTCTTTGCTATCGCTATAAGTTTTCTATAATAACTTAATAAGATCTCGGGACATGATTGGCTTAATGAAATGTCGCCAATCACTACTGTAACATTGTTTAAGGAATCTCCATAAATGTTAAATCTTAAAAAAACGCAACGAATATATAAAATGATTGATGGTAAAAACATCGTTAAATAGAATTCTCAGGTGTTGTTGCAAAAGTGGAGTACCTTCCAACAGCTAAAAATTTTCAATCGTGTTCTTATAACTACCAGGAATGTATTCTCATATTGTAAAACTAGCGTTTTGGAAAAAAAACTCATGATATTTCTAATATTTTGCAATTCAATTCAGAGAGTGATTTGATAGTTTGTTGTAGCCAAATGCCTTGTTCATTGTCGTTTTCTAGCGTCAGCAATTTTAAATTTTCTGCGTGCAGATTGTAAAATGAGAAATATGTGATTCGGATTGCAACAACACTTTGCAAGGCAATCTGAAGATAATTTTGATGCTAAAATGTTGTTATATTTGTCAATAATCTTTAAAATTGAGCTCCAAGTAGAGTACATTTTCTATTTGTTAACTTTTTTGGTTGTAAAACTTTGTAATATAATTTATGAAATTCATTATTAGACAAAATTAATGAATTAAAAGATTGAGAGTTTTTTATGCATAGTTAAAGCACTTTCGAAAAAACTGAACTTTCTTAAAACTGAACACAAAATTTTGGAACAAAGTGAGAAAAACAAAATTTAACTTTCTCCTAGGATCAATATAACACAGGTAACGCCCAAAGACTTAAGAAAATTGTCATCAACTGGCAGTGAACGTTCAGAATTTAAATGAAAACGCATTCATGTTTCACATTTTCCCTTTTACTCTAGCCAGCTCTTGGACGGAACGTGTATCACTATAACATTTGTATAGCAAATCAACAAAAACACATTCTAAAGGAATATTATAGGTATTGGCACCTTCTTCGTTCAATTTTAAAAATTTCAAGTTCGTATACGCTTTATTAGTACGAAAAGAGAACGTGATGGAAAATTGTTTACAGTACATATTTTACAATACTGGAACGGATATCTTTGGCAAAAGAATCGGTTATTCATTTTATCCGATTATACTTTTTTAACGTCGGGGCATAATAAACATCCATATGATTTTTTAAATGTTGTTTCTTTTAGAATTGCCACTACAAGTCGAAAATGTAGTCACATCAACCTTGATTTTTGTAAACAAATGCATAAATCGAAATTCCGTTCTAATCACCAAGGCTACTTTTCTCACAATGTCTAATTGAACATTTCATAAAGGTTGACTTTCAAAAAAATGTCAAAATATCACTCTGTCTTTTGAGTCGGATATTTTTTTAGAGACATAGAAAGTGTGCCAGTCTTAACTTTTCTTCGAAATTTGCTTCTGTTTCACTGATCATTAATTTCAAATTTGCTTCGTTAATCAAACAAAAATCTGTGTGAACCACTTACATCCCAATCAAAAACCTCTCGTTTGACAATGCAAAGTGGTGAACGTTAAAAGCTTTTTGATATTTGATCATATGCACAACAATATACATCTTTCACGTCTTTTTGTCTAAAACAGCAAACACGTTACGCAAGTTTGAATGCACAAACCTTGTTTTCCGTAGCATTCCTTATTAATTCCTTATAATGCACAATTATTATTAACAATAAAAAACTTATGACTAAACTTTTCACATTCATAAAGTTAAGGTTTGGGTTTGGAAAAGAAATTGAATATTATAATTTAAAGTTAAGATTCTGCATCTTTGCATGGTCAAAAGCGCCTGTTGCTTACTTCTCTCAGTTTTAGTTACGCTTAGTGTCGCAAAAATGTTCGAGTATCTATATTCTATGTAAAAGACAGACAAACAAGGGAAGTGGATATATGTTCTTCATGCATATTCTGTCTGGATAAAATTCCCCAGACGCTTAGATTAAACCAAAAGTCCACGAGCAATAAATATGTATGGCATAAAACTACACAATTTTATCAAGGTGTTTTTTTTCGCGTTTATCAACCCGACAAACATAGGGACCAATTAAAAGGTTGTTTAGTGTGAAAATTGATTTTTTCTGTTTTTATCTTCCTTAATGTCTTAATTTAAAAGTTTGTGGTTGAGAACATTAATTTAAATAACTTAAATGTAATCACTGCGAGGGTATTCATGTTACTCGGCTGTTGTTTTTATTTGTTTGTGGGTTTCTTTTTTAATATCAGCGATATTATGAATATATATTGAACAAATATGAAAACCTACTAGTCAACGGTAATACTAACCACTGACTGGCCAGTGGATTGTAGCTGTGGTCTAAGACAAGTTTTCATTTTTGCTCATTAAATTTAGCTTGAACTCAATAAAGGTATTAAAGTTAAAATAACATGTTTTTCTTGTACATTGTGCATAATACATGTACGCTATCGATAGCGACATGACAGACAAGTTCAACTAAATATAGTTAATCAGCAAAATGTTCTACACAGTTGTAACGCCGTGTTTTCTTGGCGAGTACTGATCACAGAAAAATATCATTAACCCACATCTGCCAAAACATCGTTATTAGTTTTATGCACAGTGTAGCACGCGACTGTCTACTTATTCATAATCAGTTAATATTCTATATTATATATTATTGTATTTTTAGTCTAACACGGCGTCGGTATTTTTAAGTGATGTCTTTGTTTTTTTATTTGTAAAGTCATAAGCCGCATTATGCACTCAGTAAATGAAAAGATCAACATGTGAAGGGCTAAATAAAACGCCACAACCCCAGAAATGTTGTAATCCGAAATCGATGATTAATTAATACTTATCTTAGACACTATATCCTTCAAGTTAAAAGTTGATTACATTTCTTTTGAGTTTTCTATGACAAACTTACAGCCATTTCTTAGTTGTAATATTCTTTACAGCGCATCTGCCTTTGGGAGACAGTTCATAGATTTTGAAAGCAACTTATTAGAATTCAAGTCACAGTCAATTTCAGTCATTTACTATACTCGTATTAGGCAGAATTAGACCAGACAGGTTAATGGGAATTTTTAATCGCTCGTTTCTCAAAACCCAATGACATTGTTTTCTTTTTAATAGTATAAATGTATTTATTTACACTGTAACCATTTGCAAGAAAACAAAAGAAGAATGAATATAGTTCTTGTTTATTAAAACAAATACTACATCCCAACTGAAACAAAACGAACATCTTTTTTTTTCGGAAACACAGATTTAAAATGTAAAAAAGATATAGAAAACGTTTTTGTTGAAAGTTGAACAAGGTCAACGTGAGATTGGAATTCAACTGTTGAGTATGACGAAATCCTGTTTTTGATATAAACCTTTTACATAGAACGATCCAGCTTAAAACTCAAATATATCTGCCAGATTCAGCATAACTATTAAGAAAATAACAGCATTACCTCACTTTACGAAGAAGATATTGAGATCCAAAAGGATGATACTCGACTGGGCTTAGTCGACTTGATGTGTTTCCAGTATTCAAACTCGGAGTCGATCTATGGAATCGTACACCTTCGGCTCTTAGTAAATTCTTTGACTCCTCCCAGCCAACGTGCAACTCTGACGATGATGGAAATTTCCTCTCCATTTAAAGTATTATGCTTTGTGTTAAACGAGTTTTATATAACAATCAACGATAACGATTTTTTTTAAAATTTAATTCACTTTCTTTTCTCAATGAGTTATCACTTATTATTGTACAAATCCAAATAACAGAAGTCCACTGATTCAAAGAAAATATGTTATAAAGCCAAATCGCATTTCTAGACTTGTGAACATATGTCTAAATCGTTCTATTAGTTTTATGCTTACCAAACAGAATTTTCGCGATGCAATTCCGATAAAACTGACATCAAAAACAGAGCTCCTTAGCAGAATATAATGAGTATAGAATCCTTTTAAGGGTCCATTCATATATTACGAAATGCTATCCTATAAGATAGGTTTACTTATACTATAAACTGGGCAGCAAACAACTCAACTGCGTGCAAGTTAAAATTATTCCTCGGAAAATTCAAATGTGATCATTCTTTGTCACGCATTTGACAAATATAGATCAGTTTAGAATGTCATCAGAAACGCTCCTAAAATATCGCGGGCATTCAATGTCAATTAAGTCAAGTCCCCAGTGAAATAAGCTGCTGTAATAAGATAATTACTTATGAAAGCAATTGCCCAAGTGTAGAAATACTTTAATTCGATTATAATAATTTGATTTTGAAATTGTGTATTGACACTCAACATAGCTTTTGAATGCAGATTATGGGGACAGAGAATCACTTCTACTTCGTAAAGGGCTCGTAGATCACTCTGTGTGTTATTCAATACATACGCACATGTACCATGTAACCATAATTAAGTCGTTTGCCAAAGAAATAAGTTTGAGTAATTATTTAGATTTTAAAAACATTGAAACAAAATAAAACGTGACAAAAGCATGTGATTGGCAGTTATTATTTAATATGAACAAAAACTTTTATAAAATTAGACCTATATGTTGAAATTATAGCTTTGGTTTAAAAAAATGGGTGCAAAGTGTAAAAAAGAGGATACTATTAACAAAATAAGAAAGAACACACGTTAAACATTAATATGTTGTTTCTAACAGCAAAGAAAGTTTAATGGGACATGACTTCTGAGTTGAGAGCCATTGTATATACAGATAAATATTTTTATAATCTATTTACCATTCAAATTATGTATTGAATTAATATTCACTTTTCTTCAAGAAAACCATAAACGAAGATAAACCAGAGATAGTTTTCTTTCAAACGACATTGTAGTATTAAAAAACGATACTATGTTATATAACTAATTTCACGTTTTTAGACGGCGATGTTCCTCGAGCAGCATCTTACGGGGTTTATATCTCAAGGCTTGTTCGCTTTTCTATAGCTTGCAATGATGTTAATAATTGAAATGAACGTAATCTTTGCACAACAAAACACTTTTAAAACAAGGTTATCGGTATCACAAATTAAGGAAAACCTTTTGCAAGTTTTATCGCCGATACCCAGATTTAATTAATAAAATACAGGCGCAGTTTAAAATCACTTTTGCAACAATGTATTTCACAGCATGTTTTTTATGGAGATTTCATTTATAAACTTAAGAAAATAAAACACAATGTTAATTTCTCCCGGTTATTCGTAAAAACCAAATGTAAATTCAAAAAGAAAGGTTACCAACATGATATTCTGCAGCGCTCTGCAGGCCAGGTGATTAAACCCATCTACAGTTGATCATTACGCTTACCTCTTTGGTTACACGACGGTGGCAGTGGTTTAAGAGTTTATGGAGGTTTATAGGGATTTTTTTTAAAAGAACCTAGAAGCTCAATTTGTTTCTTTTATCCCTGTCATCGTGTTCTTGCTGATTTGACTGCAGGTGCTCTGGTCTCGGTAAGGTCATTGAGTACCCTTTGGCTTTTCAATGCTATTAGCTTCTTACGTTTATATGTTTGCGTGCTTTTGCATGCAAAATTATTGAGCTGATGGGCAGGTTGGAGTTATTTCACTAAGACAATTTGTGCTTGTTTTGTGACATGAGAACCTGTTGGGGCAAGTGTGAGGTTGGTGCACCTTAGAACCTGGTTTAAACCTCTAGTGGCAAATTGTTTTGCCACAGACCGTTTCAAGGCGGTAACCCCTCGGGTTCTCACTTACGTTGGCAGGGGATAGTTTCGCACTTCGGTCACGGTCGATTTTCTAAGTATTTGGGGTAGCCGTGAATAAAATGCATTAAAATCATTGTTTGAATTAAAGATGTTATATTCTTTTTTAATATTGTATAGTATATGAAATGTGAATCCTGATCACAGTGGCTCAAATGCATTATTGCTAGCTTTGTATGTTCTGAGTTGATCAGTTGCCGGATGAAAACGCATTCGGCCGAGCTGAATTTGAGAATAATTTGGGGGTGAGGTTCTAATGTCAAATGATGAAAAATCGAGACGGATGGGAGACACTTTCCAGCTGCTTGGGAGATTAGGGACACATAAAATATTAGCATAAAAGGGGTTTTATTTGAAAAATGATTGCAGGAAATATTTTGCAGGTCTCAAATGTGTAGAATTTCGGCCAAATTTGCATTGGAAAATCAGGACTTGGGGTGACTGTATAGATCAAATGATTGGTTCTGTGGAACAGTTGGTTGTGGTTTGTAAAAAGCCAGACCCCTGCAACACAGAAAGTACAACAACAAAATTTTACCTGTGCAAAGTTTTTATTTTCGGTCAATGTAAGCTTGCACGGGGTCCCAGACTCTGGGGTCAGCCTCGGAAACTGTCCCCTGCGCCCTTAATTGTTTATGGCGTCCATTTTTAAACTGATTATTGTAATACCATGTTCTCTTTTCCGCTTTACTTTTTGGCTGTGTGTGGAGGCTGTGTCTGCTGGATGTGGCCATTCCTGATAAGCATATTTTTTTACTCTTTGTCTCCAAACATTTAATAATATGTAATTTCAGTGTATTCTGTAAAAAAGACAATTTTGAATAAAAAAGGAAATGACACTGTTCAGCCTGCTTTTGGAAGTCTGTGATATATGAAACAAATTACAAGCGCATGCTTGATGCAGACGACAACCGTCTAGTTCAACTAACACTTCAAGATAATTTGGGCTAAATGTCAACATCAAAATTTTGTTATTTGCCGACGTTGTTAAATTCCTAGAATGTTGGCTGGTTCATTAACTTCTAATTCTGTTGTAAGCATTTACTTTCGCCAGTTTTATATCCGTCGCTTCATTATGGAAAACTTTATATAAAACTCTACACTTAACCAAACGTTCTGGTTAGTAATCAATATATGACAGCTTAGGTTCTTCACTGTTTGACTCCTAAACGGTTTACAGCTGTCAAACTGCATTTATTCTAGTTTATGAAGTTTTCCACCAGAAGGAGAATCATGACAATTCCGACATGTAATACCTTCAGGAGTGTGTGTTTTCGATGTTCTATGTTATGTACCAGAAAACTGCATGCTCGCTTAGCAGAAGTTTTGTTTCGCTGTTGGCGTCACATTAATGGTGAAAAATCATCTTCTCATTAACGATAATGCCACAGACATAGAAATGCAAAACTTAAAACTACAAGTAAAAGACTCCAATCGATCTGATTTTTATGCTTTCTCAATAAATATTAAATAACATATTGTTTTAATTAAAATTGCATGTAATTACAGTTATTCTGTAATAATACGGGATGAAATATTTAAAACGATCAAACATATTCCATTGCCAAACGCTGGTAAATTACAGAAACTGAGGCGTTTTAATAGCTTCTTGTCTGATTTAAGATGTTAATTTCCGGGACAAATTGAGTTTTCTTTGACAAACAAGGAGGAATTGAAGCTTGTAAAATCATTTTCTTATATTAAATTTGCACAACGAACATAAAAGTCATTTTTTAAGATGTTTTAAGGTTTGATACAAATAAAAACAATGTAAAAACAAAGCTTACTTTCTTCCGAAAACTAAGGATATTTTTCCTCTAAACAAATACTTAACGTCTGTTCTATAGTTTTATAAATTGTTAGGTGTAGTTTTTTGAGTTTTGAAATGAAAACCACATTTTTCTTTTTTGTATTTGGTAACAAGAGATGGCGAAAATATATAAAAATAATTTTCCCACATTTCTTTAACATTTTTCCTTTTGTATTACAAATGTACAGACTTATAAACAAATAAAGGAAGACAAACTCCAATATTTCACTACGCGTTTCGAGTTTATTTGACTCTTCTTCAGGTGAATGTTATTGTATCAACATCTCTTACAAACATCTCGTACAAATGTACAGACTTAAAAGTCAATTTTACTAGATTTGTAACGAATTTCTAATGTTTGGAGTGACCAAATTAAAATAAATAGAATCGTATGTTAAGTTAAAGTACACTTCTAAACATACAAATCATAATACTGATCGGATTGCGTGCAAAAAAATAATCATGTGTGATGCTTGGTACGATTTGTATAATTTGGGCATTTTTTCAACTCATTCATCATCTTTCCAACGCATTCGTCGTGGGGAAACGACTTAATACGACTTGTAATGTCACACGTAAACTATGGATTCATTTAATGTAAAACGGATCTAATGTTTATATTGATCTGGTTCTTTGCAAACGATTAAGGTTTTAAATACAGATAAAGAAATATTGAAGGTTCTGTGTGATTGTTGACTGAACATTTCGTTTCGACAATAGTTGAAATCACGCTACTACAAGCTTAGCTATATCCTTCAAGCATACCATTTTGAGTGATCATAACGACTTCAATGTCAGATACTCTTTACAAAAAATATTTTTAATACCTACGTTTTAAATAATGCTTTAAAGCATTACTTACAGAAGAATCGTAAAATACGAAATGAATTGTAATCATTTTCTTTGCAGCAGATATCACAAATAGTGAAATATGCTTGTCAGGAAATCCCAAATGCAGATCCACGCAGCCATTATGTATGTGTTTATATAAGTTTTTATTTCAAAAAAGAAATCACAAACAATTAACGAAAATAAAAATCCAAAGGAAACCCGCTATAAAGTCAGTGTTTAAAAAAGTATTAATATATGCTGTATGGTGCGGTGATTTGACAACAACGCGTTTAACAGCAAAAAAATAATGACATGCGATATGTGAAGTTTTGGTTGCTTTTTTATTTTAGCAAAACTCCTGTAGACAGTACATCTTTTGATGATTTGGAAAGCAAATATCAAACGGTAGAATTAAAAAAAAACACATGTTTAATAGGAGTGTCTTTTAGAATGACTTTAATCGTAGTGTCGCTTAAATTATTGTATGTAAACAAAATTGCTATTATCGTTTAATTGATTAATTAGCAGGGGGAATTCTTGAATTGTCAACAATATGACAACTGATAATGAAAATGCAATTAATACGCAGTTCAATATTAGTATAATCTAGAAACAATTGATTACCAAGACAATCGAATTGTGTTCATTTTCAGTCATTTCAGGTTATGTTTTGCAGCGGTTAATTATCCGCCATTCCTTAATTCGATATTGCCGCATACAAAAGAAGGCAATTGTACGTAATACAACAAGCACAGCAGAATAATGTGTGTAGATATTCCATGACCAATAATATACAAGAGCACAAGAAGTAAGCCAGTTGGCACACTAAAAGAAGAATAATGATAATAATTAATGATATTACTGTACCACCGATGCCTTATCCGTAACAGAATCGTTAAGCTATTAAGAAAGAATATTGATGAAGTAAAATGAGGGCACGCAGTTTATGGCACGATGATGGATTTTTTTTTGTTTCGCGCCCCATTCTTGGTAACCCCATTTATTCGGCAAAACGTATTACAAAACATGTCGCCAGCCTTTGGACGACCATATCTTCAAGGTTAAAACTCTAAAATTAAATATTGCTATTTTGGGGAGAGATCTGATGTTTTCTTAGAACAAACATCTCTGAGATAGCCATTTATGTTACTTCCTTTAAGTTCTATAGCATGCTAAATGTCTAGTAACATCGCTTTTTTGCATGTCGCCAGGCAAAACATCATTTTTTACAGTAAAATTGTTGAACTATGATGTTTGGCAATTAAGAAATTTGCTGTTTTTAATGTTTAAGGCACGTGAAAATATGATATTAGAAAGTTCTGTTGCAATTGGATGCCATTTCAAACAATGACACTGGTTTTAAGGGATGTCGCAAAAAAACTACTTTCCTACCGTAACCATTTTTAAACCTCACTGCTGATGGTATTAAATAAGATAAAAACAGTTATAAAGGCATAAATATTTTATAGAATTATCAATTTTTATTTATTTAAAATTAAAACACATGCGGCTTTTTAATATTTTTGTTGGTCATAGCCTTAACACGAAATTCTTGATGTCCGATTATAAAATTTTCCTCCGTAACTGTGTATTTCACTTCTTTTAATCTATGTTAATTCCATGGATCAAACAGTTTACATCAATTACATGATTATCAATTGATTAATACACGTGAATACATACCATCACTAAATAAGTATTATTTATTGCAAATAGTAGTCAAAAATGTTAAAAAAATTTCCTCCGTAATATTTTCTTCCGTAACCAAAAGTATCATGATTGCTTCTAGTGCTTATTAAATTGTTGTTATCAAACTGACTGCCTCGTTATTATCACAGACGCCGTCAAGTAATATGGTCAGAAGTGGTAAGATAATTAAAATTTACCCTTGTAATTTTGGGTTACGGAGGAATGTTATGGAGGAAGCTAGAAAAGTAACGGAGGAAAAATATGCACGATTATCAATTTATCCCCGTATAACTTGTGTCTAAATGTAAGCTGCACACATGAGTTTTTATTTAAAAAAATGTTCCTCCATTGCAACTGATACGTAAGTACTTCAACATGTTCAAATTGTTTGTCAAAATTCAAACAACTACTATTATTGTACTGCATAAAATATATATGCAGGTTACTTTTTATTTTGACTGGTGCATGGTTTTGCTTGAGCTTGGCCTCTATTGCTTAAACATTAAAATAACATTTTAAATGAAAGTTATACAAACGTAAGTGAAAATATTTAGCTCACAACGTTTAATAAACAAATCAGTTGAATTACAATGCAGTACCAGGCACAATGAAAATAGCCGTGTTGTTGTTAGCAAAGACAGTGATATACAGTGGTCTGCATTCTTATTTTATGAACATAGTTCACTTGAAATGCTTGATTTGGCGTTTGTTTGATTGAAGACAGATTGCAAACAGTCTGTTTCATATAACCTGATGATATGTACCTTTTAACATCTAGACAAATATGAACAACATACACCTACTTAATACATTTCCCTTTGAAACTTTTCCTCCGTAACTGTTGGATAACTTCTTTTGTTTGTTTAGCATTGAAAATTCAGAAAAGTTTTATTGAATTTGAATTTTTAGTTTGTTTATTAATACATATACGTACAATTACAGGTATGTTAGTACGTTACAGGTCTCTGTTTAATTGGGAATGCATCTCTATATTTGTTATAAAGTTATTTTCTGTAAATCTTGACACACATGCACTCATGATAGTTGATAAAATAGCAGTCGTTTTTGTTTATATTCCATAAACATTGTGTGTTTAATCCATTAAACTATGTTTCCAGTCAAAATAACATGTTTAGAAGGTGTATACTGTAGTTAGTACAGTGTTAATTATAAACCATTTGTTATAGGCACCTACAGTTTTCCTCCGTAACTGAACATTTGACACAAAGAAGCAATTGTTATGTTTTGAGCTTATCATATAAATGGTGTGATCCACACGTTTATTCTGAAGTCTATACATTATTGCCTAAATAAAAACGTATTTCCTTTTCACAAATGCAGATGTCCATATTTTGGTTTTTACTTGATCAAAATTGAGTCAATTATTTGAATCTGGCTGTATAACGCCGGTCTTGATGTTATATTACCCGAGCCGCAGGCAATATATCCTCACATACCCCTTGAAGAAACCAAGTAATTGTTTTATTATACTGCAAAGCATTTTCAGGCAAAAATAACCAGAAAACATTGATGTTTCATTTATTTCGCTTATTTCATCTCAAACGAAACGTTTCCCCGTTGAGAACCTCAAAAATCACCTGTATGACGTCACTAAATTAGCTACGTGACGTCACTACTATATAGCTTCAATGTGTATGACGGTTCGATATTTATTTTTAAAAAAATAAGATTAAATTAAATGTTTTCAACTTTAAAAACATTACACAATTATTCTCAGACACGATTTAAATAACCCCTCATACTGCTTTACGAAGTAGAAGATCGGCTTAATTACACGAATTTTCCCTAAAATTTAAAACAAAATGACGGACGACAACACAAGCAAGGAGGCCAGAGGGGGAATTTAAGGCACGTGCATTCGTATTTACGGCCGATTCTTAAATACGGACTTACATCAACGGCAAATCATCCAATCAAATTCAAGGAAATTTCTTTTCAGTATAATAATATTAGTTTCCAGGGTCTCGAAACATGAATGATACATATATGAAAACAACAATAACATAACTATGATACTATAAATAATCTCGATAATGGAATTTCATACAATAGACGGACTGAGAAAAATAAGTATTTAAAACTGCACTGTCTTACATTTTAAAGCGTATTTAGAATATCCTTTAACTTAAAAACTGCTTCAAGATAATTATTTGATATACGTGGCATACAGTTTATAACAACTAAAATGTTGTGGCAACATTTATAGAAGCGAAGAACATTTAGTTGTGATTCCGTAAACTCCTCCGTCCGAAAAAAAAATGAGGAATTTAACTTTCTTTTATTACACTTGATGATACTAAGCTAAAACATTCTGACATGACCTGATTCCAAGGTTATAAAGCTGATAATGGAAACCAGTCTCAAATCTCAAGCATCTGATTGGCTGAAATGGCGACCAGTCGCCATTTCAGCCAATCAGATGCTTGAGATTTGAGACTGGTTTCCAATCTCAGTTTTATAACCTTCAGCCCTGATCAGCTGATCAAGGCATCTATAGAGAAAGGGTACATGTATACACCACAAACAATGTACAACTAAGAAATCTTAATGCCTTATCAGATATTTTATTTCAATTCGATACATAGGTTGAACATTGTGCAGCAAGTCAACATATTACGTATGACAAACACAAAATTATACGAGTTTGTGTATGAAATGATTTTCGAGTAAATAGTATATTACATGTATGTAAAATATGTTTATAGTAAGACCCTATGATATTCAAATACCTTTTTTATGCGTAGAACAGGTCCTAAACTCATCACAGTTAAGCAATAGAGGATATTTGTTTTTACCAGTGTAAGATAGAAATATATTTAACCGACGGTGAGCTCCGGAATTCGTATTTTCACGAATGGCGAAGCACCAAGTGAAAATACATCATTCCGGAGTTCACGAGTGAAATATAGTTCTATCATTCACTGGTAAAAAGAAAAAAGAAATTTTCTTTTTATTTTATGTTTTTAGTGCAGAAGTTGTGTGAAATTTGCAGAAAAATTCCATGCACGAAACACGTTTGTTTATGACGTGACGTTATGAAGTCATATACTGTGCCCGTTTTGTAAACTTTCTCATTCGGAACGGTTATGTACGTTTGGGAACCAACGTGAAAAAAACAGTAAAAATAAAAATGATATTCCACTGTTTGAAAACAGTGAAATACCACTTTTATTTCACCGGGAAAATTCTATAATTCACTGGAAAGCATAAAATAAATGGGTATATTTATTTAGTGGATCATTCGTAACAAGAAGAATAAATTGCAATTATCTGTAATACCAATTATAATTTTTTTTGGATATATTAAAATGAACAGTGGATTAATGTGTGAATTCAAACGCCCATTTTACAAGCAAGTAAACTAGCGATGCCTAGATTCTAGTAAAACTGCATTTTGTGGAATAATAGAACTAAGAAGGGAAAACCCATATAAATGGAAACTAATATACGAAACTAGATATACCAAACCATTCTTACAACTAATACGGAAGCTTAAGCGTAGAAAATCAATCTAAGAGAACGGAAAGAGATTCATTAATGAAATAAATCAGTCCTGTAGAATTCTGCTTTGTCACTGTATTTCATTTGAATTGGAAATTAGGTGTGATATTTTAAACTAAGACAATATAGGAGACAAATTCTAACCAGAAAATAGTTATATAACGCATCGAAAATGTTTTATTCATCATTTAATTTTTGTCTAAATTTACATTGCTATGGCTGTGAAATAAAATGATTACGTCATTTGTATTTTTTCCTTTGTTATAGCCTCACAAAATAAAAGTCATCAAGGATAGAAAACGATATGATTGGAGATATAATGAGTATGACGTAGTTAAGGTCTACAAGTAATTATAGCAAGTATGATAATGTATAGCTTATGATAGCGTATTTCGATACGCTTCAACAGATATTTATGCTTAAATTAAATGTTTTCAAATGCCAGTCTTTGAATACTATATTTTACTAAATGTTACTGTTCAGTCATGAAATACCGCAACTACTTTCAAATATATTTGTATACAGTATCAAGATTTAAATGTATAAAAGTTATATTTTTGTAAGAAATCATATTACAGACAATCATCGTCGGAAACATTGATTAAGAAAGAGATCTCTAAGGTTGGCCAATAAAGCGGAAGTGGTTTAAAGCTGGCAAACATGTCAAAGTCTTTTTAGATTATTGTATATATTTTACGTTATTATACATATTTTGCACCAAATCATTAATATAGAAATTTAAGAATTATATTTAGTAAAAGATTGTCAATGGCATTCGTAATATTTAGGATATGTTTCAAAAAGGCATGTTGCTTTAATAGAACATCAATTACTCCAAGAAAAATACTACTGAAGTATGAACTTAAAGTACTTAACAAAGAGCTCTATTTTTGTGATTTGTCTCGACAAGAATGTCGAATAACGCTCCATTAAATATAGCTCAATCATGATTCAGAATAAAGTATTCTTTCCATAAGTAATCTTCAGTCAATGGTTAAAGCAATGTATGAAACAAAAACAATGGAAACAGAAAGAAGGTTCAATCATTTTATAAACATTGTAATATTACCTGACTTTTCTCAGAAGGTACGGAGAAGTTGATTCAATGGAGACTGGGCTCAAACGAGGTGACACATTCGACGTGGGCAAACTTGGTGAGGAGTTATGGAACTTTATATATTCAGTCTTCAATGAGGGCTGCAAACCATCCCAACCAACGCTTAACTCAGAAGATGATGGGAATTTTCTATCCATTTTTATCCGTTCAAAGAATAGTTTTTCTTTAAAATATATTCCCAGAAATATATACTCCTTTTTATGTTAAAGCTACAGAAAACTAATGTTCGAAAAATTGCCACAACACATATATTAGCTCGGTTAACTATTGTTTCTAGATGGAAATATTCTCGACCGTGTAATAGCTCACTGGTGTCGTAAATCAATTTCGATGATGTTTCTGTCTGATAACAGAAAATATCACCTCATTAAGTAGAACGGATTTGCATTTACAAGTTTTCAGTATAAAAGTGTCTCCTTTCTTCGTTAAATTGCCGTCCTCATAAAGCGTTTATACATGTAGTTACGGTATATAGTAAGCCGAACAAACTAGTTTCACACACAACGGTGTTTACTTCCAATTGTGCACAATTTGATCACACTTTTCTCAAAAATATCGACATGATTTAATTTATGCCCAGTCATGTAAAAAATTAGCAATACAATTCCGTATTGCTACAAATCTTGATATGGTTTAAAAAAAACGTTTCCTCTTGTGTTTATTTTCAACGAAGATTAGTCAAACTTAGGAGAAGCTACGTTATATTGTTATAAAAATCACAATATAAAATTATTCCAGATGCATTACTGCGGGCCGGAAAAGTCAAGTGGATAATAGATAATAAACTTCTGTCAATTGGCCATTGAAATTGAGAATTGTTGTTTTCACCAATGCATCCCTTGTAATGCATCGAGCTCTTGCAGATGTGACTCTTGCTTGGTTAATTTAAGATCAAAACAAAAGATACAATGTTTAGTTTCTAATGCTTTTTCGAGTTTACATCTGTACAACGTCTTTTTGCATTTTGTGGACTCCGCAATCCCTTTTGTAAAAAGTCATGAATACGTTAATTATTTATTTATTTATTTATTTATTTATTTATTTATTTATTTATTTATTTATTTATTCCGACTTCGAAAAAGTCGTGAAAACGTTATATATTAGTCCAGGCCATACACACCCTTCTTATGTATAAAAAATAGAGTGAAAAAGAGAGAAGTCCACAATAAAATCAATCTCAAATAAAGACACCATAATTCATCAGTTAAAGTGAACTGAAACGATATTTGGCAAAACACAAGAATCATTGGGCATAAATTAGACTTTAGGGGACCAAGCCTATACATGCATCGCCAGGCCCCTATATAAATAAACTTGAACAATTTGCTACAGTCTATCAACTCCAATCCTCCCAGCCATGTAAATGATAAAAAGGCGTTTAAAACGTTTACGGTAAAACGGTTTCGTTATATTTACACTTCAACTTCTTACTTTGTGATGAAGTTTTATTCATCTAACGAATCATATTTTTTTATGGTAAACAGTGTGACGTATTACTTTAAAAGGTGTGGCTACAGTAGACTGTTTCATTTGAAAAGTCCATAATCACGAATTCTACTTATAATTTCTGTACTAATGAGAGTATTTATTAGTGTAAATATAAATTGAATCGATATTGGATAATTTTATTGTGGTATAAAACAGCTGGATTGTTTAAAGTGCTCGTGAAGCCCATCGGGGTTCACAAACTTCAATCAACCCAATTGTTTTCCATACACAAATGAAAACCATCGAATCGATCCTTAAATAAAACTTGTTTCTTGTACTAGCATATATTTTAGTCACACTATTTATTTTCATAACTGAATCATAAGATTACCATTTTCAACTATCAAACTTTTTCAGTTTGCAGTCAAATAAATATTTAAACATCAAAAACAACAAATTGACAGCAAACTAAATGAATGTAATGACAGTGATGAAGTTAAATATACAAAATGCAAACAAAAGTGGTGCGAAGTCTTGTACCGATAATTGTTTCCTTTTTTCACGTATTTTCACTACAGTCTGATCTTAATAATTCATGTACTTGTTCAAGAACAATTTTAAGTTATTAGGAAAGAATAGTAGAAGGGTTGTTTCAGTCGTTGACATATACAGTTGGAGTGGTAGATACAGAGTGATATATTCTTTACAATCATACACAGCCAGCTTGATATTATATAAAATGACATTTCTGAACATCAGCAGCTAAATTTATTTCAAAGGTCTTACGTAATGTCATACTGCAAATAACTAAAAACACAAGAATGATACAATGGTAAGCGGAAAGGAAATCAGCGAAAGTGTGATTCACGTTTAGTTAAATGTCAGGAAAGAAATAATTTGGATTGCTGTTTCTTCAGTATTCCGCACGATCGTTGACTTCCTAATGAGATGGTCAGCGTTGAAGGGATACTTGGAGATGATTTCTCTATTTTAAAGTAATTCAAGTATTTTAACAGACAAAATAATCGATATCAAAACAATCAATAAAGCTGGTTAAGATTCAACTGAAGTACGGTACCTTTCAAAGAGTAAAACCTATTAATAACTTTACCCGAAATTTTTAAATATTTCAATCATAGAAGTGATAGATATATAATTGAAATGTATCTCTGTAAAAATCTCTACAGGAAATTTTAAAAGAAAAAATGTTGAGATTTATACTGTGCACAAATTCTGAGAATACAGTATAGTATTTATACAAACACATTTTCTATTTCATGTAGGGTTCATGAAATTCAATCTTGCAATTCATGCTAAAATATACAATGTAAAGCAATATACACTTGTCAAACATGTACGATTCCAATTAATTGCTGGATGTCTTAAGAGATAAAGTAAGCTGGCAAATTTTATACAAACAAACTTTTTTATCATGTAAATATCAAATACTAAGACGTTCATCAAATGTTGGAAACAGCTGCGAAACTTCGCTACCTTTGTGTATGTATAAGATATAAATGTACACATTCAAACAGCATGGTCAAGTATCAGGACACAAGTTATAAGTGTTTAAAATTCATAATTTAAACTGTAGAAGACCTGTACAATGTAAACGGGATTTAAAATTATTACACATTTAATGTACTTTCCAGGTCTATGATCAGCTCAACTCAACACAGGAGATGCCAAATTGTCGTTTGATACCGGATTTGGTAAGATTAGTAAAATATTTGTTGAGTTACTAACTTTTTAATAACTGTGATTACATTTACACTTCACAAAATGGAAGTTTCGATCTTCCCTTCTCCGACATATAAATAGTCGGAACACGAATTGTTAGAGAACTTGGTATCCGATAGTAAGTTCCAATTTATCAAAACAAAATGAAAACGATGTGTTTATCTAGTATTTCGACATTACAATAAGGCTAAAATAACGACGAGGTCGGTGAATTTTTACGGAGAAAACGGAGTCCGTATCCAAATTTCTTGTGCGTTTGAACTGTCAATTCATTTTAAATGAACATTTGATATACTACATGTAAATTGCTACTATATTAAAATTTTAATAGCAAGTTCTTTATAAATTCAACTCTTTACAGCGGTAGCCAAATGTAAATAATGAAAGATATACTGGCTAGAAATTCAGAACATAGAATCATATATATATATACATATAAACATCTATAAAGACATATTGACGTATTAAAATGGGTCACATGAGAACGATTAATAAACGTTAAGTATCGTGCGCAATCATCTTTAACGGTAGCTGTGGTAGGTAACAGCACTAACTGAATGTACGAACTTCAAGATATGCTTTCACCAACAATATTACTGTAATATTGAAATAAAATAAAAAGGAAGTTTGAAAAAAGTAAAATATTCATAACAGAAATGGCAACATCCAGCAGACACAGCCTACCAACACAGCCTCCCAACACTGACAACAAGTAGTGAGAAGAACAGAGCATGGTATTACAATAATCTGTTTCAAACTAGACGCCACAAACAAATAACGAAATTTAGAACCCGGGTGGCTACCGCCTTGGAACATTCAGTGGCAAAACAATTTGCCACTGTGGGTTTAAATCAGGTTCTAGGGTGCCCCAACCTCACTCTTGCCCAAACTGGTTCTCTAATCAAGCACAAGTTGTCTTAGTGAAATAACTCCAACCATCCGATGCTAAAAACCAGGTAATGGTTTCATAGCGGAACAAATTACCACAAGCTATCATTATGTTGTTTTGGGAATTTACCTTTGTATTTTCATATTCGGAATGACTACATTAAAATGGTGCACACACATAAATAAAATTATGTAACTACTTTGCCTAAAAAACTAGTTGAAGTTAATATATTTGAAAATTCGATCAGTTAACTTATATATACAGTTACGTTCCTGACTTACAAACTCTACATTGTTTTAGTTCAGTCATAACAAACCCCAAAACAAATATATAACTCTTCGAGTTTAAAACAAAACTAGTCACAGGTAAGGTTTTAACAAATGATATTCCGGGTATCCGAACATATCAATCGAAGACAATAGAATGGTCAAGTGAATGTATAAAGATGTCTAAGCAACAGTTGTATATCATGATATCCCATGCTAACTTGTTTCTAGTTCAGCTAATTGACTTGTCAATAATGTGTTATTAAGCCGCGAAACTCCCTGATCAGGCATGACGAATGGCAGTATTCTTAGAATTAAGGCTACTGAATTCTTCTTAATTAAATGATTTATTCGAGGAACTATAAATTCACACTACGGCAGAAAAGTTAACCTTTTACAAAAGGAGTAAAAATAAAATTGAATTTGTTTGACAGACTTAGTGTTTTTAAGTTTTACTGTGTATAAACATTGAATGTTTATTTACAAGAATAATGCAAACACACATGCTAGTGTGTAACGCCTGTTGTGATTTCAAACCAAGTAATTGTATTTCAAACAAATTAGTTGGTAAACTGTGTGTAACGGCTGTTGTGATTTTAAACCAAGTACTGGTCTTTCAAACAAATTAGTTGGAAAACTTATGATATAGTAGATGCAATAACTTAATATTGTTTTATACATTTTAATTTTGTTATTTTTCATTCATCTTTGTGCAGTACGTTTGTGAGTCAGGATTTATTCACTAAGGCTACTTTTACAGGTATCTTCTTGTGAGAACATTGCGTGTGAGGTTTGTTTGCCCTGGAACCTGATTTAACCAAACAGTATGATTTTGTCTTTGGATGTATTTTATATATAAGACGTATCATGACAAAATGGGACTGTTGACTGCGACAAAGCGTCGACCAGATTATGGACTTTACACGATCCGAAAAAGAATCTATCATGTTTTCTTAAGCTGTTTAATTGTCTGATAAATGACCTGCAGTGTATACGCAGATGAGAGTGTGCGGATGTGCAGACAGATCCAGATTTACACCTGAAAGCATAGGCCATAAAGTTCCGGCCATACAGGATGGCTTATATTTTTGAGTATTGCGTATTTAACATTATTCATTATTATACGAAACTCAACGTTTTCATTTCAAGCAAGGCAGGAAATTAGAAAAAATAGGTATTACCTGACTTTTCGTATGAGATACGGTGACGAGTATCCGCCGCTGGAAACTGGACTCAACAGAGGTGACACATTTCCCGTGTGCAAACTAGGTGTTGAACTATGTAACTTTATACCTTCGGCCTTAAGTGATGACTGCGTACCTTCCCAGCCGACACACAACTCAGAAGAAGACGGAAATTTTCTATCCATGTTAATTAGAATTCACTTTTTCTTACAAAATGATAAGTGTATAATGTTGTAGTTTTTTTTCAAATGTTTTTTTAGAAACTTTATACGCTTATTTTTTTAGTTCTTATATGTTTTAGAAATCTTGATGTGCAAAACCGTTCGGTTTAAATATATCTTTTTTCTTATAAATCTAAAAGTTAGCTATGCTCGTGTTGTTTTTCTTCACTTGTTTCTGAACAATCGTTTGATTATAACAGTATGCAAGTTCATCCAAGAAATGTGTTGTTTCTGAAATTTGTTTTAAAAATGTCTGTCCGTTTTGATAACAAGCTCGAGATAACTTTATTCGTCTTTTTATTTGCACAATCATTAACAGGCGCTTCTAAATGGTCGTCCATCTAATAGCTTGCTAGTGTCGTAAATCAATTCTCGACGGTGTATCAGTCCAATAACAGAGAATTTCCTCTCATTAAATAGAACGGATTTATAGTGACAAGATTTTCTGTCTAACAGAGTTTCCCATCAACAATAAATCACAGTTTCCTAAAAGGTTTTTTGTTTCTGAGTGCTCCATATGGCGAACAGCCATTCCGAAAATGAATTCAAATGGCGTAAATCAATGTAAGTTGAATTCAACAGTTATACCATACATTCAAGTACTTGTGTTTGTGATCATTCAACTTTTACAGTTCAATGTACACTACCTTTGGAAAAGAGGTATTGAATACACTAGTGTTTCTTGTACAAATCAAACTTCAGATAACTAGTGTTTAAATACCGTAAGGCAACATTTTCATTGATTCCTTGTTTACTAAGACAAATCACGCCTAATCATTAATCCTATGAAATTTTTTTAGGGATACTCCCTCATTTAAGCCGAATTTTATTCTTAATCCAAGAGGACTATTTCCGGTGATCTGAAGGGAAGCAAAATGCAAACACGTTAGTTACTATCACATCGCTGAAACTAAGTTACAGTTTCACAAGAGTTTAACAACACAAGCGTTTAACAACTACTACATAGAATATCTAATCGAAACCATAGTTCTTGCATGAAATATACATTATGAGCCAAAAAACTAAAAAGCAAGATGATCAGCTTTCTCTATAACCTAACATACGCGGTCGATATTATTTTTGAAAAAGCGAATTGTGCATATCAGGAATGGCCATATACAGAAGACACAGCCTGCCCCTACAGCCACAAACGAAAAGATGAAAAGAGAGCATGTGTTATAAATTGAAAGAGTTATCAAGCTTAACCAAGATGTACACTTAACAACTTTTCTAAATATACACCTTCGTACTGGGTTATTACTGGCTTGATAACTGAGCTATTGCTATAAAACTTTTAATAAAAATGCAATAAATACTAACTGATTTATTCAAAAAATTGGTCGAATTTAACAGGCATATTGGAAAACTAAAAGATAGGCAACTACATAATATGCATTCAAACTTATTTGCCCCAAAAGTGGGTTGGACAATAAACAGTTATTAAACATTACGATTAGAATGAAATGATTTTAATTTAATAGAAATAGAAGAATAGCATAGTTCTAGGTTCCAAATGTTCATTTATATGTAAGCGTAATTCGTTTGTTAAGTTGAACATCCGCTTTATTAACTGATTTAGTGAATTTGTATTATGTGAGTGTCAGTATTCTAATTGATTTTGAGCAGTCAGTTGTCGGTAATTTTGAATGAAGTTTTACTAATAAATCAGTTAGCATCCATTGCATGGTTTATTAAAAGTTTTAGGGCAATAGCCCAAAAATTAAGCCAGTAATGCCCCAGTACGAAGGTGTATACTTAGAAAAGTTGTTAAGTGTACTTAAGATATTTACAACCAAATAAAACAAATACATTCAACATCTAAAAACTTGGCAACATATTAACTTATTAACTTTCAAATGTGATTTTAATGTGTTGTTGACTTTTATAAATTGTAAAAGCTTAAAGGATAGACAGCAAGTTTTAAAAGACTTGGTTTATCCGAACAGTATAAAAGAACAACATTTAAAACGAGTTACAAGTTTGTGTATTAGATCTTTATATCTCTTATTTATTTTTTCTGAGAAATAAAAAAGTTCGTAAATCTGCATAAACGGGTTTCTCGGTAATATATGGCAATTTTTATTTTTTTTCACAAATTATTGAAATTTGCTGATTTAAATGCTTCCGAACACAAATATGATAAACTGTGATCTTTTCAGACAAATCGTTTTTTGGTATAATTCAATATTATTAATAGAAGGTATGCGGGTAAATATCATTTAAACATATCAGAATCAAAATAAGTATCGCAACAAAGCTACATTTGAATAGACAATAATTTAAGACGCATTACTTAACGTGTTCTTTTGCGATACGTAGGCAGACGCTCAGTAAGCATATTTAGCTTTAGATGATGAGTCGTGTCGTGTGATCGCGAGGAAGTCGTAACTAATTGCCTGCTTGTTCACCATTTTACGGACCGTCTACAGTCATCATTGCATGTCAACGTCGAAAAAAGGAAATTATCAAAATCTCTCTAACGGTAAAATGCCGTTCAATGATACTTTGCACAAATTAATATAATTTATGTTTTTGTATTTTGCATATCTAAAGACACGATATAAAAGTAAAGAAAAATAAATAGATCTTAAAAAAAACAAACATTGCAAATGGCGAAAAGTGGCTAAAATTTCAAAAATGAATTTTGAGGGAAATACTGATTGCCACCTAGATTTTAGTAACAACAAACAACAACAAACTTTTATTAGCAAAATCGGCAACCAAATGCCTTTGGCTAACAATGAACAGCAATTTTTAAAACATATTTTACGCATTCAGAGTGACAAGAAAATACAATCAAATACCAATGAGGTACAATATCAAAGTGACTAGAAATAACCATACACAAAACAGAGTGAAGTTATAATCACTAACTCAATTTATATAACACCATACAAACATTGGAAAAAAGACATACAGTATAGGGATAATTACACTGTAAAATTAAATTACCCATCTCGTGTTTCATATGCTTTCTTTAAATATTTACTTATACCAATTAAAGTTTTTATATTTTTTGAGTTTTCGAATTTCCGCAAGTCTGGCCAAGATATCTTTGGCAAAAATACATTTCTTAAAGGTGTATATTTAGTACAAATCATTAAAAAATGGTATTCTGATTCTACAACATGCATGTTACAATTTTGACTCAAGCGATTTTCTCTTTGTATACCAGTAAACCGACCAGTTTCAATTGCTAATTTGTGAGAGGATAGTCTAAAACATGTGAATAATTTTCTTAAATAGTCATTTTCAATGAGGTCAAAATACCGTTCGAATTCAAATACTTTTTTGAACTTCGCATAATATTGTAATTTTGGCGATTCGTTTATAGAAGCATTCCAGTGTTGGTGAAATTGTTCTCTCAAACGAGGTTTAAGTTGAGGAAAGTAATTGAACGTCAAAGGGGTGATATTACCCCATAAATAACTGTAACCTAATTCATCTATAATAGTTTTAACTTTCTTTGCCCAGGAATTATACCGTGGGTCATCTATACCGTTACATTGAGATTGAAAAATACTGTACATAATTGAATTTGGATTGGCTAAGATTTTAAGCCAGTATTTGATTACTCGTTCTTTACATATGAGAGTTAACGGATACCGTCCAATTTCACCAAGAACTGCCATATTAGGAGTTTGCGTTTTAACACCAAGTATCTTTTTGCAAAATTTCATATGCACTTGATCAATTATGCTTGTATCATATATACCAAATACTTCAGAGCAATACAACAATATTGGATAAACCATGCTGTCAAAAAGCAAAAGTTTAGTTTTAACATCAAATTTAATTCACGAAAAAACAGTGTATAAACCATTTACCGCTTTTAGCGCTTGCTCAGTAAGCGTTTTCATAGCCTCTTTTAAAGAACCATTACTTGAAAATTTGACTCCAAGATAGCAAAAAGAATCGACAATTTCTAGATTTTCATTATTAATACGCCAATGAAATGTCTCATTTTTTCTACGCTTTCTAAAAATACAGATTTTAGTTTTGTTTATGTTGATTTTTAATCCCCAATTTATAGAGTAAGCATATAAATTATCAAGTTGAGCTTGAAGGCTCATTTGATCTGTTGTAAAGAAATGTATTTAGCTAAGGATGTTGTTAATGTTTGCAAGCTCAATTTAGTCTAATTCGTGTTCTAATTACCAGGCACATACTAAAACAAAAGAAAAACCGTTTGCACGAGAACTCTGAAATTCATGGACAATATACCAAAGGATTCATACATGAAATAAGTATATTCTGGTCTTCAATATTTAGTGCCAGTTCGTCAAAATAATGTTAGGGTTTTCAAGAAATACAATGAAAACTTACTTCCGGGCTTCTGCTTTCGGTTTCGGTTTGAAGTCAAAATGTACTTCTTAAAATTTCTATCATTATTTTTGACAGATGACCAGAAAGTATTGTAAATAAGTGTTAACGTGATACCTATATAATTTTTCTAGACGTTTTAAACAGCCATTCCAGACTTCTTGTTCAAACGGTATTTCGTTTTTGTGTGTGTCTGTTCTATGTAAATAAAGCATTTTTTAAACAACTTGAGCATCCAAACTTAAATACAGCCACGTGACACTATATTTCTTCACTTTTATTGGTCTGCCAGTGGGAATAATGTCGAGTTTTGAAAAAGGTACATCAAAGTGTTTGACTTCAAACCGAAAGTCGAAACCCGGAAGTAAGTTTTCCTTGAATTTCTTGAAAACCTTAACATTATTTTGAAGAATTTGCACTAAACATTGTAGACAAGCAAATACTTATTTCAGGTATGAGTTGCTTTGGTATATTGTCCATGAATTTCAGAGTTCTCATGAAAACGGTTTTTCTTTTGTTTAAGAATGTGTTTGGTACTTAGAACATGAATTAGACTAAATTGAGCTTGCATACATTAACTACATCCTTAGCTAACTACATTTCTTTATTACTAAAATCTAGGTGGCAATCAGTATTTCCCCCAAAATTTTGAAATATTAGCCGCTTTTCGCCATTTGCAATGTTTGCGACCCCTTAACATAAATGTACAAAAACTAACCAACTTAAAACATCATTTTAAATGCCCACAAGCGTAATATGATACTGACAACAATATGGTGTTTCGACTTAAATATGTAAACAATATGAGATATATATAAAAGTGTACACGTTTGACCTTGAAATTCTTGCTCGCTTCCTGGTCGCGTAAATGGGTGAAAACGTTTATTTCTATCTTAAATATTGAAAGTTCTTTAGGAACTACACAATAAATTAGTGCCAGTATCATTTAACTCATGAAAGTACTTAAAATGATGTTTTGTTTTGTTAAGTTTTTGTGAATTTATGTAAACAGATTTTTATATTTTAGGTCTACCGATTGTCTTCACTTTCTACGTTCCACTTAATTCCTCAAACTGACAGACTCACTGCAATGCATACCACAAAGTATCAAATCGTTGAAAAGATTTGAGTTGTTTGGTACTTAACACTGGTTTTCAAACTTCAAAATTACTTACGCAGGGTCTATCAGACTTAAGTCTTCCAATAGACTCTGCACAAACAAACTTACGCCTTAAATTAATAATTTATATTCTTTTTTAAAGATAGTTCATTAAATACATAATAAAATACATCTATAAATAAAAAACTAATTATGCAAATATAACAAAGACTTTCGAACAATTGCCGAAACGGTGCACAATACCTGAATGAGTAATGTATATTCTACGTACGTACCGACACAGTCAAGGTTTGTTTCTTTATATCAGCTCGAGAGTAGATTTTTGGGGGGTAAGAAAGCTCAGTTGTGATTATTTTAAACAAAACTATGCATATCAGAAATCGCCACACTCAGAAAACACAGCCCCCCCCCCCACCCCCCATGAAGCAAAAAAGTAAAAGAGAGCATGGGTTTAAAAGAATATAAGTTTCAAAAGGGACACCACAAGCAGTCAACGAAAAAGATAACCTTTGGTTTACCGCATTGGATCGGTCAGTGGCAAAGCAATTTGCCACTGGGCGTTTAAACCAGCTTCTAGGGTGCA
This sequence comes from Corbicula japonica, assembly GCA_038501625.1. NCBI lineage: Eukaryota > Metazoa > Mollusca > Bivalvia > Venerida > Cyrenidae > Corbicula > Corbicula japonica. The sequence continues at coordinate 9,554,132 of JAZAYU010000009.1, forward strand.
CCAACCACACACTTGTCCCAAAAGGTTCTCAAATAAACAAACACGAATAAGTTGCCAAGGTGAAATAACTCCAACGCACCCCTCAACACATCAATGATGCATACAAAAGCACACAAACATATAAAACATATGAATATAATAGCATTGTAAAACAAAAGGGCGGGTAAACAAAAACCTTACCGAGACCAGAGCCCCTGGAGTCAAAGCATCAAGAACCCTATGTCAGGGAAAAATGAAGCAAATTGACGAGCTTCTAATTTCTTTTACCCTTAAATTTTCACAAACTCGAAATTCGCTGCCGCCATCGTGCAAATAAAGTGGTAAGCATAACGATCATCTGTTAGATGAGTTAAACTGTCGTCACAAATCATTAAATGCCGCCGGCCGAGATTGTAAATGCCAGTTTTCACTAAATATCGGCCGGTGGCAGGACTGCGGCAGTTACGATCGGCCGGCGGAAGTCGGCATTTTAGACGTTGCCAGCAAGCAGCTGAGATTTTAAGAAAAAGTTGCGTCTTGGCGATTTTTTTTTCTATTTTTGCAAATCGGCAGGTGGCAGGGCGGGCGCATTTTTTGTTCGCGCGGTGGCAGGCAAGTGGCAGGCGGGGCACAGGGCGATTTTTCCTCCGCGATCGAGACCCCAAGAGTCTACAAAAATCGGCCGGTGATTGCTAGAAACTAACTGCCACTCTCCAGCACCCGGCCTGCCACCACTCTGCAACCGACGTGCCACCGCCCGATTTCAATGGTGGCAGCGCGGAGGCTGAGAGGCGGCAGTCAATGTCGGTATGTGGCAGGACTGCGATCTGCCGATTTCAGACTATCAGACATTAGTTTATAATGAATTGACAATTACCATACATAACAGTTCCCATGGCGTACTTAATTGCACCAGATCGACTAAGAGACTTAAGAATAGCTGAGCTAAGATGGCGGCTTCGACCGCTTATTGTGATGTTACAACTTTTACAACTTTGAGAAATCAAGACCACAAGGTATGATTTATATATCAACCGAAAATCGGCCTGCCACCGTCAGATTATCGGGCGGGCGCAGAGCTGTGGCAGCTAGATCGCTCAATTGCCGGCCGGCTGCACTTGTAAATGGGCTGTCCCCCGCCAGGTCGCAGGGCGGTGGCAGTTTAATTCTAGCTGCCGCCGCCCTGCCACCTAACTGCCACTTGCCGGATATTTTGGGGTGTCACGTTTCCCGCGAGCCTTTGAAACCAACTGCCGCCGACAGGCGGCATTTTGTTGGCAGTTATATGTGACTGCTCTCGGCGATGTGAAAAAAATCGACCGGCGGCAGCCAACTTCAAGACTCCGCCGATGTCTAAAACCGGCCGGCGGAATTTAGCAATTGTGACGCTAGCATAAATCACATCACTAGGCACGCAGTGCGCTGTAAAATATCATGTTGGTAACCTTTTACCTTTTAAAATTATCAAATGTCAGATAACTGTGTTTCTTCTGTTGTCCATCGCCCACTGATTATGATTAACCGAAGTCAAATATACAAACATTGATTGTTTTCCTCTAGACGGTTAATTGTTAATGAAACAGAATAACATCTTGTTAACAATGCCCTACTTAAAGCTAACTAATTTAAGTTCGGATAATAAATTAGTGTAGAATTTTACACACGTGGCTCCCTAGACAGTTATTAACAAAAACATTATTTTTCAGAAAGAATATTGATTTAAATTTATCTTGATTTTGCTTCAAGCTACGTCAGAACAACTTTTTTAAAGAAGTAGAGAAAAGACATCGAAAAACAGGACAAATTTAGAAAAAAATGAAAACCAAAGATTAAGTAGAATGTGTCCACGGACATTGATGCCCTAACTGCTTCAACAACATTTGTAATTACAAAGGGCCATAACTCTGGTAAATATGTTCGCAGGAAAAAATCCTTTCTTTACGATCATCAACACATACTGCTTGATCATCTGGGCAAGTTTGAAAGAAATCCGCCTAAAAGTTTAGGAGGAGTTTATGACGATTTGGGGGACGTACGGACGAACTTTGCGGGGCCATAACAACGTTTAAAGCTATAATATTTATTATTATTATTATTATTATTATTATTATTATTATTATCATCATCATCATCATCATCATCATCATCATCATCATCATTATTATTATTATCGTTACATGACTTAAAGCAAGGGATGCAACCGACGTAAATGATTCAAATCGTGCAGTTAGAGTCGTAGAAATATCTCAAATCAAATGAACATTGATAAACACAATGCAGTGATATACTTTAAAGCTAAAAAGAGACATAGTTTATTTCTTTCAAATCTTTCGTACTGTTGAATTATATGTATTTTATACGTGATATACATGTTTGCGTAAATCATTGTTATTGAATTAAAATTCTAAAATGTAGCCTCATACACTTGTACAGACAATTTTACGTATTGTCCAGTAAAACGGAGAAGCAAATAAAAACCTACTTACATGACACTGTGTAAGAATATACCGTGTTCTGAGGCATATCATAATATCGGATAATAAATTTATAATTAGTCGTGTAAATATTACACTTTCCATTTACGATCACACTGGAGCTCGTCTTCGCTTGTTATTGTTTGCATCTGAATTAAAATAAGTTAAATGATATCCAGACCAACAATGCTCTTTACGAATCATAAATCGCTAAACCATGTATTATGGTTTGGTTCGTCCTCAAATGGTAGAAACAAGCTCTGGTTAACATACTCTGCAAATATCGACATTGTAGTATCCCAAGAACAATCGGTAATGTTTTACTTTAACAAAAATAAGAATAGATTGTATTTCAAACGATTCTCTAGATAATTATTGACATAACGCAAATGAAGTAACAAAACTATTAATGAGGATGCTGTGTCTACGATTGGCCTTGTTTAATATGGTGTTGCTGAACGTTTTCTGTATTAGAGAACTAATGAATGTTAATTAAAATAGATGAAAAGGGAACTTTGAAAGCCATAGAACACGACAAATATGAAAATATTGCAGGCTCGGTTTGATTGAGCCTGTTCATGGACAGTAATGGAAATGCATATTACTGCCCATGCCGCCTAGCCCGACTTGAGCACAACTCAATATTTACGCCAATAAACAGTACAATTTTGATCCACACCATACGAAGGAATGCATATGAGGATGAACATGGAACCTTCAATGCGGTATTCTCAGATTAATACCATTTCATGCTCAATGGGGTATGGTCCCCTCATAAAAGAATTGAAGATACTAAACAGAATCAGGATTGCTATGCCACATGACTTTTTAGATAGGTTGTTGCTTATTTCTCGGTAATTTCTGAACCGATTTCGATCAGATAAAGAGCACCGTACTCCTGTTAAAAAGCATTTTCATCGTCATTTAACCTCCATTATCAATCGGCTATCGTTTTCTCAAACATTCAAAGTCATGTTTTTAGTGTAAATTTGCAAAAACCTACCTAAAAAGTCACGTGGTATAGCAACCCTGTAAATGGAATTTTCACATGGGATCTGAGAATATTTTAATGTTAATTAGAAGTTTAACCAGATGCAAATAACCGTGTCAACATAGACATGCTCCGAGAAAAATATAAATAATAAAATATTTAAAAAAATCACAATTGTAAATGCAGAAGTAAACGTTACTCGTAGCGAAAAGTAAGGGATATAACTTAGGTATGACAATGAAACTTATCGAATGCGGAGATATCGAAAGAATTGACTAGCACCCGACAAGGAAATGTTACGTCAGTATGTCTAAGTGCAATGTATTGCTGATATATCAACATTATAGCAAAATGCAGGTCAATAAAACTTTGCATTTTCCAATGTTAATAATTTTTTAAATTTACATACCATGCATACGCTACGAAAAGTAAGAACAGTAAAGAGAAATAGTTATACCTAAACAAATCCCTAAATTCTATTTGTATTTTATTACAAAAACGAAGTAGCACTAACCATCAATTAAAATTTCTTCATGAGTAAATAGTTACTGACAACAATATCTAAGGTCATTTGGTCTAACAAATGTATACAATGTGAGATATTTGTAAAAGTGTGATTGACCTTCAATTTCTTGGTCGCGAAAAAGAATGACCAAAATATATCATTATAATTGAAAGTTCTTTTCAAGGACCTTAGTTGATGTTGTCAGTGTCATTTCACTCAAGTTGACATTTAAATTGATGTTTTGTGTTCGTTTCTGAGATAAACTGCAAAAAGAGTTTTAGGAATTTTTTGGTCTAACTATTTTCCTTTACTGTTCTAACTTTTCTTATCGTATGTAATATAATCATACACTTAACGCATTGATTTATGCAAAGTTTGATGAAACTGCATTGTGCAGTTTGAAAGATTTTTATATCGTCCTTTTTTGTTTATGACAAAGCAATAAAAACAGAGCAATGCCTAAATGTGATTTCGTATTGATGGATCTTGCTAACTTCCAATGAGGATGTTAGTATGTTTAATAATATATATAATAATCAGAACAAGTATCATTCAAATTACAATTTGATGAAACAAGCTTTAATGAAAGTTAGGATTGTGGGGATGAGAAACACAACAATTTTAAGGTTACGATAAGGGTCATATTGTCAGAAACTGGCTCATTCTTTTTTTTCTATTCATTTATGCTTAAAATTTAAATAGCGCTATATTTTACATTATATGCATGATAATGGATGAACATGTGTTCCTAGTTTTTCACTGTATTAATTTAATATGCACACAATCATAAACTTTTATTTGGACCGCCCTAGTTTATAATATGAGAAATCAATTCTCGTTTATGCAATTTTGATGCAAGTTCCTGTGAAGAAAGTGTTTAAATAAACCATTTTCTATTGCAAAATATACCAACTCGCCTTAAAGACAGACAAGGGAGCATTAAAATATCCAACATTACTGTATTATTACTGACAACAAACGCAACATTTATATTAATCAATTATAGAGGCGCTTTATGCATTTAATATTCGTTACCAATCAATGTTTGCTATACGCTAAAAACACAACCGTTATAATTGGATAACAGTTTCTTTCTTTATTTTGCTAAAAGTGTTTGGCTTGAAAACATAAAACCGTTTATGTAACATGCATAATTACTGGCACATGTTAGCGGAGCTTTGATCGGACTAAAACTATCATATGTCGCATATATGGACAAAAAAGGTGTCATCGAAAAGGTGACATCAATACTAAAATTACGTCATACGGTTAAGATGATAATGGCAGAATGCGTTAAAATATCAATTTATGGTGTAAATGTATATCGAAATCATCTTTACGTATGTTCAGAGAAATTCAAAGATACCGGTAACTGTAAATTTCTTACCAAATATATATAACAAAATTCTATTTCATTGCAAAACATTTTCCCGTTACGCACCCCTTATTATAAACACGATGTTCTAAAGAGACATGTGTAGAAGACATTTGTTGAGAACCTGTTATTTTTAGCTCCCATGCAAACGTTCTATTCTTCCATATCAGAAAAGGGTACATTCTTTAGTAGGATCACTGAAAGCCATAAGAACTTTATGTGCAGCTTGGGTTGATGTGTCATGCAATCTGTACTATTGCTGTGAACCGTTCCTGTGGAGTCATTTGATACCTTGGAAATACTATGGGTAAATGACAATGAAATGACTGACACATGTCAAAGGATCAGATTCATTCGCAGAATACTTACGCGATTGCCACCTGTGTGCCAGAAAGTACCTGTTCGACATGACATAATTGTTGAACTGACAAGCCACCACAAGTCATATAAAATACATGGGATGCTTCGTAGACTTTGCTTCCAAGTGGGAGTTATAATACACAAACAGAAAAAAACAACATTATATTGCAACTAATACGTATTGCGCTAGTGTCGTAGACTTAAGCTACAAAATAGAAATTACAACATAGACCAAAATTAAGTTAGTCATCTTGTACTTAAGTTCAAACGGTATTCATTCTTGAAAGGGTGTGATATCTAATGCCATTTATAAACTTGATTTATGCAAGAAATCAGAATATAATTTAGTTTTCAACTTAACAACTCATATGTGTGACTTTGCCATATTTTTTTCAATTTATTTTATACGGAATCGACCCTACGATTTCGACGCGCGATTACGGTATTGCGCATGAGCAAAAAGGAGTACCTTGAAATTTTGAAACCGTGTCGCAAAATAAGGCTTCTGATTGGACGATATGACTTTCGTCCGGGTGCATTAGTCCAGATGGCTTGCATCCGGATTTTAAAACTGAAAAGCCGCCATTTTGTTTCTCGATTCACATTTTCAGAAGTTCTTCTTCCATATCTTAGATAACAATTTAGATTAAACTCGCCAAAAAATTTAAGGTAAATAAGTTTCTACATTGACTAAAACCTAATATTGTCACAGAGTTAGGGTCTAACAGTAGACTCCACCGCAGCGATGCGTATTACCAAATGTTATCTGAATAATGCTTCATATGCAACAAATAAAAATTATTAGAGCTACATTTCATAAAAGAAATGAGACATAGTGTAGAATGATTTAAATAGGAAGCACGGCAAAGCCGTGTTTTTCCACTAATTATTTATTTCAGATTTTAGGAATAATTGCTGTCAAACAAGTAACTGTTACAAGTTCAAATGTGTTGCATGGGGAAGCCGTGTTGACCATAAATTAATTGGTATAAATTTGAAAATTTATTTTTTTTTCGTTTTCACAGTCCAATAGTTTGTGTCGAGCTTTTGTATACATGCCTGGGTCCAGATGTTTGAGTGTAATGATCGCTACAGACTTCCCGAAAGTTGTAAAAAAAGTGTCAAACATGTGGTCAGACAAGATGTGAAAATCTGTCTGACCGAAACAAATTCTGTCTGACTGAAACATTTAACACATGAAATAAGCAAAACACCGTATTAAGGGTGTTTTTGTTTTTTATTTCAGTGGTACGAATTGTTATTATGACGAATACGTAAAATATTTCATTCGGATATCCTCACTCATTTCCCTCGGAACAGTCTCGAATCAAAACAGCGAGTAAAATTGTAATTTAGCGAGTAAAATTGGAATATGCAGATCATATTTTTGCCGGACACTCGTTCCTACAACATTGGAAATCACATCAGACCAGTCCAAATTTTACCGGACAGGTCCGACGATCCGGCGACTTTCAGGAAGTCTGTCACTAAGAAAATAAATTAAGTCATCGGAAAGTATATGCATGCATTGGGCAAATAATATCGTTTATAAAATTTGTTTTTTGTAATTTGTATTTCAGTTTGAAGTATACATACGAAAGATGCGTGACAAATCTGGTTCAAAGAGCATGAAGCTGGAATAGGAGAAAAATTAGACTAATGGAGAGGCATTTTTTTTAATTTACCCTTAATAAACAGTACAAACACTCAAACACCACAGAATTTTCCCTTCCTTTACATGACTATGCAACCCACTAGCCCGACGCCCTGGACAAGCTGAAAATTGTATCGGACAATATCAAAATATTTGATTGCTTGTCCGTGGTCTAGCTCAATTTTTAGTGCAGACTAGTTTAAACGTTAATTTGATATGCGCCATTCTCTTTTAGCACCATATGCATATCATATTACAACAGCAATAAGTCTATTACAAAATAACATGTTTTGAGATCTGTTTTAACATTATCAAGACCCCATGTAACGCTTCCTCTTGAATTTCCTGTTTCTTTCTTTACCGTTAATACTGACCAATCAGAATTTGCTTATTTGCGCAAAAGTGAGACTAGCTTAAATGTTTACCCAGCGAGTTCTGGACTAGTTACAAAAAAACGAAATTTGTCCAGCCCTGCTATGGTGTACCATAATCTCTGGCATGTTCACACAACATCACCTGAACATGCCAAATTTTTGGAAGACACAGAATTAAACGCCACAAAGTTTCTCTGTGGACCATGTTGTACATAGATGATGGGTCCCTGTGGTCACTTATTTAATCCTTTATTGAGTGGGTAAATCTCATAATCTTGTTCAGTTTATTTTAGAAAAAAAACAATGCTGTTTCAGTTTTCACAGTTAATAACTTAAACTACTTCATGGACACACCTTTTTACCACATTGTCAGCCCATGTAAATCCAGATCAGATGGCATAGATGTAGATTTAGATCAGCTGGCACATCTTTTTGTGGTCTTTAAAATGTGATAACACTCTGGTTTTCCCCTAATCTTGTGTAGGAATTAAAGATGGCATGAAATTTTTCATCATTACCATCTTCCTTTTATGTGATTTCAATAAAAAGACCCTACATCGAATAAATAAATTATGGCAACAGTATGAATTGTTCACTGTTAACTGCAACAGCCATTTATGTACATCTTCATAAGCCACAAAAGGTACTGTATAACTGACTTACTAGTTATCAGAGAAGATTTATAATAAAACATTTATTTTCAGATATGTGTATCACCAAGCTTTTGAAGGCAATAGATACTTAAGCAGAATTGGTAGACAGCTATGGCACAGAATATGAACATTACCATAGTATACAGATATAAAAAGGTGAAATATGCATATCAGGAATCGCCACATTCAGAAAAAACAGCCTCCCCACACAGTCAAGAAGAAGAGAGGGAGAGAGCATGGTTAATAAAATGATCAGTTTCAAAAGAGACACCACTAACAATTAACAAAAATGAGAACCCGAGGGGTTACCGCCTTGGAACGGTCAGTGGCAAATCAAATTGCCAATGGGGGTTTAAACCAGATTCTAGGGTGAACCAGCCTCACACTTGCCCCAACAGGTTCTCATATCACAAAACAAATACACGTTGTCTTGGTGAAACAACTCCAACCCACTTATTGGTTCAACAATGTTGCATGGTTTGCAAGGTTTGCATAAATTTTCTTTATTTTCATTTATTATAGCTGCATGAATGTATAATAGACATCACACTGAATCTACCTGTGCATGAATATAAGTTACTATGTTAGTTTTTTTTACATTTTACTTCATGAATACACCCTTTATCACATTAGTGACCAATGTATATCCAGTTCAGCAGGCTCATCTGTGCAGTCTGATCAGGATCTTCACTGTTTAAGTTTAGATTCATGAGGTTATTTCTGACCAAGAAGCAACCAGTTTAGATCCAGATCAGACACCAAAAATGTTCGGCTGACGTGGAACTATACTGTTGTCCATGTGATTTGAAGAATCTCCATAGAGTAAGTCAAGAGTCAGGATACCTGAAGTAATTGTCAGAGCATACAAAATCAATGTATTTGACAAATTTTATTTTTGTGTCAAAATATTTTAAATCAATTTTGACTGTCGACAAATAAATTTATAAAAGCAATAAGATATAAAATTATTTTTGAAGATAAATTAATTTGCTGTTGAATTTAATATTTCAGGAAAACATCTTCACATGAAATGCAGTGATGAGACCAGTTAAATTGTTCTAGACAGTAGAGGGAGCATACAGTTTACATATCTATTACTTCCACTACTAATTCCTGCAATAGAAGGTGCTGCTTTGGAAGTTTATGTCACTTGACAAGAAAAATAATTGTCTATACAATTATACTGCGTGATTGTGATATCAAATAATACAGAAACGTTTTAATGTAGACCTCATTGAAGAACAGTAAATCAACAACACCATCAGTATAATTTTGTTATGAATATAATTTGCTGTAAAATGGAACCATAGAAAATAGGAATAGACTCCTTCAGCATTTGCTTTTCATGGACTAATTTGAATGTTTATTCTATTCGGATAATAAATTCCTCTACTGTTACTCATAGTATTATCTGAAGTCCTCAGACCCAAAAGTATGTTTGTTGATTTCAAGCTTGAATATTCAAAGAATATGATAAGCTTCGCTACTTGCTCTGTCATTGGTGTCACCATATTCCAACTCAGAATTTTAGGTGTTGTGGAATGATGTTTTACAATCTACCTTGTTAACTAGATATTTATGAGTCTACATTTCTTATACCATCAGTCAGCCTTGCATTTTGATCACATTTTGGTGCTGTTTAACTAAGAGTTTACAGGTAAAACAACAAATGATGACTTGTTTCTTTGTTTTACTGTTAAACATACGATATATTTCACTTTTAATTCGTCGATTCCGAGAGAGGCAGTGCCTTAGATCATATTAGTCTATCAGTTACTTGATTAATATGTTTGTAGAGCTGAGAAGCCCTATAATTTTGAAGGTTGGTTGTTATCTACAGTAGGAGCAGAACCATTGTAAACAACAAATTATCGCACAACTTCATGTGTAATTTTTCTATAAGTATCATTTTATATTTTGGGATTTTGCGTAAAGAAAGTCATCTATAGATATTAATCACCTCTTCTAAAATATGGCAATGTGGGACTTAAAATGTTTTGACCAGTATAGTTTTTTATTTCAACAACAATGACTATATAATTCTAAACCTACCTCACTTTTCGAATCAGGTATGGTGCTGATTGTTTAAAAGCCACAGGCTTTTGTCGTCCAGAAATAAAATCCATTATACACTTAGAAAATAATCCTCCATTATTTTGCACCCAAGTAGATATAGTATATATATTTATCAATTATTCAGTATCATATTTGCAACATTCATACCCAAGATCACTTAAGTTAGTATGGATTTACAAAATAAATTGATTCTCCAAGAAAGATATTGGATAAAACCTTACACATGAACAAGTTATATTATCAATAACCTTGCGATTTGGTAGCACAAGGCTTTAAATTCATACCATTGCCATAGTAATAAGACTTAATTACACAATAGACTCTATAAATTATAAAGTTATAATATTATAAGATATCATGTTTCATCTACCAAACATCATATAATCCCTTTGATACGCCTTATAAAGGAAATGAGCACCGTTTTTGTTGTTTTATGTTCAATTTAAACAATGTTATTTGTACGTTCAAGAATATTTGAAATAAAACTTTAGACTCCATATTATTGTTGCTTAACGGCATAGATTCTGGCTCTGTGCCAAGTATTCGTACACAACATATAGTTTACAAGCTGGGCAAACTTTAACAGAACCATTAATTTAGGAATTAAATCCAGTTTTGACTAGTCTTGCATAATGCCATATGAGAGAAGCCATTTTTTACTGACATTAGCTTGTTATCACAACTAGCCACGTATGTTGTGTTTTTTTTTCTTAATTTAAAATGATATATTCAGTTTAATTATTGTTATTAAAATATTTTAATTGCAATGCAATGAGACTGGATACTTAACCCTTTACAAGTAGTGCACCAACTTAGAGACACTCCATTAAAATGAATTAATTTCTATTTGAGCAATTGATATTTGAATTTCAATTGAAGGAAAACAGAAGTTTCTTTATCTATCTTTAATAAAGATATTCAAATTTCAAAATACTCTGTCACAAAAATGACAATATAAGACAAAACACACGCACAAGTTAACGTTATGTAAGTGCTGGCTTGAAGGTATCATTCGTCCTCCACCTGCGTCATGGTTACTATGCCGCCGTATGTTTATTGCTTTGAGGTCATTTGTACATATAATATATCACTACAACAGGTGTACAGTGCTGTGGCACGGCTTTACAAAGTATCCCCGTACTTAAATTCAGTGTAGTTATCAGTTTCAGTTACTTCCCTTGATAGAAGTATGCTAATTTCAAACCATGCAAAATGTCAATCATTGTGGGGAGAAGTACAAATGTATATAGGCATACTTGAACTATCCTTTTTAGAAGATACGGTTGATATGTTCTGTATCCATCTTTTGTAGATTGGCTTGTCATTGACAACGTTGTATACTTTGCAAAAATCAGAAGTTTTATGATGATCTCTTAAAAAGCGAAATGATGATTCGGTAGATGTTTTTTTGTTGTTGATGATTTTTGTTTGTTTTGTATTTATGTTGTTGGTTTTAGTCTGGTTTTTAGATTCATTGGAAAGTGTGTTAATGTATACAAACGGAATGAAGTAACTGAATATCGTTAAATGGCGGTTATTTAAAATGAGTATTGTTCAGTATTCGAACAAGACAATAATGTCTTTTGCAATTTAAAAAAATGTTATTATTAAAAAGTATCCAACAATTTTATGCTAACTAGATCTTTTAAAATTGTCGAAGCATTATTTTTAACCTTTATTTTATCTAATTAATTGCATGCTTTCAGAGAACCTAGCGGGTCAAGTGTGAGGTTGGAGAACCCTAGAACCCGTTATTAATTCCTTGAGGCAATCTTAATTTGCTAATGACCGTTCAACGGCCCTAGGTTCTCTTTTAATTGATAGTGGTGTCGTGTTTTTTATTAATTAAGCGTGTTGTAACCGTACGTCTCTCTACTGATTGTCTTTATCTGTGACTGTTTTTTCCTGATATGAATATTCAATTTTTAAATAAGTAAACCAACATTATTTTTAATTATCATGCAAACATATGCCATTGTTAAATAGGTAAAATGAAGGTCGTAATGAATTGCTATTGGCCTTTATCTGCTAACCACAAAGCGATTCCTGAAAAATGAAATTATCTTGCCAGGCAGCACCTCACTTAAGTACAGGACACCAATGGAAACCTGTAGACCATCAGTTTAAACAAGAAGATGTTAAATTGCAATTACTGTATTCAGCATTTAATATTAGAATCAATGCTTTTTTTCTTAAAAATAAATGATAAATTAAAGTAATATTATCGTATAAATCAACTACATCTTCATCTTAAATTTACACGCTCTTTATTTATTAACTGGAGATGGTGCGTTTCGTAAACAAGGGTTTTCCTGTTACGTGTAATTTGTTTTGTTTTTATTTCTTTGCTTTTCCTTTTTTGAAAATTTGTACAAAATTCAGTATCCATCTAGTTGTATAAAAGGAGATAAAACAATATTTTTAAAACAATAAACCATGATATTAAAAGAAAACAAAAATCGTTTCTTTTATGTGATGTGTAATACAATAATTCTAAAGCAGCACTATGGAAACATCTATTTTGTGGTATTAAAGTATTAATAATGCTTTTTTCCTTACTTTCAAAGTGATTTTATATAGGTAAAGACATATTAAATTTTCTTGGTATTTTGATTACGATTTTTAAGAAAAAAATATGGTTCCTTAGTAATGTTGTTTTTATCATTAACCTACATATATAAATAAAAGAATTAATGTGTTAAAACATTTCAGCGTATATCTTGCAAATTTAAGAAAGTTTAAATGTGTATTTAGGGAATAGCTAACACAACCTCTCCATCAAAAAGCAAAAAAGAAAGAGAACAGAACAGAACTGTCTTGAGTTGATACAAGATCAATTTCAAATCAGATACTTTAAACAATTAACGAAAATGACAACCCGAGTGGCGATCGCCTTGGAACGTTAGGTGGTAAAACAATTTGCATAATCATTATGTGAATTTCAATTTTAACCAGATAGAAATAACCATTGCCAAATGCTCCAAAATAAGTTAAATTGAAACGACAATTTTGGTAAATATGAGCAAATTTGTAAATGCGAAAGTATAGGTCAGGGAGATAACCGAAGTATGACGTTAAAACTGATGGAATTCGTAGTTGTCGGAAGATTTTACCAATATCAGACCTGTCAATATTATAAAAAGTTTTCCGTTTAAAGTAGGGATGATTGAACAGTAGTTCCTAACACACAATAGATTGATTTGATTTCATATTGAAAATGTGTATGTAATTCTAGTAAATATTTAAATTAGATATAAAAAGTGAAACACGCATATCATGAATAGCCACACGCAGAAAACGACAGAAAGGAAACATGAGCATGTGTTTATAAAATTATCAATTACAAATATGACACAACAAACAACGCGAAAGAGAAACTGATGGGTTATTTTACTGCCTTCGAACATTCAACAAACGTTTAGAGCGGTCAGTTTCCTTATTTAATATTATTTATTAAGCAGCCAATGCTGCTTTTTGACTTTGAGGGGAGGAGACTGTAATTTCAGGGTGTGAATATTACATGATATGCAAGTTTCACTATTTTAATTCAACTTAGATAATTTATGAATACCTGGCAGACTTTGAAGAACATGTTAAAATAACATCAATGTTCATAACAATGTCCAACATATATCACTATATATTTTCAATACATGAGGAAATGTGCATGTAAATATCATTCGTTAATTCAAAGGTCACCGATACAATATCGTATTATCATTTTTCAAATACTACAATTTTTAACAACTACTCATTATTAACCGATTGTAATATATTGTTGATTGATTTTGTCTGAAGCTAGAAATTTCTCGTTTTTATCTCATTGTAAAATGGTCTCAAATCACATCAGGTTAAACAAATTGGTTAATATACTACTCAAAATTTGATAAGGATCGCTTTCCGTGTTATCCCGAATTACTGCCCCTACAAAGTTTCAACCGCTGTTCTACTTCAACAGTTTGACGGCTCATTCCTGTTTTGGCACATTCTGATGTCAAATGAACAAATTTTCAGAATCACAGCGAATAGTTTTTCGTTTCAACCTTATGTAAGGAATAAACACAATCTTTTCAGTGATCCTTAACAAATTTTGAGTAGTATAGCTGGTGATACGATACTCGGAGAGGTTCAATGGCATATTTAGAACAGGTAAAGTCCAAACCATTCAAAAATGTCATATGTGTTAACATGAATGGTATTTGCAAAGCCATAAAATTGTTCTACTTGGATAACGTTTTGTTATCATATGCGATACCACCCATGTTTATGTAATGCCAAGGTTTTAATGAAAAGATTGTTTTTTGCGAAAACTTTTGTTGTGTTATTTAAGTATGCAAAGAAAAAGATTACTGAAGAAACAACGACATACACTTGTTCTGGAGTCGGTATATTTCATTGTATGATAAAGAAATTTGAGTTGCTAGAAGACCCATAATAAATTGTAGACCGATGTCTTTTGAAATATACAGATTAAATTTTAAAAATAGCTAATACTTAATTGTGTTACCGTGCCAGAGAGTAAATAACGTTAAACTTAAGATCGGGAAAATATGAAGCGAGTTTAATATTAAAATCAGCCTTTTTTATAATTTTCCATTCTATGTGATCATTAATTTCATACTTTAAACATAAAATTTAATGTATATAATTATGTACCTCTATTGCTATGATTTTATGTAAAGAAGTTAATAAATGTATGTTTTATAGAAAAACTGTGCTGTAATTTGATACTGTTAAAATTTAATATGGTCCTGAATTGTGTAACTTGAGAGAAATCCTATTCTATGCACACGCACGAAAGCCAATAAATTTCACAATTTCGTGATTTCTGATAATGCAGGATTTGGCCTGAGTTTTACCCTTTATAACTAAGAGATTTCTTTCTAAGGGAGATCATATACAGATTCCCAGTGTATCAGATTGCTGCTTGCACAGACGCTGTACATTGCTATTTTAAAACTTCACTTTTCCAGCTTAAAATGTAGAAGTTAAAATTTACTTTTTTTTGTTTAGAAAAAAATTCTAATAACTTATATTTTAAAAGTTGTTAAGACATGTTTACGATATATTTAAAATTATTTACTTGTATAATAATCTTTAATATATGTATGTATTTCCAATCAAATGAAATTTAGTTAAATGTGTGTTTTGATTACATTTTTCGATAGCTCTACGTGTTTCATTTTAGATAATGAAATGACAAGGAATGACTGTGTGAGATAAGAAAATAACGTTAAAGAAAGCGAACAGAAAAAGATGGAAGCGGTCAAGAGCAGTCATAATGAGAAGGAGACTGATATTTTGTTGGAATACTGTGTACACACTCATTGATGTGGAATTAAAATTTGTCAGTGTTTTTTTAATTATTTTATTTAATTTCATTTGTTATCCCACCAAATACGTGTAAACATGTGTTGGGCCAACGTTGGGCCAACTGTTTGCAGAAAAGCATATAATGGGCCAACGTTTTGCCAACAGACACATGAAAAATCAGGCGTGGGCCAACATCGAGCCAACCGTTGGGCCACCGTTGCCCCAATTAGCAAAAAGGCGTTAGGCCAACACCAACATCTTTGTTTGGCCAAAGTTAGGCCAATGTTTGTCTGCTATCTGTGATCGGCATATGAGTATTTTGGTCTTAATAGGAACATAATGAACACTAGCGGCTACGAAACATGTTTGTTCATCACGAGTTGATGATAAATCTCAGATAGGATCTGACACATTTCTGTGAACCTGTTCTTTGGTGACATTTTACAACTTGACAATAACATTTCCGACGGGAACTGTTTTGTGTCGCAACATTTAACAGTCCGAATATTTTAGTGTTTGTGGTCTCCATTGAGTCTGTAAATTACATTTAGTGTTATTGACTCCAACTAGCAGTTATTTCAAATCGCAGAAGTTGTTTTGAATACCATAATTTCCCAACTGTATTATGGCATTACAAAAATAACCGAAGATTAACATTCATAGCATAATAATGCCAAATAACTTGTCGAACGATAGAATTATGTTTCTAACAACCATAAAATGAAGGCATTTGACAATTATGTCAATAGGACAATTTTCTATGCAAGCAAAATCGGCCCAATAAAATACTTTTTGACTGGATATTCGTTAGAGCTTATACATTTATTTAACTAACAGGTGTCAGGGGGACAAATGTAGTCAGCTCGGAGAGGTGCAAAAACGGAATAAGTCCATTCAAATATGAAGGATACACAACAAATTTCGATTTTAATTAGATTTTAACCAAGCGAGCGAAATCCGTAAACATCTGTTGCATTGCAACACTTCACAAGACGCCGATCAAGAAACCTGAAGGCGTGATTAACTATGAACAGAGTTCTGTCAATTAAACTTTCCCGCTACTTCTCAGTGGAAATATCAGTCGTTGCGCAATGCGTTTGATGTTTTAGTTGCAAGCCAAAATCTAAATGAAATCGAAATTTGTAGTACATAGTCATTACATTAATTTGACAATTAACGCTCCTATCAGTTGTTGTTTTTGTTCCTGATGTTCTGTTATTGTCGCTGATGGTGCTGCTGTTTTTTGTTGTTGTTGAAAAACGACATCAAAAATGAAAATTAAAAAAGTCACTTGAAACTTTGCATAATATCGTAAAAATCATTTTCCCGTTGCCGGGTTACCAAATTTTCGGAATGACGTCGCGCGCTTTCGAATCAGACGCGCCACCTAGCGGTAGGTGTATTTTAACGCAAGTGTTTCACTATAACTTGAATAACTTTGCAAAATATTGCGTTAAATCTTTTGTAAAAAGTGTTTCCAATAGAGAAATAATTTACCTACGTTTTCGTTATAAAATTGAAATCAATGTGTAATTTACCGACATTTAAAGCGACGTCAAAAATTAAAAATTCGCAAATTTACGCTAAAAGAATGAATCGGGACCCAAACGTTAGCTAATTTTTCTCGAAACGGTGTGGTAGAAGTTTTTCATTTTTTCCACAAAATTTTGTTTGACTTAAATGCTATTGAATAAAAAAATAAAAACAATATGTCATCGGTCTAGATTTTCTGTAATTTTGCGTCAAAAATGCACAGTACGTCGATATAAATAACGTTCAATTTTACGCGACGTTTAGAAATTCGAAGTTAACTTGGCTACATGTATGATTATTAAATCAGTCATCCGCGGTATATATATTCAAAATCATTTAAGGTCCTTAAAATACCATTGCTAGTACTTGGTTGAATCTGAATTATTGTCGCTCGTTAAGAATTCCACTATATTAACATTAAATTCAATATTTTCAATACCTCTTTCACTTTAAAAATATGATTTTTGTTCAATGCAAATGATATTCATTTGCCTTGTCGAAACTAGTGGATAACTAAAACCAGGAAAAATTGTGTTTTTTTTGTTTGGTAATAAAACGAGTTTTTGCAATAAACTTCACGATATGAAAGAAGCGGTGTGTGTTTTCCAGTTGTCATTTAAGAGGCTTAGAGCAGCATAAAATAAAAAGATGCTAGCCGATTTTCATAAAGCTGGATGCTCAACAGAATCCCCTTTTATTCAGTTTTATTTCTGTAAGTACTGGTTTCATATGAACGACTTAAAATAACTTATGTACTGATAATCAGTTGGCGGGAGGGAAAACGTAATTATTGTACCCATTTATTATAATGAAAGTACAATAAATGCCATAAATGCAAAACTCGCTAACTAATGTGTGACTGACTGACTGACTGACTGACTGACTGAATGAATGAATGAATGAATGAATGAATGAATGAATGAATGAATGAATGAATGAATGAATGAATGAACGGAACTGACGTCATCCAACCGTTTGCATTTGAGTAAACGTAAAAATGAGAGTACGTGTAAAGGGAAAGTTTAGGAAAGATTCGCAAATAAAGAAAGAGAGTGGTTTAAAAAAGATTTCGACAAGTACGGTTTCTGAAGAAAGCTGGTTAGATGAACGCATCGTCGAATTAGGAGCTTTAATAAACTGTTTGGAAAAATGCAGTTGGTGTGAAAACAGACTTTCGCTAAGCGATATTATCGGCGAAACAAGGCAAGGCCTTGGATCTATTTTCACAATTAAATGCGGTACTTGTGGAAAAGAAAATGCTGTACTAACTGGGAAAAGACACTGCGCATCTCCAAACACTTGTTCTGAAAAATGTTTTGATATAAACACAAAACTAGCAGCAGGTAAGAACATTCGGCTTAATGGGCCTTATGATTTTTTATGATAAACATATTTTAGTAAGTGTAGCCTTTATTTGCGTGGCCGCTATGTAACATTTGCCAGTCAAAGTAATAGGTCATAATCTGCATCGAATCTACTTATGCTGAATTTCCTAGAACTGTATATTTATTGCCACTATGACACACAACAAAAGAAACAAATAAAATTCTAAACAATATGATGTGTACATTTGGTTAACACTGATAACTGTGCCATTAACGAGCGGTCCAATTGATTTTATGAGTAACTTCCCTTGAATAAGAAAAAATCAAAATTGTTTACAATATACCATTTTAGTCAATAATTTTCAAATGTATAGTATACTTTTCTTCATAAACTATATATCTGTGAATGCATTATTTGTCTTTGGGAGAATAGATCTAATAATTTTTTTATTGTCGAGTGTAAAATTTAATATTTATGAAAACATTTCCTGTTATTGGTATGTAAAAACACATCGGCTACTATTAACATTCGAGTGTATATATTATCATTGTATACTCATGTTTTTGGTCACAGAGCAAATACCGAGCAAAATTGGTGTCTTTGTGGAATATCTGTATGGGAAATTGCTGTTATTGTTGTTTTGCCTGAAAGGGGTATTAACTATAATCAAGAACATACTCTAAATATATTTTGTCAACAAAATGGCTGTTTACTTATAATATGTTATAAAGAAAAGGTATGTTCATTTTGCAATAGGTTTGTGACCACTAACAGACAGTGGAAAATGGAGTTAAACGTTTCGAGACTGGTCTACAATAATTTCAAATCAATAACCCCCTGTACATGTAAAAGACTCCTGCAAAATATTCTAACCACGAAAACTTGTTATAAATAACACTGTAACTATGTTCAAATTATAACCGCAAATACATTTGATTTTCAGCTATGCTTAATGCAGGAGTCGGGGAATCGCAAATAAATAATATTTTATGTGAACTGAATTTTCCAACGATCCACCACAAACATTGAAAGGAAGAGAACGAGAAATTGATGCGTCTTTTGAGAAGGTTGTTGAAGAAGTATGTGATTTGGCTATAGAAGAAGAGATTTCGAACATTAACACCCTTAATTCTTTAAACAGGTATGTTAACCATGCATGTTTTTATTATGGACACAATTACACATTTTAACTTTAAAAGCATTTAATTCTTGTTAGGTTAAGACGTAGTTAAAGAGATGAGATTTTTCTTTCACAAAAGGTTAAAATACATGTATTAACACAGTTATTTCTATTGAACATGTAAGAATCTGTCTTCTTTGTACGTCCTGGTATTGAAATGCAAAATGCAGCTTTTGTTTTTGTTTACTAGTGTTGAAAGCAGACGTGAAAATGTTGCAGAGGTGTCCGTTGATAGAAGGTGGCAAAGGCGGGGAACAGGTCATAACAACAATAGCTTATCAGGTAATTAACACATCGAATTTTACATTGTCAGACGGACAGTTATATGCACATTGGAGGTTTAAAGACATTTTAGTTGTAAAAACAGGGAGCATAGTTCGAAATTTTCGAATACAGCACCGCCATATCAAATAGCTTTATACCAAAGTATACCATTATTTAAAGAGATTTGTAAATGGTTTGCTATGCCTGGTTATTATTTATGCGGTAACCCCAAATTGAGTTCATTGATTTTCAGTTTGTCTTCAGAGTTTCGTTTTGCCTTTTAACAGGTCATGTGACAGTTTAAGGTAAACATAAGAAAAAGTGCCTAGCATATGGAGTTGCCAAAAAAAAGCTGTCGAATATGCCAATCCAACAGAAGACGCAAAGTGATAACCGTGCATCAATTTCGCAGGAACTGGGGCGGCTCGTCAAAGGCCATGGAGCCGTTCTTGACAGTAAGATGCATTTCGAAACTGAAGGACAAGGGACTGGACGTTAAAAAACTAATAATGGATGATGAAAAAAGATTTAACGCAAAATTTTGCATAGTTATTCAAGTTATAGTGAAACACTTGCGTTAAAATACACCTACCGCTAGGTGGCGCGTCTGATTCGAAAGCGCGCGACGTCATTCCGAAAATTTGGTAACCAGGCAACGGGAAAATGATTTTTACGATATTATGCAAAGTTTCAAGTGACTATTTAAATTTTCATTTTTTGACGTCGTTTTTCGGCGACGGGCGCGAACTACCTTAATGGTCTCATGTAAGTTGTACATGATACCTGAATGGACTACGTTAATTCTTGAGAGCAGCGTATGTTCTGGGATTGATATATTAAAGTGTTAACACATATAAGTAAAGTGCATCTTATACGTATGTCTTTAAAATATAACTTTTTATATATTCATTTTGAATTTCCGACAAAGTTCATTGTGTTATTGACCTTTTAAATAGAACATTAAAATAGCTTTTTGCATATGTTAAGTGTTTCACCATTGTTCATCACACATCTAAAAACCAAATAATTGTAATGAGTAGCTTTTTTTAAGTGTCATTTGGAGATTTTTTAAGACCTTGTAAAAATATTTATAATTGCTTTGGTTACAACGGAGCCCGTTGACATTACTTTCCCCACAAAAAATTGTGAAAATTGTTGACCAGCACAGGAACTTGATAAGTTAAATTTGTTATTCAGGAGATAACATCAATACCTGGAATAAACAATCTACTGATCCTCGACCTTTTACGCCGAATATTAAGCCTTTAACCGTCGTTTATTATAGTTTTTGCACTTGTATTTATTTTTTGCATTTTTATTTGTACCAGGCATTAAGCACTTACGGTAAAGATGTATAGGTGCCCATGCTTTCTACAAAGAGGGTATCTTTTAGTTCTTAGACCTGTTTCAGACTTAAGAAAAATAAAGTTAGTCATTTGATTATTTTAAGTTCAACGAAATTCATGCATTCATTTCCCTTTTCTTGTTTTGAAAAGAAATGGCATCTAATGTTATTTGTAAAATATGAAGGGTTTTCTTCGTATTTTACGCGAATATCGTTTGATATTGGACTTAAAATTAAAAGGGATAAGTAATTGCATATATTTATAGTCTTGCAGTGAGCTTAAAACATGCTGGTCAAAATCTTGTGTAGAGGTATGATGATAGCTCTACAAAAAATCATCTGTCATCTTCATTTTGTAATTCTTTTAAACGTATCATTCCTTATTTGTATTTTTACGTAAACATCGAAACAATTAACATAATGTTATCGTGGGCTTTGAGGGTTTAGCCAGTGTAGAGTTTGCCATTTCAATAATTATGACTACTCAACTTGACACCTACCTCACTTTTCGAACCAGATATGGTGCAGATGGTTTAAAAGCCGCAGCCTTTTGTCTTCCCGAAATTAAATCCATTAAACTCTTAGAAAAATTCCTCTATAAACTTGCCATTAAGGAAATGTAGTATATATATTTATCAAATATTTAAGATCTTATTTCGCCACAATCATATCAAGATCAGGTAAGTATAGATTTACAAAATGGATTGATTCTCCTAGAAAGATATTGGATAAAACCTTTCACATGTACAAGTTCTATCCTCAATAAGTTTGTGATTGAAAGCACAAGACTTAAATTCATATCATTGCCACAAGAGATTCTATTTCACTCGTACAATGATTAGAGAGCAAAGATCTTTCATGCCAGTTAATTCTAGTAAGATAAAAATCATGAGATACATCGTTTCATCTATATTATGCCATAATTATAATCTCTTTTTATGCCTAATGGGTTAAATGAATACCGCTTCTGTCGTTTGATGTTTAATTAAATAAGCATAAATAATGTTAAACGTTAAGTTTATGTCAAATGTTAGATTGTTAAAAATTCATGAAATTAAGGGCAAATTGTCATAAAATAGTCTCTATTTCAAACAAAATGATGCTCGAAATTTAAGAATGGACTCCAATCTCAGTTTAAGGATATTGTGCTTTTGACCTCAGGTTGTCCTTGCTTAAAGGTATAGATTAAAGTCAAATTTTCACGCACAGCATCTGCTTTTAATCCTTACAATCAGTATTGACAGCATCAGGGATTTAATACAGGTTTGACCATTCTGAGACAGTTAAAAAAGAAATGTGTATAATTTGAGTTATAAGTATCTCACAACGCTTTCTTCTAATTGTGCGCAATAAAGGTTAAATTCCAACAGACTTATTCAAAAACTTCAACTTATA
The DNA here is from genome assembly GCA_038501625.1 of Corbicula japonica. NCBI lineage: Eukaryota > Metazoa > Mollusca > Bivalvia > Venerida > Cyrenidae > Corbicula > Corbicula japonica. The sequence goes on from JAZAYU010000009.1 coordinate 9,576,929, forward strand.
CGAAGATCATTGCCCAAGGTTATAAAACGGAGCATGGAAACCAGGTCGCCATTTCAGCCAATCAGATTCTTGAGATTTGAGACTGGTTTCCAATCTCAGTTTTATAACCTTCAGTCCATGACTTAATAGTTTTAAAGTGTCTCCTCAAGAAGCATATTAGTTTCTTTTTATATTGGTATATCTGGAACAGCATAAAGTGCGTATTTACGAAGCGTCAGTTTTTCTTCATACAATGATGTGCATTTTTATTATGTTATAAACTATAGGCCACTTATATGTTCTGACACAATAATGTTCTTTGATAAAACGTAAGCAACAGTTGATACAACTCAACTGTTATCTTGAGAGAGTTTAAATAAACCGAACATGTTAATGTCTTGCAAAAAATCATTAAATACATTGACTACAGATTGCACCAAAGAAAAATAACTAAGATATATCAACTTTTCAATTTGCATTAGTCATTACAAACATAATTACATTTTTGATACGGAAGTACTTATTATTCTGGTACTGAATTAGTGAACTGAGTGCGCGATTAGGTGGTGTGGGTGGGCAGTAATATGGCTTTCCATTGACTGGCTATAAACAGGCTCAATCAAAACCGATCCTTCAATGTTTTCTTTTTAGTCGATTTCGGTGGCTTTCAAAGTCCGCTTTTCGTTTTTTAATATTACATTTTTAAAAAAGCTATTAAATTTTGGGCACATTTTGAATATTAACCAATATAAAAGACCGTGTAGAGAAGTTGTAGAGAAGATGAGTAATACTGCATATCTGATTATCATATGGCAAATAATAAGGAAACAAGTGAAATATGTATATCAGGAATGGGCACATGCAGGTTACACAAAGCTGTCAAGTAAGAGTAAAAGAGAGCATAATGTAAAAATGGTCAGTCAGTAGACACCACTAACAGTTAATGAAAAAGAGCAGTTGATGGGTAACAGCCTTGTAGGAAACTATTTCCATCGGTAGTTTCAACCAGTTTCTATGATGCACCGTTCTCGAGTGCACCAAATTCACATCTGCCCCCAACAGGCTCTCATAGGAACAAACAAGTATAAGTTATCTTGGTGACTTAGCAAATAATCAATTCGACAATGGTGCATGCAGAATATACATATATTTCTAATTATCTGCTGAGACAGTGGTTGAAGGTTATAAAACTGAGTTTGGAAACCAGTCTCAAATCTCAAGCATCTGATTGGCTGAAATGGCGACCAGTCGCCATTTCAGCCAATCAGATGCTTGAGATTTGAGACTGGTTTCCATGCTCAGTTTTATAACCTTCAGCCAGTATGTACCTCCTCTTCTGTTTTATGATGATAAAAGATGAAAAGCCACCAATGAAGATTTTTTCAAACTTATTAAGAACACAATAGCTCCAGTAGACATAATTATGACGTTAGCTTTTTTAAAAACGTTCCACAAAACAGATGCCCATAATTATACATAGCGATCATAACTGTGCTGATTTTTTTCTGGTGAAATGTTACCAACATGTCTTAGATTTATCTATGAATAAATATTTTAATTTAATGACTAAAAGCACAGTAAGGTAAGTATAGACCATTTTCATAAACCACATCTATATATTGAATGTGCGGTTTCTGTTGCAAAGTGTACCCAGCCGCAGAAGTTTCAACCTCAATAAGTATTGTTTAAGTTTGCACCTTTAAAGGTCGTTGAGCACAACATGTGTGTACATTAATAGCACTTCTATAAAAATGCTACAATATTTCGGCTACGAGGATAAGATTATTAGCCATATTAAACTGTTTTTGAGGTTCCATGAACAATCATGTTCACATCAACGGTTGAGATAGACCAAACTTTCTACTGTTAATTGGAGATATCAAGTGACGATCAACCTGTGTCAAGGTAAGAAAAGAAATAGGATGCATTTCAAATGTTGTATTTGAGCATTGTCAAACAACTACAGATTGCAACATTTCATAGTACAAATCAATGCAAGTTTATTTTTGGTGTAGTTTTTGGTTTAATTCAACCCCACTACATTGTGGCATCTATCGTTATACGAAGGATTCATATTATTAGATACTCTTTCAGAACTTTTTGTTTTGTTTTGTTGTCATGATTTCTTCTGAAGGGTAAACCCATTTTCAATTTTTATATGGGAATCATAAACAGTTGTTCATAGAATGTAAAATCTGAAAAAAAAAACGTTGAAGGTTCCATTAGTACCATGTAAAATGTAGATTTGTATGGGATGGACCAAAACGTGTACTGTTGATATTCAGCTGGTTTTAACCATAAGGCAATGCTGCTAATGTATTTCTTATAACTTTCATTTTCTCTCTATGAACATGCAAAATCAAACCAAACCTGTTTTCATATGTGTTGTGTTCAGCCACTATCAATGTCTAATTTTATCATTATTTAATGAGACTATTATTATACTAGTTTAAACGCAATGGTTTGTGTCTATATCCTTTGAAATTTACAGTAGTTCGTCTTATGTGGAGGCCCCAGAAAGTCTCCTGTTGCAAATTAGTCAGTACTTTTAAGTTATAAATATAAAACGGTTGCGGGGTTTCATATAATCATAATGATCACGTTTATCAGGGTTAACCGCACAACTTTTTAGGGGCGGGGTTGTCCCGGCTAGTTCTCGGAAGCGTGCTCTTAGTTATGTGGCTAACCGGTATCGCCGTACGGATTAGATTGATATTATCTGAAACATTTTATAATGTTTTATTGCTTTCAGTTTGCTGGAAATCTATTTGTTTTCGCATACTGATAATTAGAAATGAAACTAATACCATTTCTTTGTTCAAGTTGCCGTCGATTTGTCGATGTTCTCATGAATTTTCAGGAAATTGGGAAATAAATAGGACTCAAAAACTCCTAACGTAACTGCCGTTATTTAATTAAGCCTTTGAAGAATTTGACTTTTACCAGAATTATCTAACGCTTTCAGTATAATCTGATTTCTCTAAGGGTGGTATCTAAGAATTATAAAATATTATTTCGCAAGCATTGTGTGCAAAAAGCCAACATGGTTTATCACTTTGCTGTAAATACTGAAATAACAATTAATTGGTCGCTATTAATTTTATTACTTGATAGTTTTCAGTTCTTGTTTGTAGTTAAAACACACCACTTAACAATATCATTTCAAAACAAACCTTACAATATGTACATATAAAAGGCGGCACTTACTTTAATTATAAATAGTTGAAAAAGAATCTTTAAAAGCCTCCGGACACGACAGATATGAAAATTTTGCAGGCTCGGTTTGATTGAGCCTGTTCATTGGCAGTAATGATATGAATATTACTGCCCACACCGCTAGCCCCGCGTTGAGCGCAAGTTATTATTTACACCTGTAAAACAGTAAAATTTTTATCCATCCCAAATACTACGAATGTGCTGGTACGGCTCGCCATAATGTGTTGTCAGTCATGTATGTGTTATTTTCGAACTTTCTCCAAGATCATCGAAATGTTTAACAAGTGCGTTTACAGCAACGCATCGGCATTCTTATTCTCTTTCCTGAAGTGAGACTGATCAATACTGTATAAAATAAACGTTCACGCACACCGAATCAGACGTTATTTTGTATTTCCCAGCAAAACTTGTTGCTGTGTCTGCATTTCCTGCGTGCGTTGATCACATCAATCCAGTTTCAACGTGGAAAATGCATTAACAGTGTGGCAGAAGCATGGTAAGGGGTAACATTGACTTGTTAAACGTTACGTACATAAGCGCAACACTTTATATTCAAGATAATATCAAATTATAAGTATGTTACTAAGTATAAGTCTACATACTGAATTGTATGTATCATGTATTTTACATAACTTATTCTTTCATTTCATTTTTATCAATTAACCAATAAACGAATAGTGAATACTGTCAATGTTATATTTCCGCAGACACAAAGGCTACTTTTCTATTACTACTCAATAATAAAATTTGTACAAATACACATTTCAAACCATTAATTTTCTCGCTCTTCATACGTCAACTTATCTTTTTACTCTCGATGAAGTTGACTATTTTGTTATAATAACTTATATTTTGTGAAAAAAGATATAGATTCCATATTCATTGTATTTCTTATGGTTTGAATATGAGAACAATGCTTTTTAACAGCAATAGTTCAATGTGCATGTGTTCCATTTACTCTTGTCAGTAAACATGTTTCTTTTTTATATTTAATGGTTTGCACCATACGTTTTCAATCATTGTCATTGTTATCAGAGGAAATGTTGTGAAATTAATATCAATTTCATATTAATAATTTCATAAATGATTACTTTTATTATTTAAGTACCATGGGTATTGCTAAATTGAGTATTCTGTGGCTATACACTGCAGATTAATTTAACTATTCTGTATTTAGAAAACAGTAATCTGCTCTATGTAATCCAATTCGCCTAAATTGAATTATTATTATATATAATAATATATTATTGTATTCTGTATTGACAGAACATCACCTACGATTTCACTTATTTTTGCGGTCAGTGATAATTTGTTCTTTCGCTTCAATATTCCGGACCGTTTTACATTGGGTGGTTTATATATTATAAAATAGTGTTTAAGGTGATATCATTTGTCACAATATACTGTTAAAGTTGGGGGGAGTGTGGTGACCTATTTTCATAAAATTCATGTTATCTAATAATTATAAATCTTCTTATTACTTCAGATATCAATTATAAGGCATATAAATGTTACAGGTCAATCAGGAATTATAAAAAATTAGAAATACGAAACACTTTCTCTCACTGAGTGTAGCCTTACTAAATTATCCACTATAGTATTAAACTACAGTCACAGGAAGGTTGTCTATATCAAGGTTAACAATGTCTTAGAATTTAGTTCAATAAACTGTACTAGAACAATAGCAAAACATGTTTCTCCCAGTGACTACAAAAGGAAAATTTGACATTCATGTTTTCATTGTTTATAACTATTGTTCTAGTAAAGTTTATCGAACTAAATTCTAAGACATTGTTAACCTTGATATAGACAACCTCCCTGTGACTGTAGTTAAATACTTTGGTGGATAATTTGGAAGTTTGGACTCCCGGCAATAAGGCTACACTCAGTGAGAGAAATTGTGTCATATTTATAATTTTTTATAATTCCTGATTTACCTGTAACATTTATATGCCCTATAATTGATATTTGCAGTAATAAGAAGATTTATAATTATTGAATAACATGAATTTTATGAAAATAGGTCACCACACTCCCCCCAACTTTAACAGAATATTGTGACAAATGATACCACCTTAATTAATTTACTATTTTGTTTCTGCTGTAATAAGCAGGATTTATATTCTAAGGTCCAAAGTCAACATTCTTTTGTGTTTAGTACCCCCTTGCAAACCCAGTTTTTATACGAGGACTTTATGTAGTTGTTTTTTTTGAAATTGTATCTATCTTAAATTACTTCATTGGACTGCTACATTTACAACGTGGTTTAGGATGAGTTAATAGTGTATTTATGTAGCTTAACCTAGGTCTAGGCGGCTATGGTAATTTTATGTATTTTCCCCAATTGCTAAGAACTGTTTCAATAAAAATAATTCCTAAATAATTTATATTTTTCGTATTTTTAATATTTGGTTAAAAATGATAGATTATAATGGGTGTTTTTCCACGACATGGCTCTCCAAGGAAATTATAGAATACAGCAATAATTACCCTATTAGCATTCATTCGCAGATTAGCAGTGACATTTTCAAATATAAATAAATTGTGCTTGACATTAAAAACAAACATTCCTGTATGGTTAAACATGTAATTTATCAATCGCTATCAACGCGCTAATAATAATTACATGGGAATTTTAAATTTACTAGTTAATATCAGTTATAAAATATGGTATTTAATTTCATTTTTGTGAGATTTGTTTGCATCAGTGGAATAAGTTTTATGATAGACGAGCAATAATTTCAAAAACTGTTGAAATTACGTTTACAGCTTACTTGTATACGTTGGATTTGATGCATCGAGCATGATTTTATTTAGACGACATAATTTTTTATTAAGAAAATTCATTAAAAAATAAAACAATTCCATTTAATACGAGTTAAGACGTCATGGCAAATTTTAAAAGAACATTTTGCAGTTTCACAAAAATAATCATTTGGGTATTACTACTCCAATATGCATCTCTAAATGATGAGGCTTATTCTTTTTCGGAAAGATTTCTTGAAATCCGTGCTGGGAGATTCATCAACCTCACGCGCTTGACGGAAGAATATTCAAAGATTTGTCCGCTGACTTATAGTTGTGATGTACGTTTGAACAACACTTTTCTCTTGAGAAACCATGCGGATACATTTCCAGGTACAGTTTTATATTTTGTTTCTCTCTGGTCTAAACTGTTCAAATTTAACTTGTAAGGGGAAGGTCCAGTTACCATAATTTCATTTCTACAGAACTGCGATCATCTAAAAATGACCTACTCTTCCGAAGAAAAGGTATTTTAAGTAACTAGAGTTATTTTTTTAACGACAAGTATTTTGATACTGGCATTTCGCCCAGTTGATGAGAGATTTGTATAAACCATTCTTTCCGCACTAAATAAAATTTATTTCTTGTCCTTAGTGAGCATTATTTGTATGGTTTTGGGGGTTATGTAAACATTAAATCAATATCACTACTGTGCCCAAGGTTATAAAACTGGTCGCCATTTCAGCCACTCAGATGCTTGAAATTTGAGACTGGTTTCAAACCCAGTTTTATAACCTTCAGGCTCGGAGTTGGTCATTGCTGCGTTTCGGCTGCATAAAGGCTCCAAGATCTTCACTTCAGTGTAGTGATTAGTATTCCCCCCTTGGTGGTAATATGCTAATTTCAAACCATGCAGAATGTCAATCATTGTAAGTTGCATTATATGCGAATACTTGAACTGTCTTTTTGGGGAATATGGTGGAATTTAACTGTGAATGTCTATGGCATGGTTGGCTAGGCGACGCGCCGTATTTGCATGGCTTTGGGTTATATTTGTACTTTTGATATATCGCTACAGCAGGTGTTAAGTACTGTAAAAAGTCTCTTCGTACTCACTTTCAATTACCTCCCTTGATGGAAAATACTAATTTTCAACCATGCAGAATGTCAAGCATTGTGGATGACTGTATAAAGGCATACTTACCCTATCCTTTGGGGATGATGCGGATGGTATGAACTGTGTGTGTCTCTTGCACTGTTGGTTAAGCGCTGCCGCCATATGGCTTAAGGGTTATTTATACGTTTGATATTGTTTGCTTTTCCATCGCCAATTGTCTAAAAACAAAAAGATACATTAGTTTTAACATGTTTTTTCCAATTTTAGAGTGTCCTGAATGTAACTGTAAACCGACGTGTGTAAGATTCGGTAACTGTTGCCCTGGAGTTCACTTCGGATATGTAAATTACAAATGCCGCAATGTAGCGAAGTATCCCGACAATCTTCAGGCGGAAAAGTACCTTGCAAGTGGTTGTCCTGGCGACTTCTCAAATACTACAACGGCTGAAAAGTGTGAAACGGAGTTCCTACCATGTACTGCTACACATTCAAATCTGACATATGAGAACAGATTCTGTGCAGAGTGTAACAGAGAGGCCGCCTGTATTGACTGGAAACTCAATGTTAATTGCGGTAATTACATAGGCTTTATAAGAGACAGAGCTTCTGCAAAATCTTTAATTGATGTTAAACTGGCTCTCGACAAAAATGTGTGCCAAATTATTTTTGAACTGCCAGATGGAACTTCAAGTAATCTGGCACAAACATGCGCATACAAAGATTATAACACCAACATACTTATACATGCATGTAATATCACTGGTTTGTGGAAGGACTTCGATCCGGACATCAATTGGGCATGTCAAAATTTCATCGTTCCGTATAAAGAGTTCAAAAACGTTTACTGTTATATTTGTAACCCGAGCAGAGCATCTGAGCAACACAGTAAACGAAGTAATGACCCTGTTGTATTTAAGAAGAATAATTCCAATAAAAGAAATAGAGAAATGCGTAACATGTGTACAGCATGTAAGAAAATTTCACAAAGTAAACGATTAGGTCTACGTAGAAATGCGTATTGTTTGAAATGCAATAATATTCAACAATTAAGTATCCTTGCTGAAGGAAGTGTTCAAATTGATCACATTTCAGAATCGGTAGATTCAAACTTATTTTCGGTAATATCGTTCAAGATGAGTTTCACAAATGAGAGTAACATAATAAAAGAGTTTTCACAAATTGTGGACATACATTTTAAACAAGTATTTGATGTTGAACACAAAAACGGGTGGTCATCTGAGTACAAAAAACCACAACTCAGTTCAGTGGACCTAGAGAAGATTGACAAAGATTATGAATCAGTATGTGGCAACGGTAACTCTTGTAGTGAATTGTTCAACGCTACAAGAGAACTGAATTACAAATATAGAAATCCTGTTTGTGGAAGTTGCTCGTGCGATAATCAATGTGTAGACACGTTTAACTGCTGTCCAAATTTAATATTTCGGATAATGCCATATTCTTGCGTGAAGGGAGTCCATTGTTTCGCTCTGGTAAAATCTTCCGAAGAGGTAAAGAGTGTTTCAGAACAGGAAATTGTAGGAATTGATAAATCATATACAGTTATTGATAAATGTATGCATACTTCGGATAATGTCGATCTGTCTACGAATTGTTCTGATTCGGATCCTAATTCGGACATTCTTCATCAAATACCAGTAAGTTCCGATGCCAATGTTACCTACAAAAATATATTTTGCTACCTGTGCAACAAGAAACTTTCAGGTAACTATTCTGGGCTGAGACTTTCATTTCAAGTCTCTTGCTCTACATATATAGAACATGAACTGTACATTTCTATGGAAGATCTGCTTCGTGACATTAGGCTGTATTGTAACAGGGTTACTTTTATTCCGCAAAACAACTTGGAATGCGCTAATAAATATTATGAGACAGATGCAAAATATGCAGGGGGAATCAAATATGTTCAAAATAAATTTATGTCATCAAATACTTCACGAGAAATAACAAAACGTGTCACTGTGATACTACATTACCCAAACGAATATTATAATAAAACACATACAAAGAAAGTGTATGCTAGATGTAATCAGACAGGTAACTGGTTTGAGAAAGATGATTTTCTGCAGGAAATATGTGAAGGAAGTTTATCACATACTCTTAATCTTCATGAATACCGCCCTAACAACAACGTTTATAAAAATTTTGCCTGTTTTATATGTAATCCTGAAAAAAACACGCTTTATTTTAACGAAAATGAAACTGTTGGTGAATGTTCGCAGAACATTAGAACTGAATTGTTTTATTCATATGAGGAGCTAAAGAATTTATGCAGTGCGATAGAGCTTAACAGACGATGGTTACCGTACAAGAATCTCTATTGTTCAGAATGCAATCAACCACCTTGGCAAAGGGTAGGTTTCTCATTTTATACAAAATATATGTTGCTGAAAAAGAATACAAATTAGAACATCAAACCAAACTGGCTGTTTTCAATTGCTTTTCATATGTGATTTCAATCACGAATAGTAAATGTTGGTAATTTAAAACCACTTATATGATATTATTCATGACAATTTGAAACATTAATATTATCTAAAACAAACCTGCAAATTGTTCAGTAAATATCATCTCTTGCAGGTCAATATCAAACTAATTCCTGTTATAGTAATGGATCAAGTTCCATTGATATACATATTTTCAATGTCAGTGGAAGATTTTGAGCATCTTGATAACATCAAAACGACGGAAATGATACCAGAATGTGAGGGTGGGACATACGATCGTACTTTGGTATGAGTTCCTCGTTTGTTTGTTTTTGTGGGGTTTTTTTGTTGTTGATGTTTTTCAAATAAGTTGTATTTAAAAAAGGGACCGTTTTGGTTATGAACAGTTTTACGAATATACCGGCAGACTTCCGATTGCTGATTGGTTTGCTTATTAAGTTCACTCCAATTATTAAGAACAAAATTAATTCATACATACTGTCCCCTATGATGAAGGAATTGAGAAATCTGGTCGATGACAGAGTTAAATGTTTGGATCTTTCCTAAAGGTAAAACCCTTAGTGAACTAAAAATGCATAGTCAAACGAAGGCGAAAGAATTGTCTTAAACGTTACCAAATTGTAACAATCGTAAGAAATTGCATCTGATCGTATATTGTAAAATAAATATATGTTTAGCTTACTCATTCTCGAAATTAGATAACTTAAAGTTGGTTATGTAACTGCTCTGCGCAAGATTAAAAGGATCGAAAAAAGTATCAACATCTCTGTGTAGTTGTATAAATGGGGTAAATATTTTTATGACAAAAAAATATTTTATTATTTATTTAATTGGTTTGGCAAGGTCTTACAACAGCGCTGATTTCGCATTTTCTCTTATGTATTAAATCACGTAAAGTAGGTGTTAAATTTTATTTGTGATGAATGCATGTTTATTTAGAAAACATATTTAAAAACAACTCTTTATACTAAATGTCATAATTTCAAGTACACGGTATGTACCCAGATAATGAGAATCGCGGATAACGATTGATTGTGAGAATAATGATAGATTGCCAAATCAGAGAAAACAGCATGGTGAGGTTAGTTATTGTATGAATTTCATGTAATTGTGATCTAATACTTATCTTTTGCGATTGATAACAATCAAGCGATGTCCTAACCTTCCTCTGATACCCACAAATTTGGAATCGGCCGTCAGATAAAGTAAAAAACAGGAAAATGATCACGCAACATCCCAGATTTATACAAAAAAACAACATATTATGCCCATTTAAGATACATTTAAAAATGATTTTTGTCAATGACACCGCTGTTATTAAAGCCCAAACATCGACAATCAATATGCCATCCCGCTTTAGCCAGTTATATGAGTATATTCCTTAACAAACATCTTTTTTTCTGAGGCACCTAAAGAAAATTGAATAACGGGGATTCGCCTAGAAAAAGTCAATGGATAATGTAAATTCATGACTGGATAATGGTATAGTTTCCCTTATTTCAACTTTAATACTATTTATTCTATGCTTTTTTGCATGGTCCATATCTTTCCGCAAACTGCTATATTTATGAAACAATACCACCAGCCCTACTGACAAAGATGAAAAGGAAACTTTGAAGACTCTCGACCACGACAAAAATGAAAATATTGCAGGCTCGGTTTGATTGAGCCTGTTCATGGGCAGTAATGGTAATGCTTATTACTACCCACGCCGCCTAGCCACGGGTTGAGCGCAACTCAATATTTACACCAATAAACAGTACAATTTTGATCCGTCCCAAAGATGGACAAGATAAATTACCCATTTATCTTAATGATCTTCCGAAACAGCCTAAATTTCTTTCTGTCCCGAAGGCATCATCTAAGAGCTAACCCAAAGCCTCTTAATTCCCGGGTAAAGCGAATCTTAATTTGGTGGTGATAAATACATTAGTTAATTTCTATAACTATTATGGTCTAAGATACGTTTTCACGTAATGGGAGCCAACCGTTATATATAAGAACGCTTTTTAGAATGGCGTCCTTTGCCAAATGGGAAGTTACTGTTTAAAAAAACTGTATCAATTAAGTAGCATGATTTAGTTGTGGTTTGTATTAATTGTGCCAATATGCAAAACTTATAATTGACTGCAAAAGAGCGAATTTCGCAGAAATTTTAGTCTAATAAGTACATGTCAATGGTCATGATCTGGTGTGAGAGAAATTTATTGCGTGAGTAACGCTTAACATCTTTGGATTTAAATGTGAATTTACTTTTACATTGATTGTGTAACAATATAACATGTTTTATTCTTTGTTTACAAGTTTTCTACAGTTTATTGTTCCATATTTTAACACCTTTGTTTGCGTTGTGATACGTAACAAGTTACCTTCATATTATCTTTTAGACAAAATCTGCGATATACATATGTTTATAAAAGCATACAAAAGTAACTATTCTGTATAAATGGGACCCGGATATTTGAAAATTATGTTAGAAGATAATACGAAGTGCTCTTGTAGTATCGCGAAACAACAATTCTAGATCGCTTTAGCGATGCCAGATCGCGAAAGTACGATGTGAGGACGTGAAAGTACGATTCAAGGGCGCGATAATAATATAATATTGTGTTTTCATGGTCTTGTTGGTCTAAGGGCTGGACATCGAAAACGTGAAAACAGGAGGCGAGAACGCGAAACATCAATCAGTTGCAAGTGTAGCTCACATCGTACTTTCGCGATCTCGCATCGGTGTTTCGTGTTCTCGCCGAAGATGTCGACAGGGTTAAACAACGATAGCCTCAACGGAACACCGTACAATGCCATTTGTCATGGTTGCTCTTTAATTTGATTAAAGCTACGACCAAAAGCTCAAAAGTATAATGAAAAGATACAGATGTGTTGTAATGATCATAGTGGATAGCAAAATGGACTGAATACAAGAATTATTAAAATAAAATAATTTTATCTGATCATTTAAATTAAGAGCAACACAAAAACTCCACCATTATCCATTTCATAAATATTTGAATTTCCATTATCAACCGAGCGAATCCCCATTATCCAATTTGCTTCAGGTGCCTCAGAAAAAAAGATGTTTGTTAAGGAAAATATTCATGCTACTGGCTCAAGCTGGGTGGCATATTGATTTTCGATGTTTGGGCTTTAATAACAGCGGTGTCGTTTACAAAAAACATGTTTAAATATATTTTAAATGGGCATTATATGTAGTTTTTTGTAGAAATCTGGGATGTTGCGTGATAATTTTCCTGTTTTCCTCTTTATCTGCCGGCCGATTCCGAATGTATGGGTATTAGAGGAAGGTTATGACATCGCTTGATTGTTATCTATCGCAAAAGTAAGTATTAGATCACAATAACATGAAATTCATACAATAACTAACCTCTCCATGCTGTTTTCTCCGAGCTGGCGATCTATCATTATTCTCATAATCTATCGTTATCCGCGAGTCTCATTATCTGGGTACATACCGTGAAGTAAGTACCCATTGAACAGAGTAACACCTTCATCCCAGAGAAGTGTTATATCTAACGCACATTCAAAATCAAACAGGTTTAAGCAAGATCAACTAGTGTGCACAAGGTATCAAACTTTAATGCGTGAAGAGACAATAAGATATTAAGATTGTTACAAGAAAAGTGTCGTTTTTATTGATATTTTGTAAACTTTAGGATGCCAAGGAAACAATCTTACATTTGCCTGATAATCATACACAAACAACTTAGGTGATGGTGACTGGTCGCCATTTCAGCCAATCATATGCTTGAGATTTGAGACTGGTTTCCATGTTCAGTTTTACAACCTTCGGCACTTATCCCGAGAGACAATATTTTCGAATGATACCAAAGTAGAACCTATGTGAGATAATGCAACAATCGTTCCTCGTGATGAGATTTTTTCTATTTTTACCCTTATGATTCTTATAACTTCAAATCTGGGTATCCAAGAATATACGTTTTATAACGAAAAATGTAACAATTTGGGTTTCCACCTCTGTGAAAAAATAAAGTGTTTTAATAATACACAATGTATGTCTATCATTTATTCTCTTTTTTTGTTTTTCAGAAACAGTGTCGCAATTTGTATTGTAAAGATGGTTACGAACTTCTGAATAGTACTTGCAGTCCAATACTGAAGTCAGCATCAAATCAAGTGTATGAAATTTCAGTATCACTTAAACCGGCTTCCCCCAATTATACTCACGATTTGAAGGTCAATATGTATTCGCCGAGAATGGTTTCTCTTCCAAACCTATGTAGAAGTATTCTAAACCACATTCTTGTTGAATTCAGTGATGATACTGTAAACTCAATCTTGGAAGAAGAGTGTGTCTCGTCCGCGCCTTGTCTAGAATTCAGTAATAACACAGCTTCGGGAAACTTGTCTACTGAGATGAACGACAGTCTTGTTGAATTAAGTCAAGGCACAGGACACTCCACCTTAAAAGAAGGGTGTACCTCATCTTCGCCTTGTCTAAATTTCATTAGTAACACAGCTCCGGGAAAGTTGATTGATTTGGCTAGAACTGAGAAAGTAACAGCCCGATTTAAGATGTTGATAGAATTTAGTGATAATATCATATCTGTCGAAACTGCGTTAGGTAACGCCTTAAATAGAAAATTCTATGTGACTGTTAACAACGGACATATGCCATTTAAGGAATTGTTAACATCTAGTCCTTTCCACGATAAAGAACAAGCCCAGTTAAAGTTGTGTATTTCAGCATTTAGTAATAATAGGGTACATGCAACATTATCACAAAACAAGCGTCAAACCAAAGTGGACCGATTTCTGAGTTGTGCTTATGTGAAACTTGATACAAGTAACATTTCTTTAAATTTGTTCTCAAATGACATTACTTTAAAGTACACCAATGTTACCTTTACCGCTGATGAGTACCAGATAGAGGGTAATTTTGTCAAAGTCTGTGCGAATGATTTTGAGAAAAGAACTTATCAGCCGGCCTTGGTTAAAATGGTACCATACACACCGGATGATAAGAAAGCCTTAATAATATTTAGTCTTGTTTGCGCGATTCTTTCTTTAATTTGTCTTTTTCTTACATTTGTCACTTACTGCCTCTTGCCTACGCTAAGAACAGTTCCTGGTAAAAACATCATGGTCCTATGTGCATACCTTTTCTTCTCTCAAGCTTTTTTGCACTTTGGATTAAATCAAGTCAACCAAACAACGGCTTGTATCGTGATCGGCGCTTGTATTCATTTGTTTACTCTGGGCTCTTTTTGCGTAATGAATGTTTGCTCATTTCATATATTTTTTACTTTCTGTCACAATCAGTTATCTGTTCATCACTTGAAGCATCATACGTTTGCCAGGTATCTTACTTATGAAGTACTATTACCGCTTTTGTTTGTTGCCATAACAATGTTCGTTAGTTTACTGCGGTCAAAAGGGGTTGATTTTGGCTACGGAAAGTTCTACTGTTTCATATCAGATTTTTATTTATTCCTTGGTACCTTTCTCGCTCCTGTTTGTCTTACGATTATTTCTAATATTGTTTTCTTTTCTCTCGCATTCCACCAAATAAGAAACTCCCCGATGGTAAGCGGTAAACAACAGCGAAATAACTTCTTCATATGTCTTAAACTGTTGGCTTTAATTGGCATCACTTGGCCGTTAATGATCGTCGATAATGTAATAAACATAACTTGGTTTTCTTTTATTGCCTCTGGGCTGAATTCTTTACAAGGTGTTTTTATTCTTTTTTCCTTTGTCATCAACAAGAATGTTGCCGCGATGATTCGTTCTGGTTTAGTGACAAAATTTGGCGGGAAGGAATCGTTAACAAAAACTTCTAGAATAAAGAAAAGTAGTAAAACAA
Source organism: Corbicula japonica (assembly GCA_038501625.1). NCBI lineage: Eukaryota > Metazoa > Mollusca > Bivalvia > Venerida > Cyrenidae > Corbicula > Corbicula japonica. Next base: position 9,592,296 of record JAZAYU010000009.1, read on the forward strand.
AAAATGACGGTGATAAATTTGAAGAAGAGGTTACCGTTTAAATTATGTTTAAACCATTTGGTAATGTAATGTCTATGTTCTATTTGTGTAGAATTACGTAAAAATATTGAAACCAATACTAGAAGAAACACATCAACATGAATTACATTTATCTTCATGGATGCATTTTTATGCTATGTCATTTGTAATGTGTCTTTCAAAATATTTGTATATGTTCACCATGTTATCATTTGTAATGTGTCATCAAGGGCTTTACAGCATATTTGGATTGAAAACAATCTACTACCTACCTACCTATAATTAAGGACTGAATAAATGAGTAACTGCAGTCTTTCAGACAATACAATGAAAATAATTTGTAGAATTGTTTAATGTGAGTTTAGTAACGCCTCGGAGCAATCATTATATATTTTTCTTGCAAGACGAAACGGTCTAAAGAGAAAACTTTATCGCACGTTAAGCAAAGGAGATTTAGTATAAAAATAAAGACTATTGTCATATTTATTCCATGTTAGTTATTTTTTAAAGTTCGTGTTATTATTTTGATAACAACGAGTTTTGCAACCTTGACTTTGACTGAAATGCCTAGTTAACATCTAAGATTCTTATCCAGTAATAGACAGCATATATTTGTTGATGAAAAATATTCAGCGTTATCATAAATAGAAATCTGCAATATGTTAACAACATAGATATTTAAATAGTCAGATCTTTCAAGGCAGTGTATAAATATTGTATTCCTGGAAGAAATCGCAGGATCGATGTGCTGCTCTTCTGGATAACCGAAAGGGGCGACAATTTATTGCATCGTCTTGCAATTAAAGCAAACTGTAAATTATCATAAATAATGTAAACAGTATATAACTATAAATAATGTATGTACATATTAGTCGCAAAAAGTCATTTTACATTTTGTAAATGTATTTGAATGATATGGCTTAGATTGACACCTTTAACAACTTGTTAAATTACACACTTTTCCTCCTATATTTTGCATAAAATTTGTAACAACGAAATTGTGACTGTTATACCGTTCATAGGACATTAAAATCTTGATTATACATTGTTAAGTTATCGACGTCCATAATGCACGTGCATTTCGAAGACTGCAGCAGTTTTAATCCAAGGGAACTTAAATTCTGAGGAATAACAGCGATAAGTCCTTGTTCCAGTTGTCCTTCCACACATTCTAGCAATTGGAAATCATTGTGTGGTCTGAACTTGGAAGGCGCATACGAAATGGGCTAGGATTTCTCAAGGAGTCATTCAGAACTGTATTATCACAATGAGATGAAGGTGGTCATACGCGTTATTGTTGTTGCAAAAGTTGTATTCTGTGGGTGTCAGTATTCTAAATGACGGTGAGCAGTCAGTTGTCTGTCATCTTGAATAATACATGCTCTCTTTTCCTCTCTACTTTTTGGCTTTGTGGGGAGGCTGTGTCTGCTGGATGTGGCCATTCCTGATATGCATATTTCACTTTTTTACAAATAAATCAGTATTTCTTAAATGTTTTACTGAAAGTTTTAGAGCAATAGCTTAATTATTAAGCCAGCAATGCCCCAGTAGGAAGGTGAACATTTAGAAAACATGTTAAGTGTATCGCTGTACTACATTGATGTTGTAGCTTTTATATTCCCATTTATTGATTAAATCAAAAATAAATGTATTTACTTTTCGTTTTGGATATGTGTTTTTGCCATTTTATTTCTATATTTTTATTCTCGGATATTGTTATTCCTGAAATTTGTATTCGATAGAATCTTTTTATACGAAATGGAGAGGGTGATTTGCAGAGATTATTCGTGAATCATTCAGTCTGAAAGGTTTCCAGATATACTAATTATAGAGAAATGTGACAAAACAAAGGTAGGTACCGTTGTTTATGGCCACTATTGCAGAAATTCGACTCGGTGTTACAAAGTTGCCTCTCAGTTTACAATTATGGAATATTTTCACTTTACATCGCGCAATAGCGTCTCTTCAAATTGATTTCTGCATTTTTCGTGAAAGAGACATTGTAAGTAACGAATCAAAGTGCACAATTCGCTAAAATCAGTATTTCAATTTTTGCAAATTAGAACAAATTCTCATTTAAAACAGTTATTATAGTATATCAGTCATCGCGTCTTCTTTTATGTTATCTAATAGATTGCTTTAAGGTAGATGGACACGTACCTTTTCATTTCAAATGAAAAAGGCCATTGTGTTATAATATCTAATCTTAAGTGAAAAGATAAAGTTTCCATCTTCGATGTATTTTTAAGGTTTGGATATAAGAACAATGCTTTTAAACAGCAATAATACGATGTAGATATGTTCCATTTACACATGTAAATAATCTGTTTGTTTTAAGATTTAATGCTATGAACACCATACTTTTTCAAACACCGTTAAAGCCAGCAGAGGTATTGTTGTGAAATTAATAATAATGTTCCTATTTAATTTTTCTTAAATTATTAATTAATTTTTATTATTTAAGTACCATATTTAATAATAAGTAGAGTTTTCTGTGATTCAACACTGCAGATAAATCTACATATTATGAATTTAGAAGTCTTCAATCTGCTCCATGTAATCCAATTCGCCTTTAAAGTAAACTATTATTAATTTATTATTATTATAATACTGAACTAATATTCAAGTAGAAAGTAAGCATCCTTTCCTCAGTTCTCATATCGGAGAATATAACCAACGAAACTCTCGATCAATAAAATAGCTTCATAAATTTTTCGTTAGATTAATTAAGGTTATTCTATTCTTGTACATTTTTCTATTGTAAATATTACCATATGAAACTATGTTATATAACATAACCACATAACTGGTAATTTTCAAGCATAAAAAGTAGTATATGCGCACAAATTTTATTTATAGAAAAGATTATTTGTAGTTGTATTGTTATGCAGTACAAAATCGTTTTTAATGTTTTACAAATGTTCCTATATGTTGTTAAAATATTTAGAAATAATTATCAGTCATAATCATTTAATACATGTATATAGATATGACATCCAGACAGACAAAGTAACAAAGACGCAGTATCTTAATCTCAATGAAGGGGTTGTAAAATTGTCAAGTCGCTAAATATTTGGTAACTATGGTGATCTTGACAACTATCTTTGACAGATTTGCGTGGACAGTTTAAGTTGAGATTTCCAACTGGTAACATATATGGTATTCCATAAGAAACGTATTTGTTGTTAAATGTTGAAATATATATTATTTGGATTTTCCAAAAGTGAATATTGATATTTGTTGTTGCAATTGGTTTTCCATTGCGTACCGGACTAATTAAACGCTTGAAATTTGGAATAGAATTCGTTATTTTTCTACAAACGAAACAGTGCCAAAGTAGAGCATATCAGTATGATGTATATGACACTATCTTAATTACCACGCTACCTACCTGTCTGCCTGCCTAGTGGAGTGCACTTTATGCTTTATGTGTGAGTTTAGTCTATAATAATAGACACTACCCTCTCCCATTTGCCCACCACGTGGAAGAACTTTTCTTTTCAATGGCACTTCTCCAAGAAATAAAACAAATGCACCCATTCCCACCCTTAATTAGTGTATATACCTTTGTATCAAATGGGGAGAACCTATTTTATGAAAAAAAATTAACTACTCCTCTAAACTAATAGACGGAACTACTCTTTCCTCCATTTTTCTATAATAACGCCCGCTTCCCAACAAAAGTTCCCTTCCACATCGGGCGGTTTCGGATTATTTTTGGAATATTCCATTAGCTAACAATATACATCGGAGTCAGGAGGACCTGAACACCACAACGAAAGTTAATAGAAAAGCACAGTTAATTTTTCTCATTTCTAGGAATGAAACGTGATCATGTTAACAGACAATTAGCAAACGATTCGATTTATCTTAATTTATTTCTTCGCGAGTGGGTATTCAGACGGAATCAGCAACAGCGCAGGGCCTATGTGCAGTAGTTAGCCGGTTTATATCACGAATATTGTTCTGCCAATTCGATCAAAGTATGGTTTCTGCTTGCGATTAGTGCTTAAATGCACGAAAACTGTTTGTCAGAGAGCGGTTACAAAATTGATATGATTAGTTAAAATTTGATGCGGGAATTACGACTGATGGATCATCAAATTGTTATGGAAATACGAATTCACTTAATTCACAAAACACAGCCTCCCCACGCAGCGAAAAAGCTTAACCCTGGGCAATGCGGCTTGGGTATTTTATGCATTACTATTAACTTCAAAGAACTGATTCAATAAATTATAGATTATTGTCGTTGCTTTTTCCACGACATGGCTCTCCAAGGAAATTACTAAATAAAATAATAATTATTCGATTAACATTACAGACTAGCAGTGACATTAACGTATATAACAAATAGTGAGTGATATTTTAAAATACTTCCAAAATTTTATTTCTGTATGATTAATTCTTCTCTTCTCATTATCAATCCGCTAATTATAATTATACTGGCATGGTAAAATGACTGGATGTATAAAAAAGTGTGATAGCATATTTCAATGTTATGTTTGCATTATTGGAATACATATTTCGATAGATGAGCAATAATTTCAATTATTGTTGAATTTCGTGTACATCTTACTTTGATACGTTCGATTTGATGCATCGAGTATGATTCCATTAAGACATGGTTATTATTATTAAGTAGATTAACAACATAAAATCCAACACTTCAATTTAGTACGATGTTAGACAAATTAATTAGAGAAGTCATGCCAAATTTAAAAGGAATATTTTTCAATGTCACACAATTATTAATTTGGGGTTTACTACTTCAATATGCATCTCTCATCGATGATGACGCATATACTTTTACGGAAAATTTTCTTAAAATCCGCGCTGGAAGATTCATCAACGTCACGCATTTGACGGAAGAATACTCAAAGATGTGTCCGCTGACTAACAGTTGTGATGTACGTTTCAACAACACTTTGGTCTTTGGAAACCATGCGGGTAAATTTCCAGGTACAGTTTTAATTGTATTTCAAAGACTATATTACCGAACTACGTTCATCTTTATATTCGAAGAATTTGTAAATGACGTACTCTCCATAAAAGTTTGGTACTTAAAGTACTTTAATTAGATTATCTAGAGTTTTATTTATTAAATCATATTTCAATACCTGTAACAATGCTCTAGTACAGTATATGTTTCAATTAACATTAAAACTTTGGAAGGAACAAGTATTTCGTTAAATAGAATAATGAGATAAATATGAAAAAGGGTTGAGCTACAAGTTTTACCGACATTAGTTAACAGCCCGTCCCTTTTGTCACAAATTAATATAATAAATGATACAACATTATCATCTTTGAAAAACATTTATGTAATGCAAATATTTAAACATTGCAAATAATCTAATGCGAGTTTATCTAAAGTTTATAAATGTATGTTGCTGTTATTACTTTCCGCACTTTATAAAATGTATACCTTGCCACTAGTGGGTCTCGGTATTTTTTTTCGATGTTTACATTCTATTGGTCTAAAACAATACATTTTAGTTTTAACATGTTCTTCCAATTTTAGAGTGCCCAGAATGTTCATGCGAACCCACATGTATTAGTGACGGTAACTGTTGCCCTGGTGTTCACTTCGGATATGTAAAGCACAAATGCCGCAATGTAGCGAAGTATCCCGACACACATCAGGTGAAAGAGTACCTTGCAAGTGGTTGCCCTGACGACTTCTCAAATACTACAACGGCTGTAAAGTGTGAAACGGATTTCCTACCATGTACTGCTACATATTCAAATCTGACATATGAGAACAGATTCTGTGCAGAGTGTAACAGGGAGGCCGCAGGTATTTTATAAGGTTTAGGAACGAAAAAGCTTCTGCAAAGTCGTCACTTGATATTAAAATGGATCTCGATAAAAATAAATGCAATATTACTTTTGAACTGCCACATGGAATTCCGAGTAATCTGGCACAAACATGCAAATACAAAGATTATAACACCAACAATCTTATACATGCATGTAATATCACTGGTTTGTGGAAGGACTTCGATCCGGACATCAATTGGGCATGTCAAAATTTCATCGTTCCGTATAAAGAGTTCAAAAACGTTTACTGTTATATTTGTAACCCAAGCAGAGCATCTGAGCAACACAGTAAACGAAGTAATGACCCTTTTGTATTTAAGAAGAACAATTCCAATAAAAGAAATAGAGAAATGCGTAACATGTGTAAAGCATGTAAGAAAATTTCACAAAGTAAACGATTAGGTCTACGTAGAAATGCGTATTGTTTGAAATGCAATAATATTCAACAATTAAGTATCCTTGCTGAAGGAAGTGTTCATATTGATCACATTTCAGAATCGGTAGGTTCAAACTTATTTTCGGTTATATCGTTAAAGATTAGTTTCACAAATGAGAGTAACATAATAAAAGAGTTTTCACAAATTGTGGACATACATTTTAAACAAGTATTTGATGTTGAACACAAAAACGGGTGGTCATTTGAATACAAAAAACCACAACTCAGTTCAGTGGACCTAGAGAAGATTGACAAAGATTATGAATCAGTATGTGGCAACGGTAACTCTTGTAGGGAAGTGTTCAACGATACAAGAAAACTGAATGACAAGTATGGAAATCCTGTTTGTGGAATTTGCACGTGTGATTATCAATGTGTAGACACGTTAAACTGCTGTCCAAATTTAATATTTCGGATAATGCCATATTCTTGCGTGAAAGGAGTCCATTGTTTCGCTCTGGTAAAATCTTCCGAAGAGGTAAAAGAGTGTTTCAGAACACGAAATTGTAGGAATTGATAAATCATAATGCATACTTCGGATAATGTTTATCTGTCTTGGAGTTGTTCTGATTCGGATCCTATTCGGACATTCTTCATCAAATACCAGTAAGTTCTGATGCCAATGTTATCTACAAAAATATATTTTGCTACCTTTGCAACAAGAAAGGAAACTATTCTGGGCTGAGACTTTCATTTCAAGTCGTTTGCTCTACATATATAGAACATGAACTTTACATTTCTATGAAAGATCTGCTTCGTGACATTAGGCTGTATTGTAACAGGGCTACTTTTATTCCGCAAAACAACTTGGAATGCGCTAATAAATATTATTAGACAGATGCAAAATATGCAGGGGGAATCAAATATGTTCGAAATAAATTTATATCATCAAATACTTCACGAGAAATAACCGAACGTGTCACTTTGATACATCATCACCTAAATGAATATTATAATAAAACACATACGAAAGAAGTGTATGCTAGTTGTAATCAGACAGGTAACTGGTTTGAGAAAGATGATTATGTGCAGGAAATATGTGAAGGAAGTTTATCACATATTCTAAATCTTCATGAATACCGCCCTAACAACAAAGTTTATAAAAATTTTGCCTGTTTTATATGTAATCCTGAAAAAACACGCTTTATTTTAACGAAAATGAAACTGTTGATGAATGTTCACAGAACATTACAACTGAATTACTTTATTCCTATGAGGAGCTTAAGAATTTATGCAGTGCGATAGAGCTTAACAGGCGATGGTTACCGTACAAGAATCTCTATTGTTCAGAATGCAATCAACCACCATGGCAAAGGGTAGGTTTCTCATTTTATACAAAATATATGTTGCTGAAAAAGAATACATATTAGAACATCAAACCAAACTAGCTGTTTTCAATCGCTTTCATATGTGATTTTCATCACGAATAGTAAATGTTGGTAATTTAAAACCACTAGTATTATATTATTCATGACGATTTGAAATATTAATATTATCTAGAACAAACCTGCAAATTGTTCAGTAAATATCATCTATTGCAGGTCAATATCATTCTGAATCCTGTTCTAATAATGGATCAAGTTCCATTGATATACATATTTTCAATGTCAGTGGAAGATTTTGAGCATCTTGATGACATCAAAATGACGGAAATGATACCAGAATGTGAGGGTGGGACATACGATCGTACTTTGGTATGAGTTTCTCGTTTGTTTGTTTTTGTTGTTTTTGTTGTTGTTGTTGTTGTTGTTGTTTTTCAAGTAAGTTGTATTAAAAAAGGAACTGTTTTGGTTATAATTAGCTGCGAATATACCGTCTGACTTCCGATTGCTGATTAGTTTGCTTATTAATTTCACTCCAATTATACGGGTGTATGAAGAACAAAATTAATTCATATATACAGTCCCCTATGATGGAAGAATTGATAAATCTGGTCGATGACTGATTTAAATGTTTGGATCTTTCCTAAAGGTAAAACCCTTGGTGAACTAAAATAGCATAGTCAAACGAAGGCGAAAGAATCGTCTTAAACGTTACCAAATTGTAACAATCGTAAGAAATTGCATCTGATCGTATTTTGAAAAATAAATATGTGTTTAGCTTACTCATTCTCAAAATTAGATAACTTAAAGTTGGTTATGTTACTGCTCTGCACAAGATTGAAAAGGATCGAAAAAAGTATCAACATCCCTGTGTAGTTGTATATATGATGTAAATATTTTTACGATAGAAAAATATTTTATGATTTATTTAATTGGTTTGGCAAAGTCTTATAACAGCGCTGATTTCGCATTTTTTCTTATGTATTAAATCACTAAAAGTAGGTGTTAAATTTTATTTGTGATGAATGCATGTTTATTTAGAAAACCGTATCGCATATTTAAAAACAACTCTTTATACTAAATGTGTCATAATTTCAAGTAAGTACCCATTGAACAGAGTAACACCTTCATCCCAGAGAAGTGTTATATCTAACGCACAGTCAAAATCAAGCAGGTTTAAGCAAGATCAACCAGTGTGCACAAGGTATCAAACTTCAATGCGTGAAGAGACAATTAGATATTAAGATTGTTACAAGAAAAGTGTCGTTTTTATTGATATTTTGTAGATTTTAGGATGCCAAGGAAAGAATCTTACATTTGCCTGATAATCATACACAATGTTTTCGAATGATACCTTAGTAGAACCTATGTGAGATAATGCAACAATTGTTCCTCGTGATGTGCTTTTTTCTATTTTTACCCTCAGCGTGAGTATGATTCTTATAACTTCACATCTGGATATCCAAGAATGTACGTTTTGTAACAAGATTTAAAAGTAATGTTACAATTTGGGTTTCCACCTCTGCGAAAACAGAAAGTGTTTTAATAGTATGTCTATCATTTATTCTCTTTTTTGTTTTTCAGAAACAGTGTCGCAATTTGTATTGTAAAGATGGTTACGAACTTCTGAATAGTACTTGCAGTCCAATACTGAAGTCAGCATCAAATCAAGTATATGAAATTTCAGTATCACTTAAACCAGCTTCCCCCAATTATACTCACGATTTGGAGGTCAATAAGTATTCGCCGAGAATGGTTTCTCTTCCAAACCTATGTAGAAGTATTGTAAACGACATTCTTGTTGAATTTAGTGTTAGTACTAAACACTCAATCTTAGAAGAAGAGTGTATCTCGTCCGCGCCTTGTCTAGAATTCAGTAATAACACAGCTTCGGGAAAATTCTCTACTGAGATGAACGACAGTCTTGTTGAATTTAGTGAAGGTACAGAACACTCAAACTTAAAAGGAGAGTGTACCTCATCTTCGCCTTGTCTAAATTTCATTAGTGACATAGCTTCGGGAAAGTTGATCGATTTGGCTAGAACTGAGAAAGTAACAGCCCGTTTTAAGATGTTGATAGAATTTAGTGATAATATCATATCTGTCGAAACTGCGTTAGGTAACGCCTTAAATAGAAAATTCTATGTGACTGTTAACAACGGACATATTCCATTTAAGGAAGTGTTAAAATCTAGTCATTTCCACGATAAAGAACAAGCCCAGTTAAAGTTGTGTATTTCAGCATTAAGTAATAATAGGGTAAATGCAGCATTATCACAAAACAAGCGTCAAACCAAAGTGGACCGATTTCTGAGTTGTGCTTATGTGAAACTTGATACAAGTAACATTTCTTTAAATTTGTTCTCAAATGACATTATCTTAAAGAACACAAATGTAACCTTTACCGCTGATGAGTACCAGATAGAGGGTAATTTTGTCAAAGTATGTGCGGCTGATTTTGAGAAAAGAACTTATCTGCCGTCCTTGGTTAAAATGTACCATACACACCGGATGATAAGAAAGCCTTAATAATATTTAGTCTTGTTTGCACGATTCTTTCTTTAATTTGTCTTTTTCTTACATTTGTCACTTACTGCCTCTTGCCTACGCTTAGAACAGTTCCTGGTAAAAACATCATGGTCCTCTGTGCATATCTTTTCTTCTCTCAAGCTCTTCTACACTTTGGATTAAATCAAAACAACCAAAAAAACGGTGTTATCGTGATCGGCCCTTGTATTCATTTGTTTACGCTAGGCTCTTTTTGCGTAATGAACGTTTGCTCATTTCATATATTTTTGACTTTCTGTCACAAACAGTTATCTGTTCATCACATGAAGCATCGTACGTTTACCAAGTATCTAACTTATGAAATAGTATTGCCACTCTTGTTTGTTGCCACATCCGTGGTCATAAGTTTACTGCGGTCTAAAGGGGTTGATTTTGGCTACGGAAAAATGTACTGTTTCGTGTCAGATTTTTATTTATTCCTTGGTACCTTTCTCGCCCCTGTTTGTCTTATGATTATTTCTAATATTGTTTTCTTTTCTATCGCGTTCCATCAAATAAGAACGTCCCCGATGGTAAGCGGTGCACAGCAAAGAAATAACTTCTTCATATGTCTTATACTGTTTACTTTAATTGGCATCACTTGGCCGTTAATGATCGTCGATAATGTAATAAAAGTAACCTGGTTTTCTTTTATTGCCTCTAGGCTGAATTCACTACAAGGTGTTTTCATTCTTTTTTCCTTTTTCATCAACAAGAACGTTGCCGCGATTGTTCGTTCTAGTATAGTGACAAAATTTGGCGGGAAGGAACCGTTAACAGAAACGTCTAGAATAAAGAATAGTAGTAAAGCGAAAAATGACAGTGATAAAGTTAAAGAACAAGTTACACTTTAAATTATGTTTGAATCATTTAGTTATGTAATTTCTATATCCAATTTTCGTAGATTTACGTAAAAAAATATAAACCAACATGATTAAATTTATAGAGCTTATGTCATCTGATAATGCATTCAAAAGTTAAATATGTTTATTCTGCTTTTAAAAAAGGAATAAAATACTAAATATCACCACATCAATATCCCCAAGAATTTATTCATTATTATATCTTAAATATTTCGATATGTTAATTTGTAAGATGTGTGGAAAGAATATGTGAAAAAATCGAATTTTTTTGTTTCGGTAAAGTCATTTCGTTCTCAATCATTATAATTGTATACGATGTGTATAATGTATCAAAATGATTTTATATTCGTTTCGGTAAAGTTACTTCATTTCTTTTTGGGGGGGGGGGTTCTCGTTAAAGTATCCCATAACGTGTGCGTTCTTCTTTATCATTATATGTGTATTTCACTGTACACTATTTACACATGTCATTGTCGTTCCGAATAACATATTTTCTATAAAAAAATGACTGAAAATGTATTATTAATAATAAGCAACCTTCTCAAACGTTTAATGTCGTTGAAAATTACATATACCTTCATGTTTGCTTGTTTTATGTTATGAAATTTTTAATGTGCCTTTGAAAGTACTTGTATATTGTTCGCCATGTTGTCATTTGTAATGTGTTATCAGGGGCTTTACAGATTATTTTGACTGAATATATATTACCTACCTACCTATCTGTAAAAAAGGACTTCATTAATACGTTACTGCGGTCTTCCGGATATTACAATGAAAAACAGTTTGAGAATAGTTCAATGGAATTTTAGCGACGCCTCGGAGAAATCACTTTTTATTTTTATTGCAAAACGAAATGATCTCAAGGGAAAATTTAACGCAAATAGAAGTAAAAGTGGTGTAGAAACGAAATAAAGACTATTGTCATTTTTATTCCATTATTGTTTTGTTTTTTTAATTTTCTTGTTATTATTTTGTTAATAGCGAATTCTGCAATCATGACAATAACTGAAATGCCTTCAATGTATTGCCTTGTAAGTATTTTTTGTTCTTCTGTAGTAAACGATCGCGTATATTTGTTGATGAAAAATATACAGCGTTAACTTTAAAAGAAATTTACTATATGTTAATAGCATAGATATTTAAATAGTGAGCTATCTAATTTAAGGCAGTGTAGAAATATAGTATTCATGGAAGAAATATCAGGAACAAAGTGTTGCTCTCCAGAATATCCGAAACGGGCGACCTTGCATCGTAGTGCAATAAATGCAAACTGTAAAGTATTATAAATAATGAAAACAGTTTATAATAATTATAAATAATTTATTTACATATAAGTCGCTTAATAAAAGGTCATTTTAAATTTTACAAATATATTTGAATGCCATGACTAAGATTTAGACTTAACAACTTTTTAAGTATACACTATTTTCCTCCCTATTTATTTCATATCTGTAATAACGAAATTGTGACTGTTATCCCTTTCATATGACAGGAAAGTCTATATTCTAAACTGTTTAGTTATCAAGCTCCATACTGCAGCAGGTCTTACCCAAGGGATTCTGAAGAATAACAGCGACAAGTCCTTGTTCCGGTTGTCATTCCACACATTCAAGCAATTGAACATCTGTGTGTGGTCTGAACTTGGAAGGCGCTAACAAAATGGGCTAGGATTTTCCAAGGAGGAGTCATTCAGAACTGTATGATCTCAAATAGGGGAAGGGGGTGATATACGTTATTGACTGTTGTTGTGATGTTGCATTCTGTGGGTGCCAGTATGTTAAAGCAGTCAGTTGTGTGTCATTTTGAATAATGTTTAACCAATAAATCAGTTAGTATTTATGACACGTTTTTGAAAGTTATCGAGGTATAGCTCAATTTTCAAGCCATTTATGCCCCAGTACAAGTAATGTGTAAATTCAGAAACTTGTTTAGTGTATCATTGTATTTCTTTGAAGTTGTAGCTTTAATGTTCCAATTTATTGATTTAATTAAAATGAATTTATTTACCTTTCGTTTTTTACTTGTGTTTTTGCAAATTTATTTATATATTTCATATTTCCTTCTCGGATATTGTTTCTCTTGAAATTTGTATTCTATAGAATCTTTTTTTATACGAAAAAGAGATGGTGATTTGCACAGATTATTTGTGCATCATTCAGTCTTAAAGGTTACCAAATAAATAAATCAAAGAGAAATTTGACAAAACAAAGGTTGGTACTAGTGATGGGCAATCGGCTGGATTTCAGCATCGGATAATCGGCAAGATCAATCCGATTCGATTATTCGAATAATCGGATATTATCTGACAGCTATTTAATATCAACTTAAACTAAATTCTGGAACAAATTGTATATATACGAGATATATCAACAAACAACTAATAATAATTGATAAATCAGGGCTTACCCTGGCTGAAAATTTCTTTTAGCCAAATAAGTGTGATTTTCTGGTTTCATACAACATTTTATGAAAATTTCATAATATGGGTAAGAAATCCTGTAGCCAATTCATGATTTGTAAAGCAAAATTGCTAAATTTGTAGCAAATGGCTAATGGCAGATTGAGCCCTGGATAAATCGTAAACAATGTTGTGGTAAGATTTTGATAATAACTACAGACAGGTGCAGAATCAGGTAACAACAATAATGTACTAGGAATGTTTCACTTATTCTTTTCCTTTGAACACTGGACAAATTGACTTTAACCTATAGTAAACAATAACATTGGGACTAAGTTCCCAACTGACGTTGGTACGAAGAATACTGGTACGAACTTACCTTTGTTCACGTATTTCTTCTTGCACAATCTGCATACCGCATAGTTCATATCAAGAGTTTGTTTCGATGGAGGACCTGGTTTTGTTTTATAAAAACCAAAAACCTTCCAACATTCGGACGTAAACTGTCCTGGATAATCATATATTTTTGAAAACTTGTGTTTTTCAATATCTTATATTTTCTGTTTTTATTCAATAATATGATGTTTGCAATATATCTACCAAGTTTCAGCTTTCAGTTAGCAAAAATGAACTCAATATGAGGAATTTTCCAACACCACCTATTCCGGTACGCATTTGAGGCCAAGCGGCTAAACCTAAGAATTCATTTCTTGCTAATAAAAATTGAAAAACATCAAATTTCTCAAAAACATGGTTATGAATAATAGTAAAACATCTCAACTAATAAAAGCAACTCACTTTTTGAGCTGACACATGCAAAATGGGCCACACAGGGTATCAATTGTGGCATTTTTAAGGCAAAAACAGTTAAAAATGACCCCAAACCTAATTAAAACCTAAGTTTGCCTCCTGTAACACAGTTATACTGATTTTTGACTTTCAAATTTGCTTAAAATTGGTCAGCACACAATTTTAGTGGAAAATAACATTGCAGACAATATAAATATTCAAATGCTGCCCTCCACTTGTACTTCTTATAGGTGTAAGACCTGTAAATAGACTTCCCTATATAAACTATAGTAAACATGACATGTTTCAAAAGGCTGGCAATCATAGCTGGTACCATTTTAATAAGGGCTAACTTACATGCTTTTAAAGCTAATTGTTTCTACTGCCCATTTCCAGCAAGAAAAGTCGGGGTCATGTATCAATTAACAGAGATTTGACACCTTGAAACCGGTGGTCTGTTTTTTTCACTTCTGTGTGAACTTCAAAACTGTTTTACATATGCCGTCCTAAAACCAGGGCCTTTTTTCATATACTGCATTTCCAAACATAAATTTGCTATCAGTGTGTCAGTAAAAGCATCTCATTTACTTAACATGTTCCTTTTAGGCCATACTAGCCATTTAATGCCCCCAAAAGGCAAAAACATTGGGACTATTTAGTGTCAGCCATTGTCTGACTAGCCCGAGTAGGAACATCCGCTGGACTATTTACAAGTAATTAGCCTTTCATTGCTTTCTCCATCGTTGTCTGCCATCTTGAAACAAAGTGCTAAAACCCGTAGAACTCCGTACAAGACTGCTTCTAAATTACCAGAACGACCTGAGCGCCAGTTGCGAAAACAAATGTGTTGCTGACAGAACTAAAGTAAAGGCCGTAAAGGGCATAGATCAATCAATCGCCGATCATTGGCTTTCGTTGGCGATTGTTCGTTTTTTAGAAACATGCGACGATTATTCGATTATAGCCGATTATCGGCCCATCACTAGTTGGTACCGTTGTTTGTGGCCATCGTCCACTATTGCAAATATTCGACTCGGTTTTACAAAGTTGACACTCAGTTTACAATAATGCGATACTTTCACTTTAATATCGTATAATAGCGTCTTCACAAAATGATTTTTGCATTTTTCCTGACAGAGACATTGTCAGTAACAAATCAAAATACAAGTACAATTCGCTTAAATCAAGATAGCGTCCTACATTGCAGCCAGTCTTGAAAAATGTACTTCTGATCATATTTCTTCTTTTTTTGAAACAATTATGACATATTAAAAATATTCAAGTTTATAAAATCACCATAGTTATACATGTACCTGAAGGACAAAAAGATTGGTTTCTAAAATCAAAACCGACTGACATATAGTG
Organism: Corbicula japonica; assembly: GCA_038501625.1. Lineage (NCBI taxonomy): Eukaryota > Metazoa > Mollusca > Bivalvia > Venerida > Cyrenidae > Corbicula > Corbicula japonica. The sequence goes on from JAZAYU010000009.1 coordinate 9,607,857, forward strand.
TAAGTACAAGCCATCGGATTATGAAAATATTCCACGAATTCTTTGAATGAGTCAAATTATGAGCAGTAATCGCCATATACTTACCGCCGTAATTTGCCATCTGAATTAAATAATTTCAGGAAATTACCCAGTACGCTACCAATATTTAGCATTCACTTGTTATTTAGATTTGCCAAAATAATAGTTGTTTGTTGTTGCTATTAACAAACTGATATTTTCCCTGGTGCCACGGAATCCATAAGCGAATAGAAATATACAGAACAGTAAAACCTGTCTTTTAAAACCACTTAGAAGAAACCCAAAAGTGATCTCTGATGGCAGGTGGCCTTTGTTCACATGTATTGTTTTTAATCAGCCAGCGGTACAAACACAATTCAGTCTTTATCCACAGGAGATCTTTGTTTACAGGTGGTCCTAAGCACAGGAAGGACTGTATAGAACGTTAATATTTTGATGGTTTCCTTTGTGGGAAGTCTTAGAAAACTAAAAACAAACATTGAGGGATATTGTATTTGCAGGCATGTGCTTGGGGAAATTGAGACAACCACTCTGCCATGTGTAAGATAATACTTCCCATCATGTTGTAAAATAATAGTTTATTGTCGAAGTACATCCGAGGTTTGATTCAAAAACATGGAAAAGAAGTGTACCTAACAGGTAAGATCTGTCAACGGTGACAACCACACTGAACATCAAACGTAGTGTCGTTATTTGTTGTAATAAAAACAGGATGAATACATTTATTAAAGTTCACACAAGTTAGAATTTAAAAAATGAACATTACCTTCATTTATTGATGTCATTTCATTATGAAACTTATTCGTTTCTTAATTTCAATTATGAAAGATGCCTTTCTGGCTTTGACAATACGTTTGGAGTAACATAATTGATGCATATTTTAACCCATATGTTTAAGTGCCTTGTGTGAAGAAGGACGTACAAAATCTTTAATTATCTTTAAAATAAAAAAACAAAATTGGGTCTAGAATATAAATTAGATACAGGTGTTACAAATGTCAAACCGTTCTTATAATTGGATTCTAAATTAGAAAAAATATGCGGATATAGGAAAAAGCTGTTAGAAAAAAAGATACTTCTGTTATATGCTGAGACTACTTTCAACAACATTTTCTTAAACTCAAAAAATAGCTCACCAATTACAATTAAAATAGCTTGGGTTGCTCGGGTTTTAATGAAAGATAGTGAAGATTTCTGTCACTTGTTTAACCAAAAGCTTACAAATCCATAATTATAAAATTGTACAATGAAGCTGTGTAGTTTTGTCAAAAATCCAGACATTGAGCTTTCGCATTGCGAGTGAATGTAAGGAACGACAACTCTGCGAGGAGATTGCGTTTGAATTTCTAAAGCTAGCTTAAGTTTCGTCTTATGCATCTTGTCCACAGATATCAGAGTCACTAAGCTTGTTTTGCGAAAAATATTGTTAAAAAGAATACGAAGTATAGATTTCCGATTGGAGAAGAGAACCACTCAAACTCGGATTCAAAACAAACTTTTAACATTTGTTACTTTCATTTAAATTTAATAATTGAGTAACATTTTACACATGCCCCATCGATTGATTATTGTTACAAAATACATTGGAAATAGTGCCAAATGTAAATACATGCATATTATAAAATTCGATCAAATATAAATGAAGTACTTCAGGTACTTTTATGATAGGGTATTGTTATACATCAACAGTATGATGATAATTCAATACTCACTGTTCAACATTTTTGTAACGCAGATAATTCTGCTGTTTAACCAAGGCGTGTGAAATAAGATTGTTTTCCCTTTTACAAAGCCAGACATTTACACACGCGAAACTTTATGCGCAATATTATTCTTAACATCATCACCAAACAAAGATGTCCTTAGCGGTACAAGTAGGCCAATAGCTCCCCTAAACGAATGTTAACAAAACAACGTTTAACTAAGGTCACATAAGGAACAAAATATTTAACTTCACCGTGGTTTTAGAAGAAAACAAGTGTCAAGATAGTGTTTGGGGTTCTATAAATACACATCGCATATACAGTGTACATATATATTACTCAAAGATTGCTAAGCACCAAGTTAACCACACATCATTGTAAAGTCTACATTATAGATATTTACATTGGAAATAGTTTAGTAATTTATCAAGAAATTCGCCATTGTAAACATCACCTTGAATGACAGTCGTGTAAACAAGGTGGCCCTGTATCAGGGTTTCGCAACTCGTACTCGTACTTACTCGAGTTCCAAATTTCAAGTACTCAGCAGGACTTTATACTTATCTTAAGTTACGGGTACTATGTGAGTACTTTCACACTTCAATGAAATAATATTAAATAAATTTATTTATTCATATCACGCGAGACCGAAGGTCGAGGGTGATGTGGTTTACATACGAAGCGAGAAATAATACGAACCTACAGACTGCATACAGTCATAATGTTCCTTTTATTATAAACCCTTCTCGCTCAAAACAAATTAGATAAACTTAACAAGACAATTTAGTCAGCAACGTGGTTTACATAATAGTAGAAATAAAAATAGTAAATTTATGAATGGCGTAGAAAATTTATGAATGACGTAAACATATCTTAACGGTTGTTATACAGCGACGGCTATTTTCTATTTTAGGAGTGCCGAAAAATTACGACAACATAGTTATGACATCATGAAGAACACCGGAAGCTGCAAAATAAAGTATATATTGGAAAACGACAATGTCCAATACGGAATTACTTATCTGACGTGTTGTATCAATCTGGCATATTAATTCTGCACTATGCTAATAGTGCTTCTGTCAGATTCTGTCTGTTCCCGTCCTTGTTTTTTCGTTTTCAGGGACAACTGTGAAAAAATACGCTAAATGATCTTTGTTTCCGATGTTCTGAGCAATAGAGGTTTTTGAGAAACAATGCAGAAATAAGAACGTTAGTAACAAAAATGTGAACATAACGTAATACAGAGACAAAAACATACAAATGTGTACCCTTCTGCAAAGTGACGTAGTTTCGCCACCCAAATATAGGTGTATGAAAATTGCCAGCTGATAAAATGACTACGCCACATAATACTTATAAAATAATATATGAAGCGAAAAATATATTAAGCTATTTCATAAAAAAATTGTTTGAATTTTGTCGTGTTTCAAAGGGTTATCATCATTACGCGTCGACAAATGTAAGAAATACATTCTGCGATTTTCTGTGGCGCGTTATGTAGGTTAATTATTTGATTATACAATTATCGAGGTTAAAACAATTATGAAAAAAATCTTTTAAAACGCGGTATAAAGTCAACAATAGATGCATACATTATTACGTTATACAGTAATTTACGTTAAAAAATACTCGATACACATCATATAATAAAATCTCTCTTTATCCTTGATCTGGAATAATGAATAATGACGGAATAATGGCGAATCAAGTTGATGAATCTACTGTCGTATGCACAAAATCTGAATGCACGTTAGTTCCGGCAAGTTTTTGTTCTTGATGTTGAAGGGTCCTTTGTTCTTTTGATATTTAAAAATATATTTTTGAAACTTGCCAACACGGTAATATGTAAAGGCAAACTATTCATTTTGGCTCATCGTAGAACAACTTTAAGAGATTATATAAGTTTATAGAAATGCTACAAAAAGATTTTGCCTAACTTTATCAATGATTACAAGCCAGTCTTAGTTGCACTCTTTGAAAGGAAAACTGTTGCTGCAGTACAGCATAACAATCACGGTGACACTCATAGATTTTACATTTAAAAAACTTGATATTGTTGATTATTTTAATTGACAGAGAGATCATTTATTTTACAGACTGTGTTAAAAGCCATATCAATCGCAAGCATGATTTGTTCAATGGTAGGATGTTCGCCTGCTTCGCCTGTCACGTAGGAAGCCCGGGTTCGATTCCCGGCTGACGCACAACATTTTTATTTTCTTTTTATACCATTAACTTAGATCATTTACTATTAGCATGGTCGTATATGTGTCAAAACGGTGAAATATGCATATCAGGAATAGCCATTATCTGAAAAAAACAGCCTCCCCACACATCCAAAAAGGAGAGAGAGAGAGAGAGAGAGAGAGAGAGAGAGCGAGTCATGCTCAAGAAGAAATAGTAGTCCTGGTGGGACCGAACCAACGACTGTCAAGTCGACACTTAACAAGTAAGCGCAGCTCTAACCACTCGGCCACTCACACCTTTAAATGATCGTCAATATTTTTACGGTATTATACAAAATAAAGGTTATATCAATGTTCCTCCGGAATTAGATATCGGTTCGGTATCTCTGTTTTGAGTCCGGTTTTAAGTCCGTGGGGGGCGGGGGGGGGGGTGGGGGGGGGGGGGCTTATAACCGTGCGTACCATAGTTGATTTTCAACTACGGAAATACACGGGAATAAACGGTCTTTGCTTTTATTTGTATAATATCGTTGTAATAAAGTATTTTCACAGAAGAATCGGTGGCCTAGTGGTTAGAGTCGCGGAACAGTCGAACTGACTGGTGTTGGTTCGAATCCTACTCAGAACACTTTTTGCTTACTTTTTTATGAAATGTTCTTTCGCTCGCATTCCTTTCTATTTTATATTTGAAAACAATAGACGATCATAAACATATCATATATCGAACGGATAATGATTTTTTATAACCCTATATAATTTCTTTCGAAAAAGTTTCGATTTGGATTTGGATGATTTTTCCTGAAGAAATACTAATTTTTATACACGTACTGACAGTTTGAGATAAAAAGATTTGAATACAAATACAACGAATCACCTCCCCTACTATTTTCATTTTATTTGCAAACAGTCGTCAAGTTCCAACTTGAGAAGATACATGCGCAGTGAAGTAGTCAACGTGTTCTTTAACGCTAACAGAATTTGAGTTTACAACTTGAAAATGGAACTTTTCCAAGTTCTGTATTACCAAATTAGATCTTCACTTCTGAAAGCGGGAAATAAGTACACAAGATAATAACCAAATGTGTCCACACAATCTACGTAATATTTGTATTGGAATGTCAAATTAATTTACAATAGAAAGAGAGAGAGATAGAGAGACAGAGAGAGACAGAGAAAGACAGAGAGAGAGAGAGAGACAGAGAGAGAGAGACAGAGACAGAGACAGAGACAGAGAGAGAGAGGGAGAGAGAGAGAGAGAAAGAGAGAGAGAGAGAGAGAGAGAGCGAGACAGAGACAGAGACAGAGAGAGAGACAGAGAGACAGAGAGAGAGAGAGAGAGAGAGAGAGACAGACAGACAGAGACAGAGAGACAGAGAGAGAGAGAGAGAGAGAGAGAGAGAGAGAGAGAGAGAATACTGATTTGAAAAGGAAGTTAACTACATCATTACATAGTGTATTTACTTCCCACATCATCGAAATGGCAAAGATAGTTTACTCCAACATTACTTTTGAACAGTAACTGTGAGTTAATCTCCAACGAAAGAGAGAACACTGAGTGGTAAAGGAATTTATCAACATCATTGTGTATTTACTTCCTATAGCGTCGAAATGGCAAAGAGAGTTAACTCCAACACTACTTTTCAACAATAACTGTGAATTAATCTCCCATGTCTATCATAATGCAAAGAGATTTTACTCCAACATAACGTTAGAACAGTCCCTGTGTATTTGTTTAACATATATTTCGACCCTGTTGAATAGATAGTGCAGATAAGACATTTATAAATGACCGAGTTCTGAGCCCCGTCTACCTCCCAAAATTAACATCAGCGAATTACTTGTTTCCAGTGTGTAGAATGAATATAAAGTATTCACTGGCCTTAAATATTAGACAATGGAGAGAGAGGGAGAGAAAAGGAGAGATAAAATGAAAGAAAGAAAGAAAGAAAGAAAGAAAGATAGAAAGAAAGAAAGAAAGAAGAGAGAGAGAGAGAGAGAGAGAGAGCGAGTCATGCTCAAGAAGAAATAGTAGTTCGGTGGGAACCGAACCAACGACTGTCAAGTCGACACTTAACAAGTACGCGCAGCTCTAACCACTCGGCCACTCACACTTTTAAATGACCGTCAATATTTTTTACGGTATTATACAAAAAAAGTTATGTCCATGTTCCTCCGGAATTAGATATCGGTTTGGTATCTCTGTTTTGAGTCCGGTTTTAAGTCCGGGGCGCTTATAACCGTGCGTACCATAGTTGATTTTCAATTACGGAAATACGCGGGAATAAACGGTCTTTGCTTTTATTTGTATAATATCGTTTTAATAAACACATTATCACCGAAGAATCGGTGGCCGAGTGGTTGGAGTCGCGGACCAGCGGAACAGTCGAACTGACTGGCTTTGGTTCGAATCCTACTCAGAACACATTTTGCTTACATTTTTATGAAATGTTCTTTCGCTCGCATTCCATTCTATTTTATATTTGAAAACAATAGACGATCATAAACATATCATATATCGAACGGATAACGATTTTTTATAACCCTATATAATTTATTTCGAAAAAGTTTCGATTTGGATTTGGATGATTTTTCCTGAAGAAATACTAATATTTATATCACGTACTGACAGTTTGAGATAAAAAGATTTGAATACAAATACAACGAATCACCTCCCCAACTATTTTCATTTTATTTGCAAACAGTCGTCACGTTCCAACTTGAGAAGATACATGCGCAGTGAAGTAGTCAACGTGTTGTTTAACGATAACAGAATTTGAGTTTACAACTTGAAAAATGGAACTTTTCCAAGTTCTGTATTAACAATTTAGATCTTCTTCTGAAATCGGGAAATAAATACACAAGAAAATAACCAAATGTGTCCACAAAATCTACGTAATATTTGTATTGGAATGTCAAAGAGAGAGAGAGAGAGAGAGAGAGAGAGAGAGAGAGAGAGACAGACAGAGACAGAGAGAGAGAGAAAGAGAAAGCGAGAGAGAATCACGCGAAACTTTATGCGCAATATTATTCTTAACATCATCACCAAAGATGTCCTAAGCGGTACAAGTAGGCCAATAGCTCCCCTTAACGAATGTTTACAAAACAACGTTTTACTAAGGTCACATAAAGTACAAAATATTTAACTTCACTGCGGTTTTAGAAGAAAACAAGTGTCAAGATAGTGTTTGGGGTTCTATAAATACACATCGCATATACATATATATTACTCAAAGATTGCTAAGCACCAAGTTAACCACACATCATTGTAAAGTCTACATTATAGATATTTACAATAGTTAACTGATGTATCAAGAAATTCCCCAGTGTAAACATCACCTTGAATGACAGTCGTGCAAACTAGGTGGCCCTGTGTCAGGGTTTCGCAACTCGTACCTGTACCCGTACTCGTTCTTACTCGAGTACCAATTTTCAATAACTTAGAAGGACTTGGTACTCATCTTAAATTACGAGTACTATGTGAGTACTTTCACACTTCAATGAAATAATATGAAATAAATTAATTTATTCATATCACCTGGGTTAAAATGTAACCCAGATATCACGCGAGACCGAAGGTCGAGCGTGATGTGGTTTACATACGAAGCGAGCAATAATACGAACCTACAGACTGCATACTGTTATAATGTTCCTTTTATTATATAGCCTTTTCGCTCAAAACAAATTAAATAAACTAAACAACACAATTTTAGTCAACAACTTGGTTTTCATAATAGTAGAAATAAAAATAGTTAATTTATGAATGGCGTAGAAAATTTATGAATCGCGTAAAAATATCGTAACGGTTGTAAAACAGCGACGGCAATATTCTATTTTTGAGTTCGGTATGTGCCGGAAAATTACGACAACTTGGTTATGACGTCACATAGAACACCAGAAGCTGCAAAATAAAGAATTGGAAAACGACATTGTCCAATACGGAATTCCTTAACTGATGAGTTGTATCAATCTGGCGGATTAATGCTGCACTAATAGTGCTGTCGAATTCTGTGTGTTCATGTCCTTGTTTTTGTCAAACTTTTTCGTTTTTAGGGAAAACTGTGAAAATTACGCTGAATGATCTTTGTTTCCGATGTTCTGAGCACTTGAGTTTGTTTTTTTAAAACAATGCAGAAATAAGAACGTTAGTAACAAAAATGTGAATATAATAACGAGACAAAAACATACCAGTGTGTACCCTTCTGCAAAGTGACGTAGTTTCGCCACACAAATATAGGTTTATGAAAATTGCCAGCTAATAAAATGACTATGCAACATAATACTTATAAAATAATATATATGAAACGAAAATATATTAAGCTATTTTATTAAAAAAAATAACTTTTTGGTTTGAATTTGTGTCGTGTTTCAAAAGGCTATCATCATTATACATTGACAAATGTCAGAAATACATTCTGCGATTTTCTGTAGCGCGTAATGTAGATTAATTATTCATTATTAGATTATACACTTATTGAGGTTAAAACAATAATGGTAAAATTCTTGTAAAACAAGGAATTAAGTAAACAATTGATGCATACATTATTACGTTATACAACAATTAGAGTAATTTACAATTATTTACGTTAACAAATACACGATGCACATCATATAATAAAATCTATCTTTATCCTAGATCTGGAATAATGAATAATAACGGAATAAGGGCGAAGCAAGTTGATGAATCTACGCATGTCCTAGAAAGTTTAAATATTGTAAAACAAAAATAGTTGTCAGTGTGGTTAAAAACTCGCACAACCCTTTGTTTGTAAAGGGCGACTGGGACAGTTTCCGATGCTGCCCCCCCCCCCCCCCACCCACAGAGTCTGGGACCCCGTTCAAGCTTACATTAACTGAAAATAAAAACTTTGCACAGCTAAAATTTAGTTTTTTTTACTTTCTGTGTTGCAGGGGTCTAGCTTTTTACAAACCACAACCAACTGTTCCACAGAACCAATCATTTGATCTATACAGGCATTTAAATTACCCCAAGTCCTGATTTTCCACTGCAAATTTGGCCGAATTTCTACACATTTGAAAACCTGCAAAATATTTCTTACAATTACTTTACAAATTAAACTCATTTCAATCACAAAAAAGCTCAGATGTTATAATAATTTTTAGCTTGTATATATAAAATATCTAACAATTGTCTTGAAAGAAAAGTAGATTACGTGAAAGGAGATTTGGTGAAATGTAAATGAGTTCCATTTCAATTATTTTCATGTTGTAGATACGAATTTGTATGCACATTGTATGTGGAAAAGCAATTTAATCGCTTTTATAACTTTTTTTAAATTTTAGGGTTATGAACGACATGTTAGCAATAATATTAAATCGTACTTAAACAAGCACAGTTTGACACACGAGAGGCAGTCGGGTTTCCGATCTCATCACTCATGTGAAACTGCCTTGACTGCAATTCTAGATGATTGGATAAATGCAGTTGATGAAAATAAAATCACTGGTACTGTCTTCCTTGATCTATCAAAGGCTTTTGACATGATAGATCATGAAATTCTTATAGAAAAATTAGCAATATATAAATTCAATAGCTCTGCAATACAGTGGTTCAGGTCTTACCTACATGGTCGTACACAACAAGTTTCTATTTCCAACACTTTTTCTGAAAGTCAACCAATCAAAAGAGGTGTGCCCCAAGGCTATGTACTTGGGCCTCTTCTTTTCATTATTTTCATTAATGATGTGCCATTGGTAATTTATAACTCTCAAACAAATATGTTTGCAGATGATTAAACTTTATATTTCTCTTCAAATTCTATAGATGATGTAACTGACACACTCAATCAAGACCTTAAAAATGTTCAAGAATGGTGCCTTAATAATTCAATGGTTAAAAACTCGTAAAAAAACAAACGTATGTACATTACTTCACGTTCAAAGCAGTCTCTTTCGGAATCAGCCAACAACCTTCAAGTAAATGGCGAAACCATTGAAGTGAGCACATGCGAAAAACTTTTAGGAGTACATATTGACAGTACCCTTAATTGGACTGTACAGGTAGAAAACACTCTCAAAAAGTGTAATTCCCTACTGTTTTTACTGGGAAGAATAAAATATTACTTGTCTTTACCGATGCGCAAATTATTTTTCAATGCATACATTCTTCCCCATATTGATTACTGCTGCACTATATGGGGGAATTGCAATGTAGAACTTATAAATCGTATCATATGTTTTCAGAAAAGAGCAGCCCGTCTAATCCTTGACAAAAATTATGAAACTCCATCACAACAACTCTTTAAAGAACTCAACTGGATGACATTCGATCAAAGAATTAAATTCAAAAAGGCAATACTTATGTTTAAAACAATGCACAATGCTGCCCCAAGTTATCTCAACAATCAATTCACATTAGTTTCTGATATACATTCAAAATGCTTGCGCTCAAAAACTTCCCTTTCTTTGTATGTACCCAAACCAAAACATGAAATTTATCGGAAATCGTTCTCATATTCAGGTGCTGTTATTTGGAATTCTCTCCCAGATTTTGTCAAATATTCAACAAATATACTTTATTTCAAGAAAAACTATTTAAAGTATGAATTCAGTACACCATTTTCGAAGTACCACTCCCAACAATGTTAGTATTTATCGATATTTGATCTCAGTTTTTTGTTCTCTATGTTATTATTCATCTTGTTTCATTTCATATTTCTTCAATTCATTTGTTGTCTTGTATATATTGTCAATGTATATAATAGAGGAACACAGGGAGGATTGGGCTCTGTCCCAACTGTGTTTTCCTCTTTAAATAAAGTTATTATTATTATTATTATTATTATTATTATTATTATTATTATTATTATAACTTCAATAAACGAGGAGACAAAGATGGATCAAGTTAGGAAAGATTTGCAAAGCTTCAGCTTTTCTAGAGTGCCACGAATGTTTGCGTCTCCTTCGAGAGAGAATCGAAAACCATCGCTGCACCGAAGGCTGTACAATGACAATAACTCTTGTCGTATGCTGCTTTAGTAAACGCATGTTAAACATGAGATTGGTGCTTCCTAGAAGCTGGCTTGATCCCCCATAGAAAACTACAATTCCACGGGCCGTTCGAAGACCTTTTGGTTTCTCGTTTTTTAATGGTTTGTGGTCACGTTTTATATTAATCATATTATAAAACTTACGATCTCTTTTCATCTCTACATTTTGTTTAGTGTGTTGGCTGTTTTTAACGTGACTATTCCTTATCTTTTATTCGTGATCAAAAGCAATTTGATGATTAAACAATTTCACAAATAACGAAGATTTCAGAGCGATAATTGCATTCTGAAATCCAAAGTCTAGATGTTCATCACAAATGAACTAGTTTTCAATCATTGAATATATGCATGAAAAATTCCTGCACTTTTCATCAACATGTGTATAGTTTCTCGGGAGATTTTCCACTTTGAAAAGGAAATTTATTGACATCCTATTCCCATGCACACTATATTCACAAACATAGATATTGGGCATCCAAATACAGCGGATTCATATTGAAGTATACAGATCATGCCTGAATTTTGCATATTGATATTGCGTGAGTACATCACATTAATGTAATTGTTCAAGCAAATTAATCATAAGAATTTCAATCAAATATTTAGGAATATTATATTCATGGTTAAAATTGAAACAATGCCATTATGTGCCTGAATAATTCATTTGATCTGCTGATAGTATCAAGTTCATCACGTTTATGAGGCTGGTGATTTCTTGATAAACAGACTGAAAATTACACGGATATTTCGAATATGAATATTCTGAAAAACGAGTTATTCGCGACTGAGCTATCATTGCATCGCTGTCTTCGTTAGAAGTGAAAGCGATTTGTTGATATTTCGTTGGAAAATGATGAATGCTAGACATCGTTTTTATTTTTAAAAACCTAAAATTCATCCAATATCGAAAGTTAGTAAATTAGCTTTGATTCTTAGATCTGCATAAAATTATAGAAATAAGTTTAAAGGTGATTTCTGAAATTCGAATGCTCAAACTGTACATAAGTAGAAGTAATTATGCAAAATTCAGTTAGAACTGTTTTAGATCTCATAAAAATCATAATTTTGATATTGATGCTTCAATGTGCATCATTCTCTGATGAAGAAGCTCTGTCTTTCTCGGAAAAGTTTCTTAAATATCGTGCCGGAAGATACATCAACGTCACTTATTTGATGGAAGAATACTCAAAGATATGCCCGCTGAGGTACAGCTGTGATGTAAATTTTACGAGCAATTTGCTTTATAAACAATCGACGGAGAAATTTCCAGGTACGTATATGTAAGCCTCTTTTTATAACCATTTCAAAAATATATTCGCACTATTTCATGCTAAAGATATTTAAATCGTGGGTTTCTTAAAGGTCCTTGTCCTTCTCACTCAAATAAAAGATTATTTTTTGAATTTAAACACTTTATCATGAATGAAGGGATGTGCGCTACATTTTGTCAAGCTTTGCATTTTTTTCCGTGCTTATTTTGGAAACATGTTCTAAAACATGTCGTTATTTCAGTTCTCCATATGTAATTTCACCCATCCATGTATATGGAAGTAAATTGATGGTGTTTTTTTTTTCTTAAATGAAATAGATTAAAGGGGAACTCTGAAGATCCTCTACCACGACAAATAAGAAAATACTGAAGGCTCGGTTTGATTAAGTCTGTTCATGGGCAGTAATGGAAATGTTTGTTACTGCCCGCGCCGCCTAGCCCTGGGTTGAGCACAACTCAATATTTACACGAATCAACATTACAATTTTGATCCATCCCAAACAATGGTATGCATATGGTGGTGAACATGGAACCTTAAATGTGAAAGTTTGCACGCAACTGTGCTAAGATTTTGTAATTCACAGAATTTATGTTTACGATTGTCTAGGTATTATATTGCTACTTGTGTTAAAATAATTAACATTTTAAGTATTCGCTCTCACCTAGTTTGCTTTTACCATTTCAGAATGTCCCATGTGTTCATGTGAACCGACATGTATTAGTTTTGGTAACTGTTGCCCTGGGGTTCACTTCGGGTATGTAGAACATGAGTGTAAAAGCATTCAGAAGTATCCAAATGAGCATCAGATAAAGCGTTACCTTGTTAGTGACTGCCCTGGCTATTTCTCAGATATAACAAAGGCTAGAAAATGTGAAACGGATTTCCATCCATGTATTTCTAAAGATTCACATTTGATGTATAAGAACAGATTCTGTGCCGAGTGTAACATAGAGGTCGCATGCGTTGACTGGAAACTCAATGTAAAATGTATCAATTTTAAAGACTTTGAGAAGGAAACGTCTATTGCAAAATCCTTGATTGAAATTAAGCTGGCTCTAGATAAAAATAACTGCACAGTCCTTTTTGAACCACCAGATGGCATTCTAGAAAGTCTGGGTGAAACATGCGAAAACAAAGATGATGTCAACAAATCCCTTATACAAGCATGTAATATCACAGGGCTGTGGAAAGAGAATAATCCTGACATAGAATGGGCATGTCGACATTTCATCGTTCCGTATAAGGAATTCATTAACATATTCTGTTACATTTGTAACCCAAGCAAAGCATCTGAACAATATCTTTTTCGGAGTGAAAATCCTGCTTTAGTAAATAATAACAATTCTGATGATAAAGAAATGCTTGAAATTTGTAAAGCATGTAATAGAATACCAGAAAGTAAACGATTAGGTATACATAACAACGTGTTCTGCTATAAATGCAACAAAATTCAACAAAATGGAATCTTTGCTGAAGGCAATGTTCGCATTGCTAATATTTCAGAAGCGGTGAATTCAAACTTGTTTTCGACTCTTTCGTTATCAATCACTTTTTCAGAACATAATACCATATTGGACGATTTCTCGCAGTTTGTAGACATGAATTTCAAACAAATATTTGATATTGCACGTGAAAATCAGCAGCCATCTAAATACAAACGGTTACAATTTAGCTCAGAAAACCAAGAAACGATTGCCAAATATTATGAAGAAGTCTGTGGCAATGACAACTCATGTTCAGAACTGTTTGTTGAAGAAGGAAAACCGAATTACAGATATGGGAATCCCGTTTGTGGAAAGTGTGAATGTGAAAACCAGTGTGTTGAAACGTTTAACTGCTGTCCGAACCTGGTATTTCGGATCATGCCATATTCGTGTATGAAAGGTGACAATTTCTTTACTCTGGAAAAGTCTTTTGAAAGACTGAGCAGTGATATAGTTCAAGAAATTGTTGGAATTGATCAATCATATACAGTAATTGATAAATGCATGAATACTGTGGATGATAAGGATCTGTCTTTGAATTGTTCCGATCCGAATCCTAATTTGGACATTTTACATAAAATACCAGTAAGTTCCGATCGAAACATTACATACAAAAATATATTTTGTTACCAATGTAACAAGAAAGGTAACTACTCTGGGCTGCGTCTTTCATTTCTAGTATCTTGCTCTACATTTATAGAACATGAACTGTACGTGTCAATGAAAGATCTGCTTCGTGACATTAGGCTGTATTGTAACAAGGTTACATTTGTACCGACGAACAACTTGAAATGTGCTGTTAAATATGATGAGAGGAAAGCAAAGCAAGCAACTGGAATCAAATATGTTCGAAATAAAGATATGACGCCAAATACCCCGCGAGAAATAACAGAAGGTTTGACACTTGCTATAAATGATACAGAGAGTATAACACACCCAAAAATAGTGTATACGAAATGTAATCAGACAGGTTACTGGCTTAAAGAAGACGGTTTGGTAAGGGAAATTTGTGAAAGTAGTTCTTCAGAGATGTTATATCTGCAGGAATATCGCCCTTACAATAAAGTTTACAAAAATTTCGCCTGCTTTTTGTGTAATCCTGAAATAGATAAACTTTATTTTAACGACAATGAAACTGTTGAAGAATGTTTCCAGAATGTATCTGGTTCTTGGTTCACACCAAATGAGCAGCTGGATATTCTATGTAACATGACAGAGGTTAATAGACGGTGGTTACCGTATAAGAATCTCTATTGTTCTGAATGTAATCAACCACCATGGCAAAAGGTATGTTGTCTTTTTTTATTATTGAATATCTCCGTTCCCTACTTACTTTAAACACTTAATATGCCTTAAAATGTGATACACAGTATATTAGTAATGTTGCACAAAGTATATTTAAGCACATCAGAAAATAGTGAGCGATTGCATAGTTGTTTCGTTTGAACAAAGACCTGTATATATAAATAGGTCTTTGGTTTGAAAAGTTGCGAGTTTTTCGTGATTTTAGATTTCAAATGATAATTATAATACATTTATTTACGATTACCATAAAACCATTCAGGACAATTCACAATTCATTTTTGCAAAATGTTTTCTTACATGAATACAATAAAACAGAACCGTCAACTTGCTTAGCTATCTTCTCTATAATTGCAGATCAATGTCATACCTCACATATCCATTTGGTTGCCTGCAGTTCCATTGATATACATATTTTCGTTGTCAGTGGAAGATTTTGAGCATCTTGATTACATCGAAGAAACAGAAATAATACCAGAATGTGATGGTGGAACATACGACCATACCTTGGTAAAATGTATTTTTCTTTAGAACCTGTCGTTCGTTGTATATATATTTAATTAATTATAGGGTAACTGTTGTAACCTTGTTTTGTTTGATGATTTTTTTCTTGTGATGGAGTAAAGAATTAATTCCGTTAAAAGCTATTTAAAAATCGCAGATGCAGCCTATTTAATGTGATGAAGGGGGTAGAATATAAACTTTATATTAAAACTAATATTTTAAGCATATCCGTCTTCTTTATTTTTAATATTGATAAAAGAAGCCTTTGTTTCGACTAATAATTTAAAATTGAAATATGTCTCTGCTTTTCACTTTTCAGAAACGGTGTCGAAATTTGTATTGCAAAGATGGCCACCAACTCTTGAATAGTTCTTGCAGTCCAGTGCTAAAGTCAGCATCATATCGCGAATATGAAATTTCAATATTCCTTCAACCAGCTACATCCGATTTTTCAAACAATACGGAGATAAATGAAGATTCGCCGAAAGTTGTTTCTCTTCTAAACCTTTGTTCAAGTATTCTTAACGACATTCTTGTTGAATTTAGTGATGGCACGGAACACTATATCTTAGAAGAACTATGTATCCCGTCCGCGCCTTGTCTATTTTTTATAGATGAAACAACCACTGGACCATTCTTTGATTTAGCGAGAACTGAGCAAATAACGGCCCGATTCAAGATTTTGATAGTGTATAGTGATGATATTTTAACTGTTGAAGCTGCACTAGTTCATGCCTTGAACCGGAACTTCACCTTAAATGTCACCGCTGGAAATATTTCAGTACTAGAGGTGCTTACATCTAGGACTTTTCATGATAATGAAGGGGGACAGTTCATGCCCATGTTTTGTGTTCATGTTACAGGTTTTTATGACAGTATGATTCTTTCGAAATTATCGGATCGCGATTTTTTCTACCCTCAAATCAAAGTTGACCGATTTCTGCTTTGTGCTTACGTAAGGCTGGATCTAAATGACATTTGTTTAAGTCCTAACACCAGTGACATAACTGTAAAGAACACAAATGTAACATTTACCACAGAGGAGTACCAGCGAGAAGGTAATGAAACAATCAAAATATGTGTGAATGAGTTTGAAAAGAAAACTTATCAGCCGTCTATGATTGAAATGGTACCTTTCACACCGGAAGTTAAGAAAGCATTAATAATTTTTAGTCTTGCTTGCACAATTCTGTCTTTAACTTGTCTTGTTCTAACATTTGTCACTTACTGCGTCTTGTCTCCACTTCGAACAGTTCCTGGTAAAAACATCATGGTCCTCTGTTTATACCTTTTCTTCTCTCAAGCATTACTTCAATTTGGATTAAATCAGGACAACCAGGAAATAGCTTGTGTCGTGATCGGCGCTTGTATTCATTTGTTTACGCTAGGCTCTTTTTGCGTAATGAATGTCTGCTCATTTCACACATTTCTGACTTTCTGTCACTTCCAGTTTTCTGTTAAACACTTTAAGCATCACATGTTTGTCAAGTACCTGATTTATGAAATATCAGTGCCGCTCTTTTTTGTTGGTACAACCATGTGTGTAAGCTTACTGAGGTCGAAGGGGGTAGATTTTGGCTACGGAAAGTTCTACTGTTTCATATCAGACTTTTACTTATTCCTTTTTACTTTTGTCGCTCCAGTTTGTCTCATCATTATTTCTAATATTGTCTTCTTTTCTCTCGCCTTCCACAAAATAAGAACATCCCCGAAGATAAGAAGTACCAAGGAGAGAAATAACTTCTTCATTTGTCTGAAATTGTTTGCTTTAATTGGCATCACTTGGCCGTTGATGATCGTCGACAACATCCTTAAAAATACTTGGTTTTCTTTCTTCGTCTCGGGGTTGAACTCATTACAGGGAGCCTTTATTCTTTTCTCCTTTGCCATTAATAAGAATGTTGTCGGGATGATTATTTCTACCTTGATGAAGAAACTTGGCGGGAAAGAAACGGCCACAGGAAATGTGGGATTTCAGGGTAGGAGTAAGACATAAAAAGCAATTGCTTAATTGAAAATCAGATTAGAATTTTATTCTTGACTTCATTCATTTGGTAATGTAAATTACAATTAGAATTGTCAAGTGTAATCATTAAATTAAAAGAATTTCAAAACTAAAATGGTTTTCCTTTTCATGCAATCGAATTATTGTTAAATTAAAATATATGTGTGTGAATGTTTGCGGGTGGTCTATATCGACATTCAGAGCTGAAATCAACTGCACTAACATCTGCTAGTTTTCTTTAACATATAAAGTAGATTGATTTACTTGATGAGTTCAAATCCACCAACAAACCGAAGCTGCATTACATTAACATGCATGAAGATGTTTTATTCAGTGACCAATCGGTATACAACATCACGAATGGATAAATCGTATACTCTATTCCAAAAGAAAGTGTGCACTTTGTTTTCGATGGTTTTTCATTTACAGCTTTTCTAAATCCCTAAATATTTGACATCAAAATTGGGATTAGATCGTTTAAATTCTACAGTAAAACTATGATTCAATTTTGATACCACATATTGCTTTTGGAATACAGTATAGAAACGATTGCATGATCAATTCTTTACCCTTACAGATATCACAATGTGCACAAGACATACATCATCGTGCCGTCAAAGCAAACTATATGTTATAAGCTTCTTACACATAAATTAAAAGATAAAAACAGAACTTTGGAACGCTGCCTTGTCCCGGGCTGAATTTGAATTCACCTGTTTTATAAGTATTAAAATTGATCAAATTAAGTTCAAGTAAGGACAGCAGATTCATGCAAAGAGCCGACAAAGGTCACCACTGTTGTAGTCTTTCACAACCCTTTAGAGTGATAAAATACTAGAATTGCCATAACATCAAAAAAGGTTTACTTCGCAACCATCGTAAATACAAAAGTAGACTACTTAAGGCAACTGTGGGATTTCTACGAGCATACATTGATTTACTTACTTGTTTGTTATTTAAAATTACATTCATTGTGATTACTCGTTTTCTTTTCCCTTTTTTATTAACATTAATGAAAAAGTGAAATATGCATATCAGGAATCGCCACACTCACAAAACACAGCCTCCCCACGCAGCGAATGAGAAGAGAAAAAACGAGAGCATGTTGTTATAAGTATCTCAATTCAAATAAGACGCCACAAACAATTAACGAAAAAGAGAACCCTTGGTGTTACCGCCTTGGAACGGTCAGTGGCAAAACAAATTGCCATAAGGGGTTTAAACCTGATGAGATGTTTGTAACCGATACGCCTTTTATTCAAAGGTATTCCAGGAAAATTGTTTTCTCCGAACATGATATTTCTGATGTATAAACTTCACATTGGAATATGGGAATCAAGAGCCTTATAGGTTGATACCATTTTTACAGAGAACGAAGATACGCTTTTGATAAGACCAAATTTTGTGGGTTTTCTTTTGTTTTTGTTACAACAACAACCGACTATTTCAGTCATAACCCAAAAATGACCTTAATTGCTTAACTTCGTTTTATGTGTGTTCATGCACTTCTTTGCAAAATTGTCGAGTAGGCGGGTTGGTTGGAATTATTGAGAACCTGGTGGGCAATTGTGAGGTTGGTGCAACCTAAAAACTGGCTTTAAGGTTAAGTGATTTGCCACTTACCATTCCAATGTAGAATCTCTCTCTCTTTCTCTGAATTAATCAAGCTTCGACCTTATCGAACCAGCCCAGTTATGCAGCGGCAGCCACATAGTATAAACTGCACCACCGATAGATGATCAAAGAGATTCGGAAGTAACGCTGATATACGTGGATGCAACTCAATGAATAAAATGTAGATGATAGTGTGGACAGCCATGGGTGGAGAGGCCCAGATATCGGCAAGTAATTATACAGTCGTTGACACTACCGGTCCATCAATACAACTTTCATCAACAACCTGAAACACGAAGTCTTGTTTTTTTTATTTTGTTTTATTGTTTTTGTTATTGTTTTTTTTTTGGTTGGGGGATGGGTAGGAGGTGTTGTTGTTTGTAAACATATCGAGGTCATCTACTAAGGCAACACCAATTCCATGCTACTAGCAACTCCTGAAAATCCAAATAGTATTGAAACTCAGCATCACTTTCGTGCAGTTGGCAGAGGTTAAAATCATCGAATCTGAAATTCTCAATTAACCAACTTCCAACCAAAAGCTCTCCAAAATCAATGTTTTGATTCATCTAATGTACCGGAGATTAAAATAATTAATAGCTGACTGATTTTCCACAAAATTTATCCAACAACATGCAACTAGCTTACTGTTGTTGTTGTTGTTGTTGTTGTTTTCAATAACTTTTAAGAAAATTTCTACAGATTACTCTGAAAACAAAAAAAAAACATGTATTTATACTATTTTAGACAACTTATTTCACAATTTCTACATAGTCCGTTCGCATGTTTCGCCTTTAAGACTATTAATGTGGCAGTTTGAATTGTAGGCTAATACGTCAGCGAAATATTTAAAGAAAACGCAAAAAAAGTTTTGTCGGAGATTAGTAACTTTCTCTGCAAACAGACCTGAAAAAAGTATCATGAGCTGCGTGCAAAACATTTGTAACTGTGCATGAACAAAGAAGACAGTTACAACTGTTTAGCACTCAACCCAAGATTTACAGCTACATGTATGCAATAGGCGGTAACTTATAACATATTCCTAACCCGGGTTAACGTTAACACATGTTAAAACGATATCAGGACATCTCGATCCCGTGCCTGATTTGAAGACACCTCGACCCTACATGGTTGGACACCTCGGACCCCCTACTTTGTAAATCATACGGTAGACTTGTTATAATATTATCATGAATTTCACGTTCAAATTTATTTTTGAACTAGTTAATATATAGGTTTGGTATTATAATACAATTAAGATACATCATTTTCACCTTTTGGTGAAAAATCAAACCAACTTTAAAACTGCAGATGAGAACAGGAAAAAGATTGAGTATTTTAAAGACCTACCCTAAAAGTATAGCTCTGTGTCGGCGGCAAGCTGCAGGTCGGCGTACACTATTGCGTTTCCCTATATGTTCTATATAGACTCTTCGGAGTCTCCTTGATTAATTAACTCTTAGGCAATATCGGGAGTGGTCTTTTTAGGAAGCTTGAATATAAATCTGCATGAAACCATACATTCCATGCCACAATGACCATAAGTTTCTGCCTCAAATTATACTTTAAAGACTACCACCCTTGTCCGCTAAATTGCATAAATTTACTTTTGGCTAACCTGCTCATAATATATTATATTAAAAGTATTTTTATTTTGAACCCAAATGTTTTGGATAATGTTTTTTCGTTCCAACAGCTGCAGAAATACAAAATTTCGAATTAGACGAATGCCTTTGGCTTATCAGCGGAGCAAGCTACGTAGCGTGGCGGAGATCACCAAAGTTGGCCGATTGCAGCTCGACGCTTTTGATTGGTTCGTGGCTTTCCCGGAATATCAAAACGAGGCATGCAACATATTTTGATATGTGAAAATCAACAATTATAAAAATCGCAGCTCATTCGGTCAGTAAACGTGTAATTTCATGATAGATATAGATATAACCATTCAGTATCCATGTAATTCGCATGATGGCAATGTTGATCTCGTTTCATCAGTTGATGAAACAATGAATTTCACAGACCTCTACCCCACCCACACAGTTTTTCTTTAGAAGAGTTCTTGCTACACAAGTTAAACCACTAGGACATAAATCCAATGTGTAAATAGATATTAAATAGAAATGTGCATGTCCCCTTTACACATTTGGAAATAAAATGGCCCCCTAGGCAATGCAAGATGAGATCAGATACCCGTTTCTTGAGCCAAAAGTGAAAGGAACTCTGTGTGTTTACCTGTTTACTGTAAAATATAGGAAATAATTTGCTTCCGCTTCATATGTTTCTGTAAATATATTGAGTAGTGCTCAACCCTGGGCTAGGTGGCATGGACATTAATCTGCATTCCCACGACTGCCCTCAAACAGGCTCATTCAAACAGAGCCTGCAGTATTTGATATAATGTCATCAAATACTTTTATATTAAAGTATATCTGTTCCATCTGATATTATTATTTGATAATCTCTGTAAGAAATATTGACAATACTTAAAAGCATTGTCTAGTCATCCATTGAGATTCAGTAACTAGATTGTTCACAAGAACAGTCCAGAGAGTTGGTAGAGGCAGTCTTTGGGTGAAATAAGTAGCCTCTACTAGGACTCAGACTGTTGACCCTGCTTGATTCAAATGCTCCTACTTTCCTCCCATTTGTATGAGACATTTCCAATGACTTGGAAAATGACATATCTGCAAAAACCTTCCTATGTTCTCAATTGATTATCCCAGCAAATGCTTTGCCGAATGGACTTTCAAGGGTAAGTTGCCCTGCCTAACAAGGCCAGGCAGTTGTGGGGTGAAATGAGTGGCCTAGACTAGGTTTGAACCTTAGACCCCAGGCTTACCTTGCTGGCTCTCTACCAGTACCAATTAAGCTATAAAGCTGTCTGATTTGAATACTACTGTACATTCTTACTCACTTACTTGAGACAGTTGCAATTTACTTGACAAATTTCTGCAAGGGAGCTATCCTGCTGACCCTTGCGTAAGTGTTGGTGTCCATTAAAAAAGTATGCACTTTTGTCCATACCTTTGAAACTACTTGAGATATCACCTTGAAACTTGGAATATATTTTCACCATCGAAATCATTACCAACAAGACTCCTAACTCTGATATCAATGTTTTTCAGATTTTGTTTTTACCAAAAATATGCAATTGGCCTATAACTTTGAAACTATTTGAGATATAACATTAAAACTTGGAATATATATTCACCATCAGAATCTACATCATTATCAACAAGACCCATAACTCTGCTAGAAATATATTTCCCTGTTTTTACTTAGATTTGCATTTTGCATAAACCAAAATAATTGCACTTGGTTAATAACTTTGAAACTACATGAAATATCAACTTTAAACTTGGAATATGACATTCACATTCACGATCTTCACCATAACCATCAAGATCTACAACTCTGGTTCCATAACTTAAAATTATGCCACTTTTTCAGTTAGATTGTGTTTGAAATTTTGTATGCACTTGACCCATATATAACTTTCAAATTAATACAGATATCAACTTTATTCTTGAAGTTCCTTTACATTATTATACAGTGAAACCTGCCTTAGCAGCCACCTGGGAATAGCAACCACCTGTGTTAAACAGCCAGTTTGAATATGACATAAACTGACATTTTGTTCTAACTTTATACTGTCTTTAACAGCCATCTGTCTTCAGCAGCCACTTTTTGATACTCCCTTGGGTGGCTGCTAAAGACAGGTTTGACTGTATCTACATCACGTTAAGCAAGACCTACAATATTTTTTAATTTATGCCTCATTCAGGTTGTGTTAAAGTTTTTATTCTGTAACACTTTTTAAGTGATTTATATTGAACAAAAAATTATGTCCCCTTTCATAAATTACAAACAAGTTTTCAAAGTTCATACTGATTCCCCTTTTCAGTTTAATATTAATGGTATATTGAATAATTATTTCTGTAACATAAAATTAATTTCCTCATCATTCACATGTTAATTTTATTCCTGTTTGTACATGAATGTTTGGCTATATTTTTTGTTTCTTTAATCTTCAAATTGAATTTTTTTCAATCAAATCGAAAGTCTAGCATGCTCTCTCTTCTGACAGCTCTTGTTGTACTTGGATTTGGTCGTGAAAACATAATGTTGTCTAAATCTTTGCAATTTCTTAATATTTCCTTATCAAACTTTTAAACAATGTTGCTTATGACATCAAGGTCATGATGGTTTCAAATTCTTTAGGTCAAGGTCACATTTGATGGAGTTATGCCCATTTTTGTACTTGGATTTAGTCATGAAAACTTAACATTGGCTATAACTTTGCAATTGCTTGATATTTCTTTAACATCAAACTTTCGATTTATATTGTTAATGACAACACAGTTGTGATGATTCCAAATTCTTCTGGTCAAGGTCACATTTGACGGAGTTATGGCCATTTTGTACTTGGATTTTGTCATGAAAACTAAACATTGGCTATAACTTTGCCATTTCTTGATATTTCTTTAACATCAAACTTTTGATGCCCAATTCTTTTGGTCAAGGACACATTTGATGGAGTAGTGCCTCTTTTGTACTTTGATTTTTATTCTGACAAAGTACCAGAGGGCCATGCAAAGTGAACAACCCTTGCAAAACTTGGTGTATATTTAGAAAGCAATGTAAAATTATGCACAGCCTTTTATTTTTCACCAAAGTTTAGAGGTCAGGGGTGACTTGATCCTGCAATAATTAAAAAGAATAGTCAAGATATTTTCTTTGAAACTTGGTTGGCATTTAAAAAGCAAATTGAGAATTATAAAGGGCCTAAATTTTTCAAAGAGGTCAAAAATCATGTGACTGTTACTAAAAAATAGAAAACTTTTGATCTTGGAACTTTGACCTTAATGCTTCAGTAACTCAAAAAGAAATTGCAAATTTTTCTTTGAAATTTGGTATTTATTTAAACGTCAATTTGAGAATTATAGGAGACTTTTTATTTTTCACCAGCGGTCTAAAGTTAGGTGAGTGTTACTAACTATAGAAAAAACGAAATGCTTCAATAACTCGAAAAGTACTTGAGAAAAGCTCTTTTCTTGAAGCTTTGTATACATTTAAACAGCAATGTCACAGTGTACACTCGAAAGTCCGACCCTACTTCCGATAGCGCTGACTATACACATAGCCATCAAGAAGGAGCTGGTTAAAGCAGGTAAGAAATTGAATAAAGAGTAATTATTTAATTCTTTTACTTTAAATACTTAGACTATCAAGAAATAGAGTGCGTCGAGTTATAAAATGAACGTGATACACCATTAACTTCGAGAAAATATGATCGATCACAAAAATTTAAAAAAAAATGTCAATCGTGTCACTTCATACGTCCATATCAAAGCTTTATTTACATTGTTTGGCCGAAATTCGTTTTACTATGTGAAGTGTATTCATTACTGTATCACTTCATGTAGTTAAATCTTGTCCCAACCCACTAGTTTTCGAAAAACTCGAATTTTAGTTAGCACTGGTAGTGTGACAAGATGGTACGGCTACTAGCCAGTTGACAGTCCGGCTACTAGCGTTTTCTTCTAAAAAATGGTACGGCTACTAGTCGTCCCCGAATCATTCAGTGGTCTGAGAAATAAGCATTAATGGCGAATTTATTTAATGAAATTATATGTATACAAGAGACCTTTGATGCGTAGCTAGAAAGGGTCGCCGCAGAAATCATTGGATATTTACTATACAAGTTACAATGGGATGCAATGGAAATAAACGATGGCACTGAATTGTAAACTATTAAATGGCTTGACAATCTCACAGCCTTAATGAAAATTGCTTAAAATTCCATTGACTACATCGTTTATTGACGCAAAACCTTGAAAGATGTTGTAACGCAAAAAAATGTCTGATTGGTAAGAGGAAACCATGGGCTGAACATCGGAATTGGATTTAAGACAATGTTTGCGCGACACTAGAACTCATTGGGGTGAACATTTGTGTGGTTTTACAGAAATTCCTCCATTCATATAGGAGAATGGTCCGACAAATCCGCACGCACATACAACGAACCGCCAAAAGTGGCGACTAAGTCGAGCTAACCGCAAGCGCGCTCGACAAAAATATGTTTTAGCCAATCTATAAAAGATTTGTATCAGTTGCAACCATTTGCAGACACTTTTTGCAAACCACTCAGAAGCCCAAATCACCATGTACAAAAGCACTTCTTACAATCAACAAAACTCTTGCGTGTGTGTGTGCGTGCTTGTATGGGGGAATAGGCTATACGATCCTGGGGAAATGCGTTTGTGCTTCTAGAGTAAGTCGAGTTGATTAAGGAGTTATCTTGCATCGTTGGTGCGTAAAATGGAAATAATTATGCAACACAAATTTTTACCAATTCATTTCAATGTGGAGTAACTATACACGAGTTTTGTCGTCGCTTTCAAGATTTGTTAACATTTCACCAGAAACCAAATATCAAATATGTACTTTCTTTGCAGTATGTTTCAAAATGCGACTGTTCTGCTGAAGCGTCTATTTTGTACGTATATGGGCGGATTTTTTAAATATGATTTACGAAAATAGAGAAGTCCAATGTATATTTGTAATGGGGATTGCGGCATACTGCTACAGAGATAATAGGCGATGAAAATTATCAAATTATTTCATTTTTAGCCTATATTCAAACTATTTTAGAGATATTTAATAATAATTTATAATATGATGTCAGAACAACTAAATTGATGAAAAAGATTATTTAGTCAACCTAAGTAGCCATAAAGACTGCTAGTAGCCGGACCATTTGTTTTTTAGTCTTTGCTAGTAGCCGTACCATCTTGTCACACTACCAGTGCAAATGAAAATTCGAGTTTTTCGAAAACTAGCGGGTTGGGACAAGATTTAAATACATGAAGTGATACAGTAATGAATACACTTCACATAGTAAAACGAATTTCGGCCAAACAATGTAAATAAAGCTTTGAAATGGACGTTTGAAGTGACATGATTGACATTTTTTTGTAAATTTTGGTGATCGATCGTATCTTTGTGTCGCCCTTTCGAAGAAACGGCGATACATAGGGATCGCTTTGTCCGTCCGTCCGTCCGTCATGAAAACTTAACGTTGGCTATAACTTTGCCATTTCTTAATATTTTTTCATCAAACTTACAAATTAAATTGCTTATAACAACACGCTCGAGATGATGCCAAATTCTCAAGGTCAAGGTCACATTTGATGGAGTTATGCCCCTTTTTGTACTTGGATTTTTACACGAAAACTTAACGTTGGCTATAATTTTGTCATTTCTTAATATTTTTTCATCAAACTTTCAAATTATATTGCTTATGACAACACGCTCCAGATGATGCCAAATTCTCAAGGTCAAGGTCACATTTAATGGAGTTATGCCCCTTTTTGTACTTGGATTTTTACACGAAAACTTAACGTTGGCTATAACTTTGTCATTTCTTAATATTTTTACATCAAACTTTCAAATTATATTGCTTATGACAACACGCTCATGATGATGCCAAATTCTTTGATGGAGTTATGCCCCTTTTTATACTTGCATTTTTATTCCGACATAGCACCAGAGGGCGACACAAGTGTTCATCTGAACACCCGTCTAGTTTCAAAGTTAACGTCGTATCAGGTTCATTTTATAACTCGACGCACTCCATTTCTTGCTAGTCTAAGTATTTAAAGTAAAAGAATTTAATAATTACTCTTTATTCAATTTCTTACCCGCTTTTTAACAAGCTCCTTCGTGATGGCTATGTGAATAGTCAGCGCTATCTGAAGTAGGGTCGGACTTTCGAGTGTACACTGTGAATGTGAGAATTATAAACCACCATTTATTTTTTCACCAGAAGTTTTTCTAAACTCAAACCAACAAAATAAATCTTATGGTGGGGAGATGGAATACAAAACCCCTCCCCTTCCCCACTGGCACCCCCACACAAAAACATTTCTTTTTCTTGTTTTATGAATTTAAGCTTAAACAAACAAAAAGATTTTTGGGGTTGGGGAGTACCCCATCCAAAGGGGACTATAGGTTAATCCTGTCTGTCTGTCCGTCCTGAACTCTGTCAGTCTGTCTGCAAAAACATATTTTTGCATTTACTCAAAAAGTACTCATTCAAGATTGTCTTTTATAAACACATATTACTATTGCTTGTGACTTTAATGTCTTGTAATAACAGGACAGTAACTGTTGTTCCTTTAAAAAAATCTAGACAATGAAATATAAATAACAATTTTTTTTATTTTTAGATAAAAAAGATGGCCGGAAGAATACCATTATCTGAGCGCTTCCAGCACATTAAACCAATTCAAGTTGATAGCACAGAGAGTGATACAGAAATTTCTGATGTAGAACTTTTCCCATCACTGAGTGAAACCAGATTTAAATACTCAAATCCAAGCCCTATCATGTTTAGGTTCAACAGGGATAGCTTTTCATTAGCTTGCCATGAGAGCAGTGATGATGAGGATTCAGATAGTGAACTTGAAATGAATCCAGCATGGGTAGAT
Organism: Corbicula japonica; assembly: GCA_038501625.1. NCBI lineage: Eukaryota > Metazoa > Mollusca > Bivalvia > Venerida > Cyrenidae > Corbicula > Corbicula japonica. The sequence goes on from JAZAYU010000009.1 coordinate 9,635,443, forward strand.
CACTTCAGAAAAGTTCTTGAGAAATGCAGAAAAAGAAAATGTAGTCATGCAGAAGGGAAAGGTTTGTCAATATTTAATAATATTCCACATCCACAGGCAAATTTGCCTCTGCAGACGTTGAAATCAAGCCTAATCCAGTATGAACTGAGTCATGGTATTCTTTCAGAGGAGATTGATCAAGTGGAAACGGAAGACTTTGAAAGGAATGAAACCGGCTTTGATGTAGATACAGATCTTGAAAATGAAAATATAGATACAGATGAAAATAAAATAGTTGAAAATGAAAGTAATGAAAAAATTGTTAAGAACACAGAGATTAATGAATTCAATAGCAATGTCATTGGTTCATATGATGATAAGATTGTAGATATTAATGTGGAAATGTTAGAGAAGTTGAAGTCATTACCAACACAGTCAGAAAAGTTAAGAAACGATAAGTTTGAAGATACAAAGGAAGATTTGATCAGTTCTAAAATAAAAGAGGCCAACAGCAAAGAAAAAGAGGTGTATGCAAAGGAGAAAATAATTGTAGACGAAGATTTTGTTACAGAACCAATAGGAAAGCAAAGTTATGACGTTAATGAAAGAGCTCAAATGAAAGTATCTTTTGACAGTAAAGAAAACATTAATGAACATCTTCATACTGGAACACTAGTGCAGACTGAGAAAGTATCTTCAACAACTGATGAAAATAGATGCCTATTCCAATCAAACATAAATGACAATAACATGACAGAAAATCAAAATAAAGACAGTAATCTTTCTGAAACAAATAACATTGAGAGCAGTAATTTTACAGAAAAGTTCAGTAAGTATAAATCAGACCATGACTTAGAAAGCAAATCTGCAGTTGATGCCACTACAAGTGATTGTGAAATAAACTCTAGTAAAAATAATAAAACAGTTGCTCAGGTATCTAAAACTCCTTCAAAAACAATTAAGAACCAAACACAACAGTCCTGTAAAAATAAAAGTGATGGTGCAGATCAGCCTGAACAGTGTAAAATGTCCGAGTTAGTTACTGTGAAAGTAAACCCAGAAAGGAAAGCCAAAGCTGCACATACTGTTAAACCTAAGGAATCCAAAGTGGTAAAAAAGTTTGATATCAAACCAGCTTCCAGTTTTCCACTAGATGAATTGCTTCCACCTGCTCAGAAAAAGAATGAAACTAGAGATACAACATGTATTACTGGTTCATCACAAACTCTTAATGAAGAAAAACTGCATGACAACATTGAAAAGAATTCAGACCCTAATGTTCTCAGCCCGGTTGAAATTAATATTTTCCATGGAACAGTGTATAACAGCCCCCAGGAGGTATCTCCTTGCTTACATCCTCCACAAGAGTTTATATATGGAGATACAATACCATTGTTGCAAGATATAAACAGTCACCAAAATAATGTGTTACCATTTGTGCAAAATGAAAACAATTACTATACAAACATTAATAATGAAATTCCCTATGATTCCAGTATGGCAAATATAATATTAGCCCTTCAGAGTGGAAACCTTGAAGTTATGACTTTATTTCAAACAGCTTTACAGGAACAGATTGGCTCAAATTTAGAAGCACTTGCTTCAAAGGCTAGACAAGACAGTTTTTCCTTTGCCAGGAATGATTCCATGTCAAAACTTGCAGGATTCTACTCTGAAAGATCTGAGAGCCACAACGATCATCCAAACGAAACTGGTGACAATGAATCAAGCGAAAAATCTGATGAACTGTTCAATTTGTTTGTGAAGCAGTGTTCGGCACTTGTGAAAACAGAAGAAGATAAGAACAAGTTGAGGTCATTGGTTAAACTGCTGCAACAGGAAGGTGGCTTACAGTTATGCCACACTGGATTTACACCACCTAATTCAGAAGAAGAAGAAAATGAAATGACCTCTGAAACAGATAATTTGTCTAAAGGTGAATTAGAGATGTTTGAAGGGAGAACTTTACTTAAGGGTGGTGTGCAACCTAGACATATTCCTAAAACTACCTCTTGCAAAACTGGAAAAGACCGTCCTAAAGATCCAAGAACAATTCCAGTAGGTGCCAAAGTAAATGCTCTGGTAAAGTTGCCTCTGCCCAGTTTTGCTGTTGAACTCTATGGAGAAAAGAGAGTGAAGAAGATTTTACATCTGGACTGGGATGCACAATTTTCTCAACAAAAATCTCATGACATTACACCTAAAGTTATTGATCCTAGATTAGACACAAAATATAAGAGGATTGCAGTGAATTCCACTGAGTCTGATTATGAGGCAAAGTTGAAAGAAATAGCAGGTGTGGCAAAGAAAGTGCTTGGTCAGTTACAAGACTCTGGTCACCATTTTTCAGAAACTTCTGAGTTACCTTCCAAAAAGGTGAAACTTGATCAAGCTACAGATACACAAAAAGAAAAAGAAGATAAGGCATCCAAGCTTATGCAAGTACAAAGCAGTAAAACTAGAAAAAGTGAAAGCATTGAACAATCAGTTAAACCAGGCAATGACGAGATAGTGCCAGAGATGTCAAACATTTCAGTACTTATAACACCTGCAAAAGAAAATAAACACCTTCAAAGGGCATTTCCCTCCCAAGAAAGAAAGCCTGTATTACATGAAATAGGATTAGTTACTCCAAGTGCAAGCAGCTTACTCGAAAAGTTTGATGATAAATCAGTTCCAAGTACTTCGAAACTTGCAGATTTAGTCACACCATCAAAACCTTCAAAACCATCAGTTGGAATTGTGAAACCTATTCAGATACAACCACTTGTTAAAGAATTGAATTATAACCAAAATAAGTCTACAGTGGCTGACACACAACTAATTGGAATGGACCTCGATTCTGATCTTGAAGATGGAGAAATAGAAATTAATATTGGGCTTGATAGCTGCAAGAAAAAGAAAGTACATACTCCTTATAAATTAGACGAAAAAACTAAATTCCCAGTGGAAGAAAATAATGGCAAAACTAAATCCTATCCTCATGAAATAGTTAAAAGAAGCAAACACCTAAACTTCAGGCTTTCTAGTGTATCCAGTAGTGAAGAAGGTCAAATTGATAGTGATACCTTCTCAGAAAATAGTAGCACCTTTAACAGTAACTGTGAACAAAAGAATGAAAGAAAACATGAAAAACACAAGAGTAGAACAAAGCAAAGAAGACACTCTGAGAAGTCTAATTCTAGTAGAAGAGATCCATATCAATTACAGAGAAATGAAAGTAGTCCATCAGAAGCATGGAATAGGGACAGTTCAGAAGTAAAAAGGGTTGAACATGAAAGAAGTAGGTCTAAGAGACACAGATCTAACAGCAGAGACAGATCAAAAGTAAAACACTTATTTGAAAGTACTGGAAGAAGTGAAAAGATTAGGTTAAGAAGGCAGAATGCAAGGACTGAAATTAGGGAGAGATCTTCAAGCAATGAATCATGGGCTGAGGGTAGGGAAAGATCTTCTAACAGAAAACCAAAGACTAGGGATAAAGAAAGATCTGCTAGTAAGGAAGTACAGACTAATAGAAGGGAAAGATCTCGGAGTAGGGAAGCATGGTCTGATAACAAGGAAAGACCCTCAAGTAAAAGTTCTTGGACTGAAGACAGGGAAAGATCATCAATGAGGCCATCTTCGGGTGGGAGCAGGAACCGGTCCTCAAGCAGAGATTCAAGGTTTTCAGAAAAAGCACCAAGGAGTTCATATGAGGATCACCAAAGAAAAAGGCATCATACAACTAAAGATAATAGGTCTTCCCATAAGAATTATGAAGAAGAATATTCTGCAAAAAATAAAAGACCCCATAGTTTGGGTGACTTAGTAAGAAAGAGACAAAAAACGAATGAAACTAATACAAACCAAAGTCCTAGTATAAATTATGGGAACTTTTCAGGCAATTATTCTGTCACATCTCAGAAAAGCAGGCATTTTTCAGGCAGAAGAGAAGTAGAGATTTTTCGAGCAGGTGAAGCCGAGACAGAGTCTTTATTGAACATTCACATTGGTGGTAGATTAAATGACTCTGAAATTGAAATAATTGATATAAGTTCAAGTGATGATGATGATGATATATCGAAAGAATTTCATGAGAAATTTGGAAAAACAACATTAGGCAATGAAAACATTAGACAGAAAACTAAGCTGTCTTATAAAAGTGGCCTTCCTGCTACAAAAAAACCAAAGACACCAAGTTTAGTTGAAGCTGCAGATAAACCTTCAGAAAAAAGAATCAAGGAATTAGAAGAAGACATAAAGTTCTTGGAAAGTTTAAAGACAGGTGTCAGAGTTAACACAGGAGTCAAAGCTGATTCAGTCAAAGAAAAGGCTCGGAATGACCTTATATTGGGAAGTTTAAGCAACAAAGGTGATAGAAAACAACCATATCAAGTATGCACTTCAGAGTCTTCTGGTAAAGCAGTGCTGTCCAGCAGTACTGTTAATATTAATACATCATCAAAAAAAAGTGTGCTATCTTATAATGATATGTTACATCTTGCCGACTTGGAACAACTTTGATCATTTTTTATCATATCATTAACCCTTTCCTTGATATGTACGCATTTTTACGCATATGTGACCAGTGTAGATCCAGATCAGCTGGCACATCCGTGCCGTCTGATCAGGATCTGCACTGGTCGCATTTTGGTCAGAAATAACCTAATGAATCAAAAAGCGAACAGTTTAGATCCTGATCAGACGGCATGGACCGTGCCGGCTGATCTGGATCTAAACTGTTCGCCCTAGCAATAAAGGTGTAACTATACAGGAAAAGGTTAAGTTGGAATCCAGCCACAGTGTGTTTGTGTTCCCCACGACAGAATGATTGACACTGACACATGAGGATCACATTTTCTTTGTTTTTAAGTTTGCCTTTATCCTCTATACAAGGCACATTACAGTATAAGATGTTCCCATTCCTTGAAATGATGCATAATGAAGATGAAACTGGATTACTTGCTCCTTAAAATATGTCACTAATTCTCTGGGACCCTTTCCAAAAGAAGATGTGTACTATTGTAAAAATCATTTTCTATAGAGTTTCATGTCATCATACCTGTTCATTCTCTTAAACAAGTTCACGAGTTCATTATTGCTTTTGAGTTTAGAGGCTCAGTTATCCCTCCCAATTGATAGGCCCTTTATTACATGGGTGAACAGTTTAGATTCAGATCAGCTGGCACATAATATTTTATGCCATCTGATCTGGATCTGCACTGTACTTCGTGATCAGAAATAACCTAATGAATCTAAAAGCAAACATCATAGTTCCTGATCAGATGTAAGCTGTATGTCTGAAGTAAAATGTTCCGCAGAGTGATGTCTTTAATAGCTGCTTTACCTGTAACTTAAAGCTTACATAGTGTTCGTTTGATAATAGCTTTTGTTGTTTTCATGTATAATCAATATGTACATGTTCTTGTTATTTGGCTAATTCCAATACTTATGAAATCAAATATCTTATGCACACAGGAGTTAAAATATGAGTACTGTGAAGTCATTAATAGGGTACAAATTATTCCCTCCTTTGAAGAAGCCGGGGGTATATTGCTTGGCACAAGTTCGTCTGTCTGTTGGTCCGCCAGTCCATAACCAACCTTGTCAAATCAATAACTAGACAATGATTTGACAATCCCTCAGATGACCCCTATTGGTTTTAGGTATAAAGACAGGGTTACATTGACATTCAATAAAATAACAGCAGATTAGTATCCAATGCATGGGGCGGGGGGCATACATGTTTTACAAACATCTCTTGTTTCTTGTGGATTTGAAGGGCAGACCATTCCATAAATTTAAAACTACTATGAAATGTACAACTGAACTTAAAGGCCCTTAAGAAAATTTGAAATTCACAAGCTAAAATAAATATAAAAACAACAACATGAAAAAGCTGTTTAAGCATAAAACCACAAAATTTCATGCCCATGAATAAAAGTGCATCCACAGTACTCTGTTTATTATCAAGTCTGAAAAAATAAGTTGAACTGCTAGATATGAAATATTTTCTGAAATAAATCCACATGATATTTTTGTCTCAATAAAATTTTATTTAAATCTTAAATAAATCAACAAAGCAACATGTATGTATTTTGTATGGCATTACATTTCCCAAAATGGCAAATTTATTTTAGTAAATAAAACACCGTAATGCGAAATACTTAATATTCTTTTTAATCAACAAATTTTCATAGTAAAATTTAATGTCATCAGATGTTTAAAAAGTACATTGACTTATTTCTATTATTTTAAGTTGTTCTGTTAGATAGATTTAATTTTTTTTCATTTTTCTGGTAAAAATATAAAGGTGCATTTAATAGAGTTTTACAGTATGATTTAAAAATATAATTGTTATTTGTATGCATGTCTTGACATGTTTACTTTGTTAAATTTGCTTTGATTGTGTGGCCATCTTAGGAAAAGATGGTTATCACATTTCAGACTTCCACAAGGTATGTAGAATATTTGCTACAAACACATTGTGCAATATGAGGAAATAATAGCAAGGTCATTGGGCCTGGGAAAGCAATGGTAGAGACATCAAATCTTTGATCAATAGCAATTTTGCTTAAACAGTAATGCTTAGCACAATAATTGTCAAATTTGTGACCACTACAATAGGGTGGGGGGAAGGGGGAAAATCTGTCAATCAGTGTCAGCAAGCAGTCTGCAAATTTTAAAAATAAATTTCTCTGAACCCTTTACTGCATAGATAAACCTTAATCGTGTGGGCAAACAGTGAAGATTCGAATCAGCTGGCACATTCGTGCCAGCTGTTCAGAAAGTACGATGTTTGCTTCTTAGTCAGAAATAACCTTATGAATCTGAAAGCATGCAGCACACATCCTGATAAGATGGCACAGATGTGCCTCCTGACCTGGATCTCTACTGGTTGAATAGCATAAAAGGCATAAATATGGAATAAAGGGTTAAACACCCCTCAGACTATTAACAATAAATGGACTGACCCAACTTGAAAGACATTAAGCAAGAAAAGTGGCCAGGTATACACTCAACAAAAGTTCTAATTGGACATCAATTGTATTTGTTTACAATGTATGCTAGTTTCGTTTCTTCCCTACGTCAAGAGAGGTTGTGGAAAGAACTGTTTTGTCTTGAAATCAATGCTCTAATGTCTTTTTAATCTTTATTGATTGTTTTCTTAAATTAATCCAATACCATTTACTTACACCGCAGGGTCAAAATTTGAACAGTTTTTTATTGAAAGGGAGGTAATTTTAAAATTGGATACTTTGAAGGGGATTTATTTAAACAAATGTGTGGTTGATTAATAAGTGTTTATGTTTTTCCTACTAATGAGAGGTACTATTAAAACAAAACTAGAAATTAAGAGCAAATTTCTGTTTTCTTGACCTTTTCATGCAAGAAATGCATTTTTAGCAAAATTAAGGATAAGCCTCGCCAAACTGTTACAAGATTAAAGCTTAAGTTGAAGACCGTTGTTGGCATATAATCATAAATAAAAAGTGAATTTAATGTCTTTCTAATAAAAACATACGGACAAAGAGTGACCAATTAGAACTTTTGTTGAGTGTAATTATTAGCAGACAGACTGGTGTTTGTACTGGTAAACTAACCAACAAAAACAATGGAACATCAGCAGTAAATTATAATTTCAATAAAAGTAGTTTGGCAAAAACAGTGAAAATGAACTGTAACTGATTATCAACCTTTGAACACTACAGGTTTTGTCAGGGATTTGATTGGTTTCATCTTGCACACTGCACTGTTGTGCATCATGCACTGAGTGATCAGGTCCAAAATAGAAAGAATTTACTTGTATTTATCTTTTAAGATGAAGCTAAATAAGTAGGGGTGTTTAATACATTTATACTATTCCACAAGCCATGCTGATCACTTGTGTGGCAAAGAGAACAAAATCTGTGTGCCGCTGGAGATGTAATTTGGAGATGATCACATTATTTTAGCAAGAGCATAACTGTATAGGATTTTTACTTTGTCATTTTATTGCCTCTATTAATAATATGTAATATTTAACATGCAATGTTAATTTTTCTTATTTTTATTTTTGTGTATAAATCTTCTAATTTGAAGATTTGTTTTAATTGTACTTAATAGACAAAAAGTATAAAGAAATGATAAATTTTCCTGCAAAAGAAAATCTAAACATCTCATCACAGAAAAATTGTTGTATTTTGTTTTAAATTTTTCATTTAGGCAACCCATATTCAGTTTTGATACAAATCAAAGCTCGTAAATGCTTTAAGTGTTCAGCACAGCATCTGTCATATTTGATTAACATGTAGACCAAGATCAGACTGGGCATGTGCTGTGCAGACTGATCCAGATCTACACAGATAAATTCTGTTTATAAATGTCTGTAAACCTGTCCCAATGAACAATGAATAGTAGATATACTTTTCACATGATCTTTTATTGTAAGTTAACCCTTTCCTTGATAAATACGCATTTTTATGCATGTGCGACCAGTGTAGATCCAGATCAGCTGGCACATCCGTGCCGTCTGATCAGGATCTGCACTGGTCGCATTTTGGTCAGAAATAACCTAATGAATCAAACAGCGAACAGTTTAGATCCAGATCAGACGGCACAGATGTGCCGGCTGATCTGGATCTGAACTGTTCGCCCTAGCAATAAAGGTGTAGCTATACAGGAAAGGGTTAACACTTTATGAATAGGCTTATATCATATACTCTTATCCCTTTACTCCATATTTATGGGGTTTTATATCTTATGTGCAATCTGTGTAGATCCAAATCAATGTCATATCGGTGTCATCTGATCTGGATCTACACTCATGTTGTGGTCAGAAATAACCTAAACAGCCTAAAAGTGAACAGGGAAGATCCTGATCAGACAGTATGGTTGTGTTAACAGATCTGGCTCTAAATTGTTGGCCTATGGATAACAGTTATATCCCTTGGGTTTAATTCATTAGATTATTTCTAATCAAGAATTAAGTGTAGATCTAGGTCAGACTGCACAGATGTAAAGGCTGATCTGGATCCACACTGTTCATTGTTCGTATTATGCCATAAGGGAGTGTTAAGTGTTCACACACAAGCAAAGTTCAGAGATTATCTAGTAAAATTGTGAAACATTTTAACTGTTTTTGGGTAACGTTTTAAGTTTGTGGTTATATCAAATTGTTATTTTTGGAAATCCTGAATAATTAACTTTTGAAATTTTACTGCATGTTTAAGAGTAATTTTATTTTTGCTCACTTTCATCTCAACAGCTGACATGGTTTTGCAAAAAGGTGGTCCATAGCAAAAGAATAATAATATGAGCAATTTAATGTCCTACATATTATTTAATGTCAATAATTTTTGATGTTATGGTGCAGAAGACTTGCCAACTGTTCAGTTAAACTTAGTTTTCTTTTCAAATTCATTTTTTTTATCTTTTGATCAATAAATTGTTATTTATCGTTAAGTGGTGTTAGTATTCTTTCATACACAACAAATATTTAAGAATACTAGAGCTAGATATGTTACATCATCTTGTTGTGTGAATATACCCTCACCTTTAGTATATTGTAATGTAATCTCAATGATGCCTTCCATATACAATTTACAAGTTACAGATAAAATGTTAATTAAATGAAACAGTGTACTATAACTTAATACGAGTATAATATGTTACATTATGACACGGTCATTGTACAAAATTTACTGCAAGTGACTTAAGGGTGAGGTGAATAATTGGATGCAGAACCTGCTTACAATTGATCAAACCCTATGAGCAAAAGGTTCCATGTTTGTCCACATCTGGATGGACATTTTTATGCCCCCACGTGGGAGGCATATAGAGTTGCACTTTTAACCATCAGGCGGATTTCTCTGAATGTACCTTACTCTGCAAACTAGTGCCATTATTTTTTAAGAACATTCATTTTAGAACTGAAAAATAAATAGCCATGATTTATCTTGGGACATTTTTCAGTTGTGTAGATATATGTATATCACTCTCCTATGCCACTTTTTGATACACATATGTACATCTTAACTCCGCCATGTAGTAAATTCTGCAATATATCACTGGTAGCTGTTTATTTTTCTTATACAAACAACAAATCTGACTATTAGTTCTAATTTTATTCCCACTGTTTTAAAATAAATATATCAGCATATAACATACAGTTGTATAGATTTCTAAACAGTAATAAAATTTTTACTGGTCAACTTTATAAAGAAAATAAATTTCCAACAAATAAATCCCATAAATTACAGTTATCTTAAAGTAAGTTTTGGTCCTGCATAAAACATGTAAAAATAGTTTGTTCAAAAACAGGTTTTGTGAATCAAAATTTTATAAAACTTCCTAAAGCTTTACTTTTATTGCACTGTACAAAAATGAACATGATATATAATCAAGAAAATGACTTAAAAGTATCAAAAATATTGCCATGAGAGCATGTTCGTCAGGCTTATTATTTCATTAAAGCTTAATTCTGAAAATAAACTAGACCGTGTTAAACTATTCTGTATGCCCAATAGCACATTTCACTGGTTAGGAATAATATAACAAGTTGCTCTAAACAAATGTAACAATAAATATAATAAATCCTAGTAAAAGTGCTATCCATCTCAATATTTGCCTGTGACTTAACCCTTTGCTCCATATATACACATTTATACAGCATGTGCGACCATCCATGCCGTCTGATCAGGATCTGCATTGGTCGCATTTTGGTCAGAAATAACCTAATGAATTAAAAAGCGAACAGTTTAGATCCTGAACTGGATCTAAACTGTACATCAATGCAATAAAGGTATATCTATGAAGGAAAGGGTTAAATATTATTTTTTAGTATTATATCAATGGAACCTTTTTTTCATGACCAAATTATAAAAAATTCACTGGCTTTAATTGTCAACATTATAATTCGCTTCATTTGTTCAAAGAACTTGTTTAAAATCATATATAATTCATGTATAACTTAAGACTGGATAAAATGGACCCATCATATACAACCCTCATATTGTCCGTAATGTAGTAATTTTTTATGAATTCTGTTTTAGGGACTGGTAATAATCTTGTAGAACTTTCCATGCCTTAGGTGCCATAAAGCCGTCTGGAGGGTTCTGACCCTCTCTAGCGAGTTTACGCATACGAGTGCCAGAGATGAAGTCGAATTCCTCTTTCTTTTCTGGATTGTAGAAGTCCATCTTCTTTAGACGAGTATTGTAAGCTGCGACACGGAATGGTACGATTTCTAGCTGTGTAAGACCTGGTGCCATAGTGAGAACCTGAAAATAAATGTGCTATTTGCGTAAAAAAATTTTGGCTCTGTGTCTTTAATAAAATCATAGTACATACAATAATTGCCTACCACAAGCTTGAAATCACATCTGGATTCCAAGTTCAGATCCAGTCTACACAACACTATATTACATAGAATTTTACCACCAGCTGAATTTTCACACATATTAAGGTTTAAACATTCTAAAGTCTGTAAACAAAAGTCAATGAAGTTAGATATTTATAGGTGACACTAAAATAAGGATGTCAGATTATGTTTAATGTCGAAAAAAGAACCATGGCCTTTAAGGCTTTTTCTACCACAGTCTTAATGTTAAATTTAGAAGTTATCAAATGACATAAATCACATTTTGGCATGGGCATGGTCATAAATTCATGCAGTTGTATTATCCTCATAAAATTAAATACTTAATAGCTAACTTTGCTATGGTTTGATTTTGCAAACCTTCCATAGCCCGAAATAAGAGAAAACTTAACCCCCACATGAAATATAATGATAGCACATTCAGAATGCCAGCCGCCAGCCCCACACATCTACATACCTTAGAACCATGAGAATGATCATATAAATCTTTGCCACCATCTGGGTGAGGCATGCCAGCTGGATCCCTGCCAACAATGTAGAAATTGGCCCCTGTTGCCATTCTTGCTTTGGCATGCCACTGTACTTCTGTTGGACCAGCATACATCATGGGGGATGGGAAAATAGCTAGCACTGTGTTTTCCGGGTCTAGTACACCCTCATCTAGAATAGCTTTGTGCTGTTTCATTCTGTCAGGGAGTGGAACATCATCATCTTTTGTCCAGCCACCTAACAACCATAAGAATTTCCAATGAAAAAATCTTGTACTAGGTACATGTTTATACGGATAATAAGGCATATTGTTAACACCATTCAATCCTTTTGAAACTTTTTGGCCTAAGATCATTAAACTAAAATTAGAGACCAGTCTCAAATCCCAAGCATCTGATTGGCTCAAATGGGGTCTCCATTTCAGATACTTGTGATTTGAGGCTGGTCTCCAGTAAATAAAACTTGAAACCAGTCTCAAATCTCAAGCATCTCATTAGCAAAAATTGAGACATGTAGATACAGATTTAGTCTTCAGAACAATTTATGACTTTTATGATTCATTCTAAGTTAAAACAGTCCTTACTGCATATTTGTAGTGGGATGGAAAAATACCATTATCTATCCCCTGAGTATTTTTCAAGATTCACGGATTAAAAGAAAAGATGCAAATGACAGGATATCAGCTCTAATCTAACACCTTAACATGTCCAGATCATTACAGAAAATGCAGCACAGATAGGGTCATATTTCCACACCTCTTCAATTCTCTTTCACATATAAATACACTTTATCATGTGGGACGTGCCAGCAGACTTTTTGCACAAATATTTAAACATACCTAATGGATGCAGTAGAAGAACAGGATTTTTGTAGCCTCTCTCTAGCAATCTACGCCTGGTGTCCGTCATCAACAACGCGTGCCCATTGTGTATAGGGTTTCTCAGCTGGAACGCAAACACAGCATCAGCATTCACTTCACGGAACTTCATACGTAGTTCACGTGGGGTCAAACGGTACTCATCTAGCCCATCATTCCAGCGTATCCTTTCCAGAACTTCCAAATTTCCACCAGCCAACCAGTCTCCACTCTCGTAAATCATCTGAAACACAATGAAAACCGGTCAAAACCAGTTTATATTCCTTATCCGGTACGGGGGATTAATTTTCAATTTTCAATAATTTAGTGTTTGCATTAAAATGCAGTTATCATGACAAAATCATGATTTTCTATTATGTTCCACAAAAATGTGAACAGATTTAAAAAATGTTGAAAAAAATAGGTAATTTTACAGCATTGTACTGGACAAGGATGCTAGAAAAGTAGAAACAAGGATATGTGACAACATATATGACTAACTACTTCAACACAGGAAATTAATGGGTTTTCACAGAATATCTTGAAACAGAATCATATTACCATTAACAAACAGGTCTTGGTCAAGATGCACACCATAACAATAATCAGGGATTCTAAAATCGTCGGCAGGTCGGTCATTGACCGATTTTCGGGAAGAATGTCCGATTGAAATTTCAAAATTGGTAAAAAAAATCGGTCATGAATAGTGGCCCATAAATTGTTACAAAAATTAACAAAATGTACATTTTTTACATCGGTCATGATTAGTGGCCCATAAATTGTTACAAAAATTACCAACATGTACATTTTTCGCTGCTTAATCAGCTATTAACCTGTCAATTATCGAATTCACAACTCTGCTACCATGACTACCACGACTACACGTCCCGTGAAAAGCCTGCGGCATAGATGAAACGGGATGTGGTCGGTCTCATTTTAACAACGTGCGGGTTTGTTTAATTTGCAAATGAACTGCGCTAGTCAGGCTCTTTGATGTCAGAATTAAAAGTGGCAATACCTGTGATTTTATTAATTAACGTACACAAATAAAACAGCATTTTATTGAAAGAAGTGTTAGTCCGATGTGCGTTATTCTGAATGACCGCCGATCGAATAAAATAAAGTACGTTTAAAAATGCTGTTTCACAAATTCAAGAAAACTTCTACAATGCGGATTTTAGTTAAATTGATTGCAATTCACAGCAAAGTTGAAAGGCTCAAATGAATAGATACTTAATGTGAAAATTAATCAAGTAATCGGCTTGCTTACTTACCGCCATAACGATTCAAATCAATTTTAAATTTACAAAAATCTACGTACGCAACATTTATTTCCGACTCGGAAATAAATGTTGCATACACAGACTCGTGTAAGTTCTTGTAGATTCAAGAATTACTGATTCATGACATAATCGACGTATATTTACGTAAAGCGAATACTTGCCTCCCGTAATTCCGAGAGTTAATACATGTTTAATGAACTAAAAAATCCACTTCGCAATCGCTATGAACACTGCTGTAGGTTACTATTTTGAACTGTTACGTCACGTTTTCAATGCATGGGATGCTGATGTATTACAACAAAGACGCCGTAAACTTCAAACGTCGCGTGCCGCTCTAATAAATCGATCAAAGAATGTTTCCATCTACAGCCCGAAAATCATGAAATTTATCTGTTGGAAGGTTGTAGATATCGCCGACGAGAATTTATGTTGTAAGGGAGGAATGAACTGAGGTCGGGAGAGTTAAATGCACTGAACGCGAGGACCGGAAGTCCCAGTTCGTGTGGACCGGAAAGCGCTGTTTGTGCGAACCGGAAGTCAGGAATTAGTCAATTTTGGCGCGAATGTCCGATTGGGAATTTGAAATTTTAGAATCCCTGACAATAATAATTAAGTTCTGTTCTTGTTTCATGGTCAATGTCATTTATTATAAACTGACCTTGACATAAGGGTGACCTTGATTACTGGTCCCGAACTGCCTGCTACACCTCTCCTCCTTTCTATGCTCATAGAACTCTGGGTTCCGCAGAATGGCTACTGGCTTATTATCATATCGTAGAGCGAAAGCTGGGCACCCTTCCAAACGGTCCTTGTCATTGCTGTGAACCGGCAAAACAATCGGAATGGACTGATTGGTCACTCCTCCTACAAAAGAAATACATGTACATCAATATTGAATCATTGTTGACTAACAAAGTTCTTGTTCTAATAAATTCATCTACATATTCTTTTTTTAAACTTTTGAATGTTAGAATTTTATAAACCAGCGCTACACAAGGAGAGTTTGTACAGAAACCATCTGTTCTAAAAAGACTGTTTTGTTTCCTCTAAAAAGCTACATTATAATTTAAACCTGTGTAACCCTTTTCTCAATCAAGGGCTAAGAGGTTACATGTCTAATGATCCATTACTTTGGTGTAACCATTATCCTGTGACCTGGGTTGAAGGTTATAAAACTGAGTTTGGAAACCAGTCTCAAATCTCAAGCATCTGATTGGCTGAAATGGCGACTGGTCGCCATTTCAGCCAATCAGATGCTTGAGATTTGAGACTGGTTTCCATGCTCAGTTTTATAACCTTGGGCACTGAACAAGATAAATGTTTACCATCAAGGAGACATCCAAAGTGCTGACACTGTAGGTATTCCCTTTCCCTCATAAAACCATTCAATGGTGATGCCCAACCCTCAGATAACACCTGTGTCCACTGCAAGTCCAGCTGAAATCAATGTAACATTTGTTAAATAATGTTGACAAGGTTTTTTTCTGAAATATAAATACACATTTAAGGGAGGTAACTGTGATTATATTGATCAATTTTCCAAACATGGTTAACTTTCTTGCTTATCTGGCAATTGAAAACTAAAGCAGTTATCTGGTTTTACAGACAACCTTACACTACAAAAATTATTCTAAACATGCAAGTTCACATACCTCAGTGATGTCCAGGCTTGGGAGTTTCCCAGCCTCTTCTTTAACAGCCTCTATCCTGCTCTGGGGGACAAACAACTCCTTTACAGTTTTATAAGCATTCGGTGGAACTATTTCCTGCAAGAAAAAAAAACAATCAAGAAACTGTTAAGTTGGTCTAAACTAGTGTGCTGACTGAAAACAAGCCTCTTTAGAATTTCCAAGTTCTACCAATATGCAGAATATATATATATATATATAAAAGTATAAAATATTGTATCACTGAGGAAGTAATAGAAGCTACTGTCAAAAGATATTAAATTATACCAAGCAGCTGATTGGGTGAAATAAAGTCATGACTCCCAACTGACCAATAAAAGCTAGAGTTTTGAGACTCTTCCCAGTCTCCTGTTTATGATCTTATGCTATTGCTTATAAACCAAAGCCTATGGGAGAATATTGGTGAAAAATGTTTAACTACACCTTTGCCCAAGGTTATAAAGCTGAGCATGGAAACCAGTCTCAAATCTCAAGCATCTGATTGGCTGAAATGGCGACCAGTCGCCATTTCAGCCAATCAGATGCTTGAGATTTGAGACTGGTTTCCAATCTCAGCTTTATAACCTCCAGCCCAGATCCCATAATTTCGGCTTATGGCTTTATCCCATGTCGCCATTTCAGCCAATCAGATGCTTGAGATTTGAGACTGGTTTCCAATCTCAGCTTTATAACCTCCAGCCCAGATCCCATAATTTCGGCTTATGGCTTTATCCCATGTGTGATGAGTGTAGATCCAAACTGCAGTCTGATCAGGATCTATAATGTTCAATTTTCGATCCACAATACATTTTCTGACCAAGAACAGCACACTGATGTGATTTAATAGGCAAAAAGAAAACATTAACTCTATGTTAACCTGTTTACAACTACTGTTTTCAAATGTTCACATATTTTTACAAGGAAGCACATGACAGCAAAAACATGATTGATCAGCTTAATCACTAATCTGTTCTATTTTCTTTATAATTCTGTACGATTAATTAGTGGTTATCACTTGTGAACTGTTTACAGCCAATTTTAACAATTCACCTATTAGAAATTACAACTGTTTATGACAAACAAGACTGATGTACCTTCTCAACAAGATGGCAGACTACTTCCTGCACACTCTCATCGATGCTCAGTTGGCCTGCCTTTACGGTAACCTCTGGATTCTCCGGCTTTTCGTAAGCTGAGTCTATACCCGTGAATCCTGAAAAAGTACGAACATGTCAATTTTAGTCAAATATAAGTGTTAAAACAAACATTATTTGTGTAATACCATGGTCTCTTTTGCTTTTAACCCTTTACTCCATAAATAAAGGTTTTATTGCATAAGCAAACAGTGTAGATCCAGATATATCAGTCACAAAATGCTGTCAATCAGGATCTACACTATTTGCTTTTCGGTGAAAAATAACCTAATGAATTAATAAGCAAGCATGGCAGATCCTGATTAGAAGACAATTATGTGCCAGCTGATCTGAGTTGACACTTTTTACCAATAGATTATAACAATATCCCATGAAGTTAATAATATATTTTTGTCTCTTGATTCTTGATTTCAATTATTTGTTGTTTTTGTTGTTGTTTTACACCTGTGCCTAATCATTGAATGTCCAACATACTTAATCACCGGAATAAGCAATATCTGTGAAGTTATTGTTTTTAGCGGTGTTAGAGACCACCATTTCTCAGAACTGAGGAGAAATTTTGCATAAAATGAAAAATTGACCTGCTTATTCAGGGCCAGATTTCGTTCAGAATGTCAAAATCCTCAACTTTTTACAGTAAATTGTTCCAATTGTGATTCAGAAAAGGTTGACAGGTAAATACAAGCCCTGTATCAGTTTACCTTTAATAATGCCAGCCCTAGCCTTCTTGTAGAGTCCTTTCACATCACGCTCTTCACACACTTCTATTGGTGTATCAACAAATACCTCAACAAACTTCAGTCCGGCTTGTTCGTGAAGCTCTCTAGCACGTGCTCGGTCCTGAAATACATTTTGTAAGTTTAAACAAAATGAATCTAAATATCACATGAACATAAATATATAAATCAGGTTGTGACTTGATTCCCATTCATCACTTTAAATGTTTCTCAAGTAATAAGGTTTCATTTGAATATTTTCACAGCAACTTAAAGAGCTTTTATTCTCAATATATGGCAACAGTATACATGTATCAGTTTCACAGGTCACTTTGACTTTCCTTTAGTGTTTACAATAACACTTAACATCTTCCTGAAGTGTTATAAAATAGCACTGTCATGTAGGTATGATTATCTCAATGTCCTATCTTCGAAATATTTCAGCATTCAAGAAAAAAGTAACAGCATAATCTTCAAAATATTTCAGAGCAACCAATAAAATTTTTTCAGAGCAACAAACAAAATATTTCATAATGGTCTCAATCGATGCAAATGTTTGTGAAATGAATGGTTCTGCATTAGTTCTCGCATTCATTAGAGACAGAGCAAGCACCAGTTACATGTCATCTCACAGCATGACAAGGAATATCCCCGGAATTTGTGCAGCTACAGCAATCAATACAGAACACTTAACAGGACGGAAATCAAAATTACAGAGATCCATTATGTATCTGGGTCCAAGATCATAAAACTAAAACTGGAGACCAACACTGGTCGCCATATCAGCCAATCAGATGCTTGAGATTTGAGACTGGTCTCCAAACTCAGTTTTATGATCCATTATGTATCTATTATGTCTGTCTATACATTTTATTGCTTGTGGTAAGTTTCTCTCAGACATTCAAATTCATTTATATGAGGTTTTAGCCAACAGTGAAGACCTAGATCAGAATTCATTGATGCTCACTCAGGTCCAAAATGTGACAAATATCGTGCTTAACATGCATAACTGGTTCACTGTATGAACTGTTGCTAAGGATTTTACTCATCAATTTGTCTCATCATTAAATAAGTATACAACAGTTACTACTGATTGTGATAAATGCTTGGCCTAATTTTTACTGAGACTGGAGTGGCTGAAATGGAGTATTTTCTCAATTTCAACCAATCAGATGATTGAGATTTGAGACTGGTCTCCAGTTTAAGTTTTATGTCTGGACCCTGACTTGCATCTCATGTAGATGAACAGATGAACAGATGGTGAATTGAGCAATTAAGCAATTTTCTACCTAAAGAGAAATACCAGTATGCATTTCAAAGTAATCAATGCAGTTCTGTGGAAATTGCTTTGCAGTATTTCTTGGAACTGTCACCTCAACTTTCCTGTGACAAAGATGTAGCAGAAATGAAAATGTCCCGGGAAAATTGGAGCAATCAATACTGTATAATTCACAGGACAAAAACCTAAATTACAGCAATTCATTAAGCTCCTTACTTACTGAAACTGATCAGCTCAAGTGAAGTACAGGGCCTTATACAAATGTTTAACAAGACTGAAGCAAACTGTATAAATACACTGAGGCAAATCATGATAAGCATCAATCTCAAATGTTTGAAATCAATTCATTCTTTTTATTTTACAAAGAGAATGTTCTGATTGAATAATTCTATATCAGCTTAACTACAGCTTTAGTCTTTCCAGTGGTACCCAGTGCCCAAGGTCATAAAACTGAGCATGGAAACCAGTCTCAAATCTCAAGCATCTGATTGGCTGAAATAGCGACAGGACCAATTGTTTAGTAACAGAAACTAAACTAGGGTAGACTGTAGAAGACTTATTATTTACAACTATGCTGCACACACTGGGTTCAGAAACAAGAAGGCATTAACACATTCTGATGCTTGTAGCACTCCATGTATAGTTACAGCCATGACTAAAGAGTCATTATCTTAATATAAGTTTTACTTTATTAATTGAATAACAACTTTTATGTTTCACTGTCATACCTTGAACACTAACTGCCTATATTCTTTCCCTCAGAGAAAATGGATTAATATAGGATTCCGTGGGAAACTTGTTTTCAGAATCTTATACCTTATTTCTATAAATATTTTTTATGTACATGTAACACGCTACATGGATTATAAATATTGTTTAACTAATGCATTACTTAAAGTATTGAAGTCTCATTATTTCTCACAGCTTTCAGACATTTTTTCTAACGTTTGTCACACATTATTTTTTATATTTATCAGACATTTATTTCTATTTGTCATGCATTATCTAAATGTGACACATAATAAGTGTTAAATCACCAGAAATAGAGATAATCAACCTGTTATCTTGGTCATTGCCCTATAATAAATTTTATCCTAACAGCAAAATCATACATAAATTGAAAAATTAGTCGATTTTATAAGTACTTCAAACTTGATCACTTTCCGGAATTATTTTATGTCCTACAGTAAACTTTTACTTTGTAATTGCAATTTTATGGTCGGGACTAAAAGCTTTGTCACATATGCAAATAGAAGAAAATTCTACAAAATTTGATTAACAATAATTTTCTGAAAAATTAAATGGCTTAAGCAAGTTTTCACCAAGATTGTGAGAAAAAAGCATGATTATATAATCTCAGAATGGTGGAACACATTACGGGAAATCTGCACAATTTTGAGCTAATAGGGCAATCAATATGGATTACTGTCTAACATGCATGCTCAGTAACAATTTATAAAAAAATCTTTCTAAACATTGATCAAATAAAATGTAAGCTTAATAAAATGACATATTTTGTTTGTTTGTTGTTTGATTTTTGTACTACAATGTTTTTCACAGTCTGGTTAACAAATTTTCAGTTTGTTATCTGGTGAGAAATTTTCAAGGCCCCAGCAATATAAAACTGAGAATGGAAACCAGTCTCAGATCTCAGCAATATGATCGGCAAGTACACAGCTTGCTGAATGCAATATTCTATATTAATGACCATTTTATTTTATACATTTATTCTTCAAAGGTCAACAGTAGTCTTAATTGGTAAAATTATCATATTATTGATAAGTAGAGTTGAAAATACGGTCAAAATGAAAAGTAATGTCACCATGTGTATTAACTCTTTACTTAAAAGATATATCTTTATTGCGTGAACTAACAGTGTAGACACTGTTCCTTTGCATTCCAATTCATTATGGTTAATTCTGTTCAATAAATAAACATTTCAGATCCTTATAAGCTGGCTGATCAGGATCTACACTGTTTGCACATGCCATAAAAGGCATATATATGAAGTAAAGGGATAATAACACATTTAGCCAAAGACAACACTTCATTCTATGATCAAAACATACCTTGGCATAAGGACTGATGAAAGCAGTGATACAAACAATGCCGCCATCAGCAAACAGTTTAGCCACTTCGGAGATACGACGGATATTCTCTTCACGATCTTCCTGGGTGAAGCCCAGGTTCTTGTTCAGGCCGGTACGTACATTGTCACCATCCAAACTGTATGCTGGGATACCCTGGCCCACCAAATATTCTACAAAATATATTGTTTCTCTTTAATTTTACAGATTGAAAACGATTTAATTTCTGACTTGGAAATGTTTAAAAAACCAATGTTATTAAGACCAGTATAAGTGTTAAATTTACATTTTCAGCATCCAAATTAAAAATACAAATATCCAAGCTATTCAAATATTAATCAAAGAAAAATGCCTAATTCCAAGAAAACAAGCTCTATGGAAAACTTTCCACTGGAAAGTTAAAATAAAGGCAAATCAATTTACATAAATTCAGGGAATAGGGTGAAAAAGTGTTATGACTGACCTATTAATGATCAAAAAGTCGTATCAAACTGTTCTTTTTTCATTATCTGTTATTTCTTTTTTAATATTACTATTAAAGATTAGAGTATTACTGTAATTAAACTAAGAATGTGGATACAAGCTCTGTGTACTTAATCTCTATACATACAGCCAAGTTAACCATACCTTCCAGGGCAAAGGAGATGGTTGTTTTACCAGCACCAGACAGACCAGTTAGCCAAACAGTGCAGCCTCGGAAGCCACCCCTTGAGCCGAGAACTTTCCCTCTCTTGTCTCGAGAAACATTGTGCTCTTGATACACAACATTCGTAGCTCTTTGCACTGCCTGAAATAGATAAATGGTATTTCAATTATAAAACCAGAATGCAACTGATTTTTTGCAAAGTACCAGTGTCCTTGCATATAATAACACTATACTGTACCAGCGGTCTCAATAAAACAAAGAAAATACCACATGGCATTTATAGTGAAGCAGCTGCTATTTTGTTTGTTTTGTAACTCCATGCAATAAAAACATAGTATGGGTGAAAACTTGTAAGTTTCTGGCCATTTTTGCGGGTAATCTGATTTAATTTCTTATTTCTGTAATACATGTATTATATATCCATATAATACACATAAATCAAAAGAAAGCTTTAGCAGGAAATTCATGACTGAATTAAAAAGCATATAGACTGTGTAGACGTCTCGGAGTGAAAATGGTGTAATCTAAGCCATAAATACTGCCTAAGTTTAAGGTTCACAAAAACATTAATTTAAGAATCTATGAAAATGCCATTTCACTAAAAACCATGAAATTTCATTCCCACAAAATTAATACACATGAAGAAAACTCTGGGTCAAGTTTTAATACTGAAGTCTATCTTCCAACATTTGCTGATAGCAGCGTTTCACTGAATATATGTCAACCTCATCAAATATGACATACTTTTGAATTAATCAAGGCATATAAATATGCAAGTTATGAACTACATTTATGTACCAGAATAACTGAAATGAAGTGTACTTGGGTCTGCTCCTTCTATCAAATTTGCCCTAAAATGTACACTTCCACTTAAATTTATAGTATTTTGCAAGAGATAATATTTAAGTAAATGATGCCTTCTGCTTATTTATTAAGTTTGTATTTTCAAAGCATGATATATTTGGTGCAATATACTTCTACAGAATCACATTGGCTCTCCGCTCTGAAAGCTAACATTTTTTTATTATTACTATAACTGTAAGTATATACAGACAATCTAATTTTATTTTATCTCCTGTTAGATTTTCCATATTTTTAGTCATCAAAGCTACTTTAATTAGATCTATTAACCCTCAACACCATATGTGTCTTATCGGATGTGGTAACAGTGAAGATCCAGTTCAGCCAGCAAATTTGTGCTATCTGATCAGGATTTACAATGTTCACTGCTTGGTCAGAAAAACCTAATGAATAGAAAAGATCTTCACCAGACGACACAAATATACACTGTTAACCCATGACTAAAAAACCTTTCAAGAAGCAATGAAGAGCATTCATGCTCTATCTATTCACCACCGAATCTTGCTTCAGAAAGCAAAATTCATGTATAAGGTAAACAAAGGTTTAGTGACTGAATATATATTATCTATGTTTGAGCACAGGACTACTGGTGAAAACCTGCGAAATGTTTGTGACCTTGATTATAATATACCAAGACCAAAAATGGAACTCTTCAAATCAAGCATGTCTTATTCTGGTCCAATGATTTGGAATAAAATACCAGCATCTATTAGAAATTCAAATAGCATTCAAAATTTTTCAAAAAAGTTCATTCTGTGGTTAAAGAATTCATAACAGTATCATTTATGACTGATTACTCTCAACATATTATCTTTCAATCACATTGGCTACATATTTTGTGTGCGTGTACATATCGTAAATCATGCTTTTTAACCTTTAAGGAAATATTCTACATTGTTAAAAAATAATATTGCTGATATTTGTATACTCATTTAATTTTGTTATAACTGTGTTAATTTATATTTCCATGTATTTGCATTGTTTTGTATATATGTTGTATGCATTGCTAAGAGGGCCCCAAGGGAGATTAGTCTCTGGCTAATTGGGTTACCCTCAATTCATTCATTCATTCATTCATTCATTCATTCATTCATTCATTCATTCATTCATTCCATTTATTCCATTCATTCCATTCATTCATATCCCATTTAGTAAAGAGTTAAGTATTATTACACATTTTTATAAAAAGAATTCATTTTCATAAAAAAGCAACTTCGGCATTTAGGATGATAATAGATATCTTCACTAACCTGGCTGCCACATGATGAATTAGATTGCTCACTCATCTTTCTGAATAATTTCACTCCAGCAATATATTTCTATTAGACCCTCACTCCAAAGCAACTTAACTTAAATAGAGGTTTAACAGTAAAACTTTAAACCTTTTATTAAATATTTACTGTTTCGTATGTCATTCAATTGAATTTTTAGTTTTTTTTCTATTTATATTTTAAGTAGTCCAAATATTTCATTCAATCCTATTTCTAGTTAAGACTATACTTTAAGGCATAAAATATATACAGTTGTCAAGCCGCCACGTCACAGCAGGTTTTGGTTGGTCAATAATGAAACCTTAGGCCACTTTGCCTTGCATGGGCAGGTCCAGATGTAACCTATTGTTACCTGCTCAATAATACATAACAGCTTATAGGACAATCAATAGAATAGAAAGTCATGTTTGCCACAGTTTGTAAATATTTTTGTAAAGGCCTTTGAAAAAACTTTCAGATTAAAGATACAATATTTTAACCAAGTTTAAGCAAACATTTTAGAATTAATAGTTACATAGTGCCAAAAAATACTTAATTTATTAAAATATATTTAATAGAGTTTATAATCATGATTTTTTTCCAGAAGATTTAGGTTTTTGCTTAAAGTGTCATTTAAATTAAAGTGTCAAAAATTAAAGCTAAAGTTTGCAATAATCTACTGTTAATAATAATTACTTAAAGTGGTTTTTAGATGACCTCATAGATATTTTCCCAAAACATTTGCTTAAGTCACATGTTGCAGAAAAAAGGTTGTTATAAGCTTTAAGCAAACTTGACTTCTTAGTATTTTAGATCCTGGTTATATAAATTAGTATTGTCACCTCAATTATTAGAAAATCATACTAACAATTTCCCTAATTACTAGTGGTTATGTCTGCCACGTCACTTGTTTAAAATTATTATGTATTCTAACACTATGTAAAAGTATTTGCTTAAATCACTTGTTTCATATAAAATGTAAAATATCACTTAATTCACTAAATCAGTATTTTTTAACATAATATTTATTTTTTATCTCTTTACCTTTTTTATATTTAAGAATACTCAAAATCTTCCCACACTGCACAGATTGTCTATTTTATCACTAACAATGATGAATTACATGACCAGAACAATACTTTCAATTGTCTTCAGCTATCATCATTCATGATTTATATGTAAAACCTCTCCGACCTATTATACAATAGTGAAGTGTCACTCATTTCCATAAGAAAATCAGACTTTTCTAGGTTATAAAGTGGCAGGCCATGTGATGCCTTCTAAATATGAAGAGCTAGTCTAAGAGTTCTTAAAGGTTTTAAGTGCATGAATGAAAACAATAGATTCACCTTTCTATTGATTCAGGATGTTGCTGTTGTTGTTACTTCCCAGTTTTATGTCCCTCCCGCCTCTGAACGAGGACATTAAGGTGTGGACATACCAGCTTTCCGAGGTGGAGGAAGACCCCAGGTGCCCCTCCGGGCAATTTTCAGGCTCGAGCGGGCACCTGGGTAGAACCACCAACTTTCCGCAAGCTAGCTGGTTAGCTTCCTCACATGACAGATGTTGACCCTGGTAGGTCTCGAACTCACAGCGGTGAGGGGCAAGTGATTCTCAGTCGGAAACCTTAACCACTCGTCCACGGACGCCCCATATTGATTCAGGACAGTTTATTCTATGTTCACAGGGGTGTTATACAGAAATTATGGGTCTAAGGAGAACAGTGTAGATCCTGATCTGGCATCATGAATGTGCCAGCTGATCTGGGTCTACCCTGTTCGCCAAAGCCATAAAGGCGTTTATATGGAGGTATTTAGGTAAAGTGCCAATGAAGGAATAATCAATTCAGGCCAGTCTATTGTATGTTCAGAGGGAAAGTTCTACAAAAATTCATTAACTAACTAGTTGACAGTGTAGACCCTAATAAGACTGTGCAGATGAGCAAGCTGATCTGGGTCTACATTGGTCAGCAAAAATCTATTGAATCTAAGCCAGACAATATACATACTGATCAGAAGCTTTTACAGCTTTCTTAAAACCTTATTAGACACAATATGTTTAAAAAGTTCAATTCATGCATACCTTATCAATACTGCTACCAGTACCCAGCTGCTCCTTTGATGACATTCCTTTAATTTTATCCCTGTTTATTTATCACTTAACAAAGACTATCTGTGTTTCATTAACACAAAGGCTTTAATCATTAAAATTAATGTAAACAGTTACAGCAGTTTAACTTACAACTATTGGCAAAGATGTCACCTAATCTCTTCATATGTAGTGTCTTCCCTAATCAAGAACTGTTGCTAATTGGGACATTTATATGACAAAGGGAGGACAAGGTTTAGGTTTAAAATCTAGGTCTTATTTGTACTCACATACCTCCAGGCAAGTCTTATTGCCAAATTCAGGAGCAGATCTTCAGTTTGGGCTTGTAAATGCCCCAAGATTATATTTCCCAGATTATATGCCCCATTTCAGCCTATCAGATGCTTGAGATTTGAGACTGGTTTCCAAACCTCAGTTTTATAATCTTCAGCACTGAATACCAACCTCTGAGCAGAATTTATAGACTAACACATTCTTTAATTTATAAAAAAACAAACAAACACAAATGTATTATCACTAAATTGCTTTGCTTCTTTAAATATACATGATACTACTTTAAATACTATGATTTTGATTTAAAAAAAAATTAACAGATTGTGAAAGATTTAACTAAAAAGAGCATGCAAATATTTTTAAGGTGTGCGTGGGGATTTGCGGGGGTGGGGGGGGTGGGGGGGCTGGGGGATGAGGAACAGGTTGTGGGGACACAGTCAAGGGAAAAACTACATGTAATTCTACAGTGTGCAATCCATTGTAGACTTATTTGATGTCCACAGGGAGTGCCACATCTCCAGATGACTACCCGAAAAATTGACATTATACTGTACAAACAGGTATGGGTATTCATTTATTTCATTTTGTTCAAGATTGTAACATCTGTGTAAGTTAAATGTATAATGCATAATTTATAACATATCTGATGTAATCAAACCTTATATGCTACATCATTAATCAGTTAACCTTTAAATACTAAAACTGATACAGTCCCCATCTGTTATCTGTGTAGACCCATATCAGGTCAGAGACCACTAAATCATTTGGATAAAACTTACAATGTCAAGGGGTTTTATTATTACAATGATGTTAGGACAGAGACTTTCTGTACCAGCTTCCTTACCAACTTCATTTGTTACCAGCCAGTGAATCAAGTCAATAAACTGAATTTCAAAGAAAACACCACCATTGATCTACCTTAATTTTCAAACAAAAATTAGCAAAATGTTAACAAGCATTTCATTCCCAATTTCAAAGTAATTCCTGCATTTGTTCTGAAAGAATGATACTGTATCTACTACTCTGAAAAGCAATTTTATACAAGTTTTTAACTTGTTCTTGGTATCGCCTTTAAAAGAGAAAATAAGCAAACTAAAGCCTTTTAAATGTTTCATGTGCAAAATCTAAACTTTTTTTCCGGACAAACACTGAATGAACTGAACAAGTGAACTGTGAATGAAAAGACCTCTGAGTTACGGAACAGTAAATAGTACTTAAAGGCAGTATGGTACAGTTTGCGTTTTAATATAATCAAGCCTACATTTTAAACTTCTACTAAATATGACAGCCTAAGATACTTCAGAAAATTTATTTATGAAAACCATCCACAAAATTAGATTAACCTATAAATTTCCCATCTGTTAAAGATACCATAGGTACCGTGACTAACTTTAAGATAAAGTGAGAACAGTTCACGATACAGAACAAGAATTTCACCATTAATCAGCTGCATTCAACATAAAGTTCCATCAGTGAAAAGTGATATTTATATATAAGTGAGATCTTAGAATGGAATTCATGGATTCAGAAGCAACAAAATCTCTATTAATGAAAAACCCTGCTGTGATCAGTGAACAACATCACAAAAATCTATAAAATACAAAAACAGAATGCAACAATTTTATACAAAGCTCATAGTTACAGACTAACCGTATCTGCAAATTTGGAGATATTTTAAGAATTCATACAAATCTTACAAATCTTATTAACACTGCATATTATATATATATATATATATATAAAAGGAACATATATTCAAAACCTGGCAACTTGTTATTGACTTAACTATTACCAACATGTTCACTGCCTGGGAAACGCCTACTTGAAATTATGTAGAGCTCCTAGTTTATAAACCTGAATAATTGTATGAACTATTTTCTATCAATTACAACAGCTGCCTGAAGAAATATTTTCACATGCACAACTTTAGAAGCTAAAAAACATTACTAAAGCAACCTTAGCTTTTTTTCAAATGTAGAAAAGAATAAATTACCTTAGACATGTTTCTCTATTAATTTATACTTTTTATCCAATATACCTTCAGTGCAAGTTTCTTCTCATATGAAAGTATTAATGCCCGATTTAACTACTGTATATAGGGAATTTGTTCCCAATACTGTTTACCGATATTTACAATTAATTTTATGAATGCACTCCCTTACCGCTGACTAAGCAACAGAATGTTAAACTTTACATCAATTCAACATGGGAGTAAATTTCTTTCTATGATGATGATGTGGCATACTACTGCATGGCCTATAGGCAGGAGTTTTCCTATTAATCCAGTAATCACGTCATATTGACATAATATAGCTATCAATAGGCATTAAATTTTGTCACGTCTGACTATGTGATATTAAAAAATAAATATCTGTAGCAAAGAGATAAATTTTACATTATAATTCGAAAAAACACACCCCTTATATTTATTCGCTATAAAGGTCTGGAAAATGAAATTGTTTTGTACATGTACACCATGCACATCACCTCAGTTATTTATTTCAGTTGGATATAGCATTTATCCCATGGGTGATAAATGTACATGTAGATCTGGATCAGATGGCATAAATTATTATCAGGGCTCTTTTCACTGCCAGGGCAAGGGCCCATTACCTATAATTTAGGGGAAAATCGCAATTTCATCTCTTGATTTTAAGAAATTTTCTGAGGGAAAGGTGCCTGTAAAAGGCCACCACAAAAAGGAAAAAATGCCCTCCTGCATTCTCTATATATATTTATACATATTGCCCTTGCGATGGAAGGAATATCCATAAGCTACACACTTAACACATTCCTCCATAGATACACCTTTATTGCGAGGGCAAACAGTTTAGATCCAGATCAGCCAGCACATCTGTGCCGTCTGATCAGGATCTAAACTGTTCGCTTATTGATTCATTAGGTTATTTCTGACCAGTGCAGATCCTGATCAAATGGCACAGATGTGCATTCTAATCTGGATCTACACTGGTCGCACATGCCTAAAAATGCATATATATGGAGGAAAGCGTGAAAATATAAAACTAAGTTTTTGTTTTTAGTGCAATCAATCAAATTCTTCACTTCCTTATCAGGTGACAAGATGGATGGCGACATGAAAACAAAAATGTAAGGCTGATTTCCAACTTTTCATCATCTTAACAGTTTACTCCATAGATAGACCTGTATCACAAGGGAAATAAGGGTAGATCTGGATCAGTTGGCACTTCTGTGCCATCTGATCAGGATCAACACTGTTTGCTTGTGATTCATTAGGTTGCTGGTGACCAACTAGTGAACAGTATAGATTCTTATCAGATGGCACAGATGTGCCAGTTGATCTGGATCTACACTGTTTGATGAAAGTTGTTTATATTGAGTAAATAGTTTATTCATACACATCTGTCATCACATTAGTTAGTAGCTCCATTTATTTGGATGGACATAATTATTTGTTGATCAATGTATGACAGCGTCAGCTTGCTTTCAATTACCTGTAGATACTACAATTATGTTAATGCCCTAATTTCTTTTTGATTTTCAATTAAATAATTACAATTTGCTAAGACAATCATTCCCATGGCATAAAAAAAACAGAATGATTTTATTACGTAAATACTTGGAGGAAATGCACTTGAATAAGCACAAATTAAATTTCATTTGCAAAGAGTTGCAATTATGACTTCAATAATAGACATATATTTATTTCTAAATAATTATGTATTTATCTTTATCCATATCAATAAGTACACTATTTTGTAAAATTTATCATTATGCTTGATTAAGTGTAAAAAAAATATCCACTTTATCATAATTACATTCTTATTAAGTTATTTTTAGTTGATTACAAGGCATTTTAAACACTCCGCAGGCTGTTAGTTTAATTAGCATTTAAAAAGATCTTCCACACAAAACTGTCAACTAAATCTCATTTTATTAAGGATCTAAATCGTACATTTAATCAAAAGGGAGCGAACTCAAATTTATTGTTTTCTAGCACTGTTTTATATATGATTTTTTTCTGATTTATTAACCATACAACTGTTCAATTAATAATTACTAATACAGAATATTATACTAAATACTGACTTCTTTAAATAAAAATTCCGATTTTACCTTAGGGAAGATATCTAACTTTATCAGATAGTAAAATTTCAAGAAATTATTTTGTTCCTTTGTAATAATGTCAGAAAAAAAAGATTTTACAATCTTAATGTCTGTGTTTATACAATTACTGGTAAAAAAGATAATTTAATTTTTGCAGATTTAACCCTTTCCTGGATATATAAGCATTTTTACGCATGTGCGACCAGTGTAGATCCAGATCAGCTGGCACTTCCGTGCCGCCTGATCAGGATCTGCACTGGTCGCATTTTGGTCAGAAATAACCTAATGAATCAAAAAGCGAACAGTTTAGATCCTGATCAGACGGCACGGATGTGCCGGCTGATCTGGATCTAAACTGTTGGCTCTAGCAATAAAGGTGTTTCTGTACAGGAACGGGTTAAGGCATATTAACTTTCCTGGATTTCTAAGCAGGAAATTAAAAAGGCAATACAAAAAACTATTACTTTGAATGAAAAAATAATAATTATGTTTAAGAATCCTAGTAAATGCTGTTTTACAGAAAACTTCAAAGTTTAACACCTGTGAATATTATTTAATTCACAGAGCTTTCAGTGAACATAATTCATATTTTTACCTGAAAATTTGAAACCAATAGAGATTTGGATCCAGAGTATCAGGAGAGTGTGTGGTTGTTAACAAACTTTATCTGGAATCTTCCCAAAGTTATCATCTTCAAAGTAAGTTTTACTACAGTCAGTAAAAATTCCCAGGGAAATCATTTAGAAAAATGCTCTACTTAATAAAGATTTAATTTCTTGATAAATTCAATTGAAATTTCTTCTGACTGATTACATAAATGTAAAATGTAACAGACAAATATGTAATAGTTTATTTTAAACAATGCCAAGTTTAACTTATTTTTTTTAAATTTCATTTGGCATTTGTTTGGAGTTTTGATAATTTTTCTAAAAATTCAAGCTGTCTGCAAGACAATAATAATATAAGGTGATTTTGTGAAACTGTCAATGCTCACTTCATGAAAGATGCAGAACTGCAAACATTTCAAACATTGTGGCACAGATACATTGTGGCACTTTTACGCAAGTGCGACCAGTGTAGATCCAGATCAGCCGGCACATCCGCGCCGTCTGATCAGGATCTGCACTGGTCGCATTTTGGTCAGAAATAACCTAATGAATCAAAAAGCGAACAATTTAGATCCTGATCAGACGGCACGGATGTGCCGGCTGATCTGGATCTAAACTGTTCGCCCAAGCAATAAAGGTGTATCTATACAGGAAAGGGTTAAGAAACTGACTCAACCATAAAATCAAACACCCATTAACTCTTTTCCAGTATTCTTTTTATATTGGTTTAAATGCAAGTGCAAACATTGTAGATCCAATAAGCTGGTGACATATGTGCTGTCTGATCAGGATCTACACTGTTTGATTCTTGGTCAGAAATAACCTTATGAATTTTAAGTCTTATTGCCATATATTATAATTATGTATATGGATTAAAAGACTAATGTTAAAAATAATTATTTACCTGGTTCATAGCGTATTGAAGATTTCTTGCTGCCATGATTTATTGTAACAAATTTCTCTTTTTTAAGTAAAATAAATTACTGCAATTTATTTAACTCTGTTTAAATGTCCATCAATTAAAACCATAAAATATAATGTTAATTGTTAATGAATGCTTCTCTTTTTTATAACAGAAACAACGTGGCTATATGATGTGGCATTCACCAATTTACACATAATATTTTCTTTATCCGATTGTCGTAAGTAATGACATCTTGTACAGATCTTTTATGTTACATTTCATTATTAACCATAATGTAACATTTACATACTGGACGCACTCTAAATTTCCCTAGGCCATTGATTACAGTTAAGATAAGTAAAAAAACAATTATAACATGCCTAAAATAAAATTGAAAATTACAAAATTTTAAAATCAATTAAACTGTTGTCAAAACATTTTTTGTGACAAATTTATTGCCTGTAAATATTTTTCTAACATAGTACGTAAATTGACAATTTGCTACTATGGTGTTTATCCATACTTTTGTAAGCACTTATTGTACTATCTTTATACCTAGCTATATTATGGTAACAGACTAAAGTGGCTTAATAAGGCCTTTCGACTGTGTTCAATAGTAAGCACTGTAGATCCTATTCACTTCCATGAATCTGAAGGCTGATCTACATCTACACTCAAATAGTTCCAGCACATTTCACATGAATCCAATATAGATAAACCTTTACTACATGTACATTGGATATGGCTGTCATTACATGGGCAGATCCAGAACAGCCAACATACCCATTTAATTTATTATTTATTAGGTTATTTCTGACCAACAAACAATTTTATTTTTAGATATATCTTTGTTGATGCAAATATATATTCCAAGTATTTAATGTTCCCAAGATATACAACATTAAGTTTCGGGTTAATGTAATTTGAAAGGGGCATAACTCAAATCAGGAGTTAATAAGAGGTTACATTTCTTTTGTCAGATATAAATGAATCATACATTTATTCCCAGTCCAGTATTTTGCCAAAAAACTAATTACTTTAATAGCATTAAGTAGCAGTTTAAAGTCATTTGAAAGGGGCATAAATCGAAAAAAAGTCGGGGGTTATCATTCTTGTACTTGCAGATAGCTTTGAGACAGATTAATCAATAGCAGTGATCGTCAGATAAGATTAGTTTCTAAAAATAGCACCGACTGATAAGCCGTTGAGAAAGTAAGTAGAAACAATTGATGCTGTACTACCATCAACAGTGCATACACAATGAAGGAAAACAAAGAAAGTGTCAAGAAAAAATCAGACTCAGAAAAAGAACAATTCGGCATTGTTGTTATGGACAATATAATATTGACAGTACTGCAGATCCACCGCATATGCAAGAAGTAAATCGGATTTATGAAAATGACAATATGTAATCATTTATAAGACAAGGATATACATTTTAGGTATGGTTCATAATCAGACATTAATATTATTCAAAGAATTTTTAAGTTGATATATGTCGTGTTTCGTGGCTTTCAAGTTTTCTTTTCATCAATTTATAAACATATCCCACCGCTTGCTGTTTATTGTACACTTGTTACTAGTCTGATAATAAGTTTGCTTGTCTTTTTTATATTTTTTCATGCATCGACAAAATATTTATTAAAGCCGGTCTATTTTCTATCCTACTGCATTGAAAGACTGATGCTGTATTATCAGTTTATAGAGTAATGTACACTTCCTAAATATTAAGAGTTGGAAATTTAAGAAAATAAAATACTTCATCGCCTAAATTCCAGGCTTATTGTACACATATGTGCACTTGAACCCATGATATTGTTCTTGACACCATTGTAGACTCATATAATTGCCATAAACCTTTTTAGACACCATGCTTAAAATCCATATGAACTGTGGTTTATAATGCCTGTCTCAGAGCTCTATTAACTGCAGTTTATGCCGCTATTTAACACTTCACTCATTGGATACAGCTTTCACCCCTTGTGCAACTAGTTAAGATTCACATCAACCAGAACATCAGATCAGGGTCTACAATAGTGCTTTTATAGGTTATCATGGGCATCAGGTTACTTATTACAAGCAGAAAACAGCATAGATCCTGATCAGACTGCACTGATGTTCAGAATGATCTTGATCTACACTGGTTGCACTAGTATATAAGCCGTATCCCACGGACTTATTGGTTAAAAAAGCTTCGAATATGAAAGGGACCTAAAGTATAATTTCTTCTTTGGTATACCAGAATCAGATGTATTTCAACATCTTATTTATTTAATCGAGAAGATCTAATACAGCATTTACTGTATATACATGTATTTCATAAATACAGTGAATGTTCTTCTATTTTAAGTTTAGCCTTCTGACCATTTACAGCGTATACTTGTTTACTACCTGCCATTCTTGTTAAAAGTTGCTTGTACTACCTTTGGTTTTATGTGTACCACGTGGTGCGCAAACCAAGTGTTGATGATGTTATCGCCGATCACTGCTATAGGACATATACATTTAAATTCAAAGTTGCAAGCAACATTAAGTTTCAGTTAAAGATGTTTGACTACTGGAAGCTGCCACAGTCACCATCTTTGACACTGCTGCAGGACTATCACTATGTCTACCTGCTATATCGGACAATTTATACTTTTGGGCAGGCAACTGCAAACAAACATTTTTTAACTATGACCTTCCTATATAGACCGACTTATACATCTGTGCCCCAACACTAAATCCTATCATACTTTAAATCCTAAATCCTTTGACTATTTATCAGCAGCAGCTGTTTTCAGTGCTATTTAAGGTATTACTATATAAAAACAATATATAATACAGTCAATACACTGTTAATTCTTGACAACACCATGTTAATGCTTGACAACACAATGTTAATGTTTTCTATCATCAATAGTTTTGTTTTTTCTGCCCAACTTCTGTCCTAATAGTAACTGAAACTTCTGACTAACACAATCAAATGTCAATCCTCTACCTCAAGCATTAACCCTTTCCACCATAGATACACCATTATTGCGTAGGCGAACAGTTTAGATCCAGATCAGCCGGCACAGATGTGCCATCTGATCAGGATCTAAACTGTTCCCTTTTTTATTCATTAGGTTATTTCTGGCCAAAATGCGACCAGTGCAGATCCTGATGTGCCGGCTGATCTGGATCTACACTGGTAGCTTATGCCTAAAATGTGTATATATGGAGTAAAGGGTTAAATAAATTATAGCTCTTCCACCTGAATTAAAATATTCAACATTTTATTAAATGGAAATGGCTGCAAATGACAGCAGTCTGATCTGGATCTTCATCTGTACCCAAGGTTATAAAGCTGAGATTGGAAACCAGTCTCAAATCTCAAGCATCTGATTGGCTGAAATGGCGACTGGTCGCCATTTCAGCCAATCAGATGCTTGAGATTTGAGACTGGTTTCCATGCTCAGTTTTATAACCTTGGGGCCTGATCTCAATCTACACTGCTTGAAAAGGGATAAAGCCATTTGTTATTACATGATAATTTTCAACATTCTGACCAAAATCCCCCTGAATATTAAATGGGGTTTGAGCAACACAATTAACCATTTACTCCATAGAAACGTCTTTATTGCATGGACAAACAGTACAGATCCAGATCAGCCGGCACATCTGTGCCGTCTGATCAGGATCTGCATTGTTCGCTATTTGATTTATTAGGTTATTACTCACCAAAAAGCGACCAATGCAGATCCTGATCAGACCTCAGGGATGTGCCAGCTGATCTGGATCTACACTTGTCGCACATGCTTAAAAATCTGTATATATGGAAGAAAGGGTTAACCGTCTCTGGATCCACCCCCAGACAACAAGATTTTAGAATATTCATCAAACATTGAATTTGATTCAATCAGAATGGCAAGAAACAGCAATCTGGTTATCATTCAACCTTTTTTTATTGAAATGCATGATTATCATAGAGATACCTGATCACTGCAATTCCCTAGTAAAAATTCCTGTGTTATTACATGCATGTAAATTAATTGTAATGTAGGAGTATACTCAGAGGGATTATTATCAATAAATTGCAAATGTAATTTTGTTGTAATTACACTGGGATGAAGCCACTGTAATGAAAAAAAACTTTTTTGCATAATAATGTCTGTAATACATCTAAAAATAATGAATTTGAGATTTGAAAGCTGCATTTATCTAAGAGAACTTCATGGGATATTCATTGGCAGTCCCAAACCAAGACCAGTGCCCAAGGTTATAAAGCTGAGCATGGAAACCAGTCTCAAATCTCAAGCATCTGATTGGCTGAAATGGCGACTGGTCGCCATTTCAGCCAATCAGATGCTTGAGATTTGAGACTGGTTTCCAATCTCAGCTTTATAACCTTCAGGCCAGGTTGTTAGATAAATGCAAATTAGCTTCAGTCGTGTTGTTTGTGTACTTTCTACTTTGTTAATGTAGAATGATGAATTTATATTTGATATCTTGTGGTTTGAAATGAACTGACAGTTGATAATAGAGTCCAATTATTCAATTATATAAAAAAATAATAAAGAGTTAATAAGATCTGAAAGAGAATATAAATTTTGTAGTTTTTCTATCACATAATAAAAATTTAAAAACTTCCTGTAACATTGGAACTCCTTAGAAACCAGGTTATGGTAACATGTACATCAGAAATTATGTGGAAAAGTAGATAGAGGACACGAATTTTACAAGAGTGACTTAGTTTTGATCTTTGACACATTATTTATTTACAACTGGAAAATGAAAAAAAAATTGCAAAATTCCAGCACCAAGTAATGCATCACAACAAATATTGGGGTCTGGTACCTCTTCATTTTAACAAGTTTCGGTCATTTCGCTTTGTATTTTGAAGAATTTTTGCCGTAATTAACAATGTGATTTAACTTAATTGCTTGTTCACAGTGTAGTTGTTTGTTCAATTAAGATGTCAACAGATATGTTATCTTTTCAAACTATGGTTACATTTTTGACAGAAATTACACCCTGAAGGTATATTGTAAATCAATTATCTTCATGACATACACAGCCTGTATTTATGTCAACAATTTATTTTCAATATTTCAGTTGTTATTTACTACTTTGATGTTATAGACCTCTTACTATACTACAAGAAGTATAACCTTTCTTTTAATTAGGGATTCAATCAATATTTGATGGTGTTCATTTGGATATGAATAACATTCAGGTTGTTAAAAGTTAACCTGAACAGCTTCACTGTAATAATTTTGGTCTGATATTATGAAACCGATTCATGCATAAAAAACAGAAACTTTTTCTTATAACTGAAATGTAACAGCAATTTCAATTGGGGCCCTCCCCAGATAAACAAGAGCTGTCAGAGGAAACAGCATGCTCGACTATTCGAATCATTTGAAACAAATGCAATTTGAAGATTAAAACAATAACAGTTACTATGGCCATACATTCATGTGCAATCAGGAAAAATATTAACAAGTGAATGGTAAGGGAGAAATTCATTTCAAATAACAGAAATAATTCGTAAATGTACCATAAATATTAAACTGAATAGGGGAATAACTATGAAAATTTAATATTTCTGAATTAGTTAGAAAACTTGTTAGTAATTTTTTATTAGAGACATTTACTTTTAGTCAAATATCAATCACTTCAGTGATGTTACAGAAAAAGAACTGAAATAAAAATATAATGGAAGTTTGAAGTTGATACCTGAAGTATTTGCAAAGTTATCGATGAAGTGCACTTAAGTGAAAATATAAGTGAAACTAGAAATGTGTCCATGGGACACGGATGCCCCACTATGCATCATTTTCAGACACTCAAGTGCAATGATGGGAATAATACGCGATACACCGCCCTGTCATGGTGAACATTTGTGTCAAGTTTTTTTGAAATCCCTCCATTTATAATGAAATTACAGCCCGGACAAGAAAATTCTATTTTTAGTAACAGTGACCTTGACCTTGGACCTTCAGGCTTGGGTATTGTGCGGACACACTGCCTTGTCATAGTGAACATTTGTGCAAAGTTATTTTGAAATCCCTCCATTTATAACAAAGTAACAGCCCGGACAAGAGAATTCTATTTTTAGTAACAGTGACCTTGACCTTTGACCTACAGGCATGGGCATGGTACGTGACACACCGCCCTGTCATGGTGAACATTTGTGTCAAGTTATTTTGAAATCCCTCCATTCATAACAAAGTTACAGCCTGGACAAGAGAATTCTATTTTTAGTAACAGTGACCTTGACCTTGGATCTACAGGCATGGGTATTGTGCGGACACACCGCCTTGTCATGTTGAACATTTGTGCCAAGATATTTTGAAATCCCTCCATTCATAACAAAGTAACAGCCTAGACAAGAAAATTCTGTTTTTAGTAACAGTGACCTTGACCATTGACCTACAGGCTTGGGCATGTATGTGACACACCGTCTTGATATGGTGAACAATTATATCAAGTTATTTAAAAATCCAATAAGAAATAACAAAGTTACAGAGCAGACACGATTTTGCAAGAAAATTCTATTTTTAGTAACAGTGACCTTGACCTTGGACCTACAGGCATGGGTATTGTACGTGACACACCGTCTTGATATGGTGAACATTTGTGCCAAGTTATTTTGAAATCCCTCCATTCATAACGAAGTTAAGGGCCAACTGTATATTTTGCTTGACACAAAATGTAAGTGAAAAAGGGGCATAATTTGAAAAATATTGGAAGGAGGGTTATGGGTCTTGTTGGTTATGGTGTAGATTTTGATGGTGAAAATATATTTAAAGTTTCAAGGCAATATCTCAAGTAGTTTTAAAGTTAGGGGCAAAATGCATATTTTGCTTATCACAAAATATAAGAAAAAAGGGGCATAACTTGAAATATATTGACAGCAGAGTTATGGGTCTTGTTGGTAATGATGTAGAATTTGATGGTGAATATATATTCCAAGTTTCAAGTTGATATCTCAAGTAGTTTATAAGTTATGGACCAAAGTGCATATTTTCCTTAACGCAAAATTTAAGTGAAAAAGGGGCATAACTTGAAAAATATTTGTAGCAGAGTTATGGGTGTTGTTGGTAATGATGTAGAATTTGATGGTGAATATATATTCCAAGTTTCAAGTTGATATCATAAGTAGTTTTCAAGTAATGGACCAAAGTGCAATTTTTTGTTTAACGGACGCCGACGCCGATGCCGACGCCGACACCGGGCGAGTAGGATAGCTCCCCTATTCTTCGAATAGTCGAGCTAAAAATGTCAAACACAAATTTATAAAAAAAATGCTCTTTTGAACAATGTAGAAATTTACTTGCTTCTGTAACGAAAGTGGCTAAATGAGCTTTGCTTGTTTTTTTTTCTGAAATGAAAAGTACAGTGCAGATACCAGCAAGCAGAAAATATCATTAACAAGAAATAATAATGCTATTTTTTATTGAAAATACCTTGAATTAAAAAGGAGCATTATTATTTATTGTTAAAAAGACATTTTGTGGCATGGAGTCCTGGCAAGGTTGAAAGAGATGCAGAGTTGATCAGAGTTTTCTAGTTGTAAATGTTGGACCAATTCTGTCAGGACAAGCAGAAACAAGGCAAGACCATGCATGATACTGCAACAATCATGACAGTGTCTTTCCGAGTTCACAAAACTTTTTAAAATCAAATTGGGCGGTAAATATTTTTCCAAGACTTCATGCAAATTTGCATCTTTTTTTATCACAATAAAATTATTTTCATTTGACATTCTCATCTCATCATATTTTATCGTAACATTTCTGATCAGGATCCAGGGTTCTCCCCAGAAATTTTTAAGGGATAGCTAATCAAGCCCAAGGACGAAGTCGATACTGGTGGTGATGTTACCAACTTGTTCCTTCTCACCTTCTTCGCGAAACAAATCCCCCCAAAATAACTTCAGGTTTAGATGTATGGTTTTTGAAGTATGAAGAATGGGAAATCAACTTTCATCTGCAATAAAAGCAGCTGATATTTTGTGTATTGAATATAAATAGGCATCTTTTATATAATCATTTAGCATTTTAAAAATACCTGTTCCATTTTTTTACGCGTAGTGAATAGGTTGTTTGTAAAGCAAGGGGTCTGGTAATCTTTAATATGCTGCAATATTGGGAATCATCAGTTTGGAGCATTGAACTTAATTGTAAAATTAGTCCATTTCACACTGTGGTTGGTGATTTGGACAAGAAAATTGTTTGTTTCAAAACAAATTATAGCCAGGTTAAATAAAAAAAACAACTTGAATTTATGAAGTCGAGTATAACTTGCATCAAATATAGCATGGTTGCGAAAATATATGACAACACATCAACAGCAACAATTTGTCAACAAAAGAAACAAGAGGGCCATGATGGCCCTGAATCGCTCACCTGAGTATGAAACTCAAGTTATTAACCAGAAACTGAATTTTTATTTTTAGCAACAGTGACCTTGACCTTGATCACAGACACGTGGGTAGCATTCCCAATTTGTCTCTTGTTATAAGCTACCCATGTACCAAGTTTGGAGTCAGTATGCCAAAGCAAACTCAAGTTATTAAGTGGAAACTGAATTTCTATTTTTAGCAACTGTGACCTTAACCTTGATCAGAGACACCTGGGTAGCAATCCCAAGCTGCCGTTTGATATAAGCTACTCATACACCAAGTGTGGAGTCAAAAAACCAAAGCAAACTCAAGTTATTAAGTGGAAACTGAATTTCTATTTTTAGAAACAGTGACCTTGACCTTGATCACAGACACGTAGGTAGCTTTCCCAAGCTGCCTCTAGATATAAGCTATCCATATACCAAGTTTGGAGTCAATAGGCCAAAGCAATCTCAAGTAATTAAGTAGAAACTGCATTTCTATTTTTAGTAACAGTGACCTTGACCTTAATCACAGACACCTGGGTAGCAACCCCAAGCTGCCTTTTGATATAAGAAACCCATACATCAAGTTTGGAGTCAATATGCCAAAGCAAACTCAAGTTATTAAGCAGAAACTTAATTTCTATTTTTAGCAACAGTGACCTTGACCTTGATCACAGACATCTGGGTAGCAACCCCAAGCTGCCTTTTGATATCAGCTACTCATACACCAAGTTTGGAGTCAATAGGCCTAAGCAAACTCAAGTAATTAAGCAAAGACCGAATTTCTATTTTAAGGTAAGACCTGTGTAATAGGCACTATTAAGAATCCAACATCTGATTATATTTCCATCAACTGCTTCATACCACTGACTTGTATGCAAAATTTTAATGATTTTCGCCGTGTAGTTTTTGAGATTTTTAGCTTTTTTTATTTAAAAAAAGTGAGAAAAAACGTGAAAGTATCCAATTTCTTTAATCGGTGACAAATTTTTTTGTTATTGATAAATTCAACCCTAATTTGTTTACAGTTTATCCAAAATATGTTATATTTTACTAAACCAATTTAAGATATAATATATAAATACAGAATTTATTTTGAAATGACATTTTTTGACCAAATAAATTTAAAAAATGCATTTTTTATATTTCATGAGACTAAATTAATGAAAATTGTGGAAAGTCCTGATTGGTGCAATATACCAAACTTTACCATTTTTTAACTATATACCTTAAACAAAATTTAAACAAAATTTCAGAGAAGTTTACCGTCCAGTTTTAGAAATTTTTCAATTGATGACTTGAATAAACACTATTCTGATAGCGAAACCCCCTTTAATCTTGATTATTTTGCTTATTTTAGTTTAAATCATGAGAATTTTATACTCAATGACAGAATTACACAGGAAAAAAGAAGTATGCCAATTATTTAAGCTGTAGGCTTACAAAAAAAAAATAGCTTCCTGTGGGATTTGAACCCTGGTCCTCTTGCATGAGAGAAATCTAACCTAATTTACTACTATAGTTACCTCCCTTGGATACTCTTCTGGACATAGGTATTCATTACACAGGTCTTACCTTAAGCAACAGTGACCTTGACCTTGATCACAGACACCTGGGTAGCAACCCCAAGCTGCCTTTTGATATAAGCTACCCATACACCAAGTTTGGAGTCAATAGGCCTAAGCAAACTCAAGTAATTGAGCAAAGACTGAATTTCTATTTTTAGCAATAGTGACCTTGACCTTGATCACAGACACCTGGGTAGCAACCCCAAGCTGCCTTTTCATAAAAGCTACCCATACACCAAGTTTGGAGTCAATAGGCCTAAGCAAACTCAAGTAATTGAGCAAAGACTGAATTTCTATTTTTAGCAACAGTGACCTTGACCTTGATCACAGACACCTGGGTAGCAACCCCAAGCTGCCGTTTGATATAAGCTACCCATACACCAAGTTTGGAGTCAATAACCCTATGCAAACTCAAGTAATTGAGCAAAGACTGAATTTCTATTTTTAGCAGCAGTGACCTTGACCTTGACCCTGTGATCATGATTTGAACAACTTTTGTAGACATCAGTGCCAGGATGCTTCAGGACAAATTTGGTTAAAATCCATCAAGTGGTTTCAGAG
Source organism: Corbicula japonica (assembly GCA_038501625.1). Lineage (NCBI taxonomy): Eukaryota > Metazoa > Mollusca > Bivalvia > Venerida > Cyrenidae > Corbicula > Corbicula japonica. The sequence continues at coordinate 9,677,515 of JAZAYU010000009.1, forward strand.
GAGATGTTGTTTAAAGGAAATTGTTGACGGACGACGGACGACGGACGCCGGACAAAGACGGGTCACAATAGCTCACCATGAGCCTATGGCTCAGGTGAGCTAATAAAAAATCGAACAGAAAACTCCGAACACAGACCATTTTATTATTGTTTTAGCCTTGATTACCTCTGTATTTGCCTAAAGTATAATAGGTTTGGTTTTTCATTTAAAACCAGAATGAAATGCTCATTACGGTAATATTTGCAGACGCCAAAGATTGGTCTTAAACCCCACCCGCCAGCGTCTTGATTCGTCAACTGGACAGTAATTTTTGTGTAAACAAAGGCCTTTTAGTTGTAATTTCTTAATGGGGGAAATTGCCCGAAGTTACTTTTTAGAGCAAACATTTGGATTTTACAATAAACAGGAAGGCATAGCGTTAACTGTTTAAGGCATAGCAGAATAATTAAAGAGTAGCTGAAGTACAGTAGTTGAGATCAAAGCGTAGCGCTCCTGCTATGCTAAAATGGGCTGGGGAGAACCCTGGGATCAACACCGTTGATTGATTAGGTTATTTCTGACCAAAAAGTGAACAGTGTAGATGTGATTTCAAGTCATGAAATATAACTATGCCATACATGCCAGGTATCGAAAAATAATTAAGTGAGACTTGTGACATTTTTAAGTGAGATTTGAGCAAAAATAAGTGAGATTTCCTAAAGCGTGTCGAAACATGGTATATTTTAAATGTTCTTATATACCTTTTCCTTTTTTTATAAAAAGTAAAGTCAACAGTCAGTTACATTACTTTAATGAAGTAACAAGACAATTAAACACATTTTTTTAAATCAAATAAAACATTTGTGACTAAAATCTTTATGCCACATTTATTTTAAAATTGTCCACTGAAAGTTCATACTATTCAAGCCATTAGTTATCCACTAAATGCAATTACTGACTTGGCATTTATGAAGAAAGTCTAGTGTTGCATTTGCAGAAAAAATATTCTTGTAGCTTTACATAAAGGGGAAAGAAGGGCCCAAAAATTTGACAAAATTTTTAATCTTGTTTTTATTTACCTTGGATTAATGCTTCAACATGCCAGTTAAAACCAAAACTCTTGACAATTAACACCTTCAAAGTAATGCCCTTAGACGTTTACCCATCCATAGCAGAAAACTGTAACACTTGCATTGAAATTGTACACCATCTCAGACATAAAGATATTTGATTAAACATATCAATTAATAAGAAAAGATAATTGAATAACACCTTATCTAACATGGGATGTTAATCCATTGCCCCAGGGTAATTGCAGCAGATGAAATAAACAAAATGTCATAATTTCCAATAATCACTGTCAATCAAGCGCTTTCATTTCGGCGATCCTCTGACTTTTTGGAGAGATTGAAATTTGCCCTGCAGATGACAAATTTTTTAAAGAGAAATATCAAAAATACGTGAGTTTTTTGTTTTTATCCGTTAGACCGTGAGGGTGGGTGAAATTCCATGAGTTTTTACCTCACGGCGTTAGACTTGGCATGTATGCTATGCTATATATCCCATTAAGTTACGGTTAAATAAGTTCTTAATAACAATGAACTCACAATATGACTGGCTCTTTTATAAATGTGGACACTTGTACATGTAATTTGGCAAAAGAGGTCAAATGAGATCTGGTTTTCAAAAGCTACTGACAACTGCCAAAGCACTTTAAGCAATGGTTCTAATTTTAACCTTTTTTTCAGTACTTAAGCTTATTTTCTTTGTTTTTTATCATTTTATCACGGAGGTTATTTCATATTGATGACATGTGTGATTCAAGTTGTCACTGAACTTGATGTTTTTGACAGGAAGGACAGGAATATGACACCTCACACAATGGGCGGGGCAGCAGCGCTGATCCAGCCAGCCAAAGCAGTGATTCTTGCAGGTCTTACTGCATCACATATAGATAAAATTTGACAAAAATTACAGAGACAGGAACTTAATCAAGCGAATATGTCAATGATAGGAGCCTTTGTTGTATTTGTGATAAATTTGTCCGGATTGTTTTTATCCGAATACTGGTAACATTTACGAGTCCTATACAGACAGAAAACTTAAAGTACCGGCTTCATACTTTCGCAAGTGAATTAACTTATCTATCTTCAAGACAACATACATGAGGTGAATGGACATCGGCGTTGCTCCTGCTAGCCATTTTTGACCTTTCTCAGGGTTTCTCCGTTGGCAGGTGAACGAAATAAAATGTAATCTGTGACATTGACAATTTCTACAGGAACTAGAGCACTATTGTTTTCTAAAGAACTCCTCTGTACAACTTTGTACGCGGGTATTTTTTTTGTACGTCAGCTTGCATGTCACGCCGATTGTGAGTGTTCACAAAGACATTCAGTACCTAGGCGTGGGATTGGTGCACCATACACTAAACCTAGGCGTATGATTGGTCCCCCATACACTAAACCTAGGCGTGGGATTGGTGCACCATACACTAAACCTAGGCGTGGGATTGGTGCACCATACACTAAACCTAGGCGTGTGATTGATGCACCATAAGCTAAACTTATGCGTGGGATTGATGCACAATACAATTAACCTAGGCGTGGGAATGATGCACCATACACTAAACCTAGGCGTGGGATTGATGCACCATACACTAAACCTTGGCGTGGTATTGATGCACCATACACTAAACCTAGGCGTGGGATTGATGCAACATACACTAAACCTAGGCGTGGGATTGATGCACCATCACGTGACACTAAACCTAGGCGTGGGATTGGTGCACCATACACTAAACCTAGGCGTTGGATTGATGCACCATACCCTAAACCTAGGCGTGGGATTGATGCACCATACACTAAGTCCATTTGCGGTCATTTCGACTAATAAAATTTTCGTTATTGCACGAGTGATGGTTTAGTGTATGTCTGCTTTTGTTATATTTTTTATATTTGAAGGACTTATTGTAAACTAGCGATTCAGCTCATTTTGATGTCATTGTCTTAATGAGTTACTATTATTATTATTATTATTATTATTATTATTATTATTATTATTATTATTATTATTATATGTCCTTGTTATATCCGGCATATTTCACACATCCATTTTGTTTAGATAGTTCTAGAGTTGAATGCAAAGAAACACAATCTACTACATGTGAGACTGATAGCTTGTTTGGACTCAGTTACATATTAACTTCGCTTACATCTGTTGAAACAAACTTGTGAACAAGTTAAAAATGTTTAGATGCTTATACCGTCTGTTAACCCATCGATTTCTGACAGTCTTTCTTTTCAGCTGCATTATTTTATAGGGAGTTATGAAATATTTATTAAAACCTACCATGTTACCCTTTCAGTGTAATATGAGTTGTGAAAATATTTAATTCTCAAAGGATGCCTAACATATGCGAGATCGGCGAATCATTTGCTATAATATGGAGCGGAGTGTTGGAATGGAGTGTTGCAGCGGAGTCTGGTGTGCAGTTTGGAGTGAGATTTTGAAGTGTCCTTGGAGTCAAAAATTGGAGTCAAATTTGGAGCGAAATTTTGGAGTTGAATTTTTGAGTCACCTTTTAATTCCACTCCACAATCTCACTCCAATATTTGACTAAAAAGTCCCCCTACAATTTTACTCCAGACTGCACTACGACACTCGTCTCCAACACTCCACTCCATATTATAGCATAATTATGCCGATCGGCGAAATGAGTGCGTATCATTAACCAGCAAAGTATACGTCAGATCACTAATGATTTCTCTATCTTTCTATCTGTATCGAATGTTTCCATATTTATGCAGTTAAACAGGTTGTGTTGGCCGAAGAATGGGATGTTTCATCTCTACTATACCAGACCCTGACCTTTAAGTGCGCTCCGCCGAACGGAAACAAATTTTCTATCCTTAAGAACAAGTTCGGCTATTGTAGTCTATATTCCCAACTTTGATTTGTTGATTATCGGGTGGAATACCGTGGTTATCATGAGCAATGTCTTTATATGCCCTCACAAAGTGGGAGGCATATAGAGTTGCACTCGTCCGTCAATACGTACGTACGTCCCCAAATCTTGTGGCATCAACTCCTCTTAAACTATAAGGCGGATTTCTTTCAAACTTACACAGATGATCAAGCAGGATGTGTAGATAATCGTAAAGAAAGGGTTTTTTCCTGCGATTGTTTTCACCAGAGGTATGGCCCTTTGTTAATTTCACTAATTAAATCTTGTGGCATCAACTCCTCATTAACTATCTGAGGGATTTCTTTCAAATTTGCACAGGTGATCAAGCAGGGTGTGTACATGATCGTAAAGAAAATATTTTTTCCTAAGGCCATTTTTGCCAGAGTTATTGCCCTTTGTTTATTGAACTGTTGTAGCAGTGGGGGCATCAGTGTCCGAGGACACATTCTAGATTTCCTTTTCGTCAATCCATCATCGTAAAAAATTTTTCTCTAACGGCAAATGCAGTTCAATAAAATGTTGCCCAAATAACTGTTATTAATGTTTTTATTTCACATACCATACTTTAAGAGTAGTTAGAACAGTAAAGAAAAATAGCTAGATCTAAACATTCCCTAAGATTCTATGAGCACTTAAACACAAACGCTAAGCAATACTAAAACATCAAATGCGCACATGAGCAATACGTTAATGCCAAACATATGATAGGTCATTTTGTCTAACAAATTATATTCAGTATAAGATATTTGTGTCCATTTTGACTTTAACGTGCCCTCATCGCCTCTAGTCAATCTAATGCTGGATATCAGTATCCCCGCACGGTTTCAGGGCTCTATGCAACACCAGGAGGAACAAAATCTTACCGTGTTCAAGTCTCGCTTTGGCAGAACCTAATAGCTGAGGGCCGAACTAAAACCGTATTATTAATAGGGAGCCGAGCCGCCGCAATACAGGAGCGGAGTCTAGTGTGCAGTTCATGCCGAATATGAGCAGCGGTCCAAACAAATTTCCAATTGCCTGTCTGAGAAATATACATGAGGGCTCATAACTGGCTCCAGCCCATCGGCGTCAGAGTTGTCCCGTGCCCTCAAACCGACCTGGAGGTATACATGCATGAGGGATAGGGTACCGAGAACGGGTGCGCTAGAGCAGGCACCTGAAAAGCTCATAATGAGCTCATCGCAGAAGTTGCGCCGTGTCCCAAAACTGGACAAACAGTTGTCAGGGTATTCGGTATCGCTTAGGTGGGCACTTGAAATAGCGTCAAACCTATTGCATTAATTTGAATAGCTTTGTAATGGGTCATAACGGGAATCTTTGTCCGCGTTAAAATGTTTATTCCAACTTGATTTATCTGGCTATATAATTTTTGCGAAAATGAAGTTTAAAACGTGAAACCTTTAACTTTTAAGTCGCTAACTTGTTTAAGAAATATCAAAGGTGACCATGGTGCATTTCATATAGCATTATACTCGTATATAGATCTCTATTTATTTTTTAACAATACATAATATTAAGAAATGTAATTTATTAAATCACATGATTAATATAAATCTTGTTTTATATGTTAAGATGACGATGACAATGACGACGCCAACGATGAAAACGATAGTGACGATGACGATGCTGATAATGTGTGTAAATAAAAAAGTAATTGACCGAGTGATGAAGGAGGAGTGTAGTATGAACTTCAAGGATACTGGAAAGATAGGTGCCTTTGAACCTGGCTAGATGCCATATTTGCCGGCCGATTCATTTCATAGTCATCTGTGAACCAACAGACAACGAGTGTAAAAAGTTCGAACTCACTTGACCGAATAGACAGATAGCAATTTTATGATGCATCTGACCAAAGCGTTCGATACCGGCAAATCACTCCATTGACCATCAGTGCAAATTCTTTGGTAGTGCTGTTTTTGCATGGTATACATACGTGCAACATTAACATGCAACACGCCTCGAGGTAATATATTATGCGCCTTGGTGCATTTTCATCATTTGCATTTCCATTTTATGATGTGGAATAAAGCTCTAAAGATTCAGGTAATCTTAATTGTCTTTTTTTTTCGCCCAGAAATCACCGAAACGGGATATTGCATTACACGCGAAAGAAATAGAAATTGTCAGCGACAAAGTAACGATACTTAAGGACTTTAGCTAGCGATATTTTCAGCAGTTTTAACCTGAAAGAGGATATTTTATTCGACCCTAAACTGTTATTTAAAATACTATTATGATGAAAATATTTTTGTATTTCATTCTCTAGTTGTCACTTCGTTTATTTGTTAATTTTACTTTCGATAGATAATTCTCAAAATGTTAAGAATCTTTCAAGTCGAATTAACTGATCAAATGTCAATCATTGGTTATGACACCTTGATCTTTATCATTAATATTTATCATTAATATTTAATCACAACACGAAAGGATATGCCTTCGGTGACTTTCTAAGTATTTTGACACTTATATTATTTAATTCAAAATTAATTACTTAATATGGCTTATGTGTCAGATTTATTACTGGCCTTATAGAAGGCAATGCAAAGCATTTTAGGGGATAGAACGTATTTTACTTTTTGATATGACAGTTGGATTAATTACTGTGCACAAGTTATACTCAAGTTATAATTAATATTGTTAAATTCTATTTGTAAATCTATATTTGTTATTGTTGTGACTGCAACGGAATAAAAGTGAATAACCATCAAACAGTTGCGTTAATGAAACCGAATAAAGGGACTCATACATTGCCGCAGCTTTATTATTATACTCATTAATAATGCTTTATTTCATTTCTGTAGTTAACCGCATTGAACAGAACTTATCATCCAAGTTTTATTTATCTTACAGAAGAACTCTTTCAAAATACTTTCAAATTGAGCACTTGCAATGTTGAGTTCCTTCCCCTTAGTTGCCGCAGCTTTCCTCGGCATTGTCGTGAGAACCTCCGAATCTTCCTCCTTCATGGACTGCGGTTATGGCAACAATAAATACGGTACGAAAACTGGACATTTCTGGATGTATCCTGCGAAGACGCCGGTCAAGAACAACCTGATGACAGCGACGCTAGATGGACACGCGTGCTCCGCCGTCCACGTGAATATCGTTTCGCGACATGGCGCACGGTACACAAGCGTGAAAGACATGCGAGCTTTCACGGCTTTACATAAGAAATTGCAAGGCGCTGTTGGGAATCAAGAATACGCCTTTATCGACAGTTGGGTGAATCGGTATCCCGAGGACAAAGGTAGTCTTCTCACTGCGCTTGGAGAGAAGGAAATGTATTACCTTGGGACAAAATACGGGGCAGAACTTTACGACTTGTTGAATGGATCGATTGATGACAATGGAAACACCACTTCCTTAAAATTTGGAGCTACTAAGGATACCCGGACTCAGGAAAGTGCCAACTGGTTCTTTAGGGGTCTTACTGGAGAAATGTTTGGTCAGAATTTTACGACATTGCAGCCGGAAATCAGAGACAAGATTCTTCGTTTCTTTGACAACTGCAAACGACACGAAAAAGAAACGGCAGACTTGAGCGAACAGACAAAGTTTCAAAGTGGACCGGAATTCCAGCAGATGATTCGACAAATAGAGAACAGGTTGATGACAAACGTAACTCTTACTGTTGGTATGTATGCATCTTGAAAGAATGTGGCCCATGTCTCGTTCATTGTTGTTAATATCACTCGCTGTTATAGACCTTTATATAATTGCCTATTAAAAATAATGACAATTTCACGTTGTATCAAAGACTGAGACCTCCCTAAAGACTCAATCACACATTGTCTGCAATGTTCAGTACTTAGTTCTCTTATGTGTTTCCAAAACGTCTTTGTACAATAGCATCTATAATCTAAAAAAAAACATGTATTTCTTTTTTCAACTGAAAACAAAATATAAGAAGCCTCTTAGAATGGCACAGCCTGTTTGTCCATATGGGTAATGGGTGTTTGGACCCAAGATCACAAAACACAATTTGGAGACCAGTCTCAAATCTCAAGAATCTTATTGGCTGTAATGGAGACTAGTCTTCATTTCAGCAAGTCAGATGCTTGACATTCGAGATTGGTCTCCAGTTTTAGTTTAATGATCTTGGGCACCGGTGTGTAAACTGAGTCTAACTGGAAACCAGTCTTATTCCGTTGCCTTGTTAGTGGTTAGTTAAGAAACTTATTTAATATCCAACAAGACAGCTGCTGAAGAAAAGGGGCTCAGTTGTATGTCTGGTAAGAATTTGAAAGAAATACGTATAACGTTACGAAGGGGCTTGTCATTAACTGCGACAATAAAGCTTAAGAAGCATGTAAAGGATATTTATTTGTTTTGTTTTTTAAATATCAACTTTACTTGACTAGTGAACAACAGAAACTGACACTAACGAGCGTAGTAGCCACTCGTGAAATTATCAGTTTCTGGCATTTACTCGTGAAATAAAATCGATATTTCATTGAAACACACATTTATTTTTTAAGGTTATGTTTTCCTGTAAAAAAAAACTGAAACAGGAAAGGGAGGTAGTGCGTTAAAAAGTAGTTCGGTGAAACATTGAACAGATAAACGGATTCTAGTTTCAAAAGTGTGAAAGTACTAACTCTTTTATTTCACTGTGAAAACTCTATTATTTACTGGAAAGCGTAAAAATAAACGTTGATGATTGTGTGTCTCAGGTGATGTAAAGATGATATACAGACTGTGTGCTTCAGAACTAGCTATCATGAACAACTCTGACTGGTGCACCATACTGACGGACGACCACAGAGACATCCTCGAGTACGAAAACGATATTGAGGTTTGTTTTGATGCATTGTACTATTTTAGTATTTTTTATTTATTTCCGTAATCATTAATTATAGAAGTTATGAAATTATTTCAGATTCATAAGTATCAAATACGTCACGTGATTTGCCTCGGGGATTGGAGTGGGGAATGGGCTGGTAAGAATTTAAGAAAACACACGAAGTACTACTGATCTGTAAGCATGAATAAGATTTTGGCTTTAGTGACCGGATCGATGTTATGTAAATATCTTTCCAATCGCAATCATTGAGGCAGTCTTTGACAAATCCTAAATTCATAGATTTTATGCATATGTTTGTTTAAGTGTCATCGGAAGGCAATGTCCCAGCACAAATGATGCAAATATCTAGACTTAATGCAAATATTTTAAATCAGTTGTGGTACCTTCCCATTACAGAGGATTACCATTGTCTTATCATGGTTTTGCCAGGCTGGTTCCCAGCGTACTCTTCCCAATAATGGTATCAGGGGCAGGTAATCAATACTAGGTTCCACTAAAGTGTAAGGGAGATCACTGCGTCACAGACTGTCTCCTGTTCTCCCCGGGCTAAGCGAATTTACCCTGCGTAAATAAGAGCACCATTCGAGTGTTTTGAAACTCTTTACGCCCACTTTTAGTGTTAACTCATACCAGAGCCAGATAAGAGCCGCCTGCGCACCGACGGGTGCTATCGCCGCCCCTTTTCCGCAAAACTACATGTACACGTATATCATATGATTTTAAAAAATATTTTATTATACACTGTTTACATGTTTGTTCGACATTCTCTATATTTGTTTGTCAGGTTGAAAACAGTTTATTGTTTATCCTTTTTTTTAAATCCTATTTCCAGACAGCGTTTGTCTTCCAGCTATCCGTGTTTGAAAGATCTTAACTGATTTTGTCAACCATGCCGAAAACATATATGGATAACAAAACATTATACCCCCTTAAAATCATGTGATTTGCATGTTTAGAGCTGCTATTATTTTAAAAGTATGTCTAGAATTTTATTTTTGTTGTTTTTTTCTAGTCGTGCTGTTATTGCTTTTCCTTCATTCATGGCTTTTGGCTTGACATTATTATCTTAACTTGCCTTAGGTTACAAACCATCAATTCAATTTCCATAGACTTCCATTATAACTTTTCATCAATTTCTGAATTTACTATTGAGTCAAGCCCTTAAAATCTTACAGTTCTCAAGAGAACCAACCTAGAGACACCGTCACATACCAATTCTACCATAGCATGACCAATTAACTTTTTCGGCATTTGACCCAGAAGTGTATCGCTCCAGTCTCTGCGGAACTTTTGTTTACATTTTGTCAAAAAAAGCTAGCTATTTTTAAAGTTGAATTGCATATTTTTTCATAATCAATTTCATACTATTTGTATTCAAATTACTACAAAATCATTATATTTCATCAAAATAATGTTCTTTTAAAACTATTTATTTTCATTTTCTACCAATTAGGCTTCACTTTCTGTTACTGGTCCGCAAATTTTATCAATATTAGTGGTCTATAACCTAAAATCATCTTATCACTACTTATCCGGATACAGACCGTGTCCATATGTTGTATACCTATAATTTGTGAGACTTACTATTCTGGTGTTTAAAAACCAGTGAAATGTTGACAAAACAAAGTTATTTGAAACATTTATTATACACGAAATAAATTTAATATTTAAATGGTTCCGGAAAGATCAGAAAATAAGATTTACGCCATTTTGTTCAAAACTTTGAATTGTAATATTCTTTTACAGGATTACATTGCCAGACTGTACGGACACCCTGTTACCGCGGAGATGTCTTGTCCGCTAGGAAGGGATATATTTACAGCTATGGACGATGTCATCCATGATTTGAAAATGGGAATAAACCAGAGGTAGATAAACTTTAATTTAACAGATGAGAAAACTGTTAAACAACAACAATGGTTACTTTGTGGTACCCTATGAGTAAAACTACATGATTCAAAAACTAAACTCATCGTCAGAGATTTAAATAGTGTCGGTTTACTGTCGGGCTTATTTATTGCAACGCTCGCCAAAAAAGGTCGCCTTAGGTTGTTTCTCGTTTATTGCTCATGTACTATGAAATGAAAATCGCTGCCTCGTTTACTCTTGTGATTCTCCGCAATCTTATTTTGTTTTCATTTCAGTTATACAAGAGGCGTTTTCCAGTTCGGCCATTCTGACACAGTGGTAGACTTCGCTGCCGGTCTCGGTCTGTTCAGAGACAGTAATTCCATAAGGGCAGATAACTTCCTGGACATGCGCACCCGACAATTCCAATCATCCAAAGTAGATCCGTTCTCAACCCATCTAGCCTTTATTCTGTACAACTGCGGAGGACCGGAGACACAGAACTATGCTATAAGATTGTTGTTCAACGGAAATCCATTGGCTATTCCTAAGTGTAACAACGATGTTTGCTGGTACCAGGACGTGAGACATGGGTACCGGCACTTAGTAGATGACTGTGACTGGGACAAGATATGCGCGATTGAGGCACCGATCTTTGGTTGACATGGATACTTGAAATTGGGTGTGCTTTATTGTACCATAACGAATTTTGATTACAAGAAACGTAACGGAAAATTAAGCTTGTGAGCCTGTATATATCAGGTGTCTGTCTGTATAATTACTTGACAGCGGTTTTGTCTTGTTACAATCAGAAAAATGCATTTTCATTCAAGTTCCATAATAGGTAGACAGTTGACATAAACATTTCTGTTGGTTTCCCTCCAATCCATAGTAGCATTTACATAAATATGTTTATTGTTAAACAAAGATTTGCTATGTCAGTTACATGTATTTTATTTTTGAAAAAAAAAACAAACGCAAATTGAAGCACTCAAATTGATGAAGAAACATCAAACGAAAAAGTGTAACATATCAAACTATTTTATTCCATTGATCAATTTCATTTCTCATTTAGATCTGCAATATTTGCACTCAGCAGCAGTCTTCTTAGTGTTTACTTGAAAATGACTTGGTACAGTTCGAGTCAGGTTTATAATCGCCGGCCGGTTGTACTAGATATGGATATGTTGCGTTAAATCAACTGTAGGCCCTATCGGAATTTCAACGGGTTGACTTTAGCGACTACCGGTCTGTACCGTGGTTGTCGTCGAATCATCGGTCGGTTCCGTCAGTGGCGCATCGGTCGGTTTCGTTGGACCACCAATTCGCTTTATGTTATCAACAGGCGTTTTTCGGCGATCTTCGGATGGTTTCCCAGTCGTCATGTGATCGTTTGTCGGTCTCGTCTGATTATCGATTCGTTTTCGGTTTTCCACGGGTGGTTTTCGGCGATCTCCGTAACCTCCATTTCCTGTTATCGGCTTATCAGTATTACCGACAGGGTTGCTTTTGCCAAAATTTCCTCCGAGCCGCCATCTAAATAATGGCAATTTTCTTGTGTCTTCGTCTTTATCAAGACCAAATGGGTCAAGATCCATTACTGGCATGTCGTCACGTTCGGGTCCTCGCTCATTGTCACTTTCAGAATTCTGGCCGTATGCATCGTCATCCCATTCCTCGCTATCTTTCATCCCTGAAATGGCACATTCAACTAAAACTTTCACACTGTACAAATAGGTACTTCTTAGTACGCGAACACTTGAAAGGTAAGTATCTCCCCAAATATTAAAAAAAAGATAAAAAAACTTTCATTTTGCTCACAAAATCCGTATTCAGTAATAAATGCCAAGCTTTTAATTCAAAGTGATAAACATAACTCTAATGTTTCAGTTGTGTAAATTGTCATTTGCAATATATATATATATATATATATATATATATATATATATATATATATATATATATATATATATATATATATATATATATATATATATATATATATGTTTAGTTCGTGGCTAAACTTACCCACTACCTCACCACCTGGTTGCACCCTGCCTCTGGATATTGCCGAAACCATCGCCACCACTTGGCACATTGCAATACATAGAAGTATGAACTTCATTGTCGTTTCTAAAAACAAAGTTTATGTATTCGTGTTAATTCTTTAGTTGAAGCATGACTGGTGGCTGCAAATTACCATGATTCTCGGTCAGCTAAGATCGACCTTAATTGTATGTGTATGATCTATATTCACGCCGGCACATTATACACACCATGCATTCATTGAAGCTTAGTAAGTGCAAGCGCGGTGGTTAGTATTTTTACGTTTTTGACATTTACGCTAAACATTAATATTCAAGCATTTAGTAACGAAATCTTCTGAACTTAATGAACTCCTATCTGTATAATTTTTAAGACATTGACATTACCAATTTCACCAATATTGAGTTATTGTTGTACACTTGGAGTTGTGAGGGGGGATGTACCTTGTGAACACTGTGACATGTACGCGCAGAGTTAGTGGAAGATGTGGTTGGGTCAGGGGAGCAATGGGATGAAAGCAGATGGGGAATGGGTGCTTGGCAATTAGAGAAGCTGGGTATATGGCCAATAGGGATGTACACGCCTTTCCAGGGATACCCGTATAGATAGAGGGATACGACGTTTTTTTTTATCATGTAAAATATATTATTTATAACTTTAAATAAATGCTCAACAAGTCGATGATGAGATGAAAATACTTAGAACGAAATAATTTGTGACCACGGTCATATTAAAAGATTAGATAAATCGACCACGACGTGTTCTTTGCCTTGATCGACGAAAGACCTAAAATGATAATAGGGTTAAGAGGTGGACATTCCTCGTAAGTCTAGATAAACTTTAAAACACTCTATTATACGACAACATCTCGAAATATCTTATTCTAGATATTGGGTCAGGTAGAGGAAACCACCTCAGAGTTACGGCTCTTTTTTAATAGCTGACGTTTTTTTCTCTTTAAGCCAATTACATGTAGAGGAGACCGGGGTTAGTCCGGCCCCGCGGTATGTTCGGCACATTATCATTTTAAGTGCAAAAATCAAGATTCAGAGCTCGCGTCGATATTGTAACGTCACTTGTAACCAAACTAGTGTTGTATGTACATAATGGTGACTATATTTACAAAATTTTCGATTTTGTGAAGGAAACTTGGTTTCTTTGACTGTTAAGTAAATTTTTCACAAATATTTTAGTTATTATTTGCCATGAGTTGCTTCATAATTAAAATATTAATTTTACGTTTACAACATGTTAAAACATCCGTCAGTTATGTCACAGCTTGTTCTTTTCATCTTCAAAACTATACACGCAGGTATCGCGTGATGTTTATAAATAGTTAGCAAGGGGCTAGTTCGGCCATCGGGGCAGGGGCATGTTCGGCTAATAGCCGAATAACCCAATTGCTCCAGCATAGTTTTATTTTCTTGATGAAAACTTCATGTATTTAATAAACTGACGTGTGTTTACTATCACAGCTTAGATAAACCCGGTTTTGGTAAAAAAGGGTCCTTTCTTATTTTAGTTATACCATTGTGTGCTGCAAATCATGTTTTAGCTGAACGGTATATTATGATAGGTACGATTCTCATTCTGAGATCTACGCTGGCATATTCAATGTACTCTTTAAGAATTATAACAATTTGATATTTTTGAAAATGCCTAACCATGGAAAACTTATTTATTTCGAGACACCAGACGTCTATAGAAAGGAGTAAGAACAAATTACAACAATAACAAACATGAACACATATATGTTCTTCTACCACAGAAACCTAAATTTTCAACAGAAAACATCCAGATAACACATATATGACTTTTTACCCCATTTGCCTATCTACAAATACATAGGCATATAGGGTAAAGTGTCGTATATGTGGCGTCTGGGTGTTTTCTGGTGGAAATTCAGGTTTCTGTGCTCGTACAAACTATATGCACATGCACCCACGCGGATTTATATACGTATATTACACAACAAGTTATATCAAACATGTTTAAAATTATTGTTAATAAAAGTGAATTATTGAACCTATATGTTTGTACATTATGTTTTTTATATTTTTTAAGTCTACAAGAAAATAATTTTAAAAAATCTGCCCTTAGGCCGAACATGCCCCAGGGGGTAGCCAAACTTGCCCTAATGTCGGGGCAAGTTTGGCCAGTTTGACCTTATTACTTCGAAAACCAATTACCATTTCTTTCAAAGAGAAACGTCATTTAAAGTTCATGGGTAATCAAACCCATATAAATTCTTAGCTATTTATGAAAATTTGTAGAGAATTACATTTTGAATTCATTAAAAAATTGCACGTTTTTAAAAATGGGGCCGTACTAGCCCCGGTCTCCCCTACATTGTATATGAATACTGGAAATGCCAATTGCATGTGCATTATGCTAATGGACAAAAGTCTTGTGCGGTCTACAGTTTTCAACAAATTACTCTACCGTCAGTACTGGCTCAAATTCCAAAATTCTTTTTTATTAAATGCATATAAATGCCATCTTTCCAACGATACCACATTTATGAGTGTGCGATAGAAACTTAACGCGTTTAAAAGATAATATGGAAAATCATACCGGACAAAACTTTTGTCCATGAGTATACTTCATATGTGTTTAATTTATATTCTTTGCGCTTTAGCAACTCAAGACAAAATGAAAACAAATTTAAGAAATAGTTCTACATACTTCTTACGATTAATATGGTTTAACGAACAAATATATTAAATAACTCTTGCTGTAAGAATTGCGTAATTTCGATTATATGTTTTAAATTTGAATATGAAGCCAAGTACATCCAAGATTTTACGTGGTAATTGAAAGGAAAACTGCATTTATGAATTCATTTTATTATTTAAAAAAATGAGATTTGTTCGGTTAGTTGTGTAAATATAATTTAAAGCCGTTATATGCTTTTACAATTTTGTTACAAATTCAATTATATATTGAAGAAAAACAAATAAGGAAAAAAAGATAAACTTACATTTTTAAGTTCTCTCTTTACTCCAAACAAGTGAGAATGAGCGAAACTGTTCCAGGTTTATTAATTTTATATTCACATGTTCCCATAGTTGTGGCAATAGGGGTACAAGGCCCACAAAAGCGATACCATGACCTTGTCATGTTCGGGGATCAAATTTTGCGCAGAATATTTGTCATTAAAATTATTGTCATGTGATTTGTGCAGATCGCTTTGTGGAAAAATCACGCCTTTAGGTTTTAGCTCTCGGTTTTTGTGGATTATTATTTGATACTCGGACTTTACCTGACATTAATCATACAGAAAGTGACAGTTTCCGACATCTTTGCAGGTTCAATTTTTTGTTACAAGTACATTTCTCTGCATATTATTTTCCAGTTTAATAAAATAAAGAAATCCCGCTGATTTTGATGTTCGGAGAGAAATGCTTTAGTACTGACCTTATAAAGCATTTAAGAGATGTTTAACAATTCACATAATTATTATATATTAATTTATATGAAATACAATAATATATTGGAAATTTTCAATATACATGTAGTTTAATATTACGTTTTCTTTGTAAGTTTTACAGGAGGAAATATTAAAATAATAATACGTAAATGAGGGGGGGGGGGGGCGTTTTTTTTTTATAAAAAAATCAAGGCTCGTAAAATGTGCTTACCAACACTCGTTTTTTTTTTATTTTGCGTGTTATCACCCAGTTTCTTCAATTATTTTAAGAAGAAAAGTGTAAAAGAATACAAGTCTTTAGTTTTGATTAAGTCATTGAGAAAATTTTAGGACAGAAAAAAAGAAGAAAGAATGATACCTTACAGTCAAGTAAATATTTATTAAAGCGCGTAATATTTGGTCAGTGGTAGCAGTTGATGATGAGCATGTTGCTGTATCAATATCCATACAGGATCATACAGGACAAATGCTGTTCTTTTCCGTGTCATCCTTGGGAATTTTACAGAAAACCTTATCAGAAGTGTTATTATGACACGCCTAATTCAAATATGGTGTACCAAGACAATGACTTGAAAAGCCCATATGGCATCGCGGTTGACAAAGATACCCTGGTATGACAAAGAGGGATATGTATATGTGCGTAGCACCGAAAACAATAGAATTCATCAGCTTACTGCTGATCTTTGCAATGTCCAGGTTCTCATTATCAATGTTTATGGTAATAGAATTTCCTTCTCAAAGTCTGAAAACAAGCTGTACATCGACTCTGGTCAGTGAATCAGTCAGTATACGTTAAATGCCACATAGGCAATGGCGACCAGTCGGCATTTCAGCCAATCAGATGCTTGACATTTGAGAC
Source organism: Corbicula japonica (assembly GCA_038501625.1). Classification (NCBI taxonomy): domain Eukaryota; kingdom Metazoa; phylum Mollusca; class Bivalvia; order Venerida; family Cyrenidae; genus Corbicula; species Corbicula japonica. The sequence continues at coordinate 9,694,448 of JAZAYU010000009.1, forward strand.
TGGTTTCCATTCTCAGTTTTATAACCTTGGGACCAGAGCAGCAGTTACAATTGTACATGACACAAACACTATTGGGACATGAGCTGAAAATACCAATAGCTTAGACAAACATTGTTATGTCAATTTAGTAATGTACTATTGCAGAACACAATATATACTGTATTCTATATTTCAGCTGTTCTGAAGTAAATTACATCACACGAATTCTTGATCAAGCCAAGTGATTGGTTACGGTGCTTGTTTTTTTTTAAAACAAGTCACCAATCGTACAATTTTATTAGTTAAACTCCAGTCTTCCGAATGACCAATCAGAAATTAAAAAAATCTTCCTCATTTCAATTGTACGTTAAGGTTGTGTTTGCGAGAATGAGGACTCATTTTCAAAACCCAGTCTCGTGACTGGTCAGTTCGGAGGCTGGTCTATATTTTAACCAGTCAGCTGCTTAAGACTGGAGACTGGTCTTGAGTGTCAGTCAGAGTGATATTGGGCCCTGAATTTTCAAATATTTTCATGATAACCATAATCACAATACAGGATAGAGTGAGTTTTTGATTTAAAGCTTTATTGCAATTTCATTATAATAAACATTAACAACTTTAAAGTCTGTTACTTCAGTAGACACACTTTTTTTAATAAATTACTTGTAACAGCAATAGGTTCTCGAACATTTGTCGGAGAAATGCAGCCTGTTAGTTATTCTTGCTGGGTTATCTATTGGTGTGGATGAAATATCGGTCACTGTAAAACCTAAGTAAATGTTGAACTTGGGAGGTTGTTTGTGTTTACAGTAAGACTGTCGGTAGTAGTTGGAGAAATCGCGGTTGAAATCGTCGGATCATCGTTTAGACTTGCGGAACCATACTGGTCGTTTGCGGTAAACCCTCAGTCGTCGAAACGTCTGTTTGATTATGAATAGTTTTGGTTGTTTCATTATGACCCTCTGTAAATGCCGCCGAACCACCCGTTGTACTGGGAATACTCTCGCTTGTTTCCGCTGCACTCTCGGTAAATGCCGTCGAACCACCCGTTGTACTTGGAGTACGCTGGCTTGTTTCCGCTGCATTCTCGGTAATTGCCGTCGAACCACCCGTTGTACTATGAATACGCTCGCTTGCTTCCGTTGCACTCTCGGTAAATGCCGTCGAAACACCCGTTGTACTGGAAATACGCTCGCTTGCTTCCGTTGCACTCTCGGTAAATGCCGTCGAACCACCCGTTGTACTGGGAATACTCTCGCTTGCTTCCGCTGCACTCTCGGTTAACGCCGTCGAACCACCCGTTGTACTTGGAATACGCTCGCTTGTTTCCGCTGCACTCTCGGTAATTGCCGTCGAACCACCCGTTGGACTGGGAATACGCTCGCTTGCTTCCGTTGCGCTCTCGGTAAATGCCGTCGAACCACCCGTTGTACTGGGAATACGCTCGCTTGCTTCCGTTGCACTCTCGGTAAATGCCGTCGAACCACCCGTTGTACTCGGAATACGCTCGCTCGCTTCCGTTGCACTCTCGATAAATTCCGATGAACCCTCAGTCGGTTTTGATGACTCCGTAACAAATGCCGTGGAACAATTCGTTTGAACCTCCGTAACTGACGGTGAATCTTCTGTTGGACTTGCAATCTTGTCGCTTGTTTCCGTTGTACCCTCAGTTAGTGTAGGTAATTCATCAGCTGATCTTGATGACACCGTGACCGATGCCGTCGAACCGTCTGATGTTGCGGGAATATCCTCGATTTTTACCGTTGGACCTTCAGTACATGTCGGTGTACGCTCAGTCGGTCTCGTTGCATACGCGGCCGACGGTGTTAACTCATCCGATGTAATAGAAAGACTATCGACTGTAGTAGATGGATCATCGGTTGGTTTTAGTGAAGCTTCAATTAATTTCGTTAGATCTTCGATGGGTCTTGGCAAAATATTACTCGCATCGCCGAGAGATTGCTGTGATTTGATGATGCCGGACGGTCCATCTCCGTCGACTATAGGGCTGTGTCCTGTGCGTAAATCGTGCATACCGAAAGGATGGCCTTTGTTAAATCCATCTAATACCCACCTAAATAGTGGTATTTTACTATTGTTGTCTTTGACCAACTTAGATTTATCGTCTACCTCAGCATCCGCTTCGCCACTTTCTCTTATCCCTGCAATAAAATTTGCAACTAAAATGGTTTTCGGGACTCTTTTTTGAGTGGAAATTCTCAGCATAAACATAATCATTTCCCATATACTTACATTGCCCGTTTGGTTTTATTTCAATGATGTTTTGGAAGAGAAATGTTTATTTGCAACCAGAAATCCAAGATGCATTCTGCGAAAGAAGTCAAAACACGTCTTCACCAACTCGTTTGTTTTGAGAACAGCCATTGTTACCGAGAATATCAAAAGTAAAAAATAAACAATGACCTACATTTGATCACACCCAAAATTTCTGAAAAAAAAAGCTCTTAAAATTCATCAATTATTTAATTGTTAATTTTAAACTCATTCCTGCATTTAAAGTAAGATAAAAAGTTTATAATATCTTTTTTTTTTCTTTTTGCCAGATTAAATATGATTAATTATATAACTTACTTGACTGACTTTTGTTGAAAAAGGAACACGTTTAAATGCTGTTAAAGATCGACGCAGTTACAACAAAGATGTCACTAAAAACAAGACTTACACTGATTTTGATCATCGCCTTGTTCTGCTCTGTCTGTGGGCCATGCGGACACAACCGTCACCACGGTACTAGACGCAAGAAACAGTAGTAAGAACTTCATTGTCGTTACTGAAAAAAACAAACACTATTTTCATAAGTTTTCGTTGGCATTAGCAATGATGCTCAAGTTATATTGATTCTCATGGGCCAGAGATCATTAACCTGAGTTTGGAGACAAGTCTCAAATCTCAAGCATCTGATTGGCTGAAATGGCGACTGGTCGACATTTAAGCAAGTCAGTTGCTTGAGATTTGAGACAGGTCTCCAGCTTTATTTTTATGATCTTTATCACAGATTCAGCCGATGACGATAGTTCGGCGACACGGTAGTTCTGCCGAATTACGACAAGCGGAACGCACGGTTACTTCGACCTTAATTGTTACCATTAATTAATTGGAGCTCGGTTAGACTATTGCACGACTAATGGCTGGTTTAAACTAAACTAGTAGACATGTACCGTGAGCAGTCTAGTTTCTTGATCTGAAAGACCATAGTCTGGCCCGTAAAGTGAAATCCTGGATGTGGTCTATTTGTGAAAACCGGCTGCCCTATTCAAATAAATTCAAAATTTCTTTAAAAATCGACATTTTGAACAATAACATTATTTACTTAATCGCACTGTTGTATATTCTTGAAACGTCACGATATTCAATTTATTCTCTGATGAAAATGTTTGGCTTGTAACAACTGATCACCAATTTTTTAAAGAACAGCGCTATTTTTAAAAATCCAAAATACTGTCTCTGAAAAGTAAAAATAAAAGTACATCTATGTGAGTAAAACTTACAATTTTAAAATTTGTCGTCTTTGTTATCGCTTTGAGACTATAGGATTTGAAGGTATTTATAGTGTCTCTTTCTCTTAAAGTGTGGCATGCGAGTTGGAAAGTATACAGGGATCGGGGCGTGTTAAACTAACGGATTACGCGACCAATATTTGCCTTATTCGATTAGCGCAAACAATGCTGTATAAATATGTTCATTAAAAAATACAACATTATTTGCCTTTTATAAATAATTTAACAAAGACATATCTAGTCAACGTGTTTATTCACAACCTCTTAATGCCGATGGTGAATCACTGGAGACTTCGAACTGAAAGATATGAATCAACACTGATATCCATAACCTTAAACGAGTTCAAGTAAGAGTTGGTTTTGTAAGACAATTTCAGGCCCCAACATTATAAAACTGGTAATGGAAACCAGTATCAAATCTCAAGCATCTGAATGACTGTTCAGATGCTTGAGATTTAAAACTTGTTTCAAATCTCAGTTTTATAATCTTCAGCACAGATGACGATGACCGCTTCACAGTATGTCCCACTGTCTATGTACGAATATCTCTGCACATCATTCACGAACGTACGCAATTCGGTCAACGGAAAACAGTCTAGTATTCGGACTAACCTGGTATTCGAAAGAAGCTACAGACGTCTTCGTAGACAAGAACATTCACAGATTAGCAGACCTTATTTAATCTGTTGTTTGTCAACAAAAACAAATAATATTTCAGAATAAACTAGAATATAACAACAAATATAGGTCGTATGGTTTACAAAGAGCGAATTTTTTTCTGTAAAAGTCTAACCGGAGGTAAACATTTTTGAAAACTTCTGCACATTGCGAGTAAAGAAACGCGTCAAAGAAACCAAGTGTTTCTTGAAGAGTCGCAGTTTGCGGAATTTATATTCTTTATTAGATACAGAATGTTAATTTTTTATGCACTCTTCCATAAACGTTAAACAGGATCAAAGAATAGCTAATGGTTGCGACGAAATGACCATGTCATTGTGAAAGTTATGGACTGTAATTAAAGACATGATAACATAAAATGTGGGCCTTTTGTCGAAAAGTCATATTTACAATGTGTTTTTCTGTAATTCGTATCAACTGTTAAGGTATTAATAGCAAAGTATAACGTCTTGTTAGTGAAATGAAAATACGAATACATTATTTATGTACTATAATAAACTATAATAAACATATTTTGATTTGATAATGTATACGATATTGTATTGAGTGTTTCATATCAATAATTAAAGTCATGTCGCCGCAAACTTCTGCTAGAAAATGCACTGAAAACGAGCAAGTAGTTCATCTTAACGCTCTTAAGACAACGCGAATTTGCAATGGTGACATCTTCAGTTTTTGCAAATTGGTCTAAATTCAGTTATAACACAAAATCTTGTTCCAAACAATAAACTTGCATTAGTCTGTAATAGTTGGTAATAAAATTAAATAAGTATTAGCCCATATAATAGTAACATTGTCGATAACTGCAAACATTTGTTTTCCTAAAAGACAAATCAGTCATAGCATTAATCATCACGTTTCTGATATTTTCATCCCTTTGAAAGTACATTAGAAACCATGTAAATAAACCAATTGTTTACTTAATAAAATACTTCATAACTTTTACAAGCACTAACATGAGATTAAGTTGTTCTTTTTACGTTTAGTCATACAGGATTCCAATCACAACTGGGCGGAGTGGAATGGGTGCATGTACAGCACCTCGCTTACAGGCCTCTGGGCAGAGTTTCTAATAAACAATATGTAGTATTTTCAGCTGGTCATTTTAACATAGCAGCTTTAAACATCTGCATCATGTCCCAAGGTTATACAACTGAGAATGGAAACCAGTTTCAAATCTCAAGCATCTGATTGGCTGAAATGGTGACTGGTCGCCATTTCAGCCAATCAGATACTTGAGATGCAAGACTGGTTTCCAATCTCAGTTTTATAACCTTTAGCACATGTTCCCTCAATAAATTAACCAAAGCAGGGCTCAGTATAGCATATAATTTTGTAAATTAACTTTACTGACCATACGTGTACTATACCGAGCCATCTACATACCAATTTGAGACTGGTTTCAAATCTCAAGTATTATAATATTCAGCAATACAATTATAATATTTAAAATATATGTTGTCTGGAAACAACAGAACTAAAAAAAACACATTAATCTCATTTTTGATATAAATACAAACAGTTTCAAAGATTAGGACGAGAGATCTTACTTGGAGCAGCGATGGATTTCGTTATAGCCATCTTAACATGCATCTAGGAATTTTAAATGGTACGCACAAAATCAATGTAACCGATTGACTAGGTTGTCCGTAACACTGCCTCAAATCATCATGGTACTGAGCTAGCAACCCTGAGGAGTGAGGCTTTCTTTGTGTTCTTTTGGACTTAAGAAAAGAACAAAACAAATACTAATACTTTTTACTGGTTTATTAAGTTTTTCTTCAAAATTTCTGATCATAGTTTTTTTGACCCAATATTTATTCACACTAACTCAATTTTGTGTATATATTGAGACAATAAACAAACAACAGCTTTGGTTAAAATAAAGCATTAAACAACAGAAATGGTGTAGTGTTTTATACTTTGTTTCAAATAAACATTCATACTCAAATGCATAACTTAAAAAAAAAGTTACCATCCTCAGTTATCGTTTCGTCTCTGATTGTAAGCCCCAATTTTATTATTTATTCCTTGGACAAGAGAGCAAACCAACCAAGTTCTATAAAATGACATCTAAATGTGCAGATGATGAGATGTTTTTTTTATCTTGATACTATTATTAACTTTCTTCCTAATGTGTAACTGAGCATGTACATGGTACACGGACATTAAAAATGAAATTAAATCCATTTGTAAAAATAGTCCTTTTGTAAATGGCAATTTAAACTATTTTAAATGTTCTGTAAAAGTTATGAATTTCATTAGCAGATTTCACAAACAATTAGACAGCCCAGAATTCTTGTCCAACACATATATAGGCTATGTTCAAGCTGAAAATGAATTTTTGATAAAAATGCTAACAAAAGCCAAGGTATGACAAAACTGTTGCTGAAAACATGTCTCCTTTACCTTCACCTAAAACAATCATTAATACATGTTCACACATTGCACAAAAATCAAAGACTAACAAATGTGATGCATCAAAGGGTAAAAAATGGACCTTTATGTGCAAAGCCAAAAAACACCAACATGTATATACTCTTCAAAACTATTCAAGAGTCAAAACTGGACTGATTCAAGAATTTTGTTTTACAGCAGATTTATACTTACCATCTATGAGTTCATGGTAACGAAATTAAGAAAATATATTACTGAAATCTGCACACTTATGTTGCTTGGAAATATTTTTTAACTCTTAATGATCCTTCAATATTATTTTGCAGATAATCAAGGGGCAGGTAATTCAAACTGTTTTCTTAGTAGTATGAATTTAGTTAGCTCCCTTCATAACAAACTACATCGGGCATTTTTTTCCTCAGTGCATCACATAAATTCAAAATCACAAGAGGTAGGCCATATATAATGATCCACGGCAAATGTCAAATCTATGGAAAAAAAACAAGCCTCAACTATCAAACTACTAGCTTTGGTTCACTGATCCAGTCTTAGTACAGCAACACATACTTTTTCTTCTAAAATTTCTAAGATTCCAGGCTCCATACACAGGCCTTTACGACATGGGTGAACAGTGTAAATCCAGATCAGCCAGCACATTCGTGCAGTTTGACCACATCAGCTGGCACATCTGCCATCTGATCAGGATCTGCACTATTCGTTTTTTTTAAATTATTTCTTACCAAAAAGCGAACAGTGCAGATCCTGATCAGATGACTGATGAGGATCTACACTGTGTGCTCATGCAATAAAATGCATAAAAATAAGGGAAAAGGTTACAGGTAATAATGCACTTGTCAAGTGAGCAACATTTCAACAATTTTTCAGCCATGTAAAAAAGCAGAAAAAAATTCAATTAACTCTTACCACAAAACTATAAAATAAATATTTATATGGAAAACAACAAACTTGATTGAACAAAATGGTGGTATTACATATGTTGCCCATACACATGTTCCTGGTTGTTCTGTATGGAAGTTGCTCAATATAGACCAGCAGTGACAAATAACTGTGCCGAAGGTCATAAAACTTAATCTTGAGACCAGTCTTAAATCTCAAGCATTTGATTATCTGAAATGGCGACTGCTAGCCATTTCGCCATTTCAGCCAATCAGATGCTTGATATTTGAGACTGGTCTCCAATCTAAGTTGTATGATCTTGAGCCCTTCTCATCTGAATTTGTTGAGGCTTGATCGAAATATGACTGAAAATCATTACTAATGTCAGCGTTTTGCTAAATATGTGCTCTTATATTTACAAACGAGACACACATGAATGTGCGAAATTTCATAGCATATGTTGAGACAGACAAGATAAGTTTCTTAAAACTCAAATCATTGAGTGATATACCCAATTAACAATGACAGAAAAGGGCCATTTTAATTACAATGTGAATGATTCATTGATAATTTACTCCTTGGAAAATGACTTGTATCCCAAGTATGACCAGTGTAGATCCTGGGCTGAAGATAATAAAACTGAGATTGGAAACCAGTCTTGCATCTCAAGCATCTGATTGGCTGAAATAGCGACCAGTCGCCATATCAGCCATGTGGATGCTTAAGATTTGAGACTGGTTACCATTCTCAGCTTTAAAACTTCGGGACATGATCAGCCTGCACATCTGTGAAGTCCGATCAGGATCTAAACAGTTCACTTTTAGATTCATTAGGTTATTTCTGACCAAAAAAACAGTGCATATCCAGATCAAACTGCATGGATAAGCAGGCTGATCTGGATCTACTGGTCACCCATGTGATTAAAGGCATATCCATGGAGGTTTACTATATCAAAAGTTCTGTTTTACTATTTCAAGTCCTAAAAATTTACTGAACCTGCATTTAACTTACAACCTCCCTCAACATAAGTGAGATGTGAATGATAACTTATCACAAAGAACCATTTCCTTTCCAGGGGAGCTAACTTTGACTTAGAGTTTGTCTTTCAAAGCTCCCCTATGAGTGCACAAATCAGATCTGGTTGAGAAATGTATTCTCTACCAGAAAAATTTAACAGCTGGTAACCCTAATGTTTTAAATTTAACCTTTTACTCTGTAGATACAACTTAACTGCGTGAGTCACCAGTCTAGATCCAGATCAGCTGGCACATCTGTGCCGTGTGATCAGGATGTGCACTAACCTGAATCTACTCTGTTCACCCACACCATTAGGGTGTATCTATAGAGTAAAGGGTTAAAGATTCAAGCAATGTTTATGCTTGCTCGTTACCATTTGTCTGTATGTACATACAGTGATCTAACATCACATTAAATTAGAATTCCCTGGCTTAACAAACATTCTCTTGCAACATAAAGGCAGTGGAATTCTCGAAAAATGTACAACTTGGTTTGTACAAAAAATATATTCACAACAATTTGTATGTACTGATTCTATGAACAAATTCTATGTAAACACGAAAATGAATATGCAAAATAAATAACATGATATCTACTTGGTAGGGTGATTAACAAAAACATGTCAGTAATGAAAATTTATTAAACTGTTTGGAGAGATATTTTGATGTACTCAGTACTACAGTACTTCAGTAGGAAGATTATGAATTACATCTTACAAGAGTAAAAGTATCCTTTAGGTGTGGAATCTTCAGTGCCCAAGGTTATAAAGCTGAGCATGGAAACCAGTCTCAAATCTCAAGCATCTGATTGGCTGAAATGGCGACTGGTCGCCATTTCAGCCAATCAGATGCTTGAGATTTGAGACTGGTTTCCAAGCTCAGTTTTATAACCTTCAGCCCAGGAAGGGAAAATGAAACCCAAAGCAATTGTTCTTAGATGGCAACACCTCTCTAAGGAATTATAGTACTACCCAAAAGCATTTACCCAAGGTCTGATTTTTTTCCATTTTCCCATCCAAACCAAGACATATGTTTCATGCACTGTCCCCTTTTAATAATAATTTTGTTTAAAATTCAATATAATCATTTCCTAACATAATTTTGTAATGTTGTGGAGTAATTTGCAATGAACTCTTAAGCTCATTTCTAATAGTACAAATTCTTTGCGAGCATAAAAACCTTCTTGAAATTTGATTTAAATAACATTAGCAAATTAAACAATGTCACAATTTACATTATAATAAATGTCTTATTTCACTTATATTAATATATTCCTGTTATTTTATCAACTATAGGTATGTTAGAAAAAAAGTTTCAGAATAACTTTCATGGTTTCCTAAAAAATCTTTTCACCAGTACAAAAATGAAAAATTAACAACAAAATCAACAGAACTGTGAGACAGTATATGTTTAAAATAGTCATAAAAAATTGATGTATTCATCAAACACTATAATCAATATCCATTCTACTCTATGTTCTATACCTACTGCTAAATTCTACTTAAATCAAACAGGTGACTAGAAGCACTTAGTCTAATAATATCAACTTCTTGGATCCGCTTGTGATTATAAAACAGGGTCAAAGTTTGGAGACCAGTCTCAAAACTGGCATTTCTGACTGGATCATTTGGAGACTTGCTTCAATTTCAACCAATCAGAGAACTGAGAATGTAGACTGGTGTCCTGCTTAAGTTGTGTGATCTTGGACCCTGTTCAATCAGCTCAGTGGTAAAATCTCAACTGTTCACCCTCTGAAATGGACCTTTAAATTGTGGGTTTGTTGACAATGGTCAAAGATGTGAAGCAAATGGGCTTTAATTTTTTTATAAAATAGACTTTTCCTACTAGACTTGTAAGCAACATCCTTCCTACTGAAAGGCAAAGTTTGGGGTCTGTCATAAAAGTGTATCACCTTACACGTAAGAATAAATGGTTAATTTTGCGTGACAAAGTCTCACACTAAAACATAATGTGCTGCACTTGAAATTACTGTTTAACTTGCTAAAGGTGCTGATAAAATGATTTATTCTATTGATAGCTTACCTGTGTCCAAGATCATAAAACTAAATCTGGAGATCAGTCTCAAATCTCAAGCATCTGATTGGCTGAAATGGCGACCAGTCTCCATTTCAGCCAATCAGATCCTTGAGATTTGAGACTGGTCTCAAATCTTAGTTTTATGATCTTGGGCCCAGTCTGGCTGTCTGAATAGCAAATAGTATAGACCATGGCCAACAGCCGTACAAACATGGGTCTTCATAGAAAACAATGCTAATATAATCTGTAAACAAGATTTCGCTTAAAATCTTTGAAAAATGGACAATTGAGAGTTGAGCACTGAGCATTAAACATTTATCGAATCAGAATTTGGATTTGAGTTTGGTTCTGTGATCCATACCACACTTTCTTTTGAGGAAAAAAGTCAATCCATTATTTAAAAATAATTCTATACTTAACATTGATTAGTTTCTTGGTACCAACAAGTGGCAATGAATCTCCTTTTCTTTTCAAAAAAGTAAAATTTCATATTGAGACCAACATAAACTTCACTTCAACAAATGAAGTATTTTTACGCAGCAATCAGAGCGAAAATTTGCTCACTTGGTGTGGAGAGTGAGCATTGTTCCCAATTTCAGACATTGTTTTAGTCACAAAATAACACTACAGTGATACACAAATTGTGGTAGCCAGTACTCCTATACATAAATATCACATCTTGTGGATTTATAAAAACACCCTGTAGTCAACATCAGTACAGTTTTACACGTACATCCACCATCACCGAAATACACCTTTTTCCCGAAAAAGTCAGTCTTTATGGTTGCCAGATTATAACAAAAATCCTCTGCTTTCTACGACATTTGTGCATTTGTAATTTACATGTGCTTCATTATGTTAAGCAAAGAAATGCAAACACAGTAACTGTAGCAAATACTGTTTTGGTTTTCCCAAATTTACTCTAAAAACTGATCTTTTCAGTTTCTAGAGTTTATAGCAAATACGGGTTTCTTAACAACAACCTTTAAATAAACAAACTCTTATTTTATAGAACAAACACATCTATAAAGAGTTTGATATAAACACTGGCCTAACGAAGTATCCAATTCAGTTCGAAAAATGAGATGGGATGGCCTGCACAACATTCTGAATTAAAGTACACGTGTTTTTCATAATTCAAACATTTGTAGGGACACTGCAACCGTCATTACCCAATAATCAGTAGCCACAAGCAGCAATTTTGCTGGGTTGATCATCATATAGGAGCCTTTGTTGTATAACTGTATTTATGCTCAAGTCAATTTTCATATTAAAATTAATTTTTTTATTTATTTTACTGACTAAAAAGCTAAAAAGCCAGTTTCAAATGCAAAGAGTTTTATAAGATTATACCATATCACAAACCAAAGCAATAACTGATAAACAGGACATTGCCTCCCTTGTCAAAAATTTCAATCCATTCATCAATATGACTTCTGTGTATTTCAAGGTGAAAATTGAATTAAGCATAAAACTTAGAATGATGCAACCAGAATGTATATCCCAAGTCCCAATATCATTGTATATTTTGACATGTGCCATTTTAAAAATAAAGATGAAGTAGAAATGCAGTCGACAATCACGAGATGACAGTACTTTATGCATGAAAGCACAACAGTGGCGACACAATGGCATGATCAGGTTATCCCTTTACTTCTTATATATGCCTTTTATCACATTGACAACCAGTGTAGATCTAGATCAGTCAGCACATCCGCGCCTTTTGACAATGATCTGTGTAATTCACTTTTAATTTATTACATTTATTCTAACCAAGAAGCAAAGTGTAGATCCTGATCAAATGGCATGGATGTGCCAACTAATCTGGATCTACACTGGTTGCTAATGTGATAATAGGTATATATACAGAGTAAAGGGTTCTACATGGTTTGCACTGATGACTCTTCTCTATACAAGTTGATGGCAGTTTTACACTGGTATTTTTACGTTGGGCTGTGGGTGAACCACCGCTTGTCGGCTCATTCTTTTGGTCCTGGAAAATAAAATATTCAAACATAAAGCTTTTCAGTATGTTTAAAATGTTTAAATGTGTGAATGATAAAAAATATATGTTCTTAAATGTTAATAAATGTGAACACAGTTAATGGTATTCATTTACATGATGTGATGTAGATGTACAGCAGGTGTCCCATGATAACATAACAGGAAAAGCGATTCAGTAAGAAACCATGACCCTTATAATAGATGGAATAAAATATCTTTAATTTTTTGGACGATTTGCAAAGTTTTAAGTAAAACTTTGAAAACATTAGAAATGGTTCAAAATAAACATTTTTTTTCCTTTTTCTCTTGCATATTACACATGAACTGACGTAAACAAAATACTGATTACAAATTATATTGATGTAAAAATGAATTGTTTCAAATTATAATCAAATTTTTGGCCAGCAGAAAATATCAAATGGTTTTGTCTGCAAACTATTATTGTGTGTTCTAAGTGTAACATTTGCCTTAAAATTTTTTTTTCTTACAACAATTATCATTATCAGACAAATAATACACATGCATAATAAAACTATATGAAGCTATAATTGCAATTTTGTTTTCTGGAAAAAGGAGGGTAACTTCAACCCATGCCTTATAACTTAAAAACTTTCCAAAAAAAGAAATATTTAATGCAATACAAAAGAAATAAATATTAAAGCAAATCATATTCAACTACTTATAACTTCAACTTGCATAAAACACCAAGGATTTCTAAACATGCATGCTCTCTATGTCACTAATAGTGCATATGCTTCCAGCTAGCTTTACTAGAACATCTCTAAACATTAAAGCACAACATCTACACTGTCTATAATACACATAAATAATTTCTCCTTGTCCTCAAATTGAACTGAAGGCACTGAAAAACAAGCTTTGGGCTTTTTATTGAATTTTACATATTCTTGTGGCAGCTACTCCAGTTTTCAAGACGAATATGTCTAATGCGTGACTCAAGGTAGTGCTTAACCCTTTCCTCCTATAAAGTCTTTATGGTGTGTGTGAATAGTGTAGATCCTGATCAGCTGGAACAACTGTGCCATCTGATCAGGATCTTCACTGTTGGCCTTTTTGATTTATTTTCTGACCAAAAGCGAACAGTGCAGATCCTGTCAGAGGTCACAGATATGCAGGCTGATCTGGATCTACACAGTTTGCACACACATTTGAATAAATATATAGGTAGTAAAAGGTTAAGACATGAGAAGCAGAAAGGTAGAACCACTGACATATCATATCCTAGCAGAAAAACATCTCACAAATTAAGGGCCTCAACCCAAATCTGCAAGAAACATACTATATGAAACATTGAGAAATTTCACAAAATGTGCAATGCCGGAACATCTTGCATACAAAAAATCTTTGTCTATTATTAGAACGCTTAATTTGGTATTCATTAACTTTTATGCCAAATCTGCAAATGAAAAGATCTGCATAGATGTCAATTCATAAAACATCAACTTTTATATTCATAAAAAAATTATAAAATAGTCATGGCAACGCTTTGCTTACGGCTCAACTCAAAAGTAAATAATATGCAAAAAATTTAAAACCACATGATATTATGAGAATTCATAGAACACACTGACAAATGGAAAACATGAAAACAATAAAAACTGACATATAAAAGCATTAACCCTTCACTCCATGGGATATGGCTGTTATCTATGGGTGGCCAAACCATGTAAAACTTGATCAGCCAGCATATAAGGATCTACATTGTTCACTTTTTGATCATTATGTTATTCCTGACCAAGACGTGAACACTGTAGATCCGGATTAGACAGCATGGATGAACAGTGTGATCTGGATCTACACTGTTTGCACATGCCATCAAACCCATGCAAATGGAATAAAGGTTTAAATATAAGGATTTTACAATATCTGAGCTCATTACAAGATTTGTGATCTAGACAATATCATCCTTACCCTTTCCTATACTCTCTGTGGCAAGTTGTGATATAAAATGAATGCATTAGCTCAACTGTACATTACGTAATACATCAACACTCATCTTACACTAAGCTCAGATGAATTTCTTAACTGAGACTTTTTTCGTTTGCAATATAATAAATATTTGCCATATTATGGAGAAACCAAATGTAGTGCTACAATATAATTGCCTTGTGACATGTAGGGAAATTTCCCCACCCCTCACCATCCCCAAAACAAACCAGTGCATTACCTCTTAACATCTGGAAAGCCTTGTAAAAGTTAAAAATCATGCATGCAATGATATAATCTATTCAGCAAGAACATTTTTTGTCCACTCCACATTTCCCAATCCACTGCCATGCTTACTAACAGAAGTAAGCTGTCTGTGATATTTGATGAATCTTTCAAGACTGCCCTCATAAATATGAAGATCTTACAAATATTTCGGCAACCAACAACCTCCTAAGGCCATCACAAACATCTACTAAACTATCTTTCGTAAGCACATGCTGTTAGTATGAATATGCTACAGAAAATGCAGAGATCATTCATGAAATACTCAGACCTGTAAACTGTCTAATACGAGTCCAGAGCGCAGAGCTGAAGTTATAAGTAGTACAAAATTCTCACACAATTCAAAGCAAGTAAACTTCACACTTTTGCAGAGCAAAACTCTTCGAAAGCAAAACTAAGCATTCAAAAATGAAGTAATTTGGAAAGTACAGCCAAAACATAAGATGATCAGCAGAACCTATTTATACATGTAGAATTTAAAATGTAAAATGTTTATCAGATGGTACAATTCAGTCCTAACATGTTTAATGCAATACAATGTAATGCACAGGGTTGACAAATAAAAGGAGGTAGTAACTTTACCTATAAAGAAGCATGTTGAAATGCTGAGCCTTTGTCATGAAAATGAAATTTTAGATGTAAATGAGCTACTCATGCAAAAACACGTCTTCAAGTTGATGTCAATGAAATGAAATGAGCAGAAGATATTACTTCTTATGATAAAAATTTAAAAAATATCACAGAAGACAATTTTTCATATGAGACGACTCATTTCAACTTGTTAAATGGCTTTGTATTTAGTCCATGGTGACTTTCCCCATAAATTTCAGTTTTGCAATAGTATATAAATCAGTTAACACTTTACTCCATAGTGCAGCTTACATCCCATGTGCATTAACCCTTTCCTGTATAGATACACCTTTATTGCTAGGGCGAACAGTTTAGATCCAGATCAGCCGCCACATCGTGCCATCTGATCAGGATCTAAACTGTTCGCTGTTTGATTCTTTAGGGTATTTCTGACCAAAATGCGACCAGTGAAGATCCTGATCAGACGGCACAGATGTGCAGGCTGATCTGGATCTACAGTGGTCGCACATGCGTAAATATGCGTATATATCAAGGAAAGGATTAAGTGTAGGTCCAGATCAGCATCTGTGCAGCCTAATCAGGATCTGCACTGTCCACTTTTAGACTCCTTACGTTATTTCTGATCAAAGAGCAGACAGTGTAGATGTGCAGACTGATCTAGATCTACATTGTTTGCACGTGGGATATAACCCATATATATGGATGTTAGATCTGTACTTAATAAATTTATCAAGATTTCTTTACACACAAATGGATTTTACCAATATCCCAAATTTGCTAGTCCCCGAGTGCTATTTTCCTCTTGTTAAAATATAAAAGGTAACTTTATCTATTAAGCCTCTAGGTCTAATGGCAAAACTGTGGACAACTTCTACAAATTCTAAGCCAGTATAACTCTCTGCTTATTGCATGTGCAACTAATTCTCTTTGAAAATAAAATATCTAGTATCTGCATAACAAACTTTTATTATTTTTTAAAAGACACATACCTTTGTATTGCACTGTAAATATGTACTACTTAAGTAATATTTTGTTTTATAAAGAACGATCTTAAATGATTCCAAGTTGGTGTTAAAAATGAGAACTCAAGCAATATTTTTTTTTAATTCTGGAAATGATGTAAAATTGGTTTTACAACAAACTACCAGTACTGTACACAAGGTCAGTTTAACTCTTGTTTTTGCTTGGGCCTCGAATAATTGCAACCTTTCAAACATGTAAATGTTTTTATGATACAATACCAAAGATATCAAAAAAATTCATTGGTCAGAAAAAAGCATATGTTTGAAGAGTACTGTGAAAACAAGAACACCAAATCTTAACTCCCCAGGCAAATGAAGGCATATCTTCGGAACTCATTAAGTAAATGTTAACCTCACCTTATAACCTAGCGTTGAAAATCACAACAAAACATGCAGCATTTACACGTGAATCAGGAATCATATGATTTTAAATTATTTGCTGCACTATTCTAAACATAAAAATTCTATAGCATTCACTGTCTCCACAAAACGTCATGAAGTGGAACATTGTAACTTGTTTTTGCAGACTCGGTTTATGCACTGTAATATACATGGACTAGCACTCTGAAGCAAAACAACCCTTTCACTTCACAAAAAATTAAATGTTGGCACTTTATTTGAAGCTACCACCTCAGTCTTATTTAAACACTTAAATAAGTTATGTATGATAAAATTTTCCAATGCCACAAATAAAATTCTCTGTTGGGAGGCCTTAATGCCTTACCTCGGTGAGTTTACTGGACTATTACCACTTCTACTAGGCTGGCTACCTCGGGGCGGATCTTTTACAAAGTTTCGGCACGACGCTAGCTTGTTCTCTAGTGCCTGTAAATAGACATTGGTTGAAACTTTGAAGAAGCAAAATCATGTATATTCTGCAAACAATATGAGTGTAAGTTATTATTGATTGATTTTCAGCACTTCTTGCGATCTAAAGAGCTACATACAATTTGTAAATTCCAACATGTTTTCCTGGGTTTAATAACAGACCTATTAACATACAGGTCCTGGGATTCACACCTGACCAATAAACCTTCACAACTTCCTAATAGAAGCACATGTTGAAGAGGTGAGCATTCAATGACTATCCAATGACTTTGGAACATTTAAACTGTTAGAGAGCAGCAATGCCACACAAAGAGATCTAGGCAAAGAAAGCTATGATTATCAGCTTGCACGTAGAAGCACTCTGCATCATGAGAACAATAATTAACTTTGTTCATATAAATAGTCATAAAAATGAGTAAACAACATTGCATATGAATGTAATTTTAAGTACCTGTAATAAAAACTCACTCATTGAATGCAAAAGAAATTTGCTTATAGATTTTAGAAAATTCCAAAATGTGCAATATGAAAGGAAAACATGGCTGCAAGTACTGAAAAGCTGCTGGGAGCTTATCAAAGGATCAAGATGAATGTTAATAAATTAATAAAGATTTTTATGCCATAAGCTTTGATTGCTTTTTGGTGACAAGTTTCCGCATGTTTTAATGGATTTTTAGGTTATATCAGATGCTTATTGAAAAAAAAAAGTCTGCATATATGATTTTCAAGAAATTGCATATTAAGTAGACCCAGTATTCACTGACCCTGCGTAGAAGAAAATGTTTACTGAAAAAAGTTTCATGATGATTAGCAAATATAACTTGTGGCAATGGATACTATTAAGGGAAAAGTCTAGTGGAAAAAAAGGCAGCGGGGTAACATGATTGCAATGACGCCTAGCAATAAAGGGGATGCAATATTATCATACCTATACACTCTGCTCTATTGACCCCTGTGTTGCTAGGCAACCCAGCATGCCAATGGAGAATTTTCTGGCCAAGTTTGGTGCAGATTTGCCAAATATAGCACAACTTACTTGAGATTCGACACACACACAGAAAATGCAGGTCATCAAGTAAGGGCACATAAAGCTAGCGTAACACACAAGAAAAGTTGTCATTAAGCTACAGTTAACATACACTGTGACAATAAAGCAATCATCAATGATTTTATTTATTTTGTATTTTTGTGTGTAAAATTTAAAGAAATATCATTTCATGAGGACACTGGGTGATAACAAATCTTTAAGGGCTATGATGCCCAAGATTGATCGCTCTTTCTCTTACTCCATAGTTTCTCAATTGTACAACATGACAATATAGATGTATTCTAAATAAATATGTACCAAAAAATAAATCTAATCAGTACTATTCAGTCCGCAATGCTATTGATTTATATCAAGTGCAGCATAAATAAAATTTTGGCTTTTGTTTACAACACAACTTGACACAGTGGTCACATTTAAGGATTTTCCCTAAATATTCTAATGCATACTGGAAAATAGATGATGAAAGATCAAAATTTTTATAAAAAATTTCTCTTTTCTTTAAGCAAAACTCAATTTTAATGATAATCTCTTACAACCTAGCTCAAAAGATAAACCACAACATTAAAGAGAAGCTGATTTAATTTTAAGCTAACCTGCAAGAAATTTAAAGCAACTGACAAGCTTTACTCCCAACCACAAAATGAAAATAAAAGTGTGAATAAAGGAAGAAAGAAGTAAAGTACTGTTTCAAGGGTCCAATATCATGTCAGTGGCCATGCATCAAATGATAACCTGAGGGTTTCTTTTTTGGTAGTAATGCATTTTTCTTTTATTTACCAATGCTAGGAAATAACAAAAAGGGCACCAAAGATCCTTTAGTTTAAACATTTTAAAGACACAAATGCCCTAGTAAACCTTCAGACTATAATTAACAAATGCATTTAAAATTTCAATGCAGCTGGATGATCTATACACTAATGCATATTTGGTGCAGTATGTTTTCTTCAACAACAGTGGCATATGAAAGAAAACTGCTTATTTACCAGTTTGTAAACAACAAAACAATCAACAGGGATGTAATTTTGCACATCTTTGAAGGTACTGCAGTAGACTAGTGTTTATTAAGCGGACATTTTCCTTATACATTTACACTACCTTCTCAATGCATTTACATCACAGCTCTTGTAGCACATTTAAAGTCAAAACGGATGTTCATCATAGCTTTTTACATTTAGGACTTCATAATTATCAAAACAATATAGGCAATATACATTTGAAAAAATCATGCAACTTTTTAAGTAAACATTGAGCATGCTTCAATGATGAGGCAAAAAGTAACTGTTGATTGTTCTCATATGAAATGAAGATGAAATGTTTTTCTGCACTGAACGTTATTTGTTTCAAAGTAACTACAAATCAGCTTAATCTTGCACTTTAACCCTTTACTCCATGTATATGGGTTTTATCATGTGTGAACAGCGTAGATACAGATAAATTGCCACATCCTTGATATATGATCAGGATCTACACTGTTCGCTTCTCGGTCAAAAATAACCTATGAATCAAAAAGCTGACTGTGTAGATCCTGATCAGATGGCACAGATCTGGATGTACAGCGTTCAATCATGTGATTTTAAAGACATATCTATGGAGTAAAGGGCTAACCAAACTTTTGAAAAATAGCCTTGTTCTCAAATTTTAAAGTCTTGCAGGGTAATGATTAAATGAACATTATTATTCTCATAGTTCTGTCTGGTAAAGTTTATCATTGAATTGCTAACCAAACTGATCAACAATTTTGGAATGTGAATGCAAATTTTGTAACTTCTATATTTTAATAAAAAAGAAAACCAAAATCACAAAAAGAAACCTAGATATAATCGAATCTAACAGGTTACCATGCAAAACTCTTTTCTTCAGTATATTACATTTCTGCTTAATGTGGATCAAATACTTACTCCAACTTTTCGTAACAGATCTCCTACAATGTTAAGTGCAGATATTCGGGCTGAGGGCGTGAGTGGGGTACCACCATTCATTGTTGGGACGCCTGCAAACAAAACATAAATAATGCACTAGTTACACTGCAGTACTACAGATAAGGTGTGTGTGTACGTGCTGTTAGTTAAATTACTCCACTGAAGGTTCTCAGCCATATGCATACCATTATTTGGGATGGATTATAATAGTACTGTTTAACTGCATAAATACTGAGTTGCACTCAACCTGGTCCTAGGTGATGTGGGCAGTAACATATATTTCCGTTACAGCACATGAATAGGTTCAATCAAACCGAACCTGCAGTATTTTCATATTTGCCATGTTCTGTGGCTTTCAAAGTTCAGATTTTCACGTATTTCAAGCTTTCCTTTCCATGACAAGTACACCTTACCTGTAGTACTGATACAATGAAAACAAACTATTCAACACAAAATGTGCAAATCACTATCATTCACCTAAAAATATAACTTCATGCCAACTTAAAACATGCCAGTTTCCCAAACAATATGCCTCTCTACTGGAAGGAATTAGGGGGAAGGGCAGATGGTAATGTATGAACATGTTATTCCAATATATGCATGAATACACTGCAACTCCGTTATATCGCGATCCGTTATATCGCGATATCCAATATATCGCGCTTGGTCCGTGGATTCCAATTTTTTGTACATTTACAATGTATATGTTTGTTCATTCTTCGTGGGTTGTAAAAAAGATCAAATGATTAAATCAACATTGGCGACAAATTCATGAAACGCACGCTTTTTCCGTGTCGTATTACGTCATTTTCGGCGAAAGCTGTTTATTTCATTTTGTATGCATTTAAGAGGCGATGTACACGTTCACCAGCAGATACAATTTAACATCAAAACGTATGAAAATAGATGAAAGGTTTTTTTTAACAATTCTGTTGCTTCTGATTTGACATGAAACCCCCTTTGTGACGAACAATAGGTGCGAAAAACATCAAGCTGATACGGTACTGGCAGAATTTCGTTCACGAGACAAACCGCAAATTAGGGACAATTAATGCAAGTTGCTGACCATAAAAGACATGAGCAGGAAACGTCAAAACAATTTGTTGTTTTGACATTACCTGCTCATCGACATATCAAGCTGGTAAACGACGGACAACGACGAACTAACATCGCCAACCATGACCGACCAACAGATCGTCGATCAGTTGAAAGAACCGAAAACAATAATACCACTGTTGGAAATTGATAACGGCGATCTTTGTTTTATACATTAATTAATTTCTATTTCTTAAAAATATTAATATAATAAATTAAATAAAAAAAAGTTGTTTTAAAACATTTGTCCAGCACGGAACATACTCCCTGATGTACCCGTAGATTTCACGGCGTGTTAATTACGCAACACCGCGATATACATGCATCTGACAGCAAAAACAAATAAATTCTCTGTGTTTTAGCGCGATTATGTACTTATATCGCGCTCCGTTTATATCGCGGTTGGCGGGCTTGGACCCCGAAGTCCGCGATATAATGGAGTTGCAGTGTACATGTATGTATACTTAAGGAAACAAAGACATTTTTTTTTTAATCATTTAAGATTCAAATTGGATGTTTCCTTTTGCCACTGTCATTAAAAAAAGTTCAAATAGAGCTTTATCTTTACAAATTCTGTTAAAACAGCTTTTTCAAATAAATATCTAAGAAAGAAGAAATATAAGTAAGAATATAAATTAGAACAACTAACAGTTGTATTTATTTTCTTTAGGATATACATGTATTTAATATGTTCAACTTAAAAAAATCAATGACGTTGGAATGGAAAGATAATGACAAAACAAACATCTCCTACCTATGACAAGCCCTGGATATGTATGGTGTGGCAAAGAGTAGATGCCAAAAATAATGTTAATTAAAAACATGCAAAATATATATACTTTCTAAATAATCTGTTTTTGTCAATGGAAATAAGATTTTGAATCAATAGACTAAAAAGGCTGTACAAGCATTGTTACATGTATATTATGTTTTGCTTATCAATTGAACCAACAGGTAACCTAATGGAACTGTTAGATTTTGTTCAGAGCAAGATGTAATATGCCTATACAGGGACATTATTGTACTTCAGCTGTGAGCATGGAAATGAATCAACTGATCTGGATTGCTTCCTTACTTGAATGAATTATTGCACACTCTGCCTGAAACTGTCAACTTTTTTATCACTTTACTCCATGGATTAAATCTTATATTCAATGTGTGACAAGCATAGATCAGCCTGAAAATCTAGGCAACAGGATCTACACTATTAAGTTATTGCTGACCAATATGCAAACAGTTTAGATCATTATCAAACTGCACTAATGTGCAGGCTGACCTGGAACTGCACTGATGTGCAGGCTGGTCTGGAAGTGAACTGCACTGATGTACAGGCTGGTCTGGAACTGCACTGATGTGCAGGCTGACCTGGAACTGCACTGATGTGCAGGCTGACCTGGAACTGCACTGATGTGCAGGCTGACCTGGAACTGCACTGATGTGCAGGCTGACCTGGAACTGCACTGATGTGCAGGCTGATCTGGACATACACTAGTCATCCATGTGTTAAAAGGTGAACAATAATGAAAAGGGTGAACTGCTATAACATGTACAGACAGATCTGCAGATCAATGATAAAATAGGTCAAGTCAAGATCAGCCTTCATATCCAAATGATGGTCTGCACTGCTTGTTGGTGATCAAGTCAATGTGATAATTAGTCTACACTGCTTGTTGGTGATCAAGTCAATGTGATCAGTGTAATTCATAACCAAAGCAAGTTCACTACTGAAATTTTGCAAGTTTAGGTTTTATACATTTTAGTTAATTGCATGTACATTATTACATGTTATATGTTCTGTAGATAAATGCATAACATTATCTAATGCAGACACTTTCTGATCTATGAAAGCAGGGAATACATGTAAGTTAATAGGGATCAGTGCAACACTCTCAGTGCATTTGCAACCAGAATTGCAACAATCACTGCCAAAGGGACTGTTATGTATGTAAGTATGCCAAAGTCCCCACATATGCATTCCAGTCATCAGTGTTATGCTATTCTGCTATTAAATATGCATGCAGTTTACACATATTGCGTAACAAGAATAAATGTAGGGTATGTTATGGATTGTCAATGAAATGATATACTTAATGCATCCAGGTATGCAAGATTATGTCTTTCAATTTCAGTAATTTTATGCTACAGTAACATACACATAGTTTCTCTTTTATCTTATGTTTTTAAGCTATTGCAATTAAAAATAGCCCTTAGCTGAAAGGATCACTCATCAACAATAAACAGTAGGTGTTCAATATTCAGTCAAATCAAATCAAATAAACTTTGCAGAATTTCGTAATAGCTAAGAACAAACATACATATTCCGCTTGATTGGTGGTATCCATCCATATACTAGACTGTCTAGTTCAGGGATTTCAATAGCTTTTGAAAATCAGGGGTCATCTGACCCTTGTCAAGATTTTTCAAGGGACATAATCAGAGAGTCGCAAGTCATATCTTGTATTCAGTGGACTTTACTACTTATGAAATTGCTTTATCTTCATTTAAATTTATTTTTAAGAGTCAAATAAATATTTGGATCATATTTAAAATGCAATAGACACAATATTTTTCTTAATCCTTGCAAATTTTGATCATTTTTCATAAATTCTCCTGCATCAAATGACCACAAGCTCAGAATAAGGTGGGGTCAAAACTGGAAAAATTCAAATTTGCTTGCATCAAAATGCACGAATCTGCATCAATTGAAATCCATCGTCTAGTCCTTGTAAGGAATGAAACTGGCATAATAATCTAAGTAAAAACTGTGACTGAGCTGATTCCAGGTTCAAGTCAAATCACAACACAAGACTTGGCCCGACTTGTATACTGTTTAGTAATATTTTCCCCTAGTTATTCTACCAGAAAGTGTCTCTGGCATAGAGAAAAGGCTAAATCTAGGAATAATCTAATGTAGAAAATGAGCTTGAATATGATAAATAATAATTGAATGGAGTGATAATGGTCATGTGATGATATTCAAATATCCCTACTGGAATAACAGAAGCACTTTTGTCTAAATAGAAACTGAAAGTAAGTCGTTCCATTAGAAATTCTCATATCTTCAAAAACAATGCCATACCTTTATTTGGAGTAGTATTGCCCCCCTGGTCAACATGGTTCACTGTACCATTAGCTTCGACCTTCGCAACCCCACCTGGCAGTTTGGTGTTGTTGTTGTTGTTTAGGCTGCCTTGGAGACGACACTCCACTGACTGAGGATTTGTGGGAGTTGTCGCTCCTGAATTTGGCAGTGATGAAGGTTTTTGCCGTACATCAATCTCTTGTCGTAAATCTGTAAATGTTTATAAACAGTATACTGTTAGTTATGTGGTGTATAGTAGACAAATCAAATAAATATTTTTTAAGCATGTGAGATGAAGCTGCTCAATAGTAGAAGCATATTGTATATGTTTTAAAGCTTATATCTCACATTTAACTTGTTCTTTAATTATATGTAACTGATATTTGTGGGCTTTTCTAGGAGGAGAATGCTGATGCTGTTCCTAGGCATAAACCTTGGTGGAATACCAACAATCTGCAAAATAGGTGAATAGCCTTCTTATGACTTCAGTATGCAAGTGAATGATTGAAACATGCTGTGGAAGTAAAGTAGATTCAGACACAAACATTAAACTGCTTGAAGTGAGTGACTTGGAACATCATTATTTTCATAAAGGTGGTTTCAAAGGCAAGTAAAATGAAGAACAAGATGTGAGAACAATTGGCTAATATTTATATTCATCACTAGCATTTTGTCTTTGTCTTTGCTGTGATGAAGTAATTTATTAATTTTTTCGTAATAAAACACCTGGATATAATAGTCTCCATCAAACTATTAGACTAATGTTTTGGCATGCTCACACCTTGTGCCACACATTGTGAAAAAACAATGTGTCCTTCAATAACTTGCCAACGTTAGTGTTTCAACAGTCTTTCCAAAAGGATATTTTGATAAATACCAACAATATTTTGAAAAGTGAATTAAGAATCAAATCAATATTTCATTGCGTTCATCCGGATATCAAAAACTTTAACACTTCAAACAACCCAATACATTTCCATTCCCAAATGAATGGAATAAGATACAAATTCAATCCTTAAACAAGCCTTGTGCTCTACAATCTGATTTAGTCAGGTATCTTGTTATCTTCATGTTTTTGTATGGTAGTGAAAATTATTCCGATCTTATGTTAAAAGTTAACATCAAACCTCTAGCTTCATCTTTGAGTCTTTGTATAGTTTCAGTTAATGTTTCCTTCTCGTCTAGTTCACTTTCTAAAAATGCATTCCTTTCTATTGCCTGCAAATAGAAAAATACTTTGATATGGAAATTAAAAGTTCCCTTTGAAATAACTAGTTATAGAACTTGTAAAGAGATAAACAAAATCCACTGAAATAACATTCTGTGAAATGTGTTACTTTGGTGAAATTAAATCTTAGTGTTTTCAACAAATTTTATTAAAAGTAGCAAGTAGCTTATTTTTTGACAATAAATGAGGTAATAAAGTTAAACCTGAAGCATAAAAGAAAACATATTGGCCTAAAGGCTTTACTCCATAGAAAAGGCTTTATATTGTGGGCAAGCAGTGTAGAATCAGATCAGCCGGCACATCTGCGCCGTATGATCAGGATCAAAACTGTTGACTTTTAGATTAAATGTGCCAGCAGAGAACAGAGTTAATTACACTTGTCACAAACATGTTGTAGCCTTGACTTAAATGACCTAAGTCCAATACCCGAATCAGTTGGATTCAATGATGTTTACCTGATTGAGTCTGCCTTCAAAGTCTTCTAAAGATACTACAGTAGCTCTGGAAATGAGAAAAATACAGATATTTATAACAACCAGTTCATACAATTATAATACATTTGAAAACAAATCTATCATAGATACATGTATATTGATCGTTATATTAGAAATATACATATTTTCATACCATACAGTTATCCTGTCGCAAGCTACATGTATCAATTAAAATAACCTGTCATTCACTTACTGTCAAGCTGATAAAATATACCACTTACGCATTATGTATTTTACATTTGAGATAAGTAAGTGATAAGTATCGGCTGTAGTATTTAATCTCAAAATTTTAATGAGGTTTCAAACTGCTCATTTACTGATAGAAACACAATGAACAATACTTGCATCTCTATCACCATCTACTTAACCCTTTACTCCATATGTATGTATTTTAATTCATGTGAAACCAGTGTAGATCCAGATAAGCCATCACATCCATGCCATCTGATCTGGATCTGCACTGGCTGCATCTAAGTCATAAATAACCCTAATGAATCAACAAGTGAACATTTTAGATCCTGATCAGATGGCATAAATGTGCCATCTGATCTGGATCTAAACTGTTTGTCCATGCCATAAAGATATATATCTATGAAGTAAAGGGTTCAACCATCCATTAACAAATGAAGGTTCTGTTATGCTATTATATGAATGGGATTGTATAGAATAAGTGCATGTTGTCGCTTGGCATCAGATCAGTTTTATGATGGGAAAAAATCAATCCTGGCACTGCACAATAATGTGGTGCCATTCACTGGCCATTCCCTACAATATTTACTATAAATATTGATAACTAATTTGGAGGAACTAAGTGTTTGATAAATCATCTGAGAGAAATGTACTCAAATCAATAAACTAGTGATTTGTCACTTTGGAGACTGGTTTCAATGCATCTGCTTGAGACTGGAGACATGTTGTGATGCTGTGACTTAGAATGAAGATTATATTTGGACTGGCAATTGCAATATAAAGATCTTACAATGGGTGTCTGGTAAATGTACCAAAAATCACATGGCCAGACTGGTACATGTATCCCAAAATTCTAAACATCTGGCAAACAAAAGAGGACTGTCTTAATCTTTAAATTTTATTGTATTAAAGCACAGGTAGAAACCTAGAAAAGATCCCAAGCTAGACTTGTAAAAAAAATTCTAAGATGCACATCATTGCAACCATATTTTTATCCAGAGTCAACCTCAAGCTGAGTGAGATAACTTTTATAATGTAAATTTCTATTTAAAATGCTCACACATGCATTTATTAGCAAAATTTGTTTTGAACAAAAAAACTAATCAGAATAGAAAAATCAAACTAGAAATGTGTCCATAGGACACGGATGCCCCCGCTATGCATCGTTTCCAGATACTAAAGTGCAATGATGGGAATAATAGCATTTCAAAGACAGTGATGTTCGAGTAATTATAAGAATATGCATAAACTTGATGATCAAGTAAATTATTTGTATTTGTGGCACTGTTGTCTTCTCATTATGGAAATGTCTGTGAAGAAGTTGGTGGTAATGCAATGCAATGTCATAGTGAACATTTGTGCCAAGTTATTTTGAAATCCCTTCATTCATAAAGAAGTTATAGCCCGAACAAGTAAATTCAAGTTTGAGTAACTGTGACCTTGACCTTGGACTTACAGGCATGGGTAATGTACGCAACACACCGCCTTGTCATGGTGAACATTTGTGCCAAGTTATTTTGAAAACCCTCCATTCAAAACAAAGTTATAGCCCGGACAAGGAAATTCTATTTTTAGTAACAGTGACCTTGACCTTGGACCTACAGGCATGGACATGGTACACAACTCACCACCTTGTCATGGTGAACATTTCTGCCAAGTTATTTTGAAATTACTATATTCCTAATGTAGTTACAACCCTGACAAGAAAATTCTATTTTAGTAACAGTGACCTTGACCTTGGACCTAGGCATGGGCATGGTATGGGACACACCATCTTGTCATGATGAACATTTGTGTCAAGTTATTTTGAAATCAATCTATTCCTAACAAAGTTACAGCCCGGAAAAGAGAATTCTATTTTTAGTAACAGTGACCTTGACCTACAGGCATGGGCATGGTACGCGATACACCGCCCTGTTATGGTGAACATTTGTGTCAAGTTATTTTGAAATCCCTCCATTTATAATGAAGTTACAGCCTGGACAAGAAAATTCTATTTTTAGTAACAGTGACCTTGACCTTGGACCTTCAGGCTTGGGTATTGTGCGGACACACTGCCTTGTCATAGTGAACATTTGTGCAAAGTTATTTTGAATCCCTCCATTCATAACAAAGTAACAGCCCGGACAAGAGAATTCTATTTAAAGTAACACTGACCTTGACCTTTGACCTACAGGCATGGGCATGGTACGTGACACATTGCCCTGTCATGGTGAACATTTGTGCCAAGTTATTTTGAAATCCCTCCATTCATAACAAAGTAACAGCCCGGACAAGAAAATTCTATTTTTAGTAACAGTGACCTTAACCTTGGACCTAAAGGCTTGGGCATGTATGTGACATACCGTCTTGATATGATGAACAATTATACCAAGTAATTTAAAAATCCAATAAGAAATAAAGTTACAGAGCGGACAAGATTTTGCAAGAAAATTCTATTTTTAGTAACAGTGACCTTGACCTTGGACCTACAGTCACGACACACCGCCTTGTTATGGTGAACATTTGTGCCAAGTTATTTTGAAATCCCTCCATTCCAAACAAAGTTAAGGGCAAAGTGTATATTTTTCTTCACACAAAATGTAAGTGAAAAAGGGGCATAATTTGAAAATATTGGAAGCATGGTTATGGGTCTTGTTGGTTATGATGTAGATTTTGATGGTGAAAATATATTTCAAGTTTCAAGGCAGTATCTCAAGTAGTTTTTAAGTTATGGGCAAAATGCACAAAATATAAGAAACAAGATATATTCCTATTAAAACTAATGTAAATGGAAGTATCAAAGGGCCATAACTTCTGAACAGAACATGTAAGAGCAAAACCCCACCTTTTTGCACAACAACATATCAGGCCAAGCATTGTGGTAAAGTTTCATCAAATCCCCAGCAGAGGTGTAGGAGGAGTTGCATTCACAAGATATATTCCTATTAAAACTAATGTAAATGAAGTTATGAAAGGGCCATAACTTCTGAACAGAACATGTAAGAGTAAAACCCCACCTTTATGCACAACAACATATCAGGCCAAGCATTGTGGTCAAGTTTCATTAAATTCCCACCAGTATTGTAGGAGGAGTTGCGTTCACGAGATATACTCCTATTAAAACTAATGTAAATGGAAGTATCCAAGGGCAATAACTTCTGAACGGAACATGTAAGAGCGAAACCCCACCTTCATGCACAACTACCTATCAGGCCAAGCATTGTGGTCAAGTTTCATTAAATTCCCACCAGTAGTGTAGGAGGAGTTGCTTTCACGAGATATACTCCTATTAAAACTAATGTAAATGGAAGTATCAAAGGGCAATAACTTCTGAACGGAACATGTAAGAGCGAAACCCCACCTTCATGCACAACTACCTATCAGGCCAAGCATTGTGGTCAAGTTTGATTTAATTCCCACCAGTAGTGTAGGAGGAGTTGCGTTCACGAGATATACTCCTATTAAAACTAATGTAAATGGAAGTATCAAAGGGCAATAACTTCTGAACGGAACGTGTAAGAGCGAAACCCCACCTTCATGCACAACTACATATCAGGCCAAGCATTGTGGTCAAGTTTGATTAAATTCCCACCAGTAGTGTAGGAGTTGCGTTCACGAGAATATCGGACGGACGGACGGACGGACGGACAGAAGGACGGCCGGACGGACGGACAGAAAGACGGACAGGAGCAACTCTTAATGCCCGTCGCCATTTCATGGCGGGGGCATAAAAACTCTAATTGTCACATTGTGTAAGGCCAATTATAATATAATACCCTATTTAAATGCATTACCACAAGTTAATTGTGTTTGACTATTAGGAATGTTTTTGTATATGTAAACTACCTGCTGGCTACAGCTACTGTCAGCTTACACCAGTAAACACATCAACCTAAACATTACCTTTTGGCTCTTTCTAAGTCGTCATTTGATTGTTCTAATTCACGTATATATTTTTGCAGTTCGTCTTTAAAAGCTCGGACTTGTAACAGTTCACTTTCGAGCTCTGAGATCTGTGTATGACTTTGAGAGTGTAGTGTCTCTAACTTTTGCTGCAAAATAAAAGTATGCATTTTAAAAAAGCTGGAGAGATAACTGTTGGTTTAATGCAATGGGTTTGCCTTTCTTCATATTCCATGATCATGGATTGGATTCAGTCCAGCACTGATGTTGAGAGGGATATTTTGCTGGAAGTTATTGGCTGAATCACTAACACTGTAGACCATTATACAAACTACACTTATGTTCAAACTGATCTTGGTCTACAACTGGTTGCAAATTTGTAAAGCATCATAAGGCTTTAACATATTATCATTAAATTTCTAAATCATTAGACATTTTTGACAAATTAAATATGTCAATTAGGTCAAAATGGCATTTAATAATGTCTTTCTTATTACTTCTGTCAGCAATGCCATCTATTTGATCATTCAATAATAGGTAACTAGTTGAGGTCTATTTACTGCTGATATTTAATCCATTGGTATCAAAGGGTTTAACAATTAACCACAATTAAAGCTCTACATCTTGATCAAATAGTATACCACATTGAAATGTGGTTAACATCAACTTCAATGATCAAGTCAATCTTATCAATTGTCATCAGCTTTACATACAACTTTGCAAGAAAAGCAAATACTGCATTTATGAAATTGAATGTGACGAATACTTCAAGGCAAGCAGAACCTGTCAATCAAGTACACTCTGACTGCAGTACCTGTTAATGCTATATGCACCAATTATATATTTAATTCACAACAGTGGAAAATGAAAAAACATATGAAAATATATAAGTTAATTGATTCCTTGAACCAGTTGTTGGTCTTTCATTCTATTTGAACTATATGAAGCTTGTTGACTTAATGGGCCACAAACTTTTTATATTCAATAGGTAGCAAATGTGAAAAAAAATACATCAAACATGACAATGTTACTTCATTGAAAAATGTTATCATTTCCTACCCAGCTTATATTTCATTATTAAACCCTAAAAGCTTTAAGTGATGTTTATGACTAAGGTCGCATTAGCATCCAGTCACCATGTGGGTCCAGTTTGACCAGGGTATGCAGTTCTTCTATGTCTTACAAACACCCCTATAAACAATGCATTGATAGGCTCCAATATTAAAGGATGGCTGGCCCATTTTACAAATTTAGCAGTCCCAAAATTTCATTCATTATAGTTTTACTTTGTCAAGCAAAACACAGCTTGAATATAGTCTTCATGTCACCAATGGACAAAGATCAACAACTTTACACCTTGTTATAAACAAGATAAGCTACCTATAATGTACTTCACACACTGGACTAGGGTATAAAACCATCATGTCACTTTCAACTTCAAACAACCATATCGCAATGTGTCAATGTTTATAGACCAAATATATACAAAGGTTTTAACAAAGAATGTTATTTTCTTTACTTAATCAGCAAATTGATCTATCCGCTAGTTGTTTATACCCGATTAAAGATTTTATTTGCCATAAAATTGGGTATTTAAGACAAATTGGTAAAAACATGTTTCAGTTTCAATTTTAAATGGCCCACAATTTAATTTTTACTCAACTGAAAAATGCCTCCCTAATGATGTAAAACTCTGAAGTCCAAGCTTCCATAAATGTGAAATAAGTTTATACATTGTATTATCATATTTCCTGGACAGAGGACATGTAAGAAAAATAAATTCTGAATTACTGTTCTATTCAAAACTTAATTTTGAGGAAGACCCAAAAAATCCTGTATTTTGCCTTGTCAATTGCAATCTACGAGCATACTTCTGCATAGATAGTTCACTGAGTGAAGTCTATTCTCAAAAGCAATGTAAGTTTTGACACATGCTCATTATCACACAAATTCAGATGATTCTGTAGAGTGTAGGACACAATTCTTTCTGCAGAAAATTGGTTTCACTGAATTTAATGAAGATGGATAATGTTCCTTTCATAAATTCAACAATAAATTATCCACAGACAGTTTGAGGTATAAAATAAGGATAACAAAATCTATTTCTCATGATATAATTTGATATTTTACAAAACTGGTCGAAATTACGTATGGAATTTTGTCAATGCGAAAGTCTCTGAAAGGTATTTTGTCTGTATTGTATACAAGTGTTGTGCCAACTGAATACCAACAGGTACCAACTGGTACTCTAATACCTACCCTTAGAGACTCCACTTCCAGCTGTAGCGATGAGTTGCTCTGTTCTAGGTTTTTATTCTTCTTCTCTAGCTGCTCCACCTGGGTTTCCAGCTCCGCCTCAAACTCCCGACTGCTCACCTGAAATTCCTCAAACTCCTCCCTCGCATCTTCCAATCTGAAACATATTCAGACCGATACTGTACCATGGATATACGTATATATGATTGCTTTGTTTTGCAGGGTTTTAAGTTGGTTTATAATTTATATGTGTAGCAAATCTGGTTAACATACAAAATTAATGCTTCCTTTTGTTTTTAAAGTTATTGATTGGAAATTAGTATACAGTTATTTCATATGTGATTTGGGAACAGTTAATCAGTTGGTCCAAGGTGGAGAGGATAGCGTTTTGAACTGTTGCCCGAGGCCATAGGCCTCGGGCAACAGTTCAAAACGCTATCCCCGACACCGAGGGACAACTGTTTGACTGTTCCCAGATCACATATGAAATAACTGATTTATTACCTGATCAATTACTAGAGCACGTGAGGGAAACAGTCAAAACTATTGACCGGTCAACAGTTCGCTCAACAAACTGCGCGCTCAAAGAGGGGAACCCTCTATGACGTCACAGCACGCGAGGGAAACAGTCGAAACTATTGACCAGTCAACAGTTCGCGAATGTGGACGTTTAAGAATTTCAGAAAACAGTAAGAAATACCAAATTACATTTATATAAGGTATCAGGTAATAATAAATGTTATTACATGCACTGGTACATGATTTCTTTTCTATCAAGAATATAATGGCTCTTTAAAGAATGTCCTGTCTGTGACCAATATTCCTAGCTGTCCCTCCCCATCTATTCTTGTTGTAGCAGCATGTAGCAAGTAACTTAACCATGTCAACTTCCTTCCGAGACAAACCCTTTAGCTTCTGAATTAATGTATTAGACTCTTAGTTCTACAATATCAGAAAGTCATAACAGTGTGTTGATTGGTCATAAACATTACCCCAGGCTGTTAGACCGTCGGCAAACAGTGTAGACCCAGATCAGCAATCTTATCAGGATCCACACTGTTCCCTTTTAGAATCATTTCTATCTAGTACACTGTTCGAACCCAAAACAAACATAATATATGGAGTCAAGGATTAAGAAATCATCAAAAATATCTTTAGCGACATCATCATTGTCAAATTTTATTCAACAAAAAAAAACAGTCATGTAGTTCTGAAAAAAAAGACAGCACCCTGATCAGACTGCCAGACAGTGATGATCTGGGTCTTCATTGCTAGCAAATGTAACATAACCTGTGCTGGTCACAGAAATATTTCGGTTATTGACCTGCATTAATGGTCTTGTAATAAAAATTTTGAAAGACCATTTAAGTCCCCTCGTAAGAATATAATTATATACACTCGGGAAATTGCTTGTACAAGTTGAAGTATAAAAACCACTTAGTATGCATAGTAAGGTGTTTAATTAATGCAAATATGCGGCAATAGTATTCCACTTAAGAAAATGTATAGTTACATGTAGAAATC
This sequence comes from Corbicula japonica, assembly GCA_038501625.1. Taxonomy (NCBI): domain Eukaryota; kingdom Metazoa; phylum Mollusca; class Bivalvia; order Venerida; family Cyrenidae; genus Corbicula; species Corbicula japonica. The sequence continues at coordinate 9,728,364 of JAZAYU010000009.1, forward strand.
TTGGTTGCCTGATTAATTAAAATGTTCATGTTTTGAAACAATTACAATATTCATTGATCTTGTGTTTAATATTTTGAGCGATTGATTATTGAGAAGAAGACATGGTCTGAAACCATTACATAGCAGGCTAAGGATAACACAGTAGAATGAGAATTTTGGGTTCCATTAAAAGTAGTCTTTATTAAATGGTTCTAGTGTTGCAAAATGTGTGAAGTTGATAAGCTGCCTATACTATTACATGGCACTTTAGTCAGGGATTAAAATTTCTAGTTAAATAATCAGACAAGTCTCTTGAGAAACCATGAACAATTTCAGGAATGCCTCAAGTAACTGTTTTCTGTAATCAGTCAAAGAGAAAACACAACATACACCAGTGATCTGTAGATAACTCTCCTGGCTAATGCTAAGTAAACATTTCTCAGAAGCACCTTTCTCACCCATATTGGCAGGTGCTTATTTCTGATGCAATATTAATCACACACCCTCACCTACAACACATATTTCTACGTTATTAGTAACCTAACCAAATTCTTATGAATGAATATTACATACAATGACTTTCTGTGACCTCATTGTGTCAAGTGTCCCAATGAACTAGACTAAGTTGACTAACTTTACCGAAAAATGTAGCTACTTATTATGTGTCAAGTGGGAGTGTAGACCTAGCTTACTAAAACAATGAACTGTAATAACTGTACAGCATGAAGTGTAAGACGTTACTGCACGATTTTAACTGGAACTTACTATGTTACACACTGTTCATGATTAAATTATTGTTCAGCATACTAGATAACAAGTGTATTGTCAGACAGTGGCAGAAGCTACTTAATTACGCACTTCATGTATTAATATATTCACTAGTTTATAAACTAACTGTTTAGTAACTAGAACACCTGAACTTGTAAACACAGTATATAAACAACATTCCTGACTTGTCAGCTGCCAGATGGTAAGAAAAGATCGGCCAATTGCAACATAGATTGATGTTGTATTAACTAACTTGTCAGAATAATTGTTATTATAATGTAATGTATGATCAGAGCTCTGTCACTTTTTGTCTGGACAAATCGAAGGTGACACTTTTATATACTACTCTGTCCTTCTACAGCAAGTTGGCAATACTATCAAATCTTCTAACATACTCTCTCATCCCACTCCCACATTCTCTCTATTAACATCCATGAATCACTTAATTACAGTTTTGTCCTCATTTGACTCATAAATTAACATTAACAATGAAATATAGACTGCCTATTAAAATTCATTTTTGATTCCTCAAGGGGAAAGAATCAATACAAATTGGTGGTGCAAAGTCCCTATGTAGCATTCAATGACACAATTGTCTTACACATGTCTACACAAGCATTCTAATTAGCCAGACTTTGTCACTATGTGCACTTGAGAAATGACATTCAATCACTGATAAAGATCACAGAAAGTTAAGCTTTCATATTAAGAAGTCAATAATCAATGTCCGAAAGATCTGGCTGAAGATAATGGCCACAATCTATTATAGCTAATATTTGATTGAACAGCACTGGTCAACAAAAGTTTTAATTAAAAATATGCTGGTTACTGATTCAACCGTCTAATTTTTAAAGGTTATTCACTATGTAATGCATGTTTAAATATGGAAATGAATAATGCCTCTAACAATATAGGTAATTTTTCATTGTTATAACATGATTGATGGAGACCTAATATTAAACTACAGGCATGTACTTCTTTAAAAATTTTAACCCAGGCCTTTACTCCATAAATACACTTCTAATGTCTTGGCAAACAATGTAGATCCAGATCAGCCTGCACAATTGTGCCATCTGATCGGGATCTACACTGTTCACTTTTAGATTTATTTGTTTATTTCTGACTAATATCCAACCAGTGCAGATCCAGATCAGACAGCATGGAATAGGGTGTACCGATTGATCTGGATTTACACTGGTTGCACATGTGTTAAAACATGTATGGAGTAAAAGGTTAAAGAACATACGAGTTACACAAAAGCTTAACTTTTCACTTATCATTGACATCCTTTAGAATGACTTCATTTCTGGTTTCCTACATGTCAGAACAAAATATGGACAAGATAAGCTCTCTTCAATCTACATGCACATCCTGAAAGTGTGTCATGTATGCTGTAAGCAATAAAAATAAATCTTAATAAAATTACTGCACATCATTTTTGGTATTTCAAAATCTACTCACACAATTGCTGTACTACATTTTCTACAGTAAAATTTAATTTATGTTTAGATTTTATGGATGTTTTACCCCAAATTGGGTGTGAAGCCTGATAATGGGTTCTTAATGTACCTTGATTTCATAGTCATCTAAGCTCAAAGCAGATTCAATGTGATTGTACAGTCAAAATCAGTGATTGAATCTTTTTTAAACAACAAATATATAATAAAATACAAACTAATCATGTATTTTAAATAAACGCCCTATCACATAAACATGTTCATCTGCCCATAGCATCTTCTCAGTGCAGTTTTATCTTTCATCCATTATGCAATTATAATATATATCTTTATATGTCACGTTTAAAATAAATGACCTCCGATCTAAATTGATAAAACCGCTTTGGAATTTCTGAAATGAGCAGAATTAATTGTATACATGTAATTAATACCAATGTACCTAGCAGCTATTTGTTTAATATCACTAAGCATGAATCAAAACAACTTGTCATTTGTTAAACAAATTCTGTTAAACACAACTATAAAGACATTATTATATATAATTGTATTATTTGACTGCCGCATCATAAATCAGCACAGTTTCTAGTAATTTGAATATTGCAAAAACCTAAGACTGGGAAAAAATTACTGCCATGATTTTCAGTGTAGTGTTATAAATTCAATTATTTCTTCAAAGATTTTTTATTTATTGATAGCTTATTTGCAAATATTTAACCCTTTCCCATAGACACATCTTTACTGCATGGGCGCAGTGTAGATATGGATCAGCCGGCACATCTGCTATCGAAAATTATACACACTTCCTCTATTAAAGATTTTGAGAATGTTAATCAACTTGTATAAAGAAAACTATTGTTTCCTTCATAATTTGATTGCATTTTAAGTTATGATTAAATTCTAAAAGAATCAAAGGCAAAAATATATCCAAATCCTTGAATATTAGTGGGTTTTTTCAAATCCATGTTAATCATTGCTGCAAGGTTCACAATATAATTAATTTTGTCTATATTATTTGTAACTTCGAGTACAGATTTGTAAGCTCAGAGCTTTTCGTCCTTATATAACAACAAAGGCCTCTATAAGGCCACTTCCCAATCCAAAAATAAAACATTTTTCCCAACTGTAGCAGAGACTCTTCCCAAAAAGCTAGGTAAGGTTACCAAAATGCTAGGTAAGATGTCCAAAAATTTATCAAAATCCTCTGAGAGGAGTTTGAAAATTGATGTCTAAAAAACAAAGTGCTTAAAAAAATAAATTTATGTTGAAAATACTTATTACTATTCAAATTTATAAACTAGTACCCATCTGTCAATGAATTTTGTTTTCCCAAAATAAACAGTTATTGCACAAAAATTTCCCAATCTGAAAGGCCCGGGCCTCTTTCCAATTTTCTGAAGAAAAGCCCTGAAGCTTTTAAACATTTTTTTGCTAGAATGTGTCCTCGGACACTGACACCCTCACCTGTAAAACTAAATTTGTAACAAAGGGCCATAACTCTGGTAAAAATGGTCGCAGGAAAAAATATTTTCTGTACAATTATCTAAACATGATCCTGCTTGATCATCTGTGCAAGCTTAAAAGAAATCCGCCCCATATATAATGAGAAGTTGACCAAGGAAAGTGAAACAAAAATAAATTATAATTATAAATTTTATTCATTATTCACTGATTAAGTGTAATTATGGTACACAAGTTAATGAAAAGAGGAATACTTAGGTTATGATGCTGGACATCATTTGGAAACAATATGTACGAATACGATATGCATCCAACCTGCGCATAAGAATTTAAGGTAAAACTGAAAAATCCAGTTTATCATGTTTCCGTTTCTCTTCATGCCTAACAGTTGTTTTTTCAGTGAATATTATTTATGTATTATTTGCAAAAGTAGCCAGTGCTCATTTCTCTATGATGGGATGATACCAATAGCACATCTGAAGAACACTCCTATTTTAAAGGCAAGTAACATCGAAAAGGCCTGCAACATCGGTACAGCCATTTTGTTGTCATGACATAAACTAAATTATAGACAAATTCACATTTTGGTATAAAATATGTTGTGCACATACATTCTTGGCTGTTTGTCCCAATTTCTGAAGGGAGGGCTGTTTAAAAAAGTTATGATCGGTGCAAAAAAGATATTGTCGGTTGGTAAACCAGAAACAAACCTGTTATAGGCCTCAAGAAATACTCTTGGTTTGATTTCATATCTAGGACCTGCTAAATTTATCTGGACCAACTACTTTATCGTTTCAATGGGCCAAATCAATTAAGTTTGAAGTTCATACAAATCCTGTTCTGGGCAGTATCTTCTTTAACTTTGGGCAGTATCATCTTTAACACTCAAATATGCTGAAGATATGGGCGCACTAAGACCTCAAAGCTAGGCCATATCATCTTCAACTCTTGGCTATATCCGCAATGGGTTGTAACGTCCTTAATTTGATTAGAAAATCTCCATTTCAATGATAGTGATATTCACAGATCAAGCTATCAATTCCATTAGGAAAAACTCCATTTAGTTATAGGTCTTATTTCCAGTTTATGTTACTCTCTGTTATGACAAGGTAGTTTTAGGCAGTTTTCAAATCTTGAAACTATGTTATTGATCAGTAATCAGTTTCCTTACTTTGAGTTTGAGGTTGTATTTAACCAAACAACCTAGTATTGCTCAATGATCCATTGGAACTGATGCTTTATTAACATATGATGTGTTCTCTTTTATTTGAGGGCAGTGTTTTTTTTAAGCCAAATATTTGGAGAAATTGGGCCCCATTCCCCCCTCAAAATAGTATATATTTTCCCCTACATCTGTAAAAAATTCCCCCTTTGCCGGAGTCTGTTAAGCACCATTCGATAGTGAAGATGATAAATCTGAATTTTGGATATGTTTAATGGATACCCCACTAATGGACAATACAGTGACAAGAATAACTGATAAATTTGCAGACAGAAAAAGACATTTCACTGTAGACCACTGACTTTCTTTGAATTAAAAGATCAGTGAATACTTTGTTATGTTGTGTTTGACAGGCTGCAAGTATCTTCCAAATATTCCCCCTTTCCTTTGTTCGCGTCGCAATTTTCCCCCTCCAAAGGGCTGCGACCCCCTTCCCCCAAAAGAGAAAAAGAACACTGGAGGGCCATTCAAAACTTTTAAGTAAATAACTTAGTTTGTGGCCAGGTTCAAGACTAACAAATCCTGTCCAAATGATCTGATACCTGTTAGAAAATCAAATCAAAAAATCTTTAATATCTTTAGACACTTACTCTTGCTTAAACTTTTCTGCTTTTTCTCTCCAAAAGCTTATTTCTTCCTGTGGTGACGAAAATTTCTTTCCGTCCATTTTTCGCACGGTTCACAGAATGTCAATTATTCTGCTCCAGCAGAGAAAAGGGAATGGGATTCAAATCACATCACCATATAACAGTCTGTAGGCTTTCAAGTTAACAAAATACACATAGAAAAATAAACAGTATTCAAATAGTCAGAAAAAGATTACACGAAGTCCAATATTTTTTCAAAGGACGTCGAATAAAAATCATTGAAATAAAACAAACTACGTTTAACGATTCAATAATTGTAAGAAATGGAGAAATCACAAAAATATTAACATTTTTACATTCAGTCGGAACTTGAAAGGTAATAAATATGTAGCATATTTTTCCACAAATCAAAATATATTCCCTCCCGGAAGACACAAAAATGGCGATCGTGATCTCGGTCAGTCCAAACGTTTTGTTTCTTTGGATGACCTCCCTTTGAAACTTTAAAAGAGTATGGAACGCGCGTACATGTATATGACAAGTATATTTAAAACTCGGCTACGTTATAAAGAAGCATGCACAATCAGTTGTCAACTTATGATTTTTTCCTATTGCACATTCCTCTTTCCCATAATAACAGTCGCCGATCTCATTGAACAAAGTATGCAAGAGAAAATTAAAAACAGGTTGGAGCACATTCACAAAAAACAACTTGCACTACATTTTTCATATCAAAACAAGTCGAGGGCAAATGTGAGGTTGGTGGACCCTAGAACCTATTTAAAACAGTGGAAATTATTCGATCAATCTTTTGTGATACGCATATTTCACTGTTGTTCCTAGAAAAGCGACAAATTCTGTGAAATACAAACTTCCTAAGATATCACATGCGGAACATTTCCATCGACAAATAGGAAATTTACAAGTTGATGCAATTTATTATGCATCTGCAGGCCAGGAATGGTCACACCCAGAAGAAAAAAATGGTTTTAACAATTGTTACAGACTTCATTGAACTAGATCTCATTACCAGTATCGGTACCTCAAATTATAATACTCGTTTTGCACGTTTTGCATGTTTTATGGCCGATATCCAGATTTGAATAAAAAATCATAGTTTTAAACAATCGTGTTCACCGCCCTATGCATACCATCGTTTTGGATGGATTGAAATTGTACTGTCTATTGGTGTAAATTTTGAATTGTGCTCAACCCGGGCCTTGGCAACGTTAACGTTAATGTGGGTAATAATTTGCATTTCCATTACTGCCCATGAACAGGCTCGATCAAACCGAGCCTTTAATATTTTCATATTAATTTTGTAATGTTCGTTGGCTTTCAAAGTTCCCCTTTTATCTATAGCTATTTTTGAAAAAAAATCTGTAAATTCAATAAGAAATGCTATCAGTATAATTAATATTATACAGGGCTCTGTATTTTTGTGTGAGTGTTTCATCTATATTTGATCCTTTGCTTATCTCTTTGTATGCACCTCGAGAGTGCTTATGAAGGTTTCATTGAGAATCTTGAAAAGAACTTTAACTTTAAATCTCGATGGTAATTATTAATGACTGCAATAATGTTCTTGTTGATTTGACTCCAGGTGTTCTGGTCTCAGATTGTTCATTGAGTACCTACCCATTTTGCTTGAGGATGCAATATCTTCTTTTGTTGATATGCTCATCTACTAAATGGGAGGGTTCGAATAAATTCATCAAGGCAAATTAAATTGTACTTCTTTGCTTGTTCGAGCAAGTGTGAGGTTTGTGAAACCAAAAGCCTATTTTTAAACCGCAGTTGCAAATTACTTTGCCACTGACCAAAATCCCTCTGATTCCAATTTCGTAAATTTATTGTGTTGTTTTGAAAATGATCCAATTATAAACCCGTGCTATATTTTCCACTTTTACTTTTTGGATCTGCAGAGCGGCTGTGTTTTCTGAATGTGGTTTTCTTATTATTCTCAATGAGTCGACTGCAAGCATTATCATAATAATTTTTTTTATTGATGTCTGTCCTTTACAAGAAAAGCCCTTGTACTAGCGCACATGCATATTTCACTTTTTTATTATCTGTTTTAATTAACAATTTTAAGATCAGGAGAGCAGAAGACGTGCCTTAAATCCCGGGATTTCAGATTAAATACGGAGATTTGGCAGAATCGTTAGCCTCCGCCCCTTTTCTAATTTCTCATTTTGCCGCCTTGAAGGGCAACATAAAAGAAAAGAAAATAATAGTGCGGAAAACTTATACTCAGCAAGAGGGAAATATCAGACAGAATGTTACAGAATTTGTAATGAATATGTGTGAATTTCATAATTGATATAATAGATATAATATATATCTTGACAGAGAAGCAGTCTACACCTATTGAGGACGAAAAGATATAAGGACGCTGTTTATGAGAATGAAAGGATTTTGGACGAAACCGATACCGGAAGTTAAAAGGACTTTACTTCCCGCCAAGTTCGAGATAAAAACAAAAACAATGTTTGGTTAGTTTTAAAGCGCGAGGCCTTGTTATCTTGTTTTTGAGTTTCACACTTCTACATCCTTTATTCCACATCTGTCCAACTTGATCCTTGTCCTTGTCGAAGACTCAGTAAACGTACGTTAGGGATCCCTACGCAGGCAAAAAGGTAGGACACCCTCCCCGCAGATGTCAAATTTGATGCATGGCATATCACAGCATATACATATTTGTGTTTACCAGAAGTATTAGAATTTTTTACTTATTGCCCTGGCATTCTCTAAAGATCCAGAGGTATTCAGAAGTTTATGGCCTATTGCCAATACCTTCCAGATGGGTGCTTCCAGATTGGTGGTGGCTGTAACGTGCCTCGAGCGGAAGGCACTCAGACTATTTGTCTCAGCTTAGATATATATATAATTTTTCTCTCAAATATATGATTTCAACATATATGGCTGAGCAATGTATTTTGGTTAAACAATATAATGAATTTTTCTAAGCTACTTTGCTTCAAAATGATTACAATGATTTCTGAAATGATTTGGTGAGACACAATAATCAGGATTAAAATCAGCTAAACATATAACAATATTCCCAGGGCAGTGAACCTCCTGGACAAAAATAACTGATGCTAAAGTTTCAACCACTCACCCAAACAAAAATCACAGTCCGAAACAAAACAATCACACACGAACTTCAAGCACGATCTCAGCGCATATGCTGAGCAATAAAACTATATGGAACACAATGATGTTTCGAACTACTTTCAACAGATCCTCAATCAGATCCAGACGTCAATCTATTTAGTGTCAGCCCAGATTTGAAGACAGTACGGTCGAGCTTTGATACCATATTCAGCACGGCCCAGATATGAAATCCATAGTTTCCCTTTTATATACGGGGTTTCGTTGTTTTTATTGTCAGTAGATCTGAAGTGTTTTCCCTATTCATAAATACATTTAACTACTTCTCATGGCCAGGGAGGGTGACAGGACTTACAAAAACCTGATGACCTTACTTTGACAGCAACTTGCTTCTTATGGGCCCCACTTCAAGTCTTTTAATTCCTGCTGTTCCAACTGAACCTTACTGTACCCGGGATCCAGGATACCAGCTGGACTAGTTCGATATTTGACTGTCGCAATTGATGTAGGATGGTCCTTGCTGGTACCGCGATAGTTAACTTAGCCGCAAAATTAGAATAATTAAAACAGCTGACCTTTTTCTAATTTATATTCCTCCAATAACTATCACATTTTAAGTTTTAATCCGCTGGAAAATGAAAGTTGATTTCTTTGAAAAAGCTTTCTGGGTCAAGCTTCCCTACTGTCTGGCAGGTACTCGCAAGGGAAACCACTCTAGTACCGCGGTAACTCTGTATGTGACTGACATTTTAAGTATGGTGTTCAGTATAGGATAAAAGTTTCAACAAATAACCATAAAAATTTATCTGATGTTTTGAATTAATTAAAGTCTTTTTAATTAAAGTCAATAACTGTATTTTTCATCTTTTTTTTTAAAGTTTTATACAAAAAAACACTACTTGCTGATGTTAGTCAATATTTAGACAGTGAGGGCACCTAAATATACTGTCCCTCCTCAACACAGTAACCTCTGAACAATACTTCAGGTGGGTCCAATGTGGACAAAAGTCGCATTTCCCCCAAGTGACAAAGACAGTTGTGTCACATCCCCTTATCTCTCCAGGTTGCCAACACAGCATAAGTCCTCAGTGTCCTGGTCAGAGATAATGCTGTCTTCCTCATCCTCTGACAGAATCAGTATGGGACCACCAGACCTGATCAACCCTGATGTACCTGGCATTGGCTCTTTCTGCTTTTCTGGGGGCGTTTCAACTTTTAATTTCTTTGCAAATTTTTAAAGGATTTCAATGTTCTTCTCTCCCAGCAAATTTCCTGTAATAAAGGGCGGAACAAACTTCTGTTTTGGTTTCTTCTCCAGGGCTTTTGTGACCGTTCTTTTGGCAAAGAATGATGGAGATGTGTTTGGGTAGATTCTTTTGTTTGATTCTCATTGTCAGATGTTGTAGACTGTGTTGAAGTATCGATAGATTTTGTAGCTTCATAGATGACTGCCAGCGGTTTTCCTAGCCTTTCTGAGGGTCCGGAAAACGGACCCTTTCCAAAAGCAAACGGACCTTTTCCCAATCGGAAATTTCTTCCATTTTTCCCAATTGAATCCACAGATAATTTTCAAAACATAAGAAACAGTTTTAACTTTCGCTTTACGTTGTAAACAACAACTGACAGCTTTATCTCGCACTATGCATGTGACGTCACAACCATATGTAAAATTCGGTGCATACGATATAATTATGTGTCTGTATGGAGAACAGTTCATTGAGATACCGGTCCGTGTCGAGAAAATTGACATTCTGTTCCGTTCAACCGAATAAAATTGATCGGAGTTAATAGGCCATTTGGAGTAAAACAAATTATTCGTTTTCGCGATATTAACACTAATACCTTAGGCTGTTCGTCAATTGTTGACATTTGCAAGAAATGGCAACAAAAAATACTGAACAAGAAACGTCACAATGTCAACTGGGATTTGGACAATCAGAGCAACATGAGGGTGTAAGTGTTTGCTTGTCTGAAAGCAGTAGAAAACAAAGAAAAATTCTGTTATAGTCATTTGTTGACTTCAACAAAAAGCAAATTATTCCATACCTTGAGTTTTTTTTTCTAAAAAAAAAGCCTGTATGTAGGTTTTAAACACTAAACCACCTAGAGTGAATAAAAAGTAAACTGATCCTTCCTTGTAAAAGTTTAAAAAAGGGGAAATATGCATAAAACAAAGATTTCTATTTTTGTCCATAAAAATTCCCAAAATGAGACTCACAGGTATGGTCTCGCTGTTAGTGAGGCAACGGTGTACTTTGAAATGGTGAGCCCAGGGTTGTGCTGCATGTAAGTATGGCAGGCCATACTGTACATCTTCTTGAAGAGCCCAAATACACCAACATCAAGGGGCTGGGTCAGATGACTCGTGTGAGGAGGCAAAACAAAAAGGATGACATTATTTCTCTCAGCCCACTGAGCAAGAGTGAGTGAAATCTGAGATTTATGTCCATCATAAAGTAGTAAGGTAGGTATATCAGGTGACAGTTTTGCATACTTCACAAAATTTTTTGTGACATAATTCTGGAATACCTGGGTGTTTGGCCAACCATTCTTAGTCATCTCACTGGCTGATCCCATACAGGCATCTTGAAGGAGGTCAGGGTTCCAACGATTCCCAGCAAAGACATAATATGGGGGCAGTGAGTTTCCTATGGCATTTCCTCCTGCAATGATGGTAACTAGAGAAGACCTTGGGGATGTAATGGCTTGTGGATTTGTTTCTTTACTACATACAATTTTTGGTGGTTGGTGCTCTGTTGAAACTCCAGTGTCGTCGATATTAAAAATACGTTCTGGTTTGTCAAGTAACTGATGTTTATCCAAGAGAGATCCAAGTTCAGTGTAATCAGGGTTTTTTTTTCCTTAACAAACTGACGCCGATAGTTGGCATCTTCCCTGGGAAAAAAACTTCCCCAACGAACATTTTTTCCCCAACGAAAATCATTTTCCCCCTAGTCAAGTGATAATTTTTTAGCAAAACGTAAACATAAGCTTAATTTATAGTTATGCTTAATCTATTTCATCTAAAGTCTGCACAATTTTCACGAATATTTGTTAGAAATTAGGTATGTACGCAACCTAGTATTATTTTTCGAATGTTACTAAATTTAGATTCGCTACGTCACAAACTGTATCCTCGTTGTCAACTTTAACATTACTGGTACTGGATTATCGTCCTGTTGGGAATAAAGGCATTCTACCTGCCAGTTTTAAGTGGATTTTACAACAGTTGATTACCGTTAGCGAGCCCTGCAGTGGTTACTTCCCCTTATAGTTTCAGAAGAAAAGGTTGCTTCCCTTAGATTTTAAGGTCTGGACACGACAGAAGGACTGACAACATGCAACATTTTACCGGACAGAAGCAAAATCTATCGGTCATGTCTTTATGCCTTTTTGCCCATTTGTTTAAAGGCAGCGGAAAGGACTGTATGAACATTTTTAAGTATTATGTATATAGTTCTTTAACTTGGTGAGAGCAATTTTAAATGTTTACTTGACAATTACACTATGTGTAATTGTTATTGTACAATACTTTCTTACAAAACTCTGGTATCTAACATATTTTCAGGAATAGGAATTTAATTAGCATCTGCACAAGTTGAGAAATCGGAATGTAGCATCTTAAAGAAAAACAGCTATCCAAGTGTGATTATCACCTTAGTAGCAAGAATATGGACCTGAAGGAAACAGACTCTGTTACAAAGGTATTGATAATTAATTGTTGTAAATTCAAGCTTTATAAACAGTAACCTGACAAGACTAAAGGAATATAGCTATAGATTAAAGGTTTCTATTTTCTTTTAACAGTTGGTAAAACCTGGAATATTTTTTTGTTCTTTTGCAAAGTGCAAATGAAATTCTCATCTCTACTTTTGAGTAAGTATTTCATAGGTTTTTTATGCTTGAGGTTTTTTTTTTATTTAGCAGGAATTGTTTTTATTAAAATAGTATTGCAGTGATTGTTGCTAAATAGACCTGGTTGCCAATACCACCCTGAAAGACCTTTTTGGATTCAATGTCTGTATATTAATCAAGTTGGGAGTTGTGCCCTTCACCACAGAAGTAAATCTGACTAAGTGATTAAATGTTTTTAATATAAAAACCCCATATAAATTATTATTTATATACAATTGAACACGGTAAAATTACTCGAAGATATTAAAATTGTACTGGAGAACCTTCTTTGATTTATGAACTTCCCTTTTCAATTACACATCCTATTGGGTACTGATGCACCATAAAATGCTTTCCATTAGAAATGTATTTAGTTACAATACAGATAAGCACAATGAACCACTTGGTTCTACTTAAAAATTTCTTAGGTTGTTGAGATTAGTTTGTTGTGTTTCACATCCTACTGGGAAAGATAATGAGCTTTTTCACTACACATAGTTCCTTAATGTTTGAGATAAGCCCCTTGATCTTAAGTTGATCATGAATCTTGTTGTTGGTTGCAATGTTTGTTGGCTCTGTAGCAGTTACGTTATTTCTATCCATACATATAGAATAAGGCTCCTTATCAAGGGGCATTTATATTTGATGTTGACATATCCTTGTTTTTGCATTTTGTTTGCATCTGTAGTCAGCCAAGAAGAAGAAAATCAGCGAAGACCAAGCTGTTAAAAACTCCAGAAAGATATCTGACTTCTTCAAAACTCCAGATAAAAACACAGAAAAACAAAAACAAAAAAGTTTGCTGCAGTTTTTCTCCAAATCTACAGAAGAGCAAGAAACCACTGCTGAAGAAGTTGTTGTTACCTCTGAAGAAACTTTAACACTTCAAAGTGAAATTGTCACAACACCCACTGGCAGTGATAAGGAAAATAACGAAATACTGGATGAAAATTTAGGTGTTAAACCGGACAATAGGGGAAGTAATGCTGTTGAAAAGATTATAGAAAAAATTGAAGTGAAAGATAATAAGGTCAAGGGTAAAAAAGAAAATAAAGCATTAAGGAAGCACAAGAAGCACAAAACGAAAAAACATTCATTAGACAGAGATGGTGAGTCATCCAACCAATCACATGTTTCTTTGTCAGATGCAAGTCTGAGTAACCAATCCAGCATTGAAGGTAGTAGACAAGCAACAAATTTTATGGAAAATGAAATGGAATTGAACAAAGATAAAGATTTGAAAGAAGATAAGGAGAGACAAAAACATACTGATGATGTAGGAACAAATCAAAGTAGAAAAGTAGAGGTTTTGGTTTTAGATGCTGGAAATGAGAATTCAAATATAAATACTGAGGTAGCCAACAAAGTAATAGACAATAAATTGAAGCATGAAAAACCGAAAAAGAAAAGAAATAAAAGCAAAGATGATAAAGAAATTTCTGAGGAAAATTCATCTTGTTTGCTTGTTGAACCTCCAAAAAACAAGACTATAGATAGTGAAGATAATTTAAATGGAAAAAGTGCAGAGATAGTTGAAAATGAAAAAGGTAAACAGAAGAAGAATACTTTAAAAGGAAAAGACATGCTTGACATATTGAAACAAATTCAGTCAGAAGATGCTGAAAACAAAAGAAAGAAGAAACATAAAAAGAAACACAAGCATAAACTGAAAGAAAAGGAAGTGAAAGAAGTTCATGAATTGGCCAACTCCGAAGGAAATTCTGATGAGAAAGAAGAAGTTCAGGATTCCAGAATTTCCGAAGATTGCAAGTTAGGTGGAAAAATTAAAGATGAGAGTAAGATTTCAGTAGGTAATGAAATTGCTATTAAAGAAAAGAGTATTAAATGTAATGGAAATTTAGATAATTTGAGGAATGGGGATGCTGATGCTGAAAAAAATGACAAACGAGAACAGGTTGATAAATCTAAAGCAAATAAACAGAAAAAGAAAAGTGATGGGAAAGAAAAACAGATTAAGGTAAAAGAAACTCATAAGCAGAATGTTCTTTCATATGAAAGGTTTAGTAAAAGTTTAGATAACAAAAAGGAAGGCAAAGATGATGATACAAATGGTGGAACTAATGAAACAAAATTACACATTACTAAAGAAATGTCATACACTGATTATTTAAAAATTATGGAAAAAGAAATTGATAATGATAAAGTTCTAGATTTGGAAACAGATGAACCTGTAGTTGAAGTAGACATCACTGAACCTGAAGGCCAGTCTGAAATGGAAATTGATGTTTTAGAGAAAAATGTGGAACCAACTCTCTGTGATGCTGATGACACATTTACTAACGAAGATATGAAACCGACCTCAAAGAAAGAAATTACCAAGTTTTTCAAATGTATGACTTCAACACCAGACAAAGAAAGAATAGCAGCAATAAAAGAGAACATTAAAGAAGGAAAGGTGAAGGGCAAGGAAAAGAAACATAAGAAAGATTCAAAGAAAAATACTGATGCACAGTTGGAATCAGTAGAGCAAAAAACTGATGTGGAGGTGATTGAGGTAGATAATATTTCCATTCGAGAAAATTGTTCTGATATAAACTGTGACAAAATAAAAATGGAGATTCAAGAAGTTAAAGCTGATAAAGTCAAGACTGATGTTGCAGCTAAAAGTTTATTTTCTGGAAAGAAGACCCAAGCAACATTAAGTTTCGGGAAAACAGGACTTACAGTGGCAAAGCCTGTAACACAGACCTATGTTTCTAAACAATATACAGTTGTGTCTGGCCCTTTAAAAATTAAAAATGACTCTGAAGTCTGTATGAATGATACACTTGAAGGAAATTGTTCAGAAAAGAGAAAGGTTGGAAGGCCTAAACTGAACAATAAAACAAATCAGTCCACAGACAAAAAGCTTGAGGAAAATAATATAGTTGAAAAAGGACTTGAAACAAAAGATAAAGATCGGGCATCTAGAAAGGACCAATTTAACTTAAATTCTACAGACAGCTCTGTATTTATGACACCAGAAAGTAAAGAAAGGAAAAAGCCTGTTAAGAGAAAAATGGATGCCTCCTTTGATGGTGATTCAGAATCGACTGATAGCGGTGAGAGGAGGAAATCATTGAGGAAACGATACAAAGTGGAAGCTTTCCAAATGGATGCCGATAAGAAAACACCAATCAAAATCAAACTGAAAAGGTAGGCAGCTTCATGGAACTTTAACCCTTTCCTCCATATACGAGGGTTGTTCGGAAAGTTTTGAGACAAAGCCAATATCTAAAGTTTGAGAAGATAAAATCAAACAAAAGTTTACTATGTATTACTTTAATACCTCATCTATTATGGTGTAAAATTTCACAACAATAGCTTCGTGTATACAAATGCTACAAAGAGTTAGGCACGGACACTACCAGTGACATGGCGCATGCAACGACATTGCCCGAAGTTGTCGTTATTTTCAGAGTGTAAAGTCACTGTAGAAAAGTCAACTTCTTCTCCTTTTCAAAGTATCTACCTTCGCAACGTACACATTTCTCAAGCCGAAACCCGTGACATTGAAAGTATATCCGTTAACATTTTGTGAGCAGTGGTCGTACCTACATCGCAAACTTCTGCAACTTCTCTTACTGTTATGTGACGATCGCACTGAAGCGCGTTTTTGGCAATTGTCATTTTTTGTCTATGTCGGACGGGCGACCGCTCCTTTCCTTGTCTTTTGTTGACTATCTGCCATCCCGATATGCCATCTAAACATCAATGGCCAACTAACAGTGTGTCCGTTGTTTGCCTGTTCTAGAAGTTGCTTGGTTTATGTTGGCGTTTTCCCAAGAATTACGCAAAACATAATAAAACACGCTGTTCTTCTTTTGACGGTGTTTCCATAGCAGGGCTTTTCATCCTTATATAACAGAGGCCTATAAAAGGCCTCTTCCCAATCCAAAAATAAAGTATTTTTCCCAACTGCGGCAGAAATTTTTCCCAAAATGCTAGGTAAGATGTACAAAAATGGCTAAAACTCCTCTGAGGGGTGTTTGAAAATTGAAGTATGAAAAATAATGTGCTTAAAAACTTAGATTTAAGTTAAAAATACTTATTACTATTCAATTTTATGAACTACAACCCATCTTTCAATTAATTTTGTTTTCCCAAAATAAAAAATTATCGCGCATAAATTTCCCAATTGGAAAGGCCAGGGCCTCGTCCCAATTTACTGATGTAAAGCCCTGCATTGTCGCTGCCTTGTCGCGCATGTGTTGCTGTAACGATCTGAGATAACGGCTTAAACAACTTGCAGAAATGACGTACCGAAGTCAGAAATAACGGCATAAAAAATTTGCGACGGATGGCGCAATTTTAGGGGCTCATTTCATTCAGAAAGAAAAATTACAACAAGAAAATTTGCCGTCCGCCAGGATGTGTGGACAGTTGTTGCTATGGAAACGATTATATGCATAATAGTAACGTTACCATGTTTTAAAGTCATTACTCGGATAAATTAAATATTAAACTATAATTTGTATTAAGTATTCTGCGCAGCAATAATTAGTTACAGAGAAAATCATACTGTCTCAAAACTTTCCGAACAACCCTCGTATACGCATTTTTACGCATAAGTGACCAGTGTATATCCAGATCAGCAGGCACATCCGTGCCGTCTGATCAGGATCTGCACTGGTCGCATTTTGGTCAGAAATAACCTTATGAATCATAAAGCCAACAGTTTAGATCCTGATCAGATGGCACGGATGTGCCGGCTGATCTGGATCTAAACTGTTCGCCCATACAATAAAGGTATATCTATGGATGAAAGGGTTCAAGTCAGAGAAGTAAGGTATGTGCATACTTGCAGGGAATTTAGTTGAAGCAGATTTGGGGATTACGATAAAATTCAATTTGGAAAAAAACACATTTTTGACCTTACTTATTTTATTATTTTATACTTTCTTTCATTTAAGTCCATTTATAAGAAGGAAAAATTGTCCCAGTATACCAGAAATCATATGAAATATATATTTCAATTGTAGCTTAAAAATAATAATCATGTTTGCCATTGAATATCTCTTTTTCCAGTATTTTTTACTTGTTGCGTAAGAGCATTTAGGAAAACTTTAATCTTGTGTAAGATGAAATGGTTGTGAAATGTTTCAGGTGTCCCAAAAGCAGCAGCAGTGCTGATGATGGTGACCAAACAACTGTTCTTATCAAGAAAAAGAAGGTAAAAATTAAATCAGTTTGTTGCACAAGAACAAATTGCGTTTCCTTTAATCTAAAAGTCAATTATTCCCCCATAAATAGTCTACCCTGAATTGTGTTCAAAACATTTACTCTTGTTATGGTATTTTCTGTCCCTGATTGCCCTGTCCATCCATTTATCATTCAGTCACAACTCCAGAGCTATCCTAGCAACCCCCAAGGAAAGGGATTTCCACTTCACACAATCATTTTCCTTAATAAGGCAGAATTTTGAAACATAGACTTCCCTCAAAAGTGAGTCGTTCACTCTAGGGGTTTTAAAGCTTGAAATATGAAGAAAAAAAAACAACATTTTACAGATTCACTGCAACTGATGTAGGAATTTCATCCAAACTTTACTATAGTGTTACTGGTAACCTATAAATAACAGTAGGATGTAAGAACCATGACTTGTAAACAAAGTTCAAGCTTACAGTTAGGGTTAAAAGGTCAAAATTTTGTAAACCCCCCCCCCATTCTCCATGCCATTTTTCCCTTAAATATTTATACATCACTATTTTATTGACTAATGTGAACAGACAACTGCTCAAGCACTGCTAGAAAAGGCAAAGAGAAGTAAACTCAAGAAAAACAAACAAAAGCAAGAAAGCCAAGAAAAGGACAAAGCAGAGTTCAGTGAACCCCAAGAAGTGAAGAAAAAACATAAGAAATCAAAAACAAGAAATGAATCTAACTCCTCTGAAGACTCGGTGACACGTAGGAGCTCACGCCTAGAGGGTCGAGCAATGCCTTCCATGGAAGAAGTTTCTCTGGAGAATATTGTGATTTCCTCGTCGGATGATGAAGGGTCAGAGGTAAAAAAGAAGAGAACAAAGAAAACGAAGAAGGTAAAGGAATTGAAAAGCTTAGAAAAAGGAGAGTTGAAGGAAGGAGGCAAGAAAGGTCTAGTCAAGACAACAGAAGGGAACGGGACTCCAAAGAAGGAAAGTGTGAAGAAAATAGGATCTCTTGCAAAAACTAGGACTCCAGTCAAAAAGTCAGGTAGATTCTTTATCCATAATATTTTTGTGTGAAAAGATTCTATGAAATAGCAAAATTTCTTTGATCATTGCCCATAGAGCTTGCCTGGATCTATTTAGTTGACATTAATTATGACTCCCCTAAGGCGAAGCCTAATTGTCCTATTCACTTCATACTTTGAATATATCATCAGCATGAACAAAACGCCATCTGTGACAGCAAGAATGATAACTCCAGTTTCAATATTTTTAGCTCACCTGAGCTGGCTCAGGGTGAGCTATTAGGATCGATGAATGTCCGTCGGACGTCGTCCGTCCACACTTAGTTCGTTAACACTCTAGCGGTCACATTTTTGCTCCGATTGTCATGAAACTTGGTCCGGATGTTTGTCCCAATGATTTCTCGGACGAGTTCGAATATGGGTCATCTGGGTCCAAAAACTAGGTCACTGTTACTAAAAATAGAATTATATTGTAAACACTAGCGGTCACATTTTTGCTCCGATTGTCATGAAACTTGGTCAGGATGTTTGTCCCAATGATTTCTCGGACGAGTTCGAATATGGGTCATCTGGGTCCAAAAACTAGGTCACTGTTACTAAAAATAGAATTTTCTTGTTAACACTCTAGCGGTCACAATTTTGCTCTGATTGTCATGAAACTTGGTCAGGATGTTTGTCCTAATGATTTCTCAGACGAGTTCGAATATGGGTCATCTGGGTCCAAAAACTAGGTCACTGTTACTAAAAATAGAATTTTCTTGTTAACACTCAAGCTGTCACATTTTTGCTCCGATTGTCATGAAACTTGGTCAGGATGTTTGTCCCAATGATTTCTCGGACGAGTTCGAATATGGGTCATCTGGGTCCAAAAACTAGGTCACTGTAACTAAAAATAGAATTTTCTTGTTAACACTCTAGCGGTCACAATTTTGCTCTGATTGTCATGAAACTTGGTCAGGATGTTTGTCCTAATGATTTCTCAGACGAGTTCGAATATGGGTAATCTGGAGCCAAAAACTAGGTCACTGTTACTAAAAATAGAATTTTCTTGTTAACACTCTAGCGGTCACATTTTTGCTCCGATTGTCATGAAACTTGGTCAGGATGTTTGTCCCAATGATTTCTCGGACGAGTTCGAATATGGGTCAACTGGGTCCAAAAACTAGGTCACTGTTACTAAAAATAGAATTTTCTTGTTAACACTCTAGCGGTCACATTTTTGCTCCGATCGTCATGAAACTTGGTCAGGATGTTTGTCCCAATGATTTCTCGGACGAGTTCGAATATGTGTCATCTGGGTCCAAAAACTAGGTCACTGTTACTAAAAATAGAATTTTCTTGTTAACACTCTAGCGGTCACATTTTTGCTCTGATTGTCATGAAACTTGGTCAGGATGTTTGTCCCAATGATTTCTCGGACGAGTTCGAATATGGGTCATCTGGGTCCAAAAACTAGGTCACAGTTACTAAAAATAGAATTTTCTTGTTAACACTCTAGCGGTCACATTTTTGCTCCGATTGTCATGAAACTTGGTCAGGATGTTTGTCTCAATGCTTTCTCGGACGAGTTCGAATATGGGTAATTTGGGTCCAAAAACTAGGTCACTGTTACTGAAAATAGAATTTTCTTGTTAACACTCTAGCAGTCACATTTTTGCTCTGATTGTCATGAAACTTGGTCAGGATGTTTGTCCCAATGATATCTCGGACGAGTTCGAATATGGGTCATCTGGGTCCAAAAACTAGGTCACTGTTACTAAAAATAGAATTTTCTTGTTAACACTCTAGCGATCACATTTTTGCTCCGATTGTCATGAAACTTGGTCAGGATGTTTGTCCCAATGATTTCTTGGACGAGTTCAAATATGGGTCCAAAAACTAGGTCACTGTTACTAAAAATAGAATTTTCTTGTTAATACTCTAGCGGTCACATTTTTGCCTTGATTGTCATGAAACATGGTCAGGGTGTTTGTCCCAATGATTTCTTGGAAGAGTTCGAATATGGGTCATCTGGGTCCAAAAACTAGGTCACTGTTACTAAAAATAGAATTTTCTTGTTAACACTCTAGCAGTCACATTTTTGCTCTTGGAACTTGGTCAGGATGTTTGTCCCAATGATTTCTCGGATGAGTTCGAATATGGGTCATCTCAGGGTCTTGGTCACTGTTACTAAAAAGAACTTTGTTGTACTCAGGTGAGCGATAAAGGGCCATCATGGCCCTCTTGTTTGAGTTGTGCCCCTTTCAAATAAAACTTTTAACATGAAATTTTATGTTGCTCATAACTTTGAAAGTACTTGTCCTATATAATTAAACATAGGCCCACATTTCAACTTTTTGCCAGCAGGCGACACATGTGTTCTGCGGAACACAACATTCTAGTTTATTTTTCATGCAGGAGCAAAACTTGCGCCAATGTTCCTGATGGGTAAGAACAAGCCAGCAGAACCGTCCCCCAAGAAGCCGCCTCTGGAAACTGAGCAAGCCAAACAGCGACAGCAGTTTCTGATGAGTGGTGTCCCTGATGAACTTCGTAAGCAGACGGCAATCAGGATAGCGGCCCAGGCTGATGCTGGTTATCCACCAATACCAAAAATCAACCATGTGCAGCAGGTAACAGAACAATGTTAGCTGTCAAATGATCTACTTGATACTCTGAGTTTAGGTGTTTTTTTTTCTAAAGTATTATTTGTGTAAAATAATTTTAATATGTATATAACAGGGCTAGGGATATTCTAGCCAAGTTTACAATACATTTAACTACTGCAAAAAGAGCTTTCCCTTTAATAGAAGATACACATTTCTTGCATGAACCAGATTTGTTTGTCATGATTTTTGTTCCTACTTTTTGTTTATCCATTAAGGGATAGTAAATAATATTCCTGATGCATTTTATGGATACAGCTCGTTGAATATATTTTATGTTAATATGATTTTTATTGTTTTTTGGGTTTTGTAAAGTTCTGCAAAAAGTCATCTTACAATAATTTGTTGCTTGCTGAGATGTATTTGAACAATTTTAAACAAGAAAAAACTCCACTTCTATAAAAAGCAATGGAATAACACCAAAGTAAATGGTACTTAGAAGACCATTTTCAGAAGTCAGTTAACACTGTGAGTAATGTTTCCAACCCAGGGACCAACCATTGAGCCATGGTTGAAGTTGATTTGTTTTAAAATCAGTTTGAAAAAAAATTAAACACACACTGATAGATGTTACATTTTTCTTCAGGTTCCGACAGAGGTACCTGTTACATCTGGGCTTCTTAATGTTTGGGATTTGAACAAGAAAATGCTGAATGAGAGACGTTTTATCATCCCATGTACTGTCTACCCATCTGCTAGATTTACTGGTGATCTGATCAGCACTTACCAGACAAAACTGGCTAATTCAGAGAGAATAAAGGTAAAATTATAATGCTGTTAAATAAGGGCTACCTACTGTAAATGCTTTTAGCCATTGTATCCATGTAGAAGCCATGATTAATTGTGTAGGAGACACCCATTTCTATAAAAATGACTCTGTTTTGTAAAAAAATGAATCACCCTCAGCATTAAATTGTAAATCTAAAATGATCAGAAATCAAAATCATGTCCTAAAATCTGGCGTGGCACATGTTCAGATGATGATGACAATACAAAAGAGGCATCAAACAAGAAATAGTATTTTGAATTAGAATCATACTAAGAATGAGAAATGGATTTTTTTTATTTCTTGATTAAATATTTGACATTTGACATGTAATGACTTTATTTCAGAATTTCCATCAGCATGATCCATTACAAGAGGAGGAGGTGGATTTATGCTTACAAGAGATATCTGGTTTTAACCCATCATGTCCTGTCTTGTCCATGTACAAGGCTTTGAAACACATGAAATCTGAGACGGAGAAACCTCCAGCTAAGTCAGGTATGTAGGGCTTTGAGATATGTTATGTGAAGCATGGTCTGAAGATTATAAAACTGAGATTTGAAACCAGTCTCAAATCTCAAGGATCTGATTGGTTGAAATGGCGGCTGGTCGCCATTTCAGCTAATCAAGTCCTTGAGATTTGAGAGTGGTTTTCATTCTCAGTTTTATAATCTTGGGCTCAGAACCCAACCTTGTGTCAAAGTTATAAAAAAATCTTTGTAAAAGAGAATTGCTAAATAGCATATTTTATGTGTGCCTATTGTATTGGTTTTAGAATGGTGTTTGAATGAGCACTGTGGTATTGGAATTCTGAATTTCTTGTATCCCATATATTTTCTCATCAAGTAGCTATGAATACAGTCATGTTACCAAAGGATGACTTGAAAACTATGAACTTTGCTCGGTAGTTTCTTTTTATTCAAACTGACTGCAATTTCTAGAGACAACTCTGGTTCACTTGTTGCATAGCAATAAGACCTGTATAATTATAGGAGTATGGGGTAAAATGTAACCTGGGATGGCAATAAATTTAAAAAAATAACATTAGCGGGAACTACCAGCAACATTTTGTGTCACAATATATAGGTAAACTTCAGCCATTTTAGCATAACTTCTTTTAGATAAAGTTGTGATGAGAACAGAATACAGTCAAACCATAGCTAAAGACCATCTTTAAAAAAAGACCACTTGTGGATAAAGTCCACAGTTTATCTGTCCTACTGTCTGATTAAAAGAACAAAAACCTCTGTGAACAATGACCACCTGTCTTCAAATTATGAAATACCACTTTTTGGTTTTCCTCCAAGTTGTCTTTGAAGACAGGTTTGAGGTATCTGTTGATTACACATTCCTTTATTACAGAGTCTATGTTGAAGACAGACATGAAAGGTATTTTAGATGGGTGCACAGATATGGTCGTCATTGATGATGACAATGATAATAAAGACAAGAAGAAGATGAAGAAGAGCCTGAAGTTACAGAAGAAGGAACAGGCTGACCATAAAGACGTGACAAAACCTGTAGAGAAGCCAGATATTCCAGGTAGGTCAAGCTTTAGTGGAATTACTGTGTTATCTAGGATTGTACTTGCATGGAATTTGTGTTGTATGTCACAATTATCTGGTACTACACTCTGTAACTTTAAGCTTGTAACATGTTTGCCTCTTTTGCTATATGTTATCCGGTTGCTCAGCAGGCATGTGTTAAATGCCATATGCTACGAGTGTAAATTCATATCAGCCTGAACATCCCTGCAGTCTGATCTGGATCTGCTCTGTAGATTGTTATATCCATTAGGTTATTTCTGACTTTCTGTCTAAAGGCTATTCCCATTTTCAGTTTCTGGTGCTCTGGTGCATACACTCACCAAAAGTTCTAATTGGTCACTTTTTGTCCGTATTTGTTTATTAGAAAGAATTTGAATACACTCTTTATTTATGATCATATGCCAACAACAACAGTCTTCAACTTAAGCTTTAGTCTTGTAATAATTGACTTCGTAACAGTTTGGCGAGAGTTATCCTTAATTTTGCTAAAAATGCATTTCTTGAATAAAAAGGACAAACAAACGGAAATTGGCTCTTAATTTCTTGTTTTGTTTTCATTTGACCCTTCATTAGTAGGAAAAACATAAAAACTTATTAATCAACAGCACATTTGTTTAAATAAATTCCCTTCAAAGTATCCAATTTTAAAATTACCTCCCTTTCAATAAAAGACTGTTTTAATTTGGACCCTGCGGTATAAGTAAATGGTATTGGATTCATTTAAGAAACAATCAACAAAGATTAAAAAGAAGTTAGATAATTAATTTCAAGACAAAACAGTTCTTTCCACAACCTCTCTTGACGTAGGGAAGAAGCGAAACTAGCATACATTGTAAACAAATACAATTGATGACCAATTAGAACTTTGGTTGAGTGTAGTTACTTTAAAGTAAGCTTACACACTGTGGGACTATGAATAATGTGTAGATTTGTGATGTCAATATGCATAAATGTTGTTATGGGTTGCTTATAAAAGCACATCAATTATTTATTGCTGTCATTGTGTTATGGAAACCCTCTGGATTGTTTTAAACAATTGCAGACCCCTTGAACTTGAACAACAAATATTGTTCATACCCCCATGACTGCAACAAATTATTGATTTAGTATTTATTTTCAGCATGTAGTTTGTTATGGACAGAGAAGTATTGTCCCGCAACAACATCTGATGTTCTTGGGAACTCCAGCATCCTGAAGAAATTAAAGACATGGTTGACAGAATGGAAGCATGTTTTAGATAGGGAGGCAAGAAAAGCCAGAAAACTTCTCATGAAGAAAAACAAAGGAAAACATTTACCCAGCAAGAAAGGTAACTATTTGTTTATATCATACATTGCAACATTATTATTTTGTTTCATCCAGGTCCTAGACAAGCATATGACAATATAATCTGTGCAAGTTATGAGCAAATATCGGACCAAACATCTAAACACTAACATGAACGTCACTGAAGTGTGAAATCAAAATATTGTAAAAACTAAAACATGATACATGTACCAAGGTGTATGTTCGATACAGGATCAATAGAAGTGGGGAATCCATATGATGTGGAAGCAAAGGTTTTGACTAGGGATATTCTGAAAATTAATGAAAATAATCTGTTCTATTTCTCACCAGTTTGTCATACAGACTTGGGAAGTTTATGACCTTTGTGTCAGTGTAATTGGAAAATACCGTAAAAGTCAGCCTAAAGTTATTCTAAACTGGCCAACAAAGAATGTCAAACTATTGCAGTCCATTGGCCTCTTTTCTGGATGTTAATTTATCTCTGTTTTTTTAGCCAGACCTGCCAACTCTCCCGAATTTTGAGGGATTCTCCCGAATTTAAGTTAGATCTCTGAACTCCCGGAAACACTATACAATCTCCCAAAATCTGGTTTTCCCCATGCAATTTTAGGCTAAGACCAAATTTCCATTTGTTTTCTTTGTTGTTCAGGATTATCCCCCAGCGGGAGCGCTACTCTTTGATCTCAAAAGGGTACATCCGCTACATGCTTTAATTATCACATTATGTCATACTCAACTGTTTATCGAAAAACCAATATAACACTTGTCTCCTCTCAAAATGAGCCTGGGGCTACTTCCCCCATAAAGAAATTGTTACCGAAAGGCTGCTGTTAACACAATTCATTGTTCAATTGACGAATAAAGAGTGAGTGGGAGGGTTAAAGACCGATTTTTGGCGCCTGAACATTTTACCGCATATTGCAGATTATTCTGGTTTTGAATGAGAAATCACACTAATCCAACAAATAATCAGGGCTTAAAAATGTTTCTGCTCGATTTTATATTTCTTTTGTTGACAGATTGTTGTTGTTGATGTTACCATTGTCGAAGATCTTGATTAACTTTGGAAAATAACATTTATGAATTAAAAGATGGTTTCAAGAATATAATACATTGAAATATGTAAAAAAAAATTTGGTTTGTTTATTTTAAGTTGTTTTTAAGTTATCAGTTTAGAATGAAACACAAGTTGGAAGAAAAATACAAGTCATAAGTTTTTGCGACCATGCTTTACAAGTTAAAGATGACTTGTAACTTAAAATTGCAATTTTTATTTATCCAAATTATAATTAGTTTTGAAACACATTTCTTCTGTCCAAATCCTCAGCCACAGTTTGTGGAATAGATTTATTTCACTAAGTATTTTAGTCTCCAAACTGATGATACTGTTGCATCATAATCATGATCCCCAGACCCATTGCTTTACAAAAACATTTTAACTTCTACATCAAAAATTGGAAACAGATACTGTATATCTAAAATAATTAAGTGAATGAATATATAAAGGATGCATATTTATCTTAAATACAAATAAATAAAAGATGTATTTATTGCATATGAACATTAATTTCTCATTCTAAATAATTCCAACACTACACTACACAACTGAACTTGATACAATAGTTACAATAACTTAATGGTTTTGTGTCATGAAGCGCAAGTCACGAAAAAATCTCCCTCATTGGGATTTGAAAAAGTTGGCAGGTCTGTTTTAGCAGTTTTCAGTTTATTATCTGCATTCAAGTGTTGTGGTTTTTTTTCAAATAGATGAACCAAGGCTATGGATAAATAGAATAAGTTCAAGTTGAGATTGAGTGTTTTTGTTATGAAACTTAACCCGAGATTCCAACTTTGATCCTTAACACAGTATTTAAGAGATTATAAACCAACTTTCATTATTAATACTGGGAATTGTGATGGGGCAAATCTTGAGTGGGGCGAATTGTTATATCTTTAAACACTGGAATTTCTTAATATTCTGTAAAACGAACTAACTGATTCTTAAAGGTGCAGATGATGCCTGGGATGATGATAGTGATTTTGACATGGACAGTGATGATAGTGAAGAAGATGAATCAATATGTAACACTATGCTGATATCAGGGCCTCATGGATCAGGCAAAACCAGCTCTGTCTATGCATTGGCCCTGGAATTAGGATTTAAGGTATGCTTATTATTATTCATTATATAATTATTGTTTAACATGGTCAGATCAGTGTCCTGAAGATGATAGTAAAACAGGCATGTTCATGGTGCCAGAACATTTTGACAGGACAAGGGTTTTTTTCCTTAACACTGACCCCGGGAAAAAAAATTCCCCAACGAAAATCACTTTCCCCATTGTAAAGTGATAATTTTTTAGCAAAACGTAAACAGAAGCTTAATTTATAGTTATTTTTAATCTATTTCATTCAAAATCTGCACTTTTTTCACGAATATTTGTTAGGAATTAGGTACGTACGCAACCTAATATTATTTGCCGAATGTTACTAAATTTAGAGTCGCTACGTCACAGACACTGTATCCTGTTCGTCAACTTAAACATTACTGGTAATGGATTATCGTCGTGTTGGGAATGAAGGCATTCTATCTGCCAGTTTTAAGTGAATTTTAAAACAGTTGAGTACCGTTAGCGAGCGTACAGCCGTAAATTATGGCTAAAATACGACCCATCCGCCGAATTTCTCGATAACATACGTCCTGCGGACTTCCGAAAAAGAAAATCACAACCATCAACGTAGAGTCGTAGTAAATTTAAACCCCGCCTGTAATCTTTCAGGTCACACTGTTTACGATTAGATAGTAAAAAATGTTTTGCTAAAACAATAAGCTTCGCCCACTTTAAAAGTACCAACCAGTCGAGTCAACACATGCGCGCGCCAGTCTTATTATCGCCGAGGAATGTATTCTGACACCGGGCAAAAAAGAATCTGTTGTTTTAATAATTGACAATTAATTGAAGATTAACTGAGTTAATTGCTAGTTTTCGTATCTTGTCTTCGTCGTGCTATTAAACTGATGCGGCTTGTTTGCACTGTAAGGTAAAACGGACGACGAATAATGCAAAATATGAACAACTGAATACGGTGCCATGTTCTGTCACAAAAATACGAATCGTCAGGTGAAAAACACATTCAAAACTGTGCCGGGCAATCATTTTTATCCCAAGAATTTTATATCCCGTATCTTCAGGAGTATTCATTGAAGTCTAAATTTACAATGTGACTCACAACTACAATAAAAATTAATTTTGCGACACATTTAAACGTCAAAGTATCATGTAATTTTATTATC
Organism: Corbicula japonica; assembly: GCA_038501625.1. NCBI lineage: Eukaryota > Metazoa > Mollusca > Bivalvia > Venerida > Cyrenidae > Corbicula > Corbicula japonica. Next base: position 9,756,555 of record JAZAYU010000009.1, read on the forward strand.
ATTTATCATCGTTCGTCGCGTGTTGTATTAGTATGTGCGTATCAGGATGGGGGCGGGGGAGGGGGGGGGGGTTAAGTGGGACAGTGGAATTGCTTGAACCCTCCTTTTGAGCAGCAATATTTAATTTTCTTGGGGAATTCAGCAACTAAGTTGGAAATTATCAATAACTACCCCAGCACTGGCCTAAACAGAAGATTTCTGGAAATCCTGCATCCGAAATGATTTTGATTCAAAACACACAATTAATGGATACATTTTAAGCAGGCTCCAAAAGTGAGCAAGTATAAATACATGGGTGTGAAAGTTTTCCGGATTATGCCGGATTTCCGGATCTGTGATGGCCGCCGAGGCCGTTTTTCCAAATCGTGTAAATCCGTTGAGAAAATTGGGTGGGGGGGGGGGGGGGGGTGCAGTCTTTCAAAAGTCGGTCTATGACGATTAACGGTAAGGACTTCCATGTTTCCAAATATAGCAATGACGCTATTTTGAACGTCCAATTGTAACCATCCTATCTGTTCATCTTCCAATCGTAATCCGGCTCCTATTTGGCGGGCTTTTGACGTCATCGACTTTTCTCGTCGACCCGGATATTTAAAAATTCTCGCCGGCTACTTTTTCCTTACAAAAAGAAAACATTAATTTTATCGAGTTGATATCTTTGGTGTTCACTTTCGTCATACATTAGATACGATACTGCATTTGCTCGATCTATACATGTATATCCTTCAGCTCTGGTGAAGAATATTTGTTTACATCCGGTGAAAACCCAAGTTGCTATTTTAAACAAAACTTTTGCTTTACACGCACGTGGCTGAAGCATTAGCTCGCAGAATGACGTCATTATTCTTATCCCTCTAGGGAGAATAACAACATGTGTGCGGGTGAAGGTCGTTTAGATATGTGCGCATCTATAGAGTGTAAAAAAATACACAGAAGATGCTCGGATGATTTTTTATTACGCAGAGTAAAACGTTTGTAATTATCATGCAACTGAAATGGCCTTGTGTCGGTAGACGGATACTGATAGTCCTACGTTTGTTTTCTTTACTTTTTATGCCGCGAGAAAATTTAATACATCTAATACACATGTATCTGAATACACAAAATCAAAAATGAAAGTAGGTCTACATCAATATGCCGTCCAATTACGTCCTTTGGAAACTAAAACGCGAAAAAATTATGTACATACTTTTTATTTGAGATATTTATTATAAAAAAGCAGAAAAAAAACATGTACGTCAATTTTATAATTATTGAAAATATTCATGAAGTTTTATATATTTTTTGTTGATGGCGAATTTTCACTGAATTGAGAGGCATAGTTGATCAAGCTTAATGACGATAAATAATCAACCCATGCCTCCAGATGTCTAAATTTTTCTTTCAAAATGGCTTAAATGCACTTAAGAAATGGCTTCCCAAGGGTATATAAATTGCTATCTTCCAGGAGCTTCGGGGGGCTTCGTCCCCCTTGTCCCCCCACCAGGGCTTTGCCCTGGACCTACCGGGGACCCTAGCGGCCCCCTGGACCCCCAGCAAAATTTTCAGGATTTCAGTTTTTTTCAACTTTCACCCATGTAAATAAACTTATTCTTGTTCTGTTTAAGAACAGATAACAAAAAGATATGCCTCTGTATGCTAAATAGACTGCTTGGTAATGAAAGCTAAAGTAAAAAAGATAGACAGAAGCATAAACTTGAGTATAAACATTCACTGTAGCTAATATAAGTAAGAGGGTATAAAAAACTAAATTTTCCCCAATTTTGTATTTTTCACGCATTTTTCCCCTTTTGACCAGCGTCCAGCATCTTCCCCTCTTCCTTAAAAAAACCCCTGCAGGAACAATGCTTCTCAGGGTTTACATCTGGTGACAGAGTTTCCATCTCAAACAGATCTCTTGAGAAAGATACCTTTTATTGTTCACAACTCCCGATTGACAAAGTTTTGAGTTATGCCCATTGTTAAAATGATTTAACTTAAAACTTAATGTTGCTTATAACTATGAAAGTAGTTGTACTATTGACACAAAACCTTAAATAAATTATCTGCCCAAAAAAGCTCTATGTGACAACAAGAATGATAACTTCATGTACTTAATGATAAATTTTTTAGTTATTCCTTGCACAGATGATTTTCAAGTCATAAACATGAAAACTGTTATGGCTTATAATTATCCAAGTATATGTTTTGTTTGCTGATAGACTATCAAGGAAACCTACTGTTTTTAATTCCAGGTGCATGAAGTGAATGCATCATCGTGTAGGAGTGGTAAACAGATATTGTCCCAGTTACAGGAAGCTACACAGTCACATCAGGTGTCCACCCAGGGAAATCACACACCCAGAAAAAATACAGGTACGTTGATACGAATTGTTATACACCCACAAACAAAGTTTGAGGGGGTATAAAGGGGTGAGCTTGTTGGTAGGTCGGTTTCATGGTCTATGGATGAAAACTCATGAAAAGTTTCACAGATTTAAACAATTTTTTGTACAATGGTGTTAAAAAAAAGGTACATGTCAAGTTCAATTTTTAGGCTGGTGGAATCAGTGGCAAAGTCACTGTTACTTAAAAGAAAAACAGTTTTTGCACAATATTGTTATAATGAGATGAGAAGCGCAAGGTAGAAATGTCCGTTACAGTCATTATTTCACAAAAAGTCATTTTAACAAAAACATTGAATGCAGTTTCTCATTTTCTGATTTAACAGATTATGTTAATGAATGAAATATGGATGTAACATCCCCATCATTTAATGTCATAAAAAACCAAGGCAGAGATAAAGGTTGTGCATTAAGACAACATCACCATTATTTAAACTATTCTTTGAAATACCATAAAGGTAAATAAGAGTATTACTTGGAATTCACTACTGACAGAAACCATGTTACTTTCTCTGTGACTTTAAATGTGATAAAGAAGGACAATACATCAACAACACTAATAATAAATACCAAATTACTTAATTAAAGACGTTTCAATCATGGTTTTTGGATGTGTTTTAAGGCTTTGATTTGGGTATAAAGATAATATTTTAAAAAAATACCAACCTACCGACCCACGTCCAAAGCGTTTGGTCGTGCAACTGCAAACAAACAATTTTTCAGAATGGCCTTACCTTTCTTACATGTACCCAAGATTTGCAGGGTTCTCAGCTTCAGTCTTTACTTTTTTTGAAAGACTAAATGTTTATGTCTGAATTATGGCAAATGTGAATGTTAGAAGGCATTTATAAGATGCAGATATCGATTGTTGGATTTTGGCAAAAATGATTTTTATGCCCCCCACAAAGTGGGAGGCATATAGTTGCACTCGTGTGTTCGCCTGTATGTACGTCCGTCCATACATCCCCAAATCTTGTGGCATCAACTCCTCCTAAACTATAAGGAAGATTTCTTTCAGTCTTGCACAGATGATCAAGAAGGATGTGTAGATGATTGTAAAGAAAGGATTTTTTCCTGCGACCATTTTTATCAGAGTTATGGCCCTTTGTTAATTTCAGTAATAAAATCTTGTGGCATCAACTCCTCATTTAACTAACTGAGGGACTTCTTTCAAATTTGCACAGATGATCAAGCGGGATGTGTTGATGATCATAAAGAAAGGATTTTTTCCTACAGCCATTTTTACCAGAGTTATGGCCCTTTGTTTATTACAGTAATAAAATCTTGTGGCATCAACTCCTCATTTACTATTGGATGGATTTCTTTCAAACTTGCACACATGATCAAGCTGGGTGTATAGATGATCAAAAAGAAAATATTTTTTCCTGCGTCCATTTTTACCAAAGTTATGGCCCATTGTTAATTTCACTTACTAAATTTTGTGGCATCAACTCCACATTTTCTATTTGGCTGATTTCTTTCAAACTTGCACAGATGATTAGACATGATGTGTAGATTGTTGTAAAGGACATTGTCTTGCAACCATTTTCACCAGAGTTATAGCCCTTTGTTTATGTTAGTTATTAAATTTTGTGGCACTTACTCCTCATTAACTAATCATGATCACCACATGTTGTTAATACCTGGTACACAATTTTGTTACAAATGTTGTTGCAGCAGTGGGGGCATCAGTGTCCTGAGGACACAGTCTAGTTTTTCATTAGAATCGTCAACATACTAATCTTGACATCATCCCATTCCAATTCCAAATAAACCCCAAAACTAAATTGCATTTAAAATGGTTGACTATATTGTTTTATAAATCACTAATTAGGAGCATAGAAAGAAATAAAAATAATAACTGGTATACATCAAAAGATATGTACAAAATATTTTTGGTGCTTTTCCAACTGAGTACTGTGGTATCACTTTATTTCACCATGGATCAATTTTCGCGAATTTCGCGCTAGGATAAGTGCGCGAAATCAAAACCTAGCAAAATCAAACCATTAAATATCTAGTTTTATTAGAATACAAGCGCATGAATTTAAGCCCGTGCGAAAATATAACTTATGTCATTTGAGTGAAATTTGATCCACGTGAAATTAAATGATGCAACAGGAGTATACAAGTAGTTTAGATGAGGAAATATGTTTTGTGATATGCAAGTCTGAAAACAGGAAGATAGTATGCTTTACTTTTATAAACAGGAAAATAAATCTGTTTTACAAACAGGAAGATAATATTCCTCCTGTCCTATTTAGTTTTTTATGTACATATTTATAAAAAAAAGAGTTCTTGTTCTACAAAATGTCACATGAAATTCGATCAAAAACCGTGGTTCCTGCTGAATATATACACTATTTTGAGAACATTGTGAAAACTATGGGTTTAGTCAGTAATCATTGTTGAAATCTTGGTTAAGATGTAATTTTTTTAGATTTAAATTTTATTTTAAGAAAACTGTTCCCCTAACAGACAGTTATTTCTGCAAAGATAAATGGTTCGTGGGCTAGAACTGTGGTTTTCATGTGCTCATGTGAACTGTATTATTACGCAGCTCACAACTTACTTATGCCAATAGAGTCCTGAATATATAGGAGAATGCTAACCACTTGTTAAACACAGTGCAAAATCATGAAAATATTATTCTAAATGTATTGGTTAGAGAGGAGCAAGTTCCCTGTTCTTGAAAATGCCCCAATAGCATATGCTTCTTCTGGTCCAATATGCCTGCCAGACACTAAATACATACCAGTACCAACACCAATAATACCAATACCAAGAAATACACTAGCAGCTATTATAGGTATCCATTCAAGATCTTTTGTTACATTTTTAAATTCTTCAAAGCCAGGCTCTTGATTTGCTGCTGTTGAACTTAATATTGAAGTATTCTCCTTTTTTTCTAAGGCAAGTTGTTTCCATGAAATTTCAAGGGTTTTGTCATTTTTAAAAAGATCATTTAAAGAAACATGCTGTTTTGACTTGTTCCAAAATGCTATGGTAAAATACTCTGCAATTGATTCTGATGTTACAGATTTGCATGTCTCGGCCATCTTTTTGTCATATACATTGGCAATCTCAATAGCTTTATAAGCTTTCTTGACCCAGACTGGTCTAGCAGCTGGCTTGTAAAGAAAGTCACTTATCAGTCTAGTTTGTTCATGAAGCAAGAATGTTATTTGTTCTATGACATGACTTTGTTCTAGTTCTTGTAATTTACCTGCGAACAGATTTCTCTTAGGAATCATGTAACTTGGTAAATGACCTGTATGAACAGACTTTTGCAGATATCGCAGGGCATCACAAAGTCTTGCCACTAAATGTTTCTTTCGAAATTTTTTAGGAGGAATGGTCTCTGCTAACCAAAGTACAACCGTTTTCATAACATAAGATGTCATGCACGGACATGTGTGTTTTAGATAGTATTTGGCAATCAGTTTCAGAAGGACATAGAGCTTTGTTTGAGTGTTGTTGAAGGATTGTACAAGATGTATCTCTGCTAGAGTAAAGCAGAGTCTCCACTGAAGATCTTGCTGTGTACTCCCTGTTTGGCTTACAGGCACTACATGTGCTGGCAAAGTTTCCACATGAGCAATGTTTTTTTTACTTGGCCAATTGAACTCTCTCTTTCTTAAACACCATTCCTTTAAAATCCAGTCTGCTTGGCAAGGAAAAGCCCGGACAAAGTCCATGTTATTTTGTCCAAGGTCAAGCTGGGCAAGGTAATCTTTTACTGTTATAGGTACAAAACCGCAGTCAGTGCTTTTAGGAATTGATGGGCCTTGCGGAGATTTGTATTGAGTTTTGCTACTGATAAATCCTTCTCCTGTTTGAAAAACATCATCATTTTTATCCATGAATAATTTACTTGAAAGATATAGTCCACTTTCAAAATCAACTAGGGCATATTTTATTTTGTTGTATGTTTGGTTCTCATTATATCTACCCGCAAGCTTGAGGACAAAATATCCTGGGGAAGTATCCTGTTGCACTAGTTTAAAAACAACTTTTTCATTTTCTTGTGTAAGTTTAGGATCAGCCAAACAAATGACGTTGTGATTGATTTGTAGTATATCTAAGTCATTGCTCAGAGAGTATCTTGTGCCTTCTTGTAGGCCTCCAACAAATATTTTCTCAATGCTGTTTGTGTTAATGATCGTTTTAGTTGAAATGTCTTTTGCTCTGGAACATTTGTTTATGAAACAGATCTGTTCCCGAACCCTTTGTCTGCCAAACCCAAGCTGGTCTAGGTGCTTGTGAAGCTCTTTTGACAATACTGTCTGTGATACTATTCTCTCCATGTCTTTTATTCAACAGCACCACCTAAAAATACATGTGTTTAATATTAAAAGCTATTCAAGTCCAGATGCATTTGAACTTTGATTTGTTAAACTTGCCGGGACTGAGAAAAAAGTTTAAATTACAGGAGTTTGGCCAAGGAACATGGTTGTTGTATTAGGTAATTCAGGTGTTAAGTTTCCTTCATATTTCATGTATAACACAAAAGAAAACCAACTGTTTGTCTCTTCATTTTACTTTACCAATATGTGTATAGATTAATTTTTAACAGTAATGAAATTTTTAACAGTAATGAAATTTTATCAGTTTTGGGAACAAGTGACTGACAACATTTACATCAAAGTAGTAATTTGCATTTAAAACTAAATTAAAACTAGTTTGTTAAATTTATGTATTAATAGATGGAGTAAGCTGTGACAGGATCTGAAAAAAAACACAACAATTATTTGTTGTGTAATTTTAATAGAAATGTTGTGGATTTCACATCAAATTAGAAACATTAAAGTTTTACTGTGACAGCAGTTGCCATATTTGTTAATTTACATGCACTTGTCATTAGTGCTGCTGTGAGTATCTGAGTACTCAGATATCCACGAATCTTCATGCATTTACTTTCATACATTTTTTATACAATGAATGTTAAATTCTGAAGACTTTTTGATAAAAATTTACTTACTTTTTTTTAAGTCATTAACACAATAAGTCCTCATCCATTCTATAAATAGCGGTAACGTCATCAAGCTAACATAGACCTCTATCATAAGAACACATAACCACAGTGTCTAAGCGTACAGTTAACCGAAACAGAAGTTGCTGATCTGTACGCCGATGATCACATAGTTGCTTACAGAAAAACCTGCGACATTGAACTATTTATTGGTATATAAACCAAATTTAATGTGCATTTGGAAAAAAATATTTCTGCGGTAAGTACAACGTTAATTGTTAGTCCTGCTGTGATCATATAGACTTAAAGGAATGGTTAGTATTGTTATAATCCATCATCGTTCCCAACTCGATCAGTGAAAATAGGAGCAAAACATTGAACAAAACGGGACGTTTTGGGTGCAAATTTCTTTGTGTAAATAGATTTTGGACCATATTTGTATTGGTGTGGGAGGAAATTCATTTGTTCAACTTGTGTACTTCGTTGACCTGAGTTTGAACGACTTAGCAACGAGAAAATGATACTTTCTTTATGTCACTGTAAATCATAAGACTGTACGCATAGTTGCATCTGTACGCGATCGTTAGTTGTTAACAGATGCCTAACATCTGTACGCATAGTTGTCAAACAGATCATTAACAATTTATGGTTCCAGTTAATGCTTTCTGATTATATCGACAGGTTATCATTTTAGCTTCAGTTAACCTTAATAATTCTTGCACGGGAACCTGAAAAATGCATATTTTTTCAACAAATTTGCTCATTTTTTTAATAATACAATTGTATAAACAAATAACTGATCTTGGCTTCTGTTTCAAAGTCAGATTTGTTTTTAAATCTCTTGTTAGCTCTTCATGAATGGAGGCGTGAAAAAACGACTGTAGCCCAACCGAGCTATATCAATGATAAGACCGTGTAAGATATGTAGAGGCCAGCTGTAATGTTTTCATTTCTTCTCTGAAGTGCGAACAGTAGAAGTCATAATATAGCTGGACAAATACGCGTTAGTACTTCAACCATAGTTTCTAAAGATTTCATAGAATGCTCCAATCAGATTAACATAATCCCTGAAATCTACCAATGAAAGTCGGCCAAAATAAAATCCAACTCGACATTTTAACGACTTTAAACATGAAATTCTTAGCAGTTGCAGACGTAATTGTAGACTAACTTAACACAGTCACGAAGTGGTGGATTTCAAAATTTGAAACCACTTAATGGAATTTTCCTGTCAAAGACCAGATTGTTAAAGTTTTTATGATATAGGATAATATTTGTGCATAATGTATATTTTTGCCAACACCGGCAGGGATTTCAGCAGGTTTATACTAGGTTTTATTTAATGTCACAATCAGGGGATTTAGGATTTCTAGCAATTATCGGTGTCTTATTTGCAAAGTGTACCAATTCGTTCATATGGTTCAACAGTAGATCAGAGTAAAACAATCTATCAATTTATAGCTCAAAACCTGCTTGTCAATTCTAAAATGTGATCATATAAGGTTTTATTTTTGATAAATAATACATTAGATTTGGTTGATTCCTTTGATTGATTCCTTTAACAAATTCTTGCTTCATTGATGCTTTTCAGTTGATCAGTATATGATGCACTTATGATCGCAACTGTTCGTACAGTCTGACATTGCGGTACTGCAACTTTGCGTACAGTCTTGTCACTTTCGGTTGCTGCACAGAAAGACCATTTTCTCGGTGCTAATTCGTTCAAGCACCGTTCAACGCATTTTGTGAGCGTTTGAAATGATTTTTCTTTCACCGGAAGTCAAATATTTACCTTTCCAATATATACATTATAAAATATGAGGTCACAAATGCAGATTTTCTCCACTCTTTTTCCCCATTTTGTACTGATCAAGTGTGAAAAGATTTCAGATTGCAACTTAACTAGCCGTTACTTCAAGACTTCAAGATCACAGTAAGACTATTATTCAACGATGTACTTATTATAAAAATTATTTCTGCAAAAAGCACGTTTAATTTGAATATATTTTACAAATAAAAAGCTGATGTCGCGTGTTTTTCTGTAAGCAACTATGTGATCATCGGCGTACAGATCAGCAACTTCCGTTTCGGTTAACTGTACGCTTGGACACTGTGATAACAATCCTAATCAGGATTTTTGTCTTCACACGCGGAGTTAACAGTCCGCAATGTAGTTACGTCAATTAACCGTAGACAAATGAATAAATATGGTATTTTTTGTCAATTTAGTTTAGAAACGTATCAGATAACCTGTAATATTGAGTTGTATATCCCTTATTTTAAGTCTAATGTGACTTTTGAACACTGTCTTATATCTGTATGCTTACTCCTATATGCAGGTAACCATTTTGAAAATAGTCCCAATCCCAGTGTACTTTGAGCGAAAGTACACAGGTCAATGTGATGATCAAGTGACCGGTGTGTACACAATGGTCCTCATCTGAACATAATTTGTTTTGTTTTTTTTATTTTTGCTCAACATGTCTTTAGTTTGTAAATTATAATTCGGTAAATCAAGATTTTTTAGTTTGTAAATTATAATTCGGTAAATCAAGATTTGCTTGTCTTAAGTTTGTAAATTTTAATTTTGTAATTCTAGATTTCCAGGTTCATAATGTACTGGTATTGACAGACAAAAGCCAAAAGTATTGATTGCAAACTTCCTTGATTTACTTTTAAGATTTATTCAAATCACAAAGGAAGTTTTGAAATTAAATTACGCAAAATGCTCCATGTAATATAACACCAGTATAACAAAATTTAGTTGTTTATCCAAAATAGATCTGACCAGTGTGGAGCAGTCCTGGGTTTAAAGGACATGAATTTTTGCATGTTTGAAATACCCTAACATTGTATTACATGTTCTTGTGGAAATTGAAGTTATGCAATACATCATTTTTAAAGATATCTGAATTTATCTGTTTCAGATAATGCAGTTTTGTATTAATAAATGACGTCCCAGTATTTGGCAATTTTCAGGACCTCACAGCTGTGCTTTACTTAATGATTTGAGAAATTTCAGAAAAAATGAAAAATGACATGTTAAAATGTTTGGAGTTGTTGAGTAAATTAGAGTCAATGTTATATACACTTGTTATGTGACATTAATTTTGCAGGGTTGGGAGATAAACCTAAGCCAGAAAACAAACTTCCCTCTGCATTTACTAACCTGTTCAAGAAAGCCGAGGCTAAACCAGCAGAGAACCCTGAAGAAAAACAGGCTGGCAAAAAAAGAAAGAGACATAAATCAGATAAAGGTAAACTAGATGAAACAAAGAGATGGTCTGTATATTACAGGGTTCATTATGCAAGTGTGATAAACTTTAAAAACTGCAATTTTTTTATGTACAGTATAACCCCTGATAAAGACCAGCCTGAAATTTAGACCACCCTAATAATAAGACTGCTATTTCTTTGTCCCTTTTAACCGTTTTGCACTAGTTTCGTCCCCGTAATTAAGATTGCCCACTTTTATCCAGTTCTTGAGGGGTTTTACTTGTAACAGACAAACAAACAAGCATTTAACAGCAATAATAAATTCCCTTTATCTTCCTATTCATTGATAATGTGGAAATTCTTGTGAAGCAGACAGCACACAAAAACACCACTGAAAGTTATATCTGTTAAAAAGCTCAAGGACTAACAAAAACTTTTACAGAGAAAGAAGTTAAGCACAAGACACTTCAGCTGATCCTAGAAGATAGCTGTTCACAGAATGCCTCCAGGAGTCTGAACCTGTCCAGTACCACACTCATACTGTTTGATGAGGTAAGATTAACCCTTTACTCCATAGATACTCATTTATTGCATGGGCAAACAGTGTACAGTCAGATCAGCCAGCACATTTGTGCTGTTTAATCAGGATCTATATTATTTGCTTTCAGATTCATTAGGTTATTTCTGACCAAAATGCAACCAGTGTAGATCTAGATGGGATGGCATTGATATGCCAGCTGATCTTGATTTACACTGGTCGCACACTCTTTAAAAGGCATATATATACAGTAAAACTTTATGGTAATCCAGAGGTACGCTTGCTAGATGGGGATTAGATAGTTCTACAATTTGCAAACCTTGCCAGGTTTTTTCTCTAATCATCAAAAACTTGAAAGATTTCAACCAAATTAAGTTCATCGCCTATATATGTTTGACCTTTTTTTTCTGCTTTTCATATGAAATCAGATCTTCCTCATTTCAATGAAAAATTTTTGGCATGACCTTTTAGTTAATCCCACTCCTGTCACCTCATGACTTGGTAAGAGCCCATATCTGTGTAACTTTGTATTTCCAATTGAAATCTGTGGTAGTGCTCCATAGTTGTCATTTGACTATTAAAACTTTAAGGCAAGTATAGACAGCACATCAGTTTGTATAACATGCAGTTTTGGGCATCAAATGCATGCAGTCTAATGAGATTCTAACGGATTACATTCCTATCAAAAGTTGATGCTTAAAGACATGAATTATAAATTGGAATAACACTTTCATTTTAAATCCTTCATTTACACAGACTTACAGGTGCAACATATGGCTGTTGAAAATCAGTAAGCTAGCTATTATTGTTAAACTTGTTAATTACCTGTTTCAGGTGGATGTTGTTTTTGAAGAAGACAAAGGATTTCTCTCGGCCATACAGAACTTTATGTGCAACACAAAGATTCCTATCATATTGACGACCTCTGACCCTGGGTTTAGTCACGCATTTGATGGACGATATGAGCAACTGAATTTTAAACGTCCCTCAGTGGTAAGGTATTACAGCCTGAAGTTCTCCTCATCAATGAGGATCAGCTTATCATATCAGCTAACATCGGCTTTAGTTGGAATCTTGAGCATGGAAAATTGTTGTGTAAACTGTCTTGCTTAGTTGATATGTTCCTGACAACAACAGAAAAAATTACTTGCAATAACTAAGAAATTTTAAGCGGAATTGGTTAAGCTACTTTGCCAGATTGAAAAAGCACATTTAGGCTTATATAGTTTTAAATTGTATAATAGAAAAATTCTTTGAATGCATTTATATACTTAGGCCATGAAATTTTGTGGTGTTGGAAAAGCAAGATTTTTGCAGGTTTTGAATTTGGTTTTATTATTTTCTAAAGTTATGTTTTATTTCATAGGGGTTTAAATTGTTAAAGTGCATTGATCTGTGCACAAAAATTATTAAATTATTACGATAGTCAATAAATTTGCAGCATATGAAGTTAAAGTTCTAGTTAAATTATGCTATTTATACTCTGAAGGAAACAAACTGCTATTATCTGACTGTTCAGTTTTAACCAGTTAGTCCTGGGTAACAGGGTTACAGTGTATTATGGGATTGCTAGCCACTTAATATTAAAGGTTAACAATTCGGTTAAATAGCTACAATATGTTGATGTAATATTCAATATTTACAGGCTAGCATAGTCACCCATCTTCAGACAGTATCGCTGGTAGAAAATGTCAGAACAGATCCTGTCCTGCTTGGAGAAATTGCTCAGTTTTACAACTGTGATGTGCGTCGCTGTCTCACTGTGCTGCAGTACCTTCTCAAAACTGGAGGCGGACATTCTATAGCTCAGAAACCAATACAGGCATCTGCATATCTAAAGAAAAACGTCAAATCTCTGGGTTTCGAAACTGAAAATTCTCCGTGTTGTTCACATAGTGACAGAGGGGTTTTATTAAAGAGCACACAGGGAACAAACCAGGGAGATCAGATAAGTGAAAGCAGTAGGAATTTAGATAACAGTGACGATGATTTTGTGACAATAAAGCCTCTGAAAAAGAGAAGACGTGTGTTGGATGACGACAATTCTAATTCAATGGAAGCTTGCTCCGAAGTAACGCAGATAAAGGCGGTAAATTTGGTGGATACGGAAGAGAGCCAGGATGCTCCGAAGTGTCTACCAGTACATAGCATAGGGATGGAGACCTTGTTGAGGAATGGTGACCTGTCAGTTGCTGAAACTCTTTCGCAGGGGGTAAAGGTAAGTAAGGTAGGCCAGTGTTTCGACATTGATATGAAAACAGCATGACTTGCAGAACTAGATCTTGCCATTCATAATAACGTACCTATATGAAAATTTGTGAATATATTTAAAGATGTTCATACTTAAGGTGAAATTATGTTTGTGTAGTGCATGTACTCTTTTAGGAAATAATAGCAATTCCACTGGTGATAAATAGTATAGTGATGTTAATCACAAATTATCATAAACAAATGGTTGTTACTTCTTTTTAATTATTTTGTTGTAATCAATGTAATTTATTAGACAAACCCTAAGTGCATATAATTTGTAACATTACAGATAGTAACTTGTATCAGGTGTTAAATGTTTGCACTCTAAAATCCTGACAGGCAGCTTAGGGGAGAGCCAGTTGTAGCAAGCAGTTTTGTCAATTCTTTATCGAAATTGCTTTGTTGTGTTGTTTTTCAGACACGGACAACTCTAAGTCTTGGGGATATGATTGGCACTGGATGCCTAATGAAACAGTCAACAAACACTGATCTCTTCTACAATAATCTACATATACTGCTGCCTTTCAAAACACAGGTGATGGACACAGTCCTAAAGCCTGCTCAAATTTCCAATCATCAGACTATTAATAGAAAACGAATACGAGTGCAAAGTGATTTGTACGACAGTGAAGCATCAAATGACATCTCACAAGAAGCAAATACTGTTGAAAACAATACAGAAAACATGGCTGAAACCAAAATGGACACTGAAAACGTTCCAAAGGGAAACAAGTCAGAAAACTTGTGTTTAGCTAAATCTTTATCAAGTTTCTCAAAGTTCTATGATATTTTATCATCAGTAGACATTTTTGAGTGTAAAGAAACCTTGAAAATTACCGACAGAATGCAGAGTGTGACAGGAAGTTGTTTGAAAGGAACTCTTCAAGCAGGAGTTGAAAATGACCTTGCCAATTATATTACTTCATGTGAAACTGATTTAGAAATGTGTAGATCATATATTTCTGAAATTGAAGCTAGAAGTTTGTGTAAGATGTACGGTGAATGTGAAAATGTTAAGACAGAAGTTGATAGAATAAGTGAGGAGAATGGTAATTTTGCCGAGAACTTTGTGTTACCTGTGAATAGACAGAGTAAGCAGTTTGCACTGGTGGATAATAGTAGGATTATGTAAGTTTTATTTCACTCACTTTGATTTAAAAATGCACAGATGTGCCGGCTGATCTTAAGCTATACTGTTTCCCTATGGATAACGGCCATATCCCATGGAATAAAGGGCTAACATTGTGTTTTTTTTGTTTTTTTTCATATTAATTTCATTTATTTGTTGCCACATCAATTCATGTATTTAAATTTATGTGATATAATCATGCCCTTTTTGTAACACTGGTCCCAAGGTTATAAAGCTGAGATTGGAAACCAGTCTCAAATCTCAAGTATCTGATTGGCTGAAATGGCGACTGGTCGCCATTTCAGCCAATCATATACTTGAGATTTGAGACTGGTTTCCAATCTCAGCTTTATAACCTTCAGCCCTGTTGACTCTGCAAAGAAATTGTTACAGGACATATTTCATTTGATGACCTTATTTATGTTAATGTTTATTTCAGAACACCTAGTGATTACAGTAGGGCATTAGACAACACAGTGGACAACTTACCTCATACTGTACACAAGCAGTCCAGGACTGTACATCTAGACTACCTCCCAACTCTCAGGGAAATCTGCAGAACAGAACAGTGTAGACAGGTCTCTAACACTAAAAGAAGGTACTCATTATTTTGTTACCAATCTTGTTCTTAGGTGTGAGAAGTTAGGGTATATTTTGTGTACTTTGTGTATATTTATCCTTCAGTATGCACAATGTAGGACATTCAATCATGAAATATCTATTTTGAAGTCTCTGCACAAAGTTATATCTGCAAAATTTATAATATTAGGTATTCAATAGTTTTTGATACATCATTGCATCTGGTCACGGGTTGGTCTCCTGTAATCATCTCTGACAGTCGGCCATGCATGAAATTGTTAATAAACTAATAGAAGCCCATCATAAAAATTAAGTAGATAAATTGTAATTTCTAATTTGAACAAATGCTCTACCAGTGTTTTTTTCCCCAACAGGGAAAGGGTCCCTTTCCCCTACAATAGGGAATTTTTTGCGTCGTAAAATCTTGAAATTTGGGGGAAAATTAGTTGCAAAATAAGGGCAATTGGGATTTTTTCATAATTCATGTAAATTCACACTAGTGGTTTTAATCAGCTTCACAAAGAATCATAAAGTCTGGTCCATTAACAGGAAAGCCTTTAGTGATGTCAATGTTATGCAAGAATTAAGTAACTGCCAATCTAATGACTGCCTGTCTATGGAAAAATAATTTCCATTGGCAGGAAAAATTTCATTGAGGTTGCAATTAATGTGAAACGGATCTGCATTTGAAATGATAACGAAAGGGGGGGGAGGGGGGGGGGGGTGCATTTGTACGGTACGATTTGTTTACGCTGTGCAACATTTTTTGCAAACTTTTTGTTCAATAGGGGAAATGGCACTGTTTGATGTTGGGAACAGTAGTTTTGGGGATTGGGAAAGGTCCGGTGATTGAATTTGGAAGACTCCCGTCAGCTTTGGGAATGGTACCCTTTTGGGGAGGTAGTTAAAGAAGGAAAGAAAACGCTGTCTACAGATCTAACTAATTGTTTGTACTTTACTTTTCAGATTTCATCATTACTTGGACAGTATTACACTTCCATTGAAGGATAAAACATTAGCAACACTGGCAACTACATTTATGTGAGAACAATGCCACATTCTTTTGGATATATTTTGATTGTACATCTTCATCATTTTACTGGTGTCTTGATGAAGATACATTCCAGCATACTAGATAAATGTTTCTGCCTGTTTTACTTGGGAAGTAATAAACAAGTTAACTCCCGGTGATAGATTTTTCCATTTTCACCACTCTCCTGCAAAACGCATGGAATTATATGGAAAACAGACAGGATCATGCTAGACAAAATACCTAACTGGCTGCCTACCATTATAGACATTATCAGAAAACATTTTGCCATATTGCACCTATGTTTAAAGTAAAAACAAAAAATATTTTAAAAATTAAAAGTGTTAGACTCTACTTAGAGCTGTTTCATGAACACTGAGAGGGTAAGGATATAAATGTAATGATGTTCCAAGCATTGTTGCAGCTGGGAGGTAAATCAGGTGTCATGTGGCAGATATCAACTTTAATAAAAATTGCAGAATAATTATTTAAGATTTATGTAATATGATATTTTGTGAATATGTGTTTTTTAATAGTTTGTACAAAGAGATCAACTCGGTAGTTTGTTTGTAAAACAATTCTTGTATATGATTATATTTTGTAAATTTCATTGGAAAATGGAATGATTATTTTATAAAAATGTACTTTTAAGAATCAAATTATTTTTTTGTTATTGGAGATACAATTTAAAATAGGTCTAGGTGATAAACAAACAGTTCTAAAAATAGGTCTAAGTGACAAAGCATGGCAATTTTATTACCCAAGTCAGAGGGTCAGATGCAACATTTCCAGAAAGGAGGTTCATTTCTGGTAGTCTTAGGGTAGTAACATGGTAATTTCCAACTTTCTGACCATTCCAATGAAAATTAAATATTGCTGCCAAAAGTGTGTTTGAGCTACTGCACTGAACCCCTCTGGATCTCCCCAAGATGCCTCTTGTTTACAGATCGTGAACTTGCTTAATTATCTTACCTATATCCTGCTTGTCAAACTAAGAACACATCTCTTAAAAATACAGTGTATTGTTAGTGTTTGAAACATTGCGATATTGTATGTCTGCTTGACCTAATGGTTGACTGCAAGCCTTTAGCCTTTATCAGTGTAGATCAAGATCAGCTATAACATTTGTGCAGTCTGATCATGATCTAATCCATTTTCTTTTAGATTCATCAATTTATTAATGACCAAGACATTAACAGTGCAGATCCTGATCAGACTGGAAAATTGTGTATGCACACCTGTCGCACACTGACCGAGTCATATCCTGTGACGTTAAGGGTTGCAGGCTGATCTAAATCTACACTTAGTCTAGCAGCTCTTGGGATAAAAGCAGTATTGATGGATTAAAAGGTTATTTCTTTTCTCCATGAAATGGCTGTTATCCAAGTGTAGATCCAGTAAGCTGTCAACATCCATGCAGTCTGATCTGGATCTACACTGTTTGCTTTTAAATTCATGAGGTTATTTCTGACTAAAAAGTGACCAGTGTAAATCCAAATTAGATGGAACCTTTGTGCTTGCTGATCTTATTCCACACTGTTCCACATGCAATAAAATAGAGAAACACATATTTGGAGCATAATTAGTGCAGGTTTTAAAGTTCTAAAGAGCAGGTTTGTGTAGTTAAATGTTGTGTTGTTGTTTTTGTAAAAGAAGGAAAATGATGATAATTAAACCCACTTAAATGGAGACAAATGACAATATTCCATGTTTGTTTTCAAAATATTCCAATTGATTTCTATAAAACATTGAAATATAATGCTTATTGAATGTAGTTTACTTAATACAGACATTGCATTTTGCTGTAATATTAATAAATGTTAGTGAAGATAAAATTACTGTGGAATGTTTTAATGCAATACAATCACCCAAATAATTGATTATTGCTTTCATTTTTGCTCCAGATGTTGTAAACAACCTATTATAGTGTATTTGTGGAAACTTGCTGATGTTTAGCAAAATATAGGTCAGTCTTTCATGTTTAATGTTTATTTGCTCAGAATTAGGGGATGGGGTGGGGTGGGGAAATTGCTTAAGATGGTTGCATGTTTCAGTTTCACATGTTTGGCTAAAATAATTTAAAAATCAAGTTATGTGTGTTTATACATTAATATTGATAAACTGGTATTTACAACAAATTCAAACTATTTTTGTCAATAACATCTTCCAGCTTTGTTTCGTAACTTGGTTGCACAATCCAATGACTTTTTTATTACTTTGCCTCAGAACACACCCGCTGGGAGTACACCATTTCAGTTTTCATTAGGACTATTTCAGACAAGCAGTCTAAAAATAAAATATTGGTTCCTTTTATAACCCTTGCATGTTTAGAGGTTCCCACAGAAATTTTGTAGAAAACGGGTAAAAGGTAAAAACCTTTACTCAACATAACTGAATTGCGAGGGCAAACAGTGTAAATCCAGATCAGCTGTCATTTCTGTGCAGTGTGATCTGGATCTGCACTGTTTACTTTTAGATTCTTACGTGATTTATGACCAAGATGCACTAGTGCCTGACTTGATTTGACAAGCATGTGACTTACCACACTTGATTTATTACTGAAAATAATTTTGGTTTAGAGCATGAATACATTTTTCAGGGTTGATTTTCTTAATGATTGTCATTGAATGTTTTTAGCTCACCTGAGCTGGCTCAGGGTGAGCTATTAGGATCGATGAATGTCCGTCGTCTGTCCACACTTAGTTCGTTAACACTCTAGCGGTCACATTTTTGCTCCGATTGTCATGAAACTTGGTCAGGATGTTTGTCCCAATGATTTCTTGGACGAGTTCGAATATGGGTCATCTGGGTCCAAAAACTAGGTCACTGTTACTAAAAATAGAATTTTCTTGTTAACACTCTAGCGGTCACATTTTTGCTCCGATTGTCATGAAACTGTCAGGATGTTTGTCCCAATAATTTCTTGGACGCGTTTGAATATGGGTCATCTGGGTCCAAAAACTAGGTCACTGTAACTAAAAGTAGAATTTTCTTGTTAAAACTTTAGCGATCACATTTTTGCTCTGATTGTCATGAAACTTGGTTAGGATGTTTGTCCCAATGATTTCTCGGACGAGTTCGAATATGGGTCATTTGGGTCCAAAAACTAGGTCACTGTTACTAAAATAGAAATTTCTTGTTAACACTCTAGCGGTCACATTTTTGCTCTGATTGTCACGAATCTTGGTCAGGATGTTTGTCCCAGTGATTTCTTGGAGGATTCCGAATATGGGTCATCTGGGTCCAAAAACTAGGTCACTGTTGCTAAAAATAGAATTTTCTTGTTAACACTCTAGCGGTCACATTTTTGCTCTGATTGTCATGAAACTTGGTCAGGATGTTTGTCCCAATCATTTCTCGGACGAGTTTGAAAATGGGTCATCTGGGTCCCAAAACTAGGTCACTGTTACTAAAAATAGAATTTTCTTGTTAACACTCTAGCGGTCACATTTTTGCTCCGATTGTCATGAAACTTGGTCAGGATGTTTGTCCCAATGATTTCTCGGACGAGTTTGAAAATGGGTCATCTGGGTCCCAAAACTAGGTCACTGTTACTAAAAATAGAATTTTCTTGTTAACACTCTAGCGGTCACATTTTTGCTCCGATTGTCATGAAACTTGGTCAGGATGTTTGTCCCAATGATTTCTCAGATGATTTCGAATATGGGTCATTTGGGTCCAAAAACTAGGTCACTGTTACTAAAAATAGAAATTTATTGTTAACACTCTAGTGGTCACATTTTTGCTTCGATTGTCATGAAACTTGGTCAGGATGTATGTCCCAATGATTTCTTGGACAAGTTCGAATATGGGTCATCTGGGTCCAAAAACTAGGTCACTGTTACTAAAAATAGAATTTTCTTGTTAACACACTAGCGGTCACATTTTTTCCTCGATTGTCATGAAACATGGTCAGGATGTTTGTCCCTATGATTTCTTGGACGATTCCGAATATGGGTCATCTGGGTCCAAAAACTAGGTCACTGTTATTAAAAATAGAATTTTCTTGTTAACACTCTAGCGGTCACATTTTTGCTCCGATCGTCATGAAACTTGGTCAGGATGTTTGTCCCAATGTTTTCTCGGAGGAGTTCGAATACGTGTCATCTGGGTCTAGGTCACTGTTACTAAAAATAACTTTGTTGTACTCAGGTGAGCGATTAAGGGCCATCATGGCCCTCTTGTTCAATATATGTTTAGGTTTGCTTTATTTTCACAATTTGTAAAATTGATGAATTTGTAATAATTGTAATATTATTTATTTGTGAAGAAGTAAAATTTTTATATTCAATATTTGTTACATTATGTGTTAAAACTATACTCTTCTTCAAAAGAAAGTGTGCACTTTGTTTTCGGTCAGTTGTCATTAACTACATTTCTCAATGCCTGATTATTTGGTATCAAAATTGTGATAAGATCATTTAAATTCTGTAGTAAAACTATCGATTATCTCAGATCAGACTGGTTTTAAAGCATATCTTGGAAACCTAGATCAGACTGGTTTCAAAGCATATCTTGGAAACATGTCATTGAAATTCAACCAAACTTCACTCGGGTATACTTTAGTAAGGAAGAGTTTCGCGTCCAAGAACCATTGTGCTTCCTTGAAGGTTAGTCAAACTTGGGCTTAATGCCATTATAGTCGAGAAACTTTTATATGGGGCACCATTCTGTAACTAATAAAGGTTCTTAAGCCAAACTAAAAACGTTCGCCCGAATAACACAGAATGATAGTAAAAGGAAGATGTGAACTTTTCACAGAAGATAATGATAAAACAAGATTACCGGTATGTTGTTTTCTTCACAGAAGTCAATGCTATCTCTTGAAATGATGAGATAAGATCTATTTTACGGAATAGTCGGAAGCAGATATATTGACAAGTGTATGGCATGCACAACAGGAAAAACAATGGTTATCGTCAAGTTGCTAAAAGAAAGAAGACACAGTTACAAAATATCCGTTTTTGTGTCGCGCTTTCGAAGAAAAGGCGATTCATAGGGATCGTTTTGTCCGTCGGTCCGTCACGAAAACTTGACGTTGGCTATAACTTTGCCATTTCTTAATAATTTCTTACGAAACTTTCAAATTAAATAGCTTGTGACAACACGCTCCAGATGATAGGAAATTCTTGAGATCAAGGTCACATTTGATGGAGTTGTGCCGGTTTTTGTACTTTGATTTTGACACGAAAACTTAACGTTGGTCATTTCTCTATATTTCTTCATGAAACTTTCAAATTTCAGTTGAACCTGCCTTAGCAACCACCTGTCTTAAACAGTCAGTTTAAATATGTCATAAACTGACATTATGTTTTTATTTTACCTGTCTTAAAACAGCCACCTGTGTTAAGTAGCCATTTGTCACTCCCTTGTGGCTGCTAAAGACAGGTTTGACTGTATATTGCTTATGACAACACCCTCGTGATGATGCTAAGTTCTTTTGGTCAAGGTCACATTTGATGGAGTTATTCCCTTTTTTACTTGGTTTTTGACAAGAAAGACAACGTTGGCTATAACTTTGCCATTTCTTAATATTTTTTTCACCAAACTTTGAAATTATATCGTTCATGACAACACGCTCGTGATGAGGTTAAGATGGAGTTATGCCCCTTTTTTGCATTATTTTTCGACATAGTGCCGGAGGGCGACACAATCTTAAAACTACATTCCCTTTTTATTACGGAAAGAACCAATCTAACTATTAATTTATTTTTGACAAATTATGTTTTTGAAAATGATAGATACTAAATCTGCAACTTCCAAAATTTACATTTTTGTTTCTTTGATTAACTTCATCTGTTTTTTTTATTATTAACTGGCATCAGAAATGCAAAAGGAGTTTTCAATATTATCTCTTCTGTTAAGTAAAGTTGGCAGAGCACAACTTAGCAACTTGATGAAGGAATCTCATTCAGACTTGGCAGTAGTGTCAAATGACATAACCACAGTGTCTAAGCGTACAGTTAACCGAAACGGAAGTTGCTGATCTGTACGCCGATGATCACATAGTTGCTTACAGAAAACCCTGCGACATCGAATTATTTATTGGTAAATAAACCAAGTTTAATGTGCATTTGGAAAAAATATTTCTGTGGTAAGTAAAACGTTAATTGTTAGTCCTCCTGTGATCATATAGACTTAAAGGAAGGGTTACTATTGTTATAATCCATCATCGTTCCCAAGTCGATCAGTGAAAATAGGAGCAAAACATTGAACAAAACGGGACGTTTTGGGCTCAAATTTCTTTGTGTAAATAGATTTTGGACCATATTTGTGTTGGTATGGGAGAAAATTCATTTTTTTCTACTTGTGTACTTCGTTGACCTGAATTTAAACGACTTATCAACGAGGAAATGATTCTTTATGGCACTGTAAATGATAAGACTGTACGCATAGTTGCAACTGTACGCGATCGTTAGTTGTTAACAGATGCCTAACATCTGTACGCATAGTTGTCAAACAGATCATTAATAATTTATGGTTCCAGTTAATGTTTTCTGATTATATCGACAGGTTATCATTTTAGCTTTAGTTAACCTTAATAATTCTTGCACGAGAACCTGAAAAATTCATATTTTTCACCAAATTTGCTCATTCTTTAAATAATACAATTGTATAAACAAATAACTGATCTTGGCTTCTGTTTCAAAATCAGATTTGTTTTAAAATCCTTTGTTCTAGCTCTTTATGAAAGGAGGCGTCAAAAAAACGACTATAGTTCAACCGAGCTATATCAGTGGTAAGACCGTGTAAGATATGAAGAGGCCCGCTGTAATGTTTTCATTTCTTCTATAAAGTGCAAACAGTAGAAGCCATAATATAGCTGGAAAAATACGCGTTAGTACTTCAGCCATAGTTTCTAAAGATTTTATAGAATGCTCCAATCAGATTAACATAATCTCTGAAATCTAACAAAGAAAGTCGTCCAAAATGAAATCCAACTCGACATTTTAACGAACTTAAACATGAAATTCTTAACAGTTGCAGACGTAATTGTAGACTAACTTAACTCAGTCACGAAGTGGTAGATTTCACAATCTGAAACCACTTAATGGAATTTTCCTGTCAAAGACCAGATTGTTAAAGTCTATGATATTGGATAATATTTGTGCATAATGTATATTTTTGCCAACACCGGCAGGGATTTCAGCAGGTTTATACTAGGTTTTATTTGATGTAACAATCAGGGGATTTAGGATTTCTAGCAATTATCGGTATCTTATTGCAAATTGTACCAATTCGTTCATATGGTTCAACAGATGCAAGTTTTCTCCACTCTTTTTCCCCATTTTGTACTGATCAAGTGTGAAAAGATTACAGATTGCAACTTAACTAGCCGTTAGTTCAAGACTTCAAGATCACAGTAAGACTATTAATCAACGATGTACTTATTATAAAAATAATTTCTGCAAAAAGAACGTTTAAATTTGAATATATTTTACAAATAAAAAGCCGATGTCGAGTGTTTTTCTGTAAGCAACTATGTGATCATCGGCGTACCGATCAGCAACTTCCGTTTCGGTTAACTGTACGCTTAGACACTGTGAACATTAGATGTCAAGTGTAAGAACCATGACCACATCTCAATGTCACACATAATATTACCACTCAGGTAAACATTTATGAAAATGCATCACCTTTGACCAAATTTCAGAAGTGTCTTGATGAAGTGCCTCGTGAAAAAGTAACAAAAAATTATTTGTAATCGAATTTCAAAATAAAAATTAATACGATCTGATTTCACTTGTTGAAGATATTACGGAAATATAACAAATGGTATTTTTCGCGGGGAATTAAATTCACGTAAGTCAGATCTGACCAGTGTACATTTTCCTTTACGCGAAAAAAACAATAACAAATATATGGGACCTTTTATCTGAACATAATGACTACCGATACTATTCAAGGTAATGCTGATTATCACCCTTCCTACATTTAATCAATTCGTTTCATCAATGATCCGATTCAGGGATTTATTTTAGATTGATTTGATTTTTGTTTCGCATTGATTGCGTCGCTCGCGATTTACGGACACGGACCTAGTTCTAGCCAATACGTTGACTAGATTGTAAAATTGGGACAGTGAGAAAGATTTCTTCAGCAATAATCGATATTTTCTCCGATCGCTATGAAAGCTACAGTTTCCGAGTCATCCCGGCTTTAATGTCGTATCGATTAATCAGTGAAACACAACGCATTATATTATTGTGATCATCATCATGTGTTTTTCACACTCATTTAAAATATTTATTTAGAAATGAACACTGTGACACAGTCTGGAAATCTTTAACATTTGGTATGTACACGTTTTATTAATAGTACTTTAAGGAACATATTGTATTTGATATGGACGACTTTAACTTAAAAATAAAACATGTATTTATGAATTAGTTGACAGCTGAATAATGTGCACGACATCAGCAGGTGCGGAGCCTGCGCGTCTATAAGGGGTGGATCTTGCAAGTTCATAGTCGGGTACACTAACACGATAGTAAATTGGTCGCTGACTGTTGAAAGTCAACAAAAATATATATGAAACTAAATTGGTTCGCTGATTACTGAATATACTATCAAATTGTAAACAGAAAACAGCTGGCGTCAGCTTGGGGTTTCCCAGGGAAATCCGCCGGTATTTTCTGTTTTGGTCATGTACTGGGCTGTTTAACTGTTTATAAATAACATAATCATACCATTAATCAAACATTATTCCAAAAGATTGCTTGAAACTTTGAACATCAGGATTAGCGGCTAGACAGTTACCATATTCTGCCCCAAACAAAAAAAAAAAACTACACTGTGACAATAAACAAAAACTTGGAAACAACTCACTGGAATTAATGTAACAACGCCATACACTAATAGATGGTAAAAACCAGATCAACTATTGGTCAGTTGGTTAGGCAATAGAAAAAAATATTTTAGATTCTCATTCCCGCCCGCCCTTGTCCAAAACCACCCGCCCCAACGAAAATTATTGGTAAAAAAATCAGAACATATTCTGTTCCAGACAGAACGGGTTTTAGACCATCCCGGATATGAAAAAAACATGGCTGATAATAATAAAGGTTCTGGTAACTATAAATGCCATTTTCTCAAAATTTTAAGTTAGTTTTTACTTCTGTTCTCAGGTATTTCGTTAATAAAAAATTTAAAAGTGTCCACCCGCCCCTTTTTTCACAAAATCCGGATGAGAATCTAATAATTTATTTTCTCTGGCCTTACATAGTTATCATACCCTGTACCTTCAGTATTATCATATATCTTATATCGTTTTGACTTGTTTATTTGTAAATTAGGCAATGTTAATGTTAAGTAGACAATTCAAAGATTGAACATGATCTAGGGAGTGTCTTAATTTTCGAAAGATTGGTTAATGTTATCCTTTAGATAAGGATTTCAGCTGTCGTCCAAGTCCTGCCGGACTCGCGCCCACTATTAACGTCTTTAGTACCGCGCCTCCCAATCAATAACTGCGCAGAAAACAGACACCTTGCTCCGGGATGCTGGAAGAAACACCATGATAGCGCTATGAGCTGGACATGATCGATCGGTGGCATTGTTGATTGGAGTGTCAATATTTCCGAAATGCTGTCAACATCTAATATAAATTAATCTGGTGGTCTAATAGGCGATACTAAGTGATGTAATGTAATCGTCCTTACATAGGGCAGGATTGATTAAGATACATAGGGGAGCTCAGACGTTAATATACAGCTCGGGATCTGGGAAACGGGGACGCCGAATGTAACATATTCCTGGCTGTTACTAAGGTTACATTCGCGACCTTTCTAGATTCCGGATTTGTAGATTCCGGATCGCAGACCACATCCGCGAAGTCTTATCATGGTATTCACATTGCATTCACTGCTCGCTTTTCAATTAATACATTCCTGTAAACTCCTTAAGAAACAATGAATTAGCTCTTTCGAGCTAATATATACTAATTTAACAAGTCCCCAGTGAAATTATCCTTGTCGGATCCTCCGCCTGGGAAATCATTATGCAAGCGCATATCTCCAAATTAAACAAATGTGTGCTGGAATAGCCATTTTTTTCAGAATGTAATCTATAGGGCGTGGTGTAGTGGTAAACATATAGGACTACCGATCCGAATGTCCCAGATTCGAATCCACATAAATACACATTAATTATTTTTGCATTTTCACTTTAAGAATTAATTAAAGATCGTTTTACGACAAACCACTTCGTAGTTTAGTATACACAATTTTAAAAATAAAAAAAAAGAATATTGAAAATGGTTCAACCAGGATTCGAACCTATGAATCTTTCCTAAATTTTCTCTTACTGACTGTGGGCATCTTACTCTAGACCGTACATTCCTGGATCGCAAAGTTTACGGAGTTTTCCGACTATAGTATCAAATGTGACATGTCAATTTTGGGGAACAATATCATAATGCACTTTATATAAATATATAAAACTAATCTAAAACCATATCAATTAGGTCATTGTATGTGGCTACAGCAACCATTTATTTATCGCTAGAGTAGTGTTAACGCATATTAGTACGTATTAAATATCACTCGGAGGGAAAACTGTTGTACGGTGTACTATACTCAACAAAATAAGAAACCTGACACTGTAACTTTGAATAAGTATGAAGTGCATATTCAAAATCTATATATTTTTGCACCATCCAAAAGAAACTAACCACTGAATCACTTGTTTCATGCACCAAAAATATCAAAATGCATAAGTTAGTTCAAAACATGCACAATTTTTATTGCATACCACAATTCAATTAGCTTTAAATCTGATTCCAGGAAAATACACCAAATATAAAGTGTCAGGTTTCTTTTTTTGTTGAGTATATTATATATACCGTTCCATCGCCCTAAACGGTGGCACGACAACACGACAGGTATGGAACGGAGAAATGGTTACGAAGACACGATGACGCGAAGTGAATGCAGGACAACGCAAACTTGCTAAGGTACTTATAAGCAGCACAATAAGAATGACCCGAAGATAAGATTCGGAAGGAGCGATGGATAGAAGGAGCGGTACCGAATGGACTTAAAGACGCAAAAGGGCGAACTCACGTTGAGATGATGTCGAAGGCACGACGAGACAAATATTTAGAAGGCTTGTAGGCACAATGACGCGAAGCGGTGAAGACTTGATAGCTCAATGGCGAGGCAAAAAGATAGACAGGGATGTCATAAATACATGACGGTACGATTACGCCAAATACGAGATCAAAAAGGCGATTACACGATGTAACAACGGCAAGACGATGCTAGGTTACCTTCGTCTCATTGTGTCGTTATGCTGTTGCTAGTATCTTTCAATCGTCTTCGTATCTTCAACAACTTCCCTTCCTGAAATCGTGACACGATGGTCCTAACGGAACACCATATCGTACAGCATAAAATCAATTCAATTTTTGGAGTAAACTGGTGTTAATGATTTAACAATTAATGTCTATTGTGTTTTAGATAATCTCGTGACAGAACAATGGAGAGTTTACAGGATAAATTGCTCGAGCATATGGTTCCAGATCAAATAGGGCACTTGGGAAAAATTCACTACAGTTTTACCGAGTAAGTTTTTTTATTGTTCTATCGAAACTGCGCAGTGTAATAAAGTAAATGACACCCGGATGTTAGATATACATTTTGTAATTAATTGCTGTGAAAGACACTAGAACTTTGTTAAGCCTATAAAGCTCTACTGAGATATATTGGGCCAGGAATGGACCCTTAAGGGGTTGTCTGTGGCAAAAACGCTACAGTGATTGCCGTCTCAGCCAAGTTCAAAACTTCACTCAACTTAAAATATGCTTATGCAATTCTATGCCATTTAATGTTACAGTCCTAGAATTGGATTAGCTGATTTGCATATTCGCGACTTTGCTGCACAGAATAATACTGATTTTATTGTAGTATTCGGGACAAGCAATTACCGGCCAAGTGTCTCAAAACGTCCTGTGGGATTTGACATTCTCAAGACAGAATTGGCAATTAAACCAAATAATTCGTTAGCATACGATGACGTTTTGCATATTTCTCAATTCTAATAAAAGTATTGGAAAGCTTTCGGCTGCTTCAGGCCCGTGGGTTCGGTTCCATCGAAGTTGAAATGATTCTTGTTTAGACTGAAACATTTTGGTATCACGGCTACTACACTTCTGCCTCAGATTCTGCCGTTTTTTAGTTGGCTATTCTTTGGCTTGGCACCAAAACCGAAACCGGACCTAATCCAGGAACTGTCACTCTAGCCGGTGAATTTCCAAACCAACTGATTTGACTTCGCAAAATAATATTCCCGAATCCTTGTAAATTATGTTATGGTTTCTTATTCATATTACTTATATTAAATCTCTTCCATCAAAGCTGTTATTTTGATTATTTAACATAAATGCCGCGTCATCGATTGCAGACTCTGTTTTATCTTACTAAGAGGTTGTATACCGTTTTTATACTCGATATACAAAATATCGTGACCGTCAGCAAAAATTTTCGAATAGATAATGGCAGCCAACATCCACCAGAATATTAGGGGATGTTGTTTGCCAACCAGAGTACCTATATTTACCTTCAGTATATGGCCGTTTGTTTTAAGACTATCAAAATATTAGATTAAACAACCAGAAAAGTAATTCTTAATTGCCTTCTTGACTTTCTCTGAACTTGTATGTACAACGTAAGAAAGTCTAAGTGAGCCTTATAATCAGAAATCTGACTTTTAAATTTTTGATGCCGTCGGAAAATAAAATCCTATAGTCCGTGGGCACTTTTGATCAGGTATTATTCTGTTGCAAAATGAGTGAATTTGATGTCTGTATGACACACATATAGTATACTTTGTTTAGGATAATTTGAAAATAAAACGGCAAACGAGACTGCGTTTGAAGAACCGTTTAGAATATGTTCTTTATTGTTGTTACTGCATTCAACCAGAAATCACGGAAGTCACATATACTTCTCGTTTATATTCTGACTTTCTAGTTATCGCTATCATCAATCAATGTAAATGGAAAAAAGGAATTATATTGGCCTTATTTTGACATTCTTCTCATCGTAGTAAAACGTATGTTATATTGCTTTAATAACAGCAGCCTGATCTTTATTATGAATGTGCCATCCTTACAACGGAAATTGTGTCCGAAAATTCAGAGGATCGATTGATTAAGTGTCATCCGTATGTTTTAGAGATTATTGCATGGTTATTTGAAAGTCAGAAAATCATATAAAGGGTAGTGAGATTGGTTTCCTAATACTGCGTGAGATGAGTTTCCTTATACTGCGTGAGATGGGTTTCCTAAAACGGCATGAGATGTTTTTTCCTTATACTTCGATAAATGTGTTTCCTAATAGGGCGCGAGATCGGTTTCCTAAAAGTGCGTAAGATGGTTACCTAACACTGCATGAGATGGGTATCCTTATTGTGCATGAGATGGGTTTCATAATACTGCGAGAGATGGGTTTTGTTATACTGCGTGAGATGGGTTTCCTTATACTTCGATAGTTGGGTTTCCTACTACTGCGTGGGATGGGTTTCCTTATACTGCGTTACACGGATTTTCTTATACTGCGTGAGATGGGTTTCCTAATACTGGGTGAGATGGATTTTCTTATACTGCATGAGATGGGTTTCCTTATACTGCGTGAGATAGGTTTCCTTATACAGCACGAGATGGGTTTACATATACTGCGTGAAATGGGTTTCCATATACTGCGTTAGATGGGTTTCCTAATAATGCGTGAGATGGGTTTCCTTATACTGCGTTACATGGATTTCCTAATACTGCGAGAGATAGATTTCTTCATACTGCGTGAGATGGGTTTCCTAATACTGCATGAGATGGGTTTCCTAATACTTCCTGAGATGGGTTTTCTAATACTGCGTGAGATGATTTTCCTAAAACTGCGTTAGATTGGTCGCCTTATACTGCGTGAGATGGGTTTCTTACATGAAAAACTGCATGACATTGGTTTCCTTATACTGCGTGAGATGGGCTTCTAATACTGCGTGAGATGGGTTTCCTAAAACTGCGTTAGATGGGTTTCCTAATACTGCGTAAGATGGGTTTCCTTATACGGTGTGAGATATGGGTTTCCTTATACCGCGTGAGATTTGTTTCCTTATACTGCATGAATTTGGTTTCCTTATTCTTTGTGAGATAGGTTTTCTTATACTGCGTGAGATAGGTTTCCTAAAACTTCGTTAGATTGGTTGCTTTATTCTGCGTGAGATGGGTTTCTTAAAACTGCATGACATTGATTTCCTTATACTGCATTAGATGGGTTTTCTAATACTGAGATGGGTTTCCTGATACTGCGTGAGATGGCTTTCTTTAAACTGCGTGTGATATGATTTCTTAGACTCCGTGAGATGGAGGTTCTCATACTGCCTGAGATGGGTTTCTTAATACTGTGCGAGACGAGTTTTCCTAATACTGCGTGAGATGGGTTTTCCTAATACTGCGTGAGATGGGTTTTCTAATACTGCGTGAGTTGGGTTTCCTAATACTTCGTGAGATGGCTTTCCTAATACTGCGCGAGATGGCTTTCCTAATATTGCATGCGATGTGTTTCCTTATAATTCGTGAGATGGCTTTCCTAATACTGCTTGAGATCGGTTTCCTTAAACAACGAGCGATCCAGATGTGTTTTTTTTCACCAAACAATATATGCACTTTTCTTCAGAATGAAAATCGTGCATGTACATTGGCCAAAAGTTTCAAATAATGGCGGATTGTTCCTCGCAAACAACGGTGCACTTCGACTGAAGGGAAAGTACCTAATACAGCGTCCAGGCGTGTAAGTATCAATGAAACGTTATATCGAGTCTTCTGTCTATACTCTGTGCTATTACGGTTAAAGCCGTTAACAGCTGTACTTTGTACCTGCCATTTCAAATTTACTCTTCAGAATTTGCAATTCCATGACGGGGACGCATATTTAGCGAAATACTTGCAGGTTATCATGAATGCGATACAAAAAGATAGTATTTGACGGGGAAATGTACAAAAAGTTCATTAATAATACAAACCATTCTCCTGGTGACACACCGTTAACTTTTTTTGGTGTTAACCTTTTTGCCTACTCCATCCACGCATCTGTTGTTTTTGTTTCGTGGTGCCTTCCTTTCATAAAGAATCTTCCAGTATACGGAAACACGTTATGGTAGAAATCGGCCACCAATCAAGTTACCGTAAATAGCTGGAAATGCTTCACCAGAATTGTACCCCTTTTTAGTTTTGTTTGAAATGGCCTGCCATTTATTTTTTTCTTAAGTAAAGCTAATTTTAGCTACGAACAACATCGCAAATCAAAAGCTTTTAGTTGAAACGTACACTAGTGCACGTGAACTGGCAAGCCATTAAGGTTTAAACGCTGTAACACGATATTAATGTGTTATGAATGTGACCTGCCATTTATTTCTTTTCCTTATCTAAAGCTTATTTAAGCTACGAACAACATTGCAAATCAAAAGCTTTTAGTTGCAACGTACAATAGTGCACGTGAACTGGCAAGCCATTAAAGTTTCCTACGGTGTAACATGATATTAATGTGTTATGATGCACAGATACTTAATTGAAAGTGATTCCACTTTTAACGTAGCTACTTCCCTGTTCGAGATATATTTGCATGATAACAATATTGACGATGTGATTACGAAGATTCTCTTTTCATATTATTTTCTCTTTGAGTTCGTTTCATGTTCATGATGAAATCGGACTATTTCCTTTATAAACATAGTATTACATACTCAGCTTTTACGTGATGATAAAAATATGTCCTTGCCATAATAACACGAATTCAGACTTATTTTAACTGGAGGGAAGACTCGGAGTCACAATTTTGCCTTGTGAAAACAGTTTAAAATTTAGCTTAGAAATCAAGAACAATTATAATGGAATGTAGTAGCTTTGAAAGATGGCATGAAATCACGTAGTCCTCTTTCTTTCCGAACCTGGTTTGCTTCAGTTTATGCTTTTAAGATATTGAACGATTTAAGCCTTTCAATTCATTCTTTTCAGATTAGGCTATAACAAGATGGGTGAATTCATATTTGATTTAAGTGCCATAAATTTGTCGATCAAAGACAATTCATCTGGTAAGACTAGTCTCTATGTTAATTTAGTAACATGTTAAAATAAGTTATTGTCGGAAACTCTTTTATATTTAACCCACTTCCCTCGTGTTAACGAAGAACATATGTCATGATCAATTTAAAGATCACAACCTCATAAGGGCTTAAGGTTATAGAACTGAGAGTGGAAACCAGTCTCAAATCTCAAGGATCTGATTGGCTGAAATGGCGACTGTTCGCCATTTTAGATAATCAGATGCTTGAGATTTGAGACTGGTTTCCATGCTCAGTTTGATAGCCTTGGGCAAATATGTCAAGATGCGTGCGAAGTATAACACAGAAATTAAATTTATGTTTATCAAAAGCAAAAAATAGTATAGATCTAGTGCCACATTTTGTTTGAACAATATTTGTTATTAATTTCAGCATGCCACAAATTTACACAGAAACATTACATATAACACGACGT
Organism: Corbicula japonica; assembly: GCA_038501625.1. Classification (NCBI taxonomy): domain Eukaryota; kingdom Metazoa; phylum Mollusca; class Bivalvia; order Venerida; family Cyrenidae; genus Corbicula; species Corbicula japonica. The sequence continues at coordinate 9,789,184 of JAZAYU010000009.1, forward strand.
CACTTCACATATATTGTGATTTAGTATGTTAATATTACAGAACCATCACCGGAACCACATAGACGCCATCATCAACCTCACCCAAATCACCATAGAAACCGCGTGAGACCTCATGACGTCACATGTACCATAGGCCATATAAAAGTCAAATTCCAAGGCGGTGCTGCTAGATTGTGCCAGTTTCTCACATCGTTGTACATAAAAGTTTACAGACGACATTTAGAAGCTCAAGTAAGCGTGTTTTCATGACGCAACTATAAAAGGTGAATTATGCATATCAGGAATGGCAATATTCAGAAGACACAGACTCCGCACTCAGCCATAAAGTAGAGAGAAAAAGAGAGCATGCTTTATAAAAAGAACAAGCCGTGAAATATAAAACCCATATGATTTTGCATGTGAGACATAACCATCTAAAAAATGGAAAATGTACAATATTAAAATCAAAATCATCTCTTTTATCACTTATTTTAGTAGTTACGAAACCATTTTCATTGAAAAGATGTTGATCAAGAACAAGACATTTTGCTTGCTTTTCTGAATTGTTTGCTTTGTAAGGCTTTATTTTATCAGGATATATTGTGTTGACCCAAAATAGAAAATATATTCAACAAATCGTCAAGGTACATAGAGGTGTTGCTAGGGGCTTCAATAATGTCATCTTGATGTTCACTAGAAAGCGATAACATTAAGTCTCTTTAATAGCATAATAAAACAGACGAGCCACATGTTCTTTAGGCTGTATGTCAAGATGTTATGAGTACGGATAATTTAGCAGTTGTGCAAGAACTGAAGCGATGAATCGTGCTTGATATGGTGTTTTGTCCATTATTAGCAACCAATTTGTAGTAGGTACTTAATCTTGTTTGTCTCAAGACTGATTCTTAATTTTATAACAATTTCACTTTCGGATGAAGTCAGTGTATGCAATAGTTTTATTAAGCTCTTTAGTTTTAATATTGATATAGTGTATCCGCCACACTATAATAACATCATTAGAAGCTTCATCAGCAGGTGCTAAAACAAATCTGTTATGAAAGTCACGGATACCATTTTCAAATGATGGACGTTAAAACGAGATCGTGGTTGTAATACAGGTTTGTTTATTTTTATAAAAAAATATACGAGTGTATGTTATTTTAAAATTTGTTTATTTTTCCAGTTAGAAATAACATAATGCTTAGCATAAAATAACTGTAAAAGCACTATAGTTCATTAAGTAGAGTACCTGTATTTTGAAGTCAAATATTGAATATAACGTAGGTAATGTATGGACGATTTGCATTTAACAAATAATTTAAGAGGCAGATGAATCCTCATCTAAGCGCCAGAACTTAAGTTTACATGTGAAACATAAAAGATTAGTAAAGTGCATGGTCGTGAGTAAAATATTAGACAACTAACTGAAAATTAATCTCCACAAAATTTACTTCTCCGGGGATTTATATCTATCGTCGTAAAAGGTTAGCTCTTCTCTCGGGATTTATATCTATTTGCGTACAAGGGTTTGCTGTTCTCTCAATTTATGTATAGGCCTATATGTATCTGTTTTGCAGATTTCAAAAGTAATCCAGGAAACGGTTCAAGATGATGGCCAAATACTCCTCTCTGCGCTCACAGGTTAGTCTTTTCTGTTATCGGGTATCTCCGTATATTTTCGGATGTCATGTATCACAAAATTATTAAACTTTTGTTACAATGGTAAAATGTATGTATATATCACGGTATGTACCCAGATAATGAGAATCGAGGAAAATGATAGATTGTGATTATAATGATAGATCGTAAGATCGGAGAAAACACCCATACATTTGGAATCAACCGCCATATAAAGTAAAAAACAGGAAAATTAATAATTGACTGTCGATGTTTGGGCTTTGATAACAGCAGTTTCGTTTACAAAAAAAACACGCTTAAATATATTTTTAATGGGCATAATATGTATTTTTTTTTAGAAATCTTGGATGTTGCGTGATCATTTTCCTATTTTTTACTTTATCTGACGGCCGATTCCAAATGTATGAGTATTAGAGGAAGGATAGGACATCACTTGATTGTTATCTATCGCAAAAGATTAGTATTATATCACAATAACATAAATTCATACAATAACTAACCTCTCTATGCTGTTTTCTCAGATCTGGCGATCTATTATTATAATCACAATCTATCATTATCCGCGATTCTCATTATCTGGGTACATACCGTGTTCTTGGATTAGTAAAAAACCGGACTCCCTATAATGGTTAATATTTTAATATCTATGCAATGAACTCATCTAAACTTGAGAATTTCTTGGGAGTTGCCAATTCAAAGAACTATTTTATGGTTGACATCCGAGAACTTATTCATTGAAACTTTCAAGCATAATCACTTGGAGTTCTATTTGGCAACACTAAAACAAAAAAAATATTCTAGACAATTTAAAACACTTTATTTTCTAGACAAATATACCGTTTGGTTTAAAGACAATTGACTCATACTGAATGCCACATAGCACAATTTATTCCTGTTTAAATTTGTTTTCTCCGGTAAACACGTTTGATTGATATTGTCACGTGTTCTTGAAGCTTCATAAAGGTTTCCTTAAACAGGACGGATTTGGAAACCAGTCAATAACGGAAGATGTGGGCATCCCTCTAAGGCCTTCTGGGAAGTTAAACGTCTGTTTGCGTGATGGGTTTGCATTAGCAAACGATATTTGTATATAAAAGGTTCTTCAGCTTAATGTAGCGATTTCATAAGATGTTAACCAATAAAAATATTCAAACACACGTTAGCTGTTGTGTGTTATACCAGCAACCAGAAGGTTGACAGTTGCGAATTAAACTAAGAAATTGTTTTTATTGACAAATGGCAGTGAATATTAGTTTTTTTCAATGTCACTATCATTGAATTTTAAATTGTTTTTGGTCATACACATTGTTGGAATAGTTGTTTGTCCACTGTTTGTACTGTCGAAATGGTAACGTTGGCGGTGTTGCGTTGTTTGTCCAGATTTGATAATCTGAAACTCTATGTTTACAGAAGTAGTATCCTTACGCAGTGAGGTAGAAACACCCAATGAGAGCTCTGATCATTTTTGAATATACCAGCTTGTAAAGACCCTTTAACGATTCTGATTTTATTTACTTGACAGTAATGGCCTCAATGCACAGTGAGGTGGAGCCTTTAGTCGAAAGCCCTACACACTCTGCTAGACGCTCCCCACAAAACCCTACATACCCTGCAAGACCCTCACCTCAAAACATCGTTCATGAAAGCGCGCACAGACTGAACCGCTCTACTTCCGGTTTGTATATATTTTTCGTCATTATTGATAACCGGCGCGTTATTTATGATAACCAAAACAATGTTAAAGCACAGTTAGCTCAACATAGATTCGAGCTGTTTGAAATATAAAAACAATCAAAATAACAAAAACACACACAAAAAACAACAACAGAGAACGCTGATGCCTAATGCCCGTCATAAAATTGGGTGACCGTTATTGATGTTAAAGTCAACAGGTGAGTGTCATATTGAAAAAAATATAATATGGCATTTCCAAACAATAACTAGAGAACGCAGATGCTTTATTTTATAAACAAATTAAAGTTGTTTATCATGACAAGGATGCGTCCTCTATAAATAGTCCGCGGACAATTCCCAACCGATATATTTGTGTAACATGCAAATAATTACTGGGTCCAAGATCATAAAACTGAGATTGGAAACCATTCTCAAATCTCAAGCATCTGACTGGGTGAATTGGCGATTGGTCGCCATTACCGGTCGCCATTTTAGTCAAGCAGATGCTTGAGATTTGAGACTGGTTTCCAATCTTAGTTTTATGATCTTGGGCCCTGCTGTCTGAGTTTTAAAAACATATTTAATTGTTGTTGGCGGTGTCTTTATTATTATTGATGATGATGATGATGATGATGATGATGATGATGATTATTATTATTATTATTATTATTATTATTATTATTATTATTATTATTATTATTATTATATCTTGATAAAAGAACATAAACATTTAAACTAAACAGTATTTTCCAGACAGACAAAACTTCGACTTTTCTCACACATTCACTTTTAGCATGTGTATGTATTATACTTAAGTCATTTATTTCAGAGAACGAGAGTGGGAAAATCCAGCGGTTTTTGGATAGTTTTACAAGGCACACTCCGCAGACCTGAATTGATTTTCATAACATCGCAGCTATTGGATTACAAGGTGCCAGAGAAAGCATTATGCCTAAAAAAAGTAACTCTTGATGCCCGACATATGTTCAAATGTTGTTTTTTTTAAATGGCCCAAGAGTTATCTTTACCTTCTTAGCGTATGGACCAAACGCCAGCGTGCAGACAAGACATTTCAGTTACACTATGTTTGCTTGTATAACTGTTAACTAAAAAGAAACATCAATAACTCGGATAAACGCGTTAAAATGTGTTAGTGTTTATAGAAGCAAAACTCACGAAGGCGAATATTAAAAATGGACGTCTGTTTTGTTTCTAACTTGAGTCCCCCCAATGGTCTTTAAGCCTACACGACAATAGCATCTACGAAGTGGATACTTCTAGTCAGTCTTCTTTCCTTGGTTCTGTACTGAAGTGTGATCCTTTTTATGTGGAAATTTCTTTGTTGTAACGTTTCTGAACAAGACTTTGTAAAAATGTAGACTGGGCTGTCGTCTCTACGTTCTTTCATCGAACCGGAATCTGTATTTCTAAATACATTTCTTGGGCACCTGAAAACTTGATTGTCGGTATTTGTGGTAAATTGAAAAACCCAAGCACTTGCAAACGTTGACAAAAATGACTTGGTTCCATTCGACAGATTTATCATAACCGCCTTAGCCACTTCAAGAGTTAGGGCCCTTTATTTATACAAAAATATCAAATTCGCAATGTCTGCTCTCTTTTTCAAACAGTTGCTGTCCGATCTTCATGAAACTTGGGGAATATGTTTATGGGCATAATTATCTTGGCCAAGTTCGATAACCAGCCAAATCGCTGCAGGCACTTCAGAGTTATGGCCCTTTGTTTATACAAAAATGGCAATTTCATCTTGCACGCTCTCTAACTTAAACAGTTGAATACATATACACACTTCTCTGTCAAACGTTTCAACAATTTACCAAACCATTGACGGGCATATTTTATGGCAGTCTGGCACTCTTTTTAAAATGGTTATACCATTTTAAGTTTTAAATTTAGTGGACGCAAGTGATTTAAAAATTTGGTGGACACAAATGAGGGAAATGCGTAATGAGTAATGTTGATTTTTTTTACATTTTAGTGTTATATCGGTAAAAGTGTGACGACCAGCATTAAGCCATTACTCCATATATACGGATTTATCCCATAACAATGAAGATCCAGATCAGACGTCACGGATCGGCAATTCTGTGCCGTCTGATCAGGATCTACACTGCTCGCTTCTTGGTCAGAAAAAAACCTAATGAATCAAAAAGCGAGCAGTGTAGATCCTGGTGAGACAGCTGACCAGGTTCTACACTGTTTGCCCATGGATAACAGCCATGGATAACATGGAGTAATAGTTTAAATGTAGTTTGTTGATTTTCAACTATGTTGCTAATTTAAAATAATAAACAAGAGTTCTTATCCACCTTTAACATGCAAAATACACTCTTAACGCAAAACTATGAAATGATTAAAATAGTGGGAGTGACAGAATGATTTCATCATTGCGTACAGATTCTTGATATGGTGTGACAATATTGGCTGAAGGTTATAAAACTGATATTATAAACCAGTCTTAAATCTCAAGGATCTGATTGGCTGAAATGGCGGCTGGTCGCCATTTCAGCCAATCAGATGCTTGGTATTTGAGACTGGTTTCCATGCTCAGTTTTATAACCTTGGGCAATTTCACGCCACGACACACTATGTATCTGAGATGGTTTCGTAGCCGTACTCCGTGATCCAACTTTATCCGAAAGAACTTTATATATGAACTATTAAAATTATGTTTTCTGAAATTTTCATAGTTGTGTTTATTTGAAAAAGCATGCCCATCCCCTAAGCAATAAAATGACGGTTCTGAAAAAATGCCCACCCAAACACCTATATTATACATATATATTTATATATTTAGGTCTCTGGCCCACCCAAATGAGAACGTATTTTCTTGAAATTTTCTAATAGTACTTTTTTTTCTTCTGTTTTTGTACAGTTTCACGTTTGTGCTTGTTCGTTTTCTCGTAGGATTTTTAGTTATTACGTGTATACCAATAAATGTTCGAAAACAAAAAAAGAAACTATTGAAAATATTCAGTCTCAAGAATGAAACTTCTTGTTCAGTATGCATGTTTCATCGAAATCGTTGTTCATCGATCTCGAGTACTTAAAAGTAATAAAAATAATTATGGATGCTCGCCTCATTTTCCGAACTCTCTAGAATTTTGGCACTATTTTTGTCTTGTAAAACGTACAAAATGCAAAAACTCGTAAACGCTTTCCAACAATGTTTTCCATTAATCATGCTAGCTCATGTATACCTGTTTCGTATATATTGCTGTAGAATATACATCTGTTGCTGCCTGCTCAGTGTCCGAGGTTATCAAGAATCTGATTGGCTGAAATGGCGACCAGTCACCATTTCAGCCAATCAGATGCTTAAGATTTGAGAGTGGTTTCCAATCTCAATTTTATAACTTTCAGACCATATTGCATGTGTGCCTGATCAAGTATTCCGCGGAAATTTGTTAAATTTTACTTCATGCCGTCTGAACAGGATCTACACTGTTCGCTTTTAGATTAACTAGGTTATTTCTGATCTGAAAGCTACAAGTATAGATCCAGATCAGACGGCACGGCTGTTCAGGCTGATTTGGATCTACACTGGTCACACATGCGATAAAACTCTTATATAATGGAGTAAAGGGTTAAAATTGAATTTATAGTTTAGCATGGATTATTTACTGCGAACAGTGTAGACCCTGGTCTGATAAATTTTCATCGAAGATCCCGGACACTTAGCATGTTGTTTCATCCAGGCAAAACTATCACTTGCGTGAAATGAAAAAATAAACTCGCCACAGGCTGAAAATGATTCTTTTATATATCTTAGCAATACAAATAAATTAGAACATTAAGATTTATAGCAAACCGAAAGGCGAAGATCAAAGTACTTGCACTGCATGTTTACCTTTGAAATGTTATACCATGCGCTAGTGCGTATCCCGCGTTCGTCTTGGATCGGCCTATTCTTAACTATGTACTAAAGTGATCCTAATGTTTTGGCTTCCAACAGTTTGTACATATATAAAAAGCTTACATTTATAATGCATCACTATACTTCGGAATTGTCTTTTAGAAAATGTTGAAAAAACAACAACAAACGCTTAAGCAATGTTAATCAGAAAATTAGGCAGACTGTAAAATAATATTTAAACCCTTTAGTCCAAAGATACACCTTTATTGCCCGAGCGAATGGTGTAGACATCCGTGCAGTCTTATTTGGATCAACACTGTTCCCCTTTTTTATTTATTAGGTAATTTCTGACCAAAAAGCGAACAGTGCAGATCTTGATCAGACGATTCGTTCCGGTTGATCTGGATCTACACTCGCACATATGATAAAATGAGTATATATGGGGTAAAGGGTTTATTGACCCCAGAAAACAGTTGTATAGTTCCAGAGAAAAGTTATGACAAGAAATACTGTATACTGTAAGGTCTAGTTAACTGACAGAGGGGGCATGTGAATCATGTTTCTGAATATGTGAATGCAGTCTGTCGATCATCCGACATTTCATAAAAAAGCTACACCACTGCCTGACATTATACGATTGAAAATGTTTACGGAACCAAGGAAAACCAATTAACTGTTTTATCGTGCTTACAACAGGTACCGCGATCTTGGCACGGTTTTCTAATGGATTAACTAGGAAAGATAACATCGGGCAAAGCGTGAAAGGGGATGTGAGGGTGCTTTTTAGGGGCTCGGATTTATGTGAGAGCAATATTTTTTATTTTTGCTGTGGACAAGAGGGATTATAGAACAAGTTCGCAAAGCTGGAGCTTCTAGTCCCCACAACGGTAGGTACATTTGCTTTACCATTACAGTTGGTATATTGAACTATACGGACCAAAGTCATCTGATTCTACATAGGTCCAAGCTGCATGCAACCTGCATTTTATAGAATGTTCAATTAAAGTGAGTGTATGTAAGAATATATTGCATGACGGATGTATACTTTAGTAGAATCTGAATAATCGAACTGCAAATGAGTCATTGAAGTATCCTTTGTAAAACAGCCGCTAGATGAATTTGCAAAATGCTTGTATAAATTATAATGTCAACGAAGAAAATGTGCCTCTATATGTTTAATAATTCAATATATGTGACAAACTTTTACAAGGGGAGTTACTGAAATCTCTTTGCACTAAGAGAAAAACATTTTGCGTTTTTTCCGTTAATTAGAACAACAACGGGAGAATTATGTTTAAAATTGTGTGGGATTGAAGTGTTTAAGTCATTCCAAATTTTCTGCATGCTTAGACAAAAAACGTTTGTATATTGTAGAAGTAATTGTACGTGTCAGAATTTCTTTTTTATAATGTAGGAGTGTGTATAGGAGAAACATCTGTACTGAGCCCGTACACAGAAAACATCTTGTACTTTCACTTAATACGAGAGTTTTCGGATTCAAAGAAAAAAAAGCAAAGAAATGGTTTAATAAAAAAGGATCAGTGATTACATTAACTAAAACTACCTTATGAACCACCTGTATAAATAATAGTACAATGGAGTACAATAGAACGAGCAACGGAACATGTTCAAGAAATTAAGACTTTTTAAAGAAATGATGAATACATGTAAGTAAAGAAAAAAAATATGAAAATATCCAAAAAGGGGGAAAAGAAGGACTTAAGTAGAGAAAACAAAACGATAGCTTAAAATATTTCCATTGTTTTAACTTAACAAGAGAGATGCCATCAGGAAAGTGTATTGTTAGTTGCGTATAACTTACAGCATACATGATTCCTCAGTGTATAGAACTTCGAGTAAATTGCAAAAAATGGAAATCGTTGCATTTTGTTTGACGATAGAGTCTTCGTGTCGAAAGATAAGCTGCAGCAAAAGAACATCCCCGTACTTCTGACATTACCTCTCCGTTTTTGTAGTTCATAACTTCCAAAATCCCGAGATGATATAATAATAATAGGGAACATTTACAGATATTCCCTGTTAAATATCTATTAATGAATGTTTTTTTTCAATATTGTGAGATTCTGGCTAAAATATATTTGGGCAGAATTTCTTATAGGAAGGCTCACACGTGTAATTGTTGTAAATATCAGTTCTCATCTAATTATCACAGTCCTCGTAGCGCAGTGGATAGCGCGCTGCGGTCGCGGTTAAGCGTTGTCAATGCTATTTTTTATTTTAGAATATCTGGCTTTATCATGGAATTTGAAATATTTTAATCAAAATCTCACTGTTAGATATGCATACACATTCACTACCAAATAATCTCTTTCTTGAAAAATTTACTTTTTACATTTTGGGCTATTATTTTACTGTGTACACGCCGACGTAAAAAGACTTCTGTTTCGATCCGCCATGCTTCCCTTAAGTGCACGCTTTCTTTCTGTCACAGAAAAAATGTATTGCGTTTTGCAAATTTTTTTAAACAATTTACAGCCGCTTTCGAGGTGTAGTGTAGTGACGTTTCGGTTATCGAATATCTGAGTGACATTTCTTCATAATAGATAATAAATAGCTAAAACTTACATCCCCGGCGGGATTCGAACACGCGAACCACTGCGCTACGGGGACATGACTGCTGAAATGACGCACGTGAAAATGGTGTTGACATGTAAGCATACTTCTGACTTAACTCTCCGTTTTTGCAGTTCATAACTTTGAAACCCCGATATGATATAATAACATGACATTTACTATGGCTTCCATAATTTACAGATATTCCCTCTTAAATATCTATTAATCAATGTTTTTTTTCAATATTGTGAGTGACTGATCAAAATATTTTGAGCAGAATATCTTAAAGGAAAGCTCGCACGTGTAACTGGTGTAAATAAGAGTTCTCATCTAATTGTCACAGTCCTCGTAGCGCAGTGGATAGTGCGCTGTGATCGCGGTTTAGCATTGTCAATTCTTAGTATTTTCATTATAAGATATTTGATTTTATCATGGAATTTGAAATTTTAATCAAAATCTGACTGTTAGATATTCACTATCAAATAATCTCTTTCTTGAATTATTTACTTTTTTATTTTGTTATATTTTTATTTTGCTTCATACACAGATGTGTGAAGTTAGCGGCCTGGCGGCCTAGCGGCCTGGCGGCGTGAAGTTAGCGGCCTAGCGGCGTGAAGATGGCTGAATTTATCGCAATTAACGTTGATCTTAAAAACTGATTGAAATCTATTTATACAGATATAATGTAAAATGCAGGGGTGTATAAGAAAGTTATCGACATGATTTAGCTTTTATTTTTTAAATCAAAGTTCTAGCTTATCTGCAGAGACGACTCGGAATCTATTTGTACATTCACTTCCATGTACTCTTTGTAAATTACATTTCAGTTGATGATAAAGAACTAAGTTTGATTGTTTAACTTTTCGAAGCCTGGCGGCCTAGCGGCCTAAACTTAATATTTATCATAATTTATGTTTATGTTTAAAACGGCTTGAAATCGATTTTTACAGTATTCAATGTACATTTCAGGGATGATTAAGTAAAATATCAACAAAAACTAGTTTTGAATTTTTTTTAAGTTTTCGAAGCCTGGCGGCCTGGCGGCCTAGCGGCCTAAACTTAATATTTATCATAATTTATGTTTATCTTTAAAACGGCTTGAAATCGATTTTTACAGCATGCAATGTACATTTCAGGGATGATTAAGTAAAATATCAACAAAAACTAGCTTTGATTTTTTTTAAGTTTTCGAAGCCTGGCGGCCTAGCGGCCTGGCGGCCTAGCGGCCTGGCGGCCTAGCGGCGTGAAGATGGCCTAAACTAAATATTTATCATAATTTATGTTTATGTTTGAAACGGCTTGAAATCGATTTTTACAGCATGCAATGTACATTTCAGGGATGATTAAGTATAATATCAACAAAAACTAGCTTTGAATTTTTTTAAGTTTTCGAAGCCTGGCGGCCTAGCGGCCTGGAGGCCTAGCGGCCTGGCGGCCTAGCGGCCTAAACTTTATATTAATCATAATTTATGTTTATCTTTAAAACGGCTTGAAATCGATTTTTACAGCATGCAATGTACATTTCAGGGATGATTAAGTAAAATATCAACAAAAACTAGCTTTGATTTTTTTTTAAGTTTTCGAAGCCTGGCGGCCTAGCGGCCTGGCGGCCTAGCGGCCTAGCGGCCTGGCAGCCTGGCGGCCTAAACTTAATATTTATCATAATTTATGTTTATCTTTGAAACGGCTTGAAATCGATTTTTACAGCATGCAATGTACTTCAGGGATGATTAAGTAAAATATCAACAAAAACTAGCTTTGATTTTTTTTTAAGTTTTCGAAGCCTGGCGGCCTAGCGGCCTAAACTTGATGTTTATCTTAAAACGTCTTGAAATCGATTTTTCAGCATGTAATGCACATTTCAGGGGTGAATAAGCAAAAAATCAACAAGAACTAGCTTTGCTTTTTTTAAGTTTTCGAAGCCTGGCGGCCTTCTTGATTCTTTGAAATTCGATTTTATGCATGTTTTGAATGTCCAGCAGTGCATTCTGCGTAATGTTTGACGATAGAACAAATCCATATTCTGCATATAACCGCAATTACGGAGGCTTGGATCTGTACAGTCTTCTAAGCTTGTCAAACAATCTATACATGGAATCAGAATTTAAACCCTCGCAAACATATATGTTTACATTTAAGATATGTCCCTCTTTTAATGAAATAAATATCCGAAACCGAGACCAGCCTCGGATTGGTGCCTTACGTCTTTCGCTTAAACCTGGATTTCTTTGTTGCGGTCTCTTCTGGTATGTAGAATAATTTTCAGATCTCTTTTGTTGCGAGTAAAATGGTATATAAAACATGAAAACTGTTCATCAACTGGCGGAGATTTAGGACGACGTAATGTTTACTTATACAAAGAATGCCATATTCTGCATATACCCGGAATTACGGAGGCTCGGATCTGTACAGTCTTCAAAGCTGGCCAAACAATCTATACATGGTTGGAACCGGAATTTTAACCTTCGAAAATATGTATGTTTGCCTTTACGATATGTCCAAATTTTAAAGACAAAAGATACCAGTAACCGAGACCAACCTCGGATTAAAGCCCTCCTTCTTTCGCTTTAACCTGGATTGCTTTGGTGCGATCTCTTCCGGCATGCTGAATAATTTTAAGATCTCGTTCTGGCGATTAAAATGGTATATAAAACATAAAAACTGTTCATAAAATGGTGGAGATTTAGGACGACGTAACGTTTAACAATAGAACAAATCCATATTCTGCACATAATCGCAATTACGGAGGCACGGATTTGTACTGTCTTCTAAGCTGTACAAACAATCTATATATGGTTAGAACCAGAATTTAAACCCTAACAAACATGTATGTTTTACCGTTACGATATGTCACTCTTTCCATGAAATAAATATCAGAAACCGAGACCAGCCTCGGATTCGAGCCCTACTTCTTTCGCTTTAACCTGGTTTGAATTAGTGCGGTCTCTTCAGTACTGTAGAATAATTTTCAGATTTCTTTATTGCGAGTAAAATGGTATATAAAACATGACAACTGTTCATGAAATGGCGGAGATTTAGGACGACGTAATGTTTACCCAGAGAAAAAAATGCCATTTTCTGCATATAATCGCAATTACGGAGGCTCGGATCTGGACAGTCTTCTAAACTAGCCAAACAATCCATTCATGGTTGGAACCGGAATTTAAACCTTCGAAAATATGTATGTTTATCTTTACGATATGTCCCTATTTTAAAGAAAAAAAATATATCAGAAACCGAGACCAACCTCGGATTAAAACCTTCCTTCTTTCGCTTTAACCTGGATTGCTTTGGTGCGATCTCTTCCGGCATGCTGAATAATTTTAAGATCTCGTTCTTGCGATTAAAATGGTATATAAAACATAAAAACTGTTCATAAAATGGTGGAGATTTAGGACGATGTAACGTTTAACAATAAGACAAATACATATTCTGCATATAATCGCAATTACGGAGGTTCGGATCTGTACAGTCTTCTTATCTGGCCAAACAATTCATACATGGTTGGAACCAGAATTTCAACCCTCGCAAAAATGTATGCCTACCATAGTGATCTGTACCTATTTGAAATAAAAGAAAAATCAGAAATCGAGACCAGACTCGGTTTCAAGCCCCACGGTTTTTTTATTTATTTGCATCGCTTTAGTTGAATTTCCTCAGGCCTCTAGAACAATATTAAGATCTCGTTATTGCTAGGCCGCCAGACTTCGAAAACTTAAAAAAATTCAAAGCTAGTTTTTGTTGATATTTTACTTAATCATCCCTGAAATGTACATTGCATGCTGTAAAAATCGATTTCAAGCCGTTTCAAACATAAACATAAATTATGATAAATATTAAGTTTAGGCCGCTAGGCCGCCAGGCTTCGAAAAGTTAAACAATCAAACTTAGTTCTTTATCATCAACTGAAATGTAATTAACAAAGAGTACATGGAAGTGAATGTACAAATAGATTCCGAGTCGTCTCTGCAGATAAGCTAGAACTTTGATTTAAAAAATAAAAGCTAAATCATGTCGATAACTTTCTTATACACACCTGCAATTTACATTATATCTGTAAAAATAGATTTCAATCAGTTTTTAAGATCAACGTTAATTGCGATAAATTCAGTTATCTTCACGCCGCTAGGCCGCTAACTTCACGCCGCCAGGCCGCTAGGCCGCCAGGCCGCTAACTTCACGCCGCCAGGCCGCTAACTTCACGCCGCCAGGCCGCTAGGCCGCCAGGCCGCTAACTTCACGCCGCCAGGCCGCTTACTTCACACATCTTTGATACACACCAACATAAAAAGGCAACTGTTTCGATCCGCCATTTTTCCCTAATGCATCATCTTTCTGTCACAAAAATGTATCGCGTTTTGCTGAGTTTTCTAGAACATTAACAACTGTATTTCGAGGTGTAGTGCAGTGACGGTTCAGTTGTCGAATATCTACGAGTCTGTGACAATCTTCCAAAGGAGATAACAAAATAGCTAAAACTTACATCCCCGGCGGGATTCGAACCCGCGACCTCTGGATTAGAAGTCCAGCGCGCTATCCACTGCGCTACGGGGACGTCATGCACACGTCTGACACGTGTTCAACGTGGCGAAACGGACCACAGCCGCGTGAACACCTGAGAACAATAACAGATAGAGCTCAAAGAGTGTCTGTCGTAGCTGATTGTCTTGGCTATACCGTTTCAAGCCGATCTTGCTCAGTAAGCTACAATATCTACAAAACCACAAAACAAAAGTGTTACATAAAACATACTTTGTGGGCAGTGTGTTAAGACCAACAGTGGTGGTCTCAGAGATAACCGTAGAAGATGTCGTAGTTCGTTTTCAACTGGTAAATGCATGCACCAAGAATATTTCAAACTAAGAAACGTGCAGTCCGTTTTCCAAGAGACTTCTAATGAGAGTCACTGTAATCATTTTCTAGCAATATAATCGGTTTTTGAACACATTCTATCAAGGTATGCTGGCTATGGTCAGATACCCGTTCTATTAGACCCACTTTATCAGATCTATGCAAACTCTTCCTTTACAATATGGTATATTTCACAAGCTGCTTTGTCTGAATCTTTTCCAATGAGCCTGTTGATAATTTAGTTCAGAATAGACCAATTTACATTGCTCTGTCGTGGAACGGGTTTTCCGATTTTTATCGAAACGCGTTTTCGGAACGAGACGCCGGCTGCTGGCTTGCATAATTATTTTGAATGCTTTGGGTTTATTGTCGTACTTTTGGCACAATTTCTTTAAAATGTTAGGTATTTGGAGTTTTTGGCGTAAATCGATAGGCAGTTTTCAAATAAGTTACCAGAATACTCAGATACCGTAATTTCTTGGTTTATATACCACAGATACTTTGGGTATGCCATTTCCAAAAACTAACTACCAATTCCATTGTCAAAACGAAAACATAGGGTATGCCTCTTTAAAGCAGACAAAACCTAGCGAGTAGTTAAAACCTATAGGATATACGTATAAGAGATGTAAAACGAATTGCATTAAGTTGTAATAAATACAAGCATCTAAACACATTAACTGATTTCATATTATACAAAATGTCAGTTACAAAAAAAAATAAAAAACTGACAACAACCAAATTGTTTCTGCATTTAGCATTTAACAATGTTTTCTGCTTGATCGTTTTCTTATTCGGGACTGAGCTTCAACAACATAATTGAAAATACATGTATCATTTTTAAAATATAATTGTAAAAAGTTAGCGAATATTGACGGTTGAATACAAGTTTCCTTACTTTGTGACTATATTTGCTGTATGCAATTGTATGCCTATGCTATGTTACGTTAATGTATGAGGCAGTGTTTATTTACAATGAGGTACTTGCACATGTTTTGCAATGAATGCACGATATGAATATAAATGAGTTGACAATAAAGACAGCACTACAGAGCACCTCTGTTTATATCCACCATTTGACCTTGCTTCTGTGTATCTCAACTAGGATACCGTAACTGCATTAATCATTCTCTCTTAATTACATTGTCAGTTTCCACTGTACAGTTTATCATTTTTAAAGCAGCATTGTCATGTCTGTTTTCATTTTACATTTAATCAGCTTAAAGCGGCATTGTCATAGAAGTTAACACAATAGATGTTTCATTCCCTTTTCGCAATCTTAAGGTTAGCTGTTGATGAAGCATTTAACGTCTTTCTAAACTTAAAATATCAGATTACAAGGTTTGAGAGTAAATGATAATTTCTTTGAGATTCTGTTGTCCACAGTTGAGATTACTCTTATTCAAGACACAGAAAAAAATATGTAAAGTACTGTTCTGATTCCTTCCAGATGACACCGACACGATTTGTTGATTACATTAGATGGCTCAACCTTTATCACATTTTTGTGATTTGTTATGATAGGCGATTTCTCACTCAGATAATATTTACTATACTCTACTCCAAAAGGATGTGAGCACATTGTTTTCGGCGAATGTTCATTACTGCTTTTCTTAATGCCTAAATATTTGGTATCAACACTGAGATTAGATACGTTTACTATAGAATTTTAATGATCTTATCTCAATTTTGATACTAAATGCATCTTCTTTTTTGGAATAGAGTATATGATTAAATGTGGTAATCACGCTATTTCATTCTCATATAAAGGCTAAAATAGTCCAGTGTTAGTCAGATGGGTTTACTTACCGACATAAACAATTCAATAGAAAAACTTCTTTCTGAAGTTTCCCAAATCAGGGGCACACTTTTACTTTGGCGCGAACATCAGCTGTCAACCTTTAATGCTTAAATGTAAATCCACTGTACCGATTTTATGTAGATTTTCCCCAAATTGGCATTAAGGCGTTGCTCTTTTCGTCATAGCTATGTCATAGATAAAAAGAAAAATATCAAAATCTCTCAAACTGCAAAATGCAGTTCCATCAAACTTTGCACAAGTCAGTGCTATTAATGTATAAAGTTTATTTTACATACATTAAGAAAAGTTTGAACAAAAAAGAGAAATAGTTAGACGTAAAAAAATCTCTAAAATTCGTTATAAAAACGCAAACAAATAAAACAAGGAGTAAAATTATACAGACAACACTATGTAAAAAGAACTTTCAATTATGAAAAGACAAATCAACATTTTTATGTTTTGTCATCCATTTTCGCGACCAGGAAATCAAAGGTCAAACACACCTTTACAAATATCTCATATTGTATACATTTGTTAGACAAAAGGACTAAAATATTGTTTTGAGTAATCACTCATGAAATTAATGTTTAGGATGGCTTCGTTTTTGTGTTTGGTGCAAATAGAATTTTATAGAGATATTTTAGGTCTAACTATTTTTACTGCTTTAACTTTTCTTAACCTATGTAAAATAAACATGCATTAATAGCATTGATTAATTAAAATTTTAAACTGCATTTTGTTTAGAGAGAATTCGATACTTTTCTTTTTTATCAATGACAGAGCAATGTCAACTGCCATAACACCTAAAATTTATATTAACAGCGAGGTATTTAAACTTAATTCATGTTTGTTTAAAATATGATTTAAAGAACTTTTTATAAAGTGCATACATAGCAAATGCCAGATTTTTAAGAGATGATCCTTCAATAACAGCTGTATTTTGTGAGTTCTGAATATCTCGCTGCTTTAAAGATGCAATAATATTGTAGTCGTTGGCAAAGTCTAATTACCTACCTGGCAAGACTCTCGCATCATGCTGAAGTAGCTCTACTTTGACAGAAAATGTTAATTAATTTTGCAGACGGTAGCTTTTCATAATTAGTATATATTTCGTGGCATTCTAAATACACAAGAACAATAATTGCTCTATAATTGTCATCTTTAGCGGACAACTTTGTTCCTATTTTCGACCAGTGGTCTTTGAAATTCTTTTCTTAATAAGAACTTCCCATGTTTACTTTTCCACTGGTTGCTGGCTAAATACCGCGAATTAATCAAATTCTTAAATTTTATTATACTTTGTTTGAATATTGCGTTCTCCAGCAGCCCGGATGATTGATCTAATTATAGTAACAAATGCCTTTACATTCATTTGCAGAGGCAACAGGAACATCAGTATTACAAAAACAATGTTTTCATCTTAGATATACCCGGCCGAAACAAAGGAGCAGTCCTCTGTTAACAAGTGCATTAAATATTTTACTACATTAGAACTAGTATACTACATTATCTTCTGGAATTTTAGTTTATATATACTACATGGTTTCGGACATATCTTAACGTTACCATTAAAATTTTGTCAATACATGTACTGTAATTTAGGTAATTTGATCATTCTCAAAAACAACATCAAATTTGAAAAGTAGAATGGAACTAAATCAGAAGAAATATCAGTAAGATGTCTTATAACTGACTATTGAAGAATAAGATGAAAGTTCTGAACCATAAGCAATTTCACTCATTCATTTGACATGTTGACTTTACCAGCAGGTCATGATTATCCTTTGTATATTTTTCCTATTTGTCTCTAAAACAAGTTCTTCTTAGTTTGTTTATCAGATAATGCCTTAATTGGCTTTAAGTCAATGCCAAGTAAACAAATTGCTATAATATTGCAATATTAAAAAAAAACAAACTTTAATATACGCTCTCTCTTTAAATGGTCATAAATCTTTTATATTTTTCGAATCGTGTGTTACATAAAAGGGATAAATTTTAAAACGTATTGAAGCAATTGTTAAGGTCATTTCTATCGAAGATCGGCTTAATATTCACACTCTCTCTAAATTTCCTAATAATCTGTCGAAATTCTTTAACTGAAGAATGTGTCAAATACAATCTTGTTACTTTATACGTCTTTCCGGTAAGGATATGTGTTTTATTTTTATCTCGTTAAAAAGTTTAATTCATTTATCTAAGAGTTAAGCACAGACCTATTCTATACAGGTCCTCTGATATGTCGGTCTAACGCGCGACGACTTGATTTGATATTACTTAAGAAATAGACTCGTACATGTGATGGATAAGTTCATAAATTATTATCGATACTTTCACGTAACACAACGATGTATGATGTGCGGTGTCTTGGCACGAAACATATAATTAAATTGATGACGAACCCTAAAATTACATAATGGCTGTATTTGTTTCCTAAAAATACCAACCTATCCCTGGATATTAATTATTTTCAATGCTGAATAGTCTATTGAGGATGAATATTACGTAATGATGGTAAATATCATGTGACACACTCGTACACATTAAAAAATATACATGTTGTAATGTAATGTATCGGAGAAAACCTATTGAGTTTACTAATTGAATGTAAAACTGATATTTCGTTGTTTCCCGAATAAGTAGTTGCTATTAATAACATTTTCAAGACTAGTTACGCAGTTATCGGTTTTACTTATGAATGGCCACTTGAGCTACTCATCATTTCTATAGGTAACTCAAATGTGAATCAGTTTCAAAAATGTTATCAATGGCATCTTTCATTTCAGCGGATACTGATAAAACGTTGCGAACATCAGTTTCGTACTTTGGCATTACCTAGTTTCTTTAATTTAAGCAGATCAAATAAAATAAAAATATTTAACACAAATAATTTGACACGAAGATTTGGAACTAAGTTCCTTTTTATTTTGCTCTTGAGTCTTGAAGCTAGTTTTGTTTACCAACTGATAATAAGTAAAATTGAGATTGTAAGTTCGTTGTTGCATGAGCAATTATTTATCACTTAAACATTTTTTATGATTTTCGTTCACATTTAAACTAGCATGTCTCATTATAGAAAAGAGAGTATATAACTTACATAAAAAACGCGGAAATTAGTTTTGGAATAAAATGTGCTGGTTTTTTTAGTTAAATAACGTATAATAGTCTTTTAATTACATGTTTTATTTTTAACTCAAGATTACCAAGTCTGTTGTTTTATCTTTGAGGAAGACTGAATGATGTTAAAAAATAATATACAACATGCGCACAAATAACTTGTATACTCTGTTGCGCACAGTAAGCGCGGATGCTAAGCGCAAACGTACGTCCCCGTAGCGCAGTGGATAGCGCGCTGGACTTCTAATCCAGAGGTCGCGGGTTCGAATCCCGCCGGGGATGCTTTTTGCGCACTTCACAGCCTTGCAGCAACCTTCTGCTTTAACATAAATCGAGGCTGGGATATAGAATATAATAACCTAAGTACAACGAATTGTTAAGACGTCTCCAGTAGCAGTGGTGATCTTAGAATCACTGTTTTGTTCAGATGTTAGGGAGGACTTTTTGTTGGAGCAACGCCTACCACACTTAGTCTAGTAACATCGTCAAGGTAACGAGATGTATGTAAGGTTGTGATGTTTGATTGAGTACTTCTCTGAACGTTATATTTCCCAACATAATGCTATTCTATGGTTGAGGATATCCCACAAACTCACGAACAAGATGCCTACCCACCCTACGGAAAAAACGACAGGCAGATAGGACTCCAACGACAACTGTATGAAGTCTTCGAAATATTTGGAGGTATAACATAGGTATGATAATATACTCAGCAAAAATAAAAAGTATCCACTTTCCTATCTTAAATTTTGTAAAATTTAAAAACGAAAACTTATAATTCTGTATGTGAACAACTTTGCATTTCTGTTATCATTGCAAAGAGAAAAAGTGTTCTTGAAAATCTGCAGTTACAACTAAGTTATCTTTCCCTTTGTTGTAATGAGGGTTCCATGAAAAAGTCAGTGATTCTTTAAAGTATTCACTTTGGTTTGAATGAAAATCAATCTTCTCACCTCTTGTGATCAATAAAATCACAAAACATTCATCAATAAAACAAATAGTCCTCGATAAACTACGCTAGAAATTCCAACCATTTCCAATTACCTCCCTTTAAATTGAATATGTACTGTTTTGTAATCCATTATTATTTGTTATTCGACTTGCCGTTGCTTAGGTCTTGGTGAATACGATTATGTTTATGAAAAATTGAAATTAAAAACAGCTGAGATTAGCCAATTAAACACCATTCAAAGCGTTCCTGATTAAATGAAAATATGTTAATAAGAATATAAGCATAAAAAGTGGATACTTTTTATTTTTGTTCAGTATAATCATCAGAGTCCCAGATAACAAATAAATAAGACTAGTGCGGTATAATGGGCGAGGAATATATGAAGAGCGGAGGGCACCAAAAGATATGATGAACACTAACATTTTAGCCTCGGAAAAATTAGAAGGAAAACATCACCCTCGATATGAACACAAGATGTTAAAATATGCGACATTACAAGATAATAATGGACAATTACATCACAATCATGCAGAAGAATGAAAGAATGGACAAGATGAGCATGGAGTATGACATCTAGGATATGAACTAGTGTTAGAATGCGGAGCACAACAAGGTATGACGGACGCCCGGGATAAGTACAAGAGGGTATAAAGTGATCGGCAATATGATGAACTCTAATATCGCAACACTGGATTAGAAAAGAAAAATGAAAACGGGTGGTATCACATCATGTTGTACAGTTGACGCAACCACAAGAACAAGCGAGCAATAATATTCGGTAGTATCACAAGGTATGATGAACGCTATGGATAAGAAGGAGAGAGATGAGGAAGGGGCGGTACAAAAAAGATTGATGGAAAATAAAAATAATGTTCAAAAGCTTTACGACCCTAATAATACAATTGATACAATGTCGTCTATAACACATACTTTGAGATTTCTTTACTAGATAATTTTACCTAAGCTTCGGTAACCCTTTAGAAGCGAAACATCCGATAGTGCGGAGACTAAACGGCGCTAAACGCGCGAAAGATATAAGTCCCCGTAGCGCAGTGGATAGCGCGCTGGACTTCTAATCCAGAGGTCGCGGGTTCGAGTCCCGCCGGGGATGAACTTTTGTCATTTGAAGCATTAATTTGTTGAAGAAACAGACCATTACAATCATAGTTGGATGAAAAAGATGAAAAGGGAACTATGAAAGCCACAGAACAAGACAAATATGAAAATATTGCAGGATCGGTTTGATTGAGCCTGTTCACATGATGAAACGCGCTTTTTATGGGTCATACCAATACGATAGTTACACGAATGTCCTACTGACTCAGACACTATCACAGAGAAGAAGATTTAATGATATATATGCCTTAAAGAGCGAACAAGGATCGCACACTATGACTATGCTAAATAGACTTTCCTGCAAAAATAATTATTCCTCTTTTAATGAGATGGCTAATGGTTTATTGCCCAAAAAGTTATAGGCCTACCTGCCTCTGTTTGTTTGGAATTATCAAAATCCTAGTGACTAGCGGCTCAGATCTAGCTTTGTTAAAATGTTAGAATAACATTGACATTTTGAAACGTTTCGAGACTTTTGGGAGAACTTGTGTTAGCGGTTGGAGCTTCCATTCTGATAACATCATCAAGATTTAATCCATTTGATACCTCCGCTGCCGTCCTAGGCGGATCACATGGTAGAGTTCAACTTCGATCTGTATTTACCTTATCTGTTATCAACGGATGATAATCGCACATCTCATTTGTAGAGTACTGCTATGCGAAAACGCTGTACTGCTACCGGCAAGCTTCTAAGGCAATGGAAAAAACGTCATTGCAGATCAGAAAAAACGTCATTGCAGATCATTTGCAGAAGTCAACAGACATTTTCAAGTACTAGTAAAAGGTTTTCTTTTGTTTACCATGAGATAGCTATGGGCTATTTACCCAAACCTCAAAATATGCTTGAAACCATGCATCACAACCCTGGATAAAAAGAATAAATTAAATGGGCTGTTCCAAAAGGTTTCACAGGAACTTACATAATGTGATAATTTTACATCTTTACGTGGATGTGAAAATTGAAATATGCATATCAGGAATGGCCACATTCAGCAGACACAGCCTTCCCACACAGCCAAAAGTAGAGAGGAAAAGAGAGCATGGTATTACAATAATCAATTTCAAAATGGACGCCACAAACAAATAACGAAAGTGAGAACCCGAGGGGTTACCGCCTTGGAACGGTCACTGGCAAAACAATATGCCACTGGGGGTTTAAAACAGGTTCTAGGGTGTACCAACGTCCCACTTGCCCCAACAGGTTCTTAAATCACAAAACAAGTACAAGTTGTCTTGGTGAAATAACTCCAATCTACCCATCGGCTATGAAATATTAAAATAGACAAAATCGCAAGGTAAGATGGACTATCACATGGTAACAATCAATGCAGAACAGACGAAGAACTGATCTTCCTTATGTGACAATAAGAAAAATGCAATAGAACGAAACAAAAAAACATCTCCGGCGGGACTCGAACCCGTGACCTCTGGATTAGAAGTCCAGCTCGCTATCCATTATCCGCGAGAGAGATGAAAAGTTTAGCGTAGCAATAGATGTAATGGAAGTCAACATCGCAACTCTGGTTAAGAAAGTAGTTTTATTCGGCAGTACCGCAATATGTGATAGAAGCTAACGTCACAAGAGAGTTATTAGAGCGGGCACGAGACATGATGGGCATTTACGTTACAACACTGGATAAGAAAAATAGTTATTAGAGATAGATATGACGGACTCCTAGACCACAACCCTGGATAGGAAAGAGAGTTATAAGAGTGGGCGGTACCATAAGACATGATGGACATTTACGTTACAACACTGGATAAGAAAGAGAGTTATCAGAGCGTGCGGTACCATAAGACATGATGGACATTTACGTTACAACACTGGATAAGAAAGAGAGTTATCAGAGCGGGCGGTACCATAAGACATGATTGACATTTACGTTACAACACTGGAAAAGAAAGAGAGGTATCAGAGCGGGCGGTACCTTAAGACATGATGGACATTTACGTTACAACACTGGATAAGCAAGAGAGTTAACAGAGCGGGCGTTACCATAAGACATGATGGACATTTACGTTACAACACTGGATAAGAAAGAGAGTTATCAGAGCGGGTGGTACCATAAGACATGATGGACATTTACGTTACAACACTGGATAAGAAAGAGAGTTATCAGAGCGGTCGGTACCATAAGACATGATGGGCATTTACGTTACAACACTGGATAAGAAAGAGAGTTATCAGAGCGGGCGGTACCATAAGACATGATGGACATTTACGTTACAACACTGGATAAGAAAGAGAGTTATCAAAGCGGGTGGTACCATAAGACATGATGGACATTTACGTTACAACATTGGATAAGAGAGTTATCAGAGCGGTCGGTACCATAAGACATGATGGGCATTTACGTTACAACACTGGATAAGAAAGAGAGTTATCAGAGCGGGCGGTACCATAAGACATGATGGACATTTACGTTACAACACTGGATAAGAAAGAGAGTTATCAGAGCGGGCGGTACCATAAGAAATGATGGACATTTACGTTACAACACTGGATAAGAAAGAGAGTTATCAGAGCGGGCTGTACCATAAGACATGATGGACATTTACGTTACAACACTGGATAAGAAAGAGAGTTATCAGAGCGGGCGGTACCACAAGACATAACAAAGAGAGTTATCAGAGCGGGCGGTACCATAAGACATGATGGACATTTACGTTACAACACTGGATAAGAAAGAGAGTTATCAGAGCGGGCGGTACCATAAGACATGATGGACATTTACGTTACAACACTGGATAAGAAAGAGAGTTATCAGAGCGGGCGGTACCATATAAGACATGATGGACATTTACGTTACAACACTGGATAAGAAAGAGAGTTATCAGAGCGGGCGGTACCATAAGACATGATGGACATTTACGTTACAACCCTGGATAGGAAAGGGAGTTATTGGAGCGGAGCTATCACAAGACATAATGGACGCTTAGGTCACAACCCTGAATAAGAACAAAAGAGACAAGAATGTGCGTGACTTCAAGATATGTTTCATGGACCTGAGATCCAGCTTCAGATTGAGTAGTATGTAAAAGATGAGCAGATATCTTGTATGGGCAGCGAAGAACTCGGTATCACTTTTACGACAGAGTCAATAAGTCCGTTGAACATACTTACGTAAAGAAGTTGTGCAGAGATAACAGCTCTGCTTTTCGTTTCACTACTGATTGTGGTAAGTGTAAGAACGTAAAGTCTAGTTTGGCTGGTTTGGGAAAACTATCTGATTTGACTGTCTGCCTTTTCTGTAAAAGAGAGGTTTTAAAACTTCAGAAATATTTAATGCCACCTTATAACAATATACAAAATATGTGTAGTCAACTATTAATGGTTTGCATTTAGGTGTACTGTGAAAAAGACTTTAACATCCCCGGCGGGATTCGAACCCGCGACCTCTGGATTAGAAGTCCAGCGCGCTATCCACTGCGCTACGGGGACTTCCCTTCTGATCACTCCTGCTTCCGAAAGGCTCCGACGACATTGAACGAAATCCAGGACACTACGATTTAACATGCTACATATCTTTTGCTCAAAATATACAGAACAAAAACAAAAAGTTTTAATTGAAATTTATATAGTTGTTTATTCTAAATACAATATGTTATGGTATAACATAATCGGAGCATTTGTTTATACAGTTAAGGTGGTGTTATTTTTCACGAAGATGAAATTACAGAATGCCATACCAGAAACACTAAAAACTATTTTAGATATTTTTCCCCTTTTATTATTCTAACAATCTAAAATAATTAATGACGTCCTATTATCTTTTCTCAGTCACAAATAATTTTTTTCTTTACTTCATTAGCGCCTGACGATAAACTAGTGACTGAAATAACAATGAACTCGAAAAAATTCACAGATACCTAGAAACTACAGTTGTTGCAGCCAAATTATATGTCCCTATTTAAAGCTTGCTGACGACAATTAAATCGCTATCCGTCATAATGCGAGTGAATTTCAAGCTTGTGCTAAGCATTCTCACAATTCTCGCATTGACTAAAGAGCATACTAAAAGACTCAAACCTTGGACTCCATTTAAAACCATGTGCATAATCCATAACCAGTCTTCCCTAACAAACCCACCAATGACCCCAAAAATCCACGTAAAACCGAGAATTATTGTGAGTTTTATATAGACAATAAAATATGCTCTCTCAACAGAACTCCGAACCATCCTTGTTTGTTTAGATTTTCTCCTAATACTCCTGATTGTGAAGCTGAAGGACATAGTATTTGAAATGAGAGAAACAACCACTGGAGCAATAACAAAAGCAACAATCGCTTTACCATTGCTCAACCAACATACTCCGCGGCCATAATCCGGTTTGAACGAAGAATTTGTAAACTCTAATGAGCCGCAAGCTACAATCAACAGCAATGGGATGACAACCGAGAGGAAAACGTATTTTACAAATCTTTTTTTCGGATCTGATCGGGAAACAATCTGGTTCCCTGAGATAATACGTGTCATGTCAAAACCAATTATGGACATCCAAGAAAACATGTACAGTACAAGGAAATGAAGAGTGATTGCGTAGATGATACAGATAGTCCCTGTTGAAATAGATGGTTGACCTAACAGTAGAACGTGAATACACAGAATTACTGAAGACATAGCTGATATATTGAGTCCATGAATGTTCCGCAGACGTTTCAGGCAAATATGCGATATAATGATCACTACTACAGAAACGATGGTTATAGATGAGGTAACAATAGACAGTATTCTGTGGGTGCCCATATACCGAAACACATTGATAAAACCTTGATACTTCATCAGGGCTTCCAAACATACAAACACTTGATTATTATATACCATGAACTGATCCGTAGAAAATACCAAACCGTCGCTGAGTATAATGGCAGACTCGTTTTGTAAAAGGACGTTACTTATATCATATGCGACTGTAGAGCAGTTTATTTTCGGAGAGTCATGGTCTTTTAAACAAGTGACAAGAAGTTCCACTTTCATCATGTCGACCTTTTTGTCATAAGATATTTGCCATTTAGCATGATACTCTGGAACTTCTTTCGGCAAGAAAGATAAATTAAACATTGAGATAGATCTTTGTTTGTCGTCCACAACTGTTGTGCTGTTGTCAATAATAAGCTTGCCATCAGTACATTCCAGAAGCTCCAATGACTTATAATTGCGTAATGTTATTACAATTTCTACATTTGATAATATTCGTTGAACTCGGCCAAGCAAAGATTGGATTGGTAATGCCTGATAGATGTCTTGAAGAATAGATGCGGCGGTATTAAATCCGTAGTTATGTGTCATGATACAGACACACTCCTCTATTTGGAAAGTCGAATTATTTTTGTTGGATATTATATCTTGAATATTGTCTAATATTGTGTATGCTGCTTTATTTTGCTCATCATCTAAGATGTCTCCTCCAAAACTTATTTCTAAAATCATAATGTCGCCTTTCCCAGTATCTTGGGATAAATCCGTGGGTATTTCAGTATACGTTGGAAAATTATTACCAACCCCACCAGGTTCATTGATGCATTTCCCTTCAATTGGCTGTTGTCCCAATGGACAATACAGTTGCTTGCATGTTTTCGACACACAGTCGTAAATTTGATTACCATTACATTCTCGGCCGAATCCGCAACTTAGTGTTGCAACTATTTCTTTTTCTCGGCTGAAATCAAATATTACCTGCAGATCAACGGTGTATGGAAAACTTGGAGCTTTATTTGCTAGTCCGTTGCCTCCTTCGGTTATATGTAATCCCTCTTCTCCGAGCAGCACGCATGTCATGTTGTTCATATCAGAATTGTTTGTAGCGCATGTAGCACAATGTGGGTTCCTGTAAACATTCGACGGATCTTTATAATCTACATTGGTATCAACCAGTGGATAGATATAGAAATCACATAGAGATTTCTTCGCGATAACTTCACTCTGTTCCTTAGTTGCACATCTTCGAAAATATCCTTCATCTATGTGGCAATGTCGAAGAAACTTCTCATTAGGTGGAAAAGGTTGCACTATGCAGCTAGGAATCGTCTCTATTTCACTTAAAGTCATTTCGGTTGTTATTTCAATACCAATCGTAGAGTTACATTTCACTCGAATCTTCCAAAATGCTAATTCTTCTACCGGTATTCCATTACATAAAGCGCAATATATGTTTTTGAATGTTACTAATATTTCCGTTTTTCCAGTATGATCAACAGGTACATTGTTATAACTATATGCCTGGTTAACCAAGCATTTTTCCTTATATTTAGCGTACATGTTCTGTTCGATACCCATACTAACACTATCGCAGTTGCTCACCATGAAGAATGCGTCTCCGTTATTATCACCTCCGATGCAAGAGATCAGATCTGGACGAAACATCAGAGTTGTATTTTCCAAATTTTTTGCTCTCCTATCAAATAACATTTCAACGCTTTCTGTCGTATTACTCTCTTGCCAAATTTTCTCAATCATTGTATAACAACAATCCCCATAAAAATAACAATTTTCGTCACAATAACAGTTTTCGGTAGATTCACTTTCTGAAAGGCATAAACTTTCTTCACAGGTTCGGGCTGTTTTGTTGTAAATCAGCTCAATTGTTGTATAAGATGTATCGTTTTTAATATTCATACACTCCTCGGTGGCATTTGTGCCTTGAACACTACTGCTTTCCACCGTACAATCTGAATTACTTGTTCCTTCATCCAACAAAGACTCGTTGCTCATGAGATCAAAGTTCCTCACAACCGCTATAGTTGTAGAGTCAACATGACCCTCGGTGTCTAGTTCTAAGGATGATTCCGTTATTTTCATAATGACCTTATCACTAGAAATACTGATGGTGTCAGTCGTTGCCACCGTTAAAACGTTGTTAGGTCCTTCATTGTTTGTCGATGATTTTTCTGATATAAAAGTTCCGTCGCTGGATGGGGTAGTCAACATTGGACTGTATGACATTAATGTCATAAACATCACCAGTACTGAAGATAGAATAAAAGACTTGTTCCATAAATCTGAGCTGAAGGTTATAAAGCTGAGATTTGAAACCAGTCTCAAATCTCTAGCATCTGATTGGCTGAAATGGCGACCAGTCGCCATTTCAGCCAATCAGATGCTAGAGATTTGAGACTGGTTTCCATGCTCAGTTTTATAACCTTGGGCACTGTTTTCTTATATTTGAAGCCGTTTGTTAAGCATTTTCAAGAAGCAGAATATTTAATGAACCTCACTTAGGCCGCATTTCCATGAATATCCTTCAAGAGCAGAACATAATAACATATGTTTGCGGAAATCATATCTCTTTTAATATCTGGACTTAAAGAGCTGATCAGGCAGGATGTATCGTTGTTTTGAAAAAAGAATATTTCCTGAAATTATTACTATCAGAGATATAACCTTTGTTATTTGTTGTAAAATAAAAGAAAATAATGCAAAAATTGATGTGACAATTATTCAGAGCAAGGGGCATCAGTGAATGACAATTATTCAGAAGAAGGGCATCAGTGAACACAGTGTCCAGTTTTTTCTAGTATTTGTTTTTGTATGTAGCATAACAGACTTATTTTCTTTCTTTACACCAGTCAAATTCTAACTTAGAATTGGGTTGTAAAAGTTTAATTATTATTTTCTCAAATTACTATCTGTTCGAAATGTAAATGTAGACTCTTACCTCTGATAAAATATTGTCTGATCATTATGCTATCCATTATTACTTTAGTTTTTAAAAAAGATGTTTTTGCGATACCTTGTCGCCTTTTATACCGTGTCTATTGGAATGAAGGTGGGTTGTTTCGAAAGTACTTAAGCAAACGTCTGATTGTTTACTTGATTTATTTAAAACCTATTTACTAAATTTTCTGCCTTCAAGCTGAACAAGTAAAAGAAAAAACGTACAACGTTTTAAGCAGTCTTTTATTTTTACTTAAGTTACTAACAACACACTGCTTACCAAAATTGTAATGCAAAACAATTAAAGTTTGGAGAAGTCAGCGCGCATTTGCAAATAATTTACTAAATATTTTAAGCATGCTTCAAGAAATGTAAATTGAATATTTGAAGCAATTACTAATACTCTCAAATGAAAACTGCTTTCATATATAATCATTTAACCGCATTAAGAGGTTGATTATTATTTAAATTGCGTTGACACAATCTAAGATAAGGTTTTTATTTTAATTGTTTAACCTACGTTTTTATGAAATTGCCCGTAAATCAGAAGCAAAAACAAAACCGTAGTTAACCTCATATTAGGAGTCCGACGTTTTAAACAAAGGTTGAAATTGTGCATGGAATCATTCTGTTTAATTATTGGAAATCCCTCGTTTCAATCGTGGCCACGTGAACTTCACAATGTAGATAACTTAACTGATGTTGACGATCACGAAACCACTTTCCGAATGAATTGCAAATTATTACATTGACAATAGGTCTCTAAGTGACGTATTACCGCGGACTGGTATCAAATCCTTGTGGAATATAATCAGTACAAGCGTTTTAGAAAGAAAATAATGCTTTTTCCTTTTATGTTTTCCATTTGCTGGTATTTCCTGTTCAATAACGGTGATTAAAACATTGATATCTGTTATTACTAATATTTAGTCCGTTATATGTTTGTTAAGGTTTAATATTCTGTGCCTAGAAATAATGCAACCAATTACGGGCTTGTCATATTTTCACATTAACCATGTTCTAGGATGGAAAATAAACGTGATAATCGCATATCTCGGTACAACAGAACTGTTTCATATTATTTTCAGATAAATAATCTTAGCGAGTTTGCAATTAATAATAATAATAATAATAATAATAATAATAATAATAATAATAATAATAATAATAATAATAATAATAATAATGATAATAATAATAATAATAATAACAAAACATGTGAACCTCAATGTATGCTGCTAAAATATATGAAATCAGTAACATAAATTTCATATTATTATATCATCTCCGGTGTTTTAAACTTATGAATTGCAACAACGGAGGTAATGTCAAAAGTTTGTGCACATGTCAGTACCATTCTCACGTGCGTTGTGTCAGCAGTCATGTTCCCGTACCTCATGCTATCATGTACCATGATCTGAGAGAAATAAATTGTATTGTATTGTAATGTATCGTAGCGCAATGGATAGCGCGCTGGACTTCTAATCCAGAGGTCGCGGGTTCGAATCCCGCCGGGGATGTAAGTTTTCGATAAATGAACAGTGACCTCCTTCGAAAGGGAGCTGTTTTACCTATTTGCTTAAACCTCGAAAGACAGCTGTAAATGTTGTAGAAAATTATGCAAAACGCATTAGGGAAGGATGGCGGATAGAAACATGGCGGGTTTTGGAAGTTATGAACTGAAAAAACGGAGTCGTAATGTCAGAGGTATGTTCACATGTCAATACCATTCTCACGGGTGTTATGTCTGCAGTCAGGTCCCCGTAGCGCAGTGGACTTCTAATCCAGAGGTCGCTGGTTCGAATCCCGCCGGGTATGTATGTTTTAGCTATTTGTTATCTTACATGGTAAAAATGTCACAGACTGACAGATATTCGATAAATCACAAGAACCTGAATTTATTTAAATAATCACCCCGATCCCACATATATGACGTTTGACCCTGACACATATATATTAGTTATTAACTAAATTGTTTTATTATAAACCGAAACTGTTTTGAGGAAAACATGTCGGATTCTAATTTCCTACTTTAAGATGAAAAAGTTGTTAAATAAGAGCAATAAGTGGTTTTAACAACATTCCGGAAATTTAAAGTTTCCCATTATAATCGAGGTACTGCATGCGCTGTTTCATTAATTATTTTTAGTTAATGGACTATTTCCTAGTATTTGGAAGAAAACAAGAAAAGAAAGATAGCAATTTATAGAAATTCATTGACATAATATCACTGTCATGTAACATCTTCCCCGTACCAAATATTGTGTACCCTGTGGCAGTCCGCAAGATGGCGACCAGACAGAGAAACGAAAAGGTATGTGTTATTTTGTTTCCAATTTGTATACATATAGACTGGTATACTTGGATCATATAATGAAAAGGATTGTTGATTGTTGATTGATTAAATGATTGCTTGCTTTATTGCCGATGTGTCCGTTTGACCCTGTAATTGATAAAAATAAATGACCTTATTGGCTTTTTCAAAATTGAAGCGAAAGCGCCGACTGATTTTGGCTATTTATTCTATGACAACTTTGTTGTTTCCGTAATATGTGATATCCCTCTAAAGCGCCTCTAATTGCCTATCTTGTGATATAACTATTAAACGAAACAATGATTTCGTTTTTAAGAAAATGCGATTCAAACAAATTTGTTGTTGATACCCTGTACCGCCACTCGGATTATAAGAGGATGCCTTGTGTAACCGTTGGATTAGTGTCGAAAAAGATACCCCGTATGGTCTACTTTTCCATGAAAACGGCTACCCCGTAGAACTCATTTCTTTCTATTAGCACGATCAATTCATATATGGCTTATTATGTTAATGTTATCTACCATTGGTCGTCAATAAATTAACCTGATCATTTTATTTGTGATTGTGGTTCATTATTTGTTCTATGTTATCTTAACAAATTAATTATTTCAAACTTAAGTTTTTTTTCTGTTCCATTCCCTATTTCAACTGTTATAGGAGGCTTTTTTGCAGACATAAAATTTCAACTTTTTGTAAAGTGCATTTTATTGTAAGCATTAAAAAGATTACGTGAAATCTCTAACGATTCTGCGGAAATGTACACATTTAAACTGGCGCTTGTCTTTTTATCAGATTCACAAAAACCTGATATTCCCACAATGATTAAACCACGCTTTTAAAGAAGTTTTGTCCGTATATAAAGATTTATTGAAAATGTGTTCACTTGTTTATCACGCATAGCATTCAGTTAGACTGGTCGCCATTTCAGCCAATCAGATGCTTGAGATTTGAGACTGGTTTCCAAACTCAGCTTTGTAACCTTCAACCCAGGAACATACAGTTTAGTTTAAGACATATAAATTAATTTTAAGTTCCCATTCTGTTACAAATGATCAAGTTGTGCTTGTAAGCTCACATAAATGCATTTAAAATAACAATATCATCTGCAAATAGAATAAATTACAAAGAAAGAAGTTCGATATCAGTGTCAGATAATTCATTATCGTTACTTTTTTAACAATGTCATTGATAAGTAAACGAAAAAGCAAAGGGGATAATGGCTTCCCTTGTTTTACACCATGGGTAACGTCAAAGAATTCCGACACATAAAAATTTGATTCTACTGTTACACATGCTTTTACATTTAAATATATCGAATTTATTATGTTTAACATTTTACAGCTATTACCTATTATCAACATTTGTTTTCATTTGATTATCTGCCGAAAACATAAGAACGATGAATAGCAATGAAAGTTTTGATACTGTTTTTGTATTTTGCTTTAATATTACTGTAAAAATGTAACACCTTAATAATTAAGATGCATGAATTGTTTAAAATTGGTCTCATTTGTCAGCAAATGTCTCACATATAGAGCGTCAGTTAAGTTATATCATTTGTCACATCGATATTAATTAAATATTTTAGAATAAAGTGAATTAACTTAACAATTAATCTAGAACACTGTACTGACTTTTTAATTGTTTATAATCAACATTTTATAATACCCAGGCGAAACATGGATAATAAAGAAATTTTTATTCGGACAAGGAGAAGAAGTTCAATGTTTTAAAGAGATATGATTCCGTGAAAAACGCTGACCTACGCTACGGTTTGATGTCTGGGTGAACAGATTTAAAAATGCCAATATTGTGCATATGTCAACATAAAATTAGTTGTCCCTTTTGTAAAAGCCATCGGCACCACGTAAATATTTTGTATAAGCCATCAGCATCACGTAAATATTTTCTATCAGACTCGCGCAACTATAATTAACAATGGGGACTAAATTTCAAACGACGATCTCTAAATACATAACGGGGCATCTTTATAAAAAGTTTTGTTGTCAAATTTTATAACAAAACGGCGAAATAAGCATATCAGGAATGGCCACAGCCTCCCTACACCGCCAGACAAGAGGAAAAGAGAAAAGGAGAAATTTCTAACTAAGAACTTGTAAGCGGAATTTACCTTAACTTATAATATAAAACTTGTATTAGTGTGTTGATATGAGAACCTGTTGGAGCAAGTGTGAGGTTGGTGCACATTAGAATCTGGTTTAAACCCCCAGTGACATATTATTTTGCCACTAACCGTTCCAAGGCGGTAACCCTAAGGGTTCTCATTTTCGTTAATTGTTTGTGGTGTCTTATTTGAATTTGACATACTTATAAACACATGCTCTCTTCTTCTCTTTACGCAATACAAAAGTAAACATGTACAGAGCAAAATTTGAATAAAATTGCATGCATATGTATTTTTGATAGGTCGTCGGTAATGAAGTAAATGCATTAAAAGCGAAACAAAAAAACACACACAATTTACATTAATTAACATTTCTTTAATTGAAACCAGTCTTAATGGTTTAGTTTTGCGTGAGACTGGTTTCCAAACTCAGCTTTGTAACCTTCAACCCAGGAACATACAGTTTAGTTTAAGACATATAAATTAATTTTAAGTTCCCATTCTGTTACAAATGATCAAGTTGTGCTTGTAAGCTCACATAAATGCATTTAAAATAACAATATCATCTGCAAATAGAATAAATTACAAAGAAAGAAGTTCGATATCAGTGTCAGATAATTCATTATCGTTACTTTTTTAACAATGTCATTGATAAGTAAACGAAAAAGCAAAGGGGATAATGGCTTCCCTTGTTTTACACCATGGGTAACGTCAGAGAATTCCGACAAATAAAAATTTGATTCTACTGTTACACATGCTTTTACATTTAAATATATCGAATTTATTATGTTTAACATTTTACAGCTATTACCTATTATCAACATTTGTTTTCATTTGATTATCTGCCGAAAACATAAGAACGATGAATAGCAATGAAAGTTTTGATACTGTTTTTGTATTTTGCTTTAATATTACTGTAAAAATGTAACACCTTAATAATTAAGATGCATGAGTTGTTTAAAATTGGTCTCATTTGTCAGCAAATGTCTCACATATAGAGCGTCAGTTAAGTTATATCACTTGTCACATCGATATTAATTAAATATTTTAGAATAAAGTGAATTAACTTAACAATTAATCTAGAACACTGTACTGACTTTTTAATTGTTTATAATCAACATTTTATAATACCCAGGCGAAACATGGATAATAAAGAAATTTTTATTCGGACAAGGAAAAGAAGTTCAATGTTTTAAAGAGATATGATTCCGTGAAAAACGCTGACCTACGCTACGGTTTGATGTCTGGGTGAACAGATTTAAAAATGCCAATATTGTGCATATGTCAACATAAAATTAGTTGTCCCTTTTGTAAAAGCCATCGGCACCACGTAAATATTTTGTATAAGCCATCAGCATCACGTAAATATTTTCTATCAGACTCGCGCAACTATAATTAACAATGGGGACTAAATTTCAAACGACGATCTCTAAATACATAACGGGGCATCTTTATAAAAAGTTTTGTTGTCAAATTTTATAACAAAACGGCGAAATAAGCATATCAGGAATGGCCACAGCCTCCCTACACCGCCAGACAAGAGGAAAAGAGAAAAGGAGAAATTTCTAACGTAAGCGGAATTTACCTTAACTTATAATATAAAACTTGTATTAGTGTGTTGATATGAGAACCTTTTGGAGCAAGTGTGAGGTTGGTGCACATTAGAATCTGGTTTAAACCCCCAGTGACATATTATTTTGCCACTAACCGTTCCAAGGCGGTAACCCTAAGGGTTCTCATTTTCGTTAATTGTTTGTGGTGTCTTATTTGAATTTGACATACTTATAAACACATGCTCTCTTCTTCATTTTACGCAATACAAAAGTAAACATGTACAGAGCAAAATTTGAATAAAATTGCATGCATATGTATTTTTGATAGGTCGTCGGTAATGAAGTAAATGCATTAAAAGCGAAACAAAAAACACACACAATTTACATTAATTAACATTTCTTTAATTGAAACCAGTCTTTATGGTTTAGTTTTGCGTTAGCATAGTCGCATAAAGAAATAAAGGTTCTACCAGATGATCGACCCAGTGACTGGATGATGAATTCGACACTAAATGAATATGACCAGAAAACTAATGGAGGAAGTTATCTCCAGGCTACTTAAATAGGGATATTCTATGTTTTATCATTGTTATGGAAATATTGTGTTTGGCCTACATATAAAAAACCTACATCTTATGCCTACATATAAAAAACCTACATCTTAAAACGTCGGGGCACAAGATTAAAAAAACTAAGATTAGAGAATGGTCTCCAATATTAGTTTTATAATCTTGGGCTCGAGTTTTTTTTTCCAAATATTAACACCTAACCTAACCTAATTACACAATTACACCTAAATTAACACCTAATTTTTACAGCAAACACGATCTATTCTTTGAGAACAAAAAAAAGAGGTTATGTCAGGCGTATGTTTACCTGTCATTACGATTCTCACGTGCGATATGTAGGCAGTCATGTCCCCGTAGCGCAGTGGATAGCGCGCTGGACTTCTAATCCAGAGGTCGCGGGTTCGAATCCCGCCGGGGATGTTTTAGCTATTTGTTTATCATAGAAAAAATGTCACAGACTCAAGAGATATTCGGTAACTGAACTGTTTCTGCTCTGCACATGTAGAAAGTGCTTTATCCTAGATAAAGATAGGGAAAATGTTACAAAACGCAACACATTTTTCAGTTACAGAGAAAGAGTGACAAGGGAAGGATGACAGATCGGAAAAGTGCGCTTTTATCGTCGATGTGTCAGTTTGTTTTATTTATTCTTAGTATGTAGGTATTTATACATTAACGTCATAGTTTATAACTAGTATTTGTTATTCAGTATATTGTTTTATAAGAAACCGAAACTGTTTTAAAGGAAACGTTTTATATAAATCTTCTTTCAAGAGTGTTGTTTAATAAGAACACTAATTGTTGGTTCTGACAACATTACTTTTAAGTTTGAAGTTTCACGTTTTAATCGATGTATTGAATGTACTGCTTAATTAATTATGTTTTGTATAAGTGCCAGTTCCTTGTATCTGGGTGAAAGCAAGAAAAGAAAGATTACGATTAATGAAAATTCATTGACATATGTTGGAGTTATTTCCCCTGAGATAACTAGTTCTTCTTTGAATTGAGATGGATCAAAAATGGTTCTGTCGACTTGTTCAAATATTCATTTGCGCTCAACCCGAGATGTCTGATAGTATGGCTCATCCCAGCTGAAGCGGTGTCCACATTAATATGCATTTCCGTTACTGCCTATTAACAAGCTCAGTCAAATCGAGCCTGCTATATTTTATAGTTGTCCATATTTAGTGGCTTTCATATTAAATGATATTTTACTGAAAAAAAAACAAACAAAACTACACTTAACAACTTATATAAATATAAATCTTCGTACTGGGGCATTACTGGCTTATTATTGGAGCTATTGCTCTAAACCTTTCATTAAAACATGCAATAAACACAGACAACTGACTGCTCACAATCATTTTGAATACTGGCACCCACAGAATACAAATTCACATCAGTCAATAACGCTTATGACCACCTTCATCACATTGAGGCAATACAGTTCTGAATGACTCCTTGGGGAAATCCTAGCCCATTTTGTACGCGCCTTTCAAGCTCAGACAACACACAGATCTTCCATTGCTTGAAGGTGTGGAAGGACAAACGGCACAAGGACATGTCGCTGATATTTCTCAGAGTTTATGTTCACTGGAATTAAAACAGCTGCAGTCTTCGAAATGCACGTGCAGTATGGGAGTCGATAACTAAACAGTGTATAATCAAGACTTTACTGTCATGTGAACGGTATAACAGTCACAATGTCGTTCTAGCAAATATGAGAAATATCGGGAGGAAAAATAGTGTATAGTTATAAAAGTTGTTAAGTGTATATCAAATTGAGAACAGTTTAAAGTAAAAATAGTAAGACTTAAAATTCCCTAAATTTCTTTTTGCATTTTATCACAAAAACGATAAACAATAAACATCAAATTAAATGTCATGATGAGTAACTCTAACCTTAGTTTGAGGATCTTGATCCCGGGAGTTTTTGTTGCCCCAAAATTACCCAGCAAAGACTATCTATTCTTTGAGACTGACAGCAGTATTTGCATCGTGATACAGATGTACTATTGTCAGTAATTTCTAATTGACTATTGTCAAGAATTTCACAAAAAAACAAATCAATAGAGAAAATACCATAAGCTATTTTTGGGTTCTCATTAAACTTTATTAAAATTATTGAAATAAATCTTCAATTACCTTTTTTACTTATCTCATTTTTTCATACAATCACACTTAACTACAAATATTTATAAGTAAAGACTAAGCAAAAATCTTATTTAAAAAACAAAAACAATAACAAAAACAAAAACAGAAAGCACTACCACTCTCAGGTTGAACTCAGTTATTTGAGCGTTTACTCATAACGTTTCACTAGTATCTAAACTGGAAACTGATGTTGAACTCAGATACTTGCTGATATCCTAGCAGTAGTATATAATACTCTAATAAAACAATTTTTTAGAAATACCTAGCAGGTGAAACGTATTTGTTTTACATTTGACCTAACAATAAAGATATATTAAGAAGTTACTACTGTGTTTTTACATTAATTGTTGGAAGCTGGAGGCCGATGAAAAACATGAAAAGTTTAGATATAGGTATGGTTTAAAACGTTTACCCGAATAATTTCTGATAAAATAAAACATTTATCGCTTGTAATGAACATAGAGCATTTTTTACAGATGGTTCTTATGATAATTATACTTCATGGACCTGTCAAGACGTTATCCAGGCGCTCTCATTTCTATTGGATAATATTTATTTGAGATTTGGTACCTCTATTTATAAACAAGTTATAAGCATTCCAATGGGTACTAATTGTGCACCCCTTGTTGCTGATCTGTTTTTATACTGTTATGAAAGAGACTTTATGTTATCTCTTTCTACCGAACATAAATATGATATTATTACAGCTTTTAACAACACCTCTAGGTACCTTGATGATTTATTAAATATAGATAATAACCACTTTCCATCACTGGTTAATAAGATTTATCCTAAAGAACTACAGCTGAATAAAGCGAATACTTCAGAAAAGCAAGCAAACTTTCTTGATCTAAATCTGTCCATTGAAAATGGTTACGTTACTACTAAAATATATGATAAAAGAGATGATTTTAATTTTAATATAGTAAATTTTCCGTTTTTAGACGGCGATGTTCCTCGTGCAACATCTTACGGGGTTTATATCTCACAGCTTGTTCGCTTTTCAAGAGCTTGCAACGATGTGAAGGATTTCAATGAACGTAATCTTTGCATGACAGAAAAAATTTTAAAACACGGTTATCGGTATCACAAATTAAGGAAAACCTTTTGCAAGTTTTATCGCCGATACCCAGATCTAATTCATACAAACAGGTGAAGTTTAAAATCACTAATGCTACAAGGTATTTCACAGCCAGTTTTTTATGGAGATTTAATTTATAAACTTAAGAAGATCAAAGGCAATGTTAATTTCTCCCAGTTATTCGTAAAAACCATCTGTAAATTTAAAAAGAAAGGTTACCAACATGATATTCTACAGCGTTCTGCAGGCCTGGTGATTAACCCATCTACAGTTGATCATTATGCTTACCTCTTTGGTTGCACGACGGTGGCAGGGGTTTAAGAGTTTATGAAGGTTTATGGGCAAATCTTTTCTTTAAAGAACCTAGAAGCTCGATTTGTTTCTTTTATCCCTGTCATCGTGTTCTTGCTGATTTTGCTCCAGGTGCTCTGGTCTCGGTAAGATCATTGAGTACCCACCCTTTGGCTTTGCAATGCTAATAGCTTCTTATGTTTTATATGTTTGTGTGCTTTTGCATGCATCATTGTTGAGCCGATGGGTGGGTTGGAGTTAATTCACCAAGACAACTTGTACTTGTTTTGTGATACGAGAACCTGTTGGGGCAAGTGTGAGGTTTGTGCACCCTAGAACCTGGTTTAAACCCCAAGTGGCAATTTGTTTTGCCACTGACCGTTCCAAGGCGGTATCCCCAAAGTTTCTCTTCTTCGTTAATTGTTTGTGGCGTCCTATTTGAATTGACATACTTATATAAAACATGCGCTCTCTCTCTCTCTTCCTCCCTTCTTTTTCGCTGCGTGGGGAGGCTGTGTTTTGTGAGTGTGGCGATTCCTGATATGCATATATTGCTTTTTTTTGAAAGTTATTTTTTCTATTTTCTTGTTGCATTCCTCTGCGATTCAATTCGTCTCAAACAAAACGAAACGATTCTCTTAAATATTTTTAATAGAGTTTTATTAGTTTATCTATATTTGTTTTCTTTTTGTTTTTCACTGAGACGAGTTATTGATTTAGTGTTTGTTGCTTGGCTTAGTTATCTGTCTGCTTAGATTCTGAATTTTTATTATAAATGCATGTAAAACTGATACATGTTAATTATGTTTGTGTGTATTATATGGTATTTTTTGTTTTGACAGTTGCGTTTTTGTGTGTGTTAAGAATGCCACTGAACTCCGATGTTGCGCATGAAAGAGGTATTTTTTTGTAAAGAGACGAGTCTTAGAAGGTATTTTGCTTTTAAAACCACTGACAATAGCGTTGCCAAAACAATAACTTGTTTGGACAGTTAAATTTGCTTAGTCGGCTACTGCTTTGCATTTGGCTTCTGCGCAAGCAGCCTTAAGTTAAAAGAAAGTACATAAAGCAGAACTTAAGTTTTCAGTAAGGACGTAAGTTATTGTAAAATATGTTCAGAAATTTTAAATAAAAAGCCCTTGTTATTATACAAATAGGTAGCGTTTCTTTCCATGTTGAACTATTCTCATGTCAAAACACTATTTATCGCCCAAAATCGTAGCTTTCGAAAGTAACTTACTTTTTTCCAGAAAATACACGTTTCAAAAAGGTTCACAACTTGTCCTTAATGTGCCAATTTGTTTTAGTTATCTGTCTTTTGAAACCGATCATATAATAAATTTATGATCTATTTTCGTCGACATTTTGACTATGGGTTGGAAAGTTTTCGGAATGTTGCTATTAACTGGCATGCCTCATTCATTTTGACTGCGATTTACTTTATGCTTTAATATTGTCATATGCATTAAAGATTATTGTTATGTAAGTTGGGTAAACAGTTAATCAGCTGTATACTCGAAGAGCTAAATCAGTTGCAGGTATACAAGCTTATTAAACTGATTTACCTGGCTTCTAAGCCAACATACACGCGCTAGCATTTATCTTCACCACATGATTATCATTAAGAAAGTTCTATATTGTCTGCAAGTCTACCTGTGCGCTTTCAGATCAGAACATTTTCTTGTTTTTGCTGCCTGTTGCTACAGGCGCTTTACAACATCGCCTCGTTTCGAAAGCTAGTTTCGTTCCGGCTGAGATATAGTGTTACATTGTTCTATATTGTAGGATGGCGTAATATTAAGAATGGCCCTCGTTCAGGTTCGACTGGCCCGGGACTCCATGCAGACCCCTTGGGGGTTCAGACTGCAGGGAGGGAAGGATTTAAACCAGCCGTTGACCGTCCAACGAGTGAGTAGTGATTTTTATTATTACCTGTATGATCCGATAGCGACGCATGCCGTCCTTATATAGTAAGGAGCGCTTGTATCAATGGAGGCGAATGTTTCTTTGATGATTTCTTGTCTGTTGTAATTAAATGAACGTATATCTGCTCTACTGTTCCTCTGTTTTTCTCATCACTTCCGTGTAAACAGCTTCTTGTGCTTTTGAAAGTTGCGTGCAAGGTTGGTGTCAAGGTGGCTTGTTTTTCGAGTTTGGAGTTAATTTTCTCGTGCAGGTAGGAGTGCGATTTAACTCAGTGCGTTTATGCGGATACTGTAACCGATCCAGGAAATTAAATTATAGTTTAAATACCTGTGCAGTGCTCGTTTTAAGATTTTGCTAGTGATAAGGTGATAAATTGGGTATTCGGCTACCAATGTTAAATGTATATTTGGTTGGAAGCTGTCCTAATAATGGATCGCATATGAGTATTGTCATTCTAGTAGTAATATGTATATTTTCCTTACAAAAATGTGGGTGTAAACTTGGCTCAAGAGTTAATGACATACAGTCTGGGATTAATTAACGAACTGTCTTAAACATAACATGATATCGATTCTACCAACGAAGGTGGCTCTTGGTTGTTATCAAGGTCGCTTCCGGACGTTGTTTGTTGTTGTTTTTGTTGTTGTTGTTGTTGCAGCTGTTGTTTATTCCGGTGTTGCTTTTATATTAAGGTATAACATTAAATGTCACTGATTAATTTTATGTTAAAGAATACTTTATTTTTGAACAGTGTTGTTCATAGTAAATACCTATCTTTTATTTCGAGTCGGTGATTTCGCAATATACTTTACCTTATTCAAAGTATGCAATGATGAAGTTAATAATATGACCTTGACAGAAAGAGTATAAACCTTTTGCAATTATTTTGTTCCATATTCAATAATTTTGAGAAAAGAGCGGATCCAGAGGGGGTTCGCTGGGGTTGATCGTACAAATCTTTTAGGCTGCAATATATAAGTTTAATGTGGATGTTAGTCAGAAAGTTGAATTTATCATATAACTACCCTAAGACTGTCCAATACGAAATACCTTTTCGGAAATCTTGCTTCTGACCTTGTTGACTCTGTGACTTTAAATCATCTACAGAAGGCAACACAGTGTATTTTTTTTCAATTATTCGGACAAAAAAAAAACAACAGACCATAATATTGTTTTATAAGTTGGGTCAATCTGAAACATCATTAAGATCGTTATTAACTATATGTGTACATGTAATAGTATTCATCCATATGGAGACAATTTATCATTAGTTTATTACTTTAAAATTTGTTAATTGTTAATGATTGGAATACATGTATATCCTAATAGTTAGATGAGGTGTAGCATGATGTATATTTGTTTGTGTTTGAAAGACATTTTAGGTATTGTACAATTTTTTTCTCCCTCGTATTTCTTTTATTAGGTCTGAAGTGATAGGAGTTTATAATAAAAAAAGCAGATTTCGATTTTAAAATAAGCATTAACTCGCCAAAAGAAAGTGATAAACTAATTATAAAACTGTTTCCATTGTAACGGAAATTCAGTTATTGAGTAAAATTTACTCGCTTTTCTTTGCTTTGACTTTATTTAATCCAATTAATGGTTTTGTAGATATTGATCAAAACTGGGCCAAGATAAAACTGAGATTTAAGACCATTTCAACCAGTCAGATGTTTGAGATTTGAAACTGGTCTCCACTTTCAGTTTTATAATCTTCGGCTCTTGTCGCAAATAAAGTTTACTCCAACTGGACTTAAGTTGCGAATATTGGGCAAAATGTAAAGGAAATGTCAACCTACTTGTAGAGTACAAATTCGAAAAAAAATATACAAATTGGAATTCGGAAGATCTCGGAGCATGGCGGCTTTCTTGTTGGCAGGTGAGATTGCAACTGATAGCAAAAAAAAACAATTCTGAAAGATGGTTTATGGCTTTGGCAGATGCAAAACAACACGTTGCATCAACCTTTACATTTCGGTTTTCTAAAATAAGATTTGCATATTGGTCGCTTGTTGAAATTGACTGCAAATACTTTTACAATTCGGTGTTCTAAAATA
Organism: Corbicula japonica; assembly: GCA_038501625.1. Classification (NCBI taxonomy): domain Eukaryota; kingdom Metazoa; phylum Mollusca; class Bivalvia; order Venerida; family Cyrenidae; genus Corbicula; species Corbicula japonica. The sequence goes on from JAZAYU010000009.1 coordinate 9,832,485, forward strand.
AAACTTGCATATTGGTCGCTTGTCGAAATTGACGGCAAATACTTTTGCAATTCGGTGTTCTAAAATAAGATTTGCATACTGGTCGCTTGTTGAAACTGACTGCAAGTACTTTTACAATTCGGTTTTCTAAAATAAGATATGCAGATTGGTGACTTGTTGAAATTGACTGAAAGATCTGATTAATTATGATGTGATAATATAGATGATTTTAATAATAAACACGGTAATGTCAGTTATGATTATGATATAGTAGGGGAGAAGCTTGTTATCGCTAGTCTCTGCACTGGCACCTACAATTACGCGAGTATTGTTGTTGTCGTTGTTGTTGATGACGACGATGATGATGATGATGAGGAGGAGGAGGAGGAGGTGGAAAATAAAATTGAAGATGTTTTAAATTGTAGTGATAGTGACTCATCTGACGATAAGCCCATTAAAACGTTTGTTATCCTTTTTTTAAAATTAATTTTGTCTTGTTTTTTTTTCGTTTAATTCTTTCGAAGCCTTTTCAAAATAATTTTAATGGGAATCGGAATGTTAGGAGAATATTAATACAAATTCAAAGCGCTCACTGTATTTGATGTGTTGCTGGTGTTGTTATACGAATGAAAATTTCTAATTAAATTTAAATTCTTTTCAAATGAAAACAAGTTTTTATGAATAGCACATTATATTGCGTAAGTAGGTGTATAATCTACCTGTTAATTCAAACATACCAAGATTATCAAATTCCTTCGCATACGTCTGAAATCACAAAGCTCTCTTGGCAGATTTAGATACCTGAAACGCACGATTTGGAGGTAAATTCTCCCACATTCAGATACCAGAAAAATTCTTTAGCATCTTGTGCAAATTACGAGATGTACTTTCATTTCCAGGTGATAGCTTATCTTGAACTGGTGCTTTAATGTCAATGTTCATTTCTAGAATTTCAAAATCGTGATGGACTTTCAGGCGATAAATCTTCCAGCTTTCTGTTTGAATTATCTTAATGATAGAGGTGGTATATAATTGTATAGCTTTTTCTCAAAACATGAAACAGTACATTTTTTACATTTAGGTCACACCTCATATCTCATTCCTAACATCGCAAAACATTAACTTGTTCTTATGGGAATTTTGTTGAATCATTTGTATTTCATGGGAAATGTCTTGAAACAAAATGACATAATATTGCTAGCAGAGCACATCCTGATAATTGTCGCTTTGGTTCTTGCTGTTTACCATTTCTTTCCACTTGTAAGTTCATATAAGTTAAATGTTAAATTATAACTGGATTCTTATGTCACTTGATTTAACAACATCTCAATATTAAATATAAAATCTCCAAATTGTTTTCATAAGCCTATTACCTCCAGAAATTATCACTGGTATTAAGAACTCAATGTATATGCATTAGAAACAGTTTCAATACAAACAGTATTAACATAATCTAAGCATCACAAAACAGCAGGTGTACTAAGCTTCCAATATGGCCTTTAAATGAAACCGGTACTGATTATCTCTATTTTGATATTGATCTTTTATAAACACATGTACTCTTGTCCTTTCTGCTCTGGCTGTTTAAGGAGGCTGTGTCTTCTGTGGCCAATCATAATATGCATATTTCACTTTTTTTCTGCCGATATCTGGTTTGCCTATGTAACACGTATCACTAGAAACATGTATGAATTGGATTTTCTCATATTAGTTTTACAACGTTGTATTTGATTTTAGTTTTTTTTTAAGTAAAAGGTATGCGTGCACCTGTGAAGCAATCTGCATATGGTACAGAATGCCGTGCAACACAGTGCACATTTCTTCTTCTTTCCAAAATATCATCTTTGGTCAGTTTTTCTAATTAGTATCACAGGCAACATTATTATCCTAGCAACCAATCTGCACCTATTGTGTGAACATTTTTCCAGCGCCTGAAGGTATTTAGGGCAAAAATGAACATTTCGATTTTAGTCGAAATTTCCATGTTTTTAGAAGTTAACACTTATTTCTAAATACTATTTGTTCCTATCGTTTAATCATATTTACTAAGCTCAAAATTTGTACATTTTGTATGAACTACATCTGCTACTTATCTTGCTAACATCCTTAGTCGTCGGACATGCTGGCCTTTTACTCCTCTTTAAAACTTTGAAACTACGCAATTCCGTGTTTTACGACTATTCCGAAATGAGGATCATTTTCTAAAGATCCGGCGTATCAATTCCTAAATATCTGGCTGATCATTTTGAATAGACAGGTAAAGACATTGTTAAGCAGCTGATCAGCATAATCAGTTTTAGAATTTTAGCCAGTGCCTTTCACAACATGTCAACCTAAATAATGGCACCGTGCTTTTTAATTAAACATTACACATTGTTTACAGTTTACAAGCGCTTTGCTTTTTCGGTTGATTTGCGTTTTCAAGCAAATTCCGGGTTTTGTTCAATCTTTCATATTTCTTACCTGCATGTGAGGAGAGTCTTTCAGATTCTTTAAGATCAGCAAAATAATATGCCAATTGTTCATAACGCCCATTAGTTCATATTCTTAATCCGTTCTCCGTAACTGCTTACAAAAATGTTACTTCTTATGTATTTTATTCTAGAGACATATGGTATTCTCATACCAATTAATTACCAACAAATTCCCGATTCGTGCGAAGCTGAAATGTACGGATAATGATGTTAGAACAACTAAATGTCACTTTAGTAGTGTTTAAAGCCTTAACCTAACAATTTACCAGGTTGAAACAATAAAAGTATCAGTTTTGTAGAATTGCAAGCCTTAAACTGGTATCGCACAAGCTTGAAACAAATATCAACAAAATGTAAAATGTCAAGTTTTGTAATGATGAAGGGTATAAACATCTAAGAGCTTGAAAAATATACACAACCAATTCTGTAGTGTGACAGGCCTTAAACTGACATCTTACATGTTAGATAAAATGTCAATAAAATGTAATTTTTTATTTTGTTGAAAGCCCTAAACAATATCTTAGCAGTTTGAAACACATTTAAATAAAATGTCATGTTTTGTAGAGTTGTAATAGATGAAAAGGAACTTTGAATGCCACCAACACGACAAACATGACAATTTTGCAGGCTCTGTTTGATTGAGCCTGTTCATTGGCAGTTATGAAAATGCATATTACTCCCCACGCTGCCAAGCAATAAACTGGCTTTCTTGGCTATTGTTGTTAAAATCGGAAATATAGAGTTTGCTGAAGGTTTGTTTTTCTTTCCATATTTATCAAACCTGACAGGTTTCTTTCATTTAATTTTCATTGAAAGATAGAAATACCTTCAGCTATTGAATAATCGAAATAGTTTTGTCATGAATCACAGACTTTAGAGCTTCTGTATTTAAAGAATCGATTAGAAGGATATCCTTCTTCATTGAGATATAGCTAGACTTTTAACTGACGTGCAGTAAGCAATTATCAGATAGTAAAAGCCGGATATAGCTGCGAGAAATCATAATTCGCTTTTTTTGTGTGTTAGTGTTATTCTAAGGTTTGATTGGGAAAATAATCTTATGTATATTAACGTCAGTTTCAACAATCATCAAGTTTTGAAAGGATAGTTTTAAGGTTCTACGATGTTTAACAATTATATTAGAACATGCGATGACATTTTTCAATTAACTTTTAAAAGAATCAGAAAAGCAAACTTGTAAACAGGTGTGCGATGGTAAAATTCTGCCAGCATCATTTAAAATATTGAATTTAGCAATCCTCATTATTTATTTGCAATAGCTAGTAAGTTAACATATATGTACATATGTAATTGTAATGGGCGGTCTGGAATCTATGACAAATTAAGGCATACGTACTCTAATAATATAAACATAGTGAAAATAAAGGACACGTATATGTTTCATAGAAACAATGTGATTTTGAGCACATGAAAAACAAAGGTATTCTAATTAAATGATGTTTTTTCTTTCTTTTTCGCATTTCATCAGTTTTTTCTAAATTCTAAATTTCGGCATTTGCCAAATACTCAAATCCCTCTTCACAGAGTATTATATGGAGGGCACTGTCAAAATGTTTTGGGAGTAGCGTTAAATTTTACTGTTAATGACAGTCTAATTTCCATTATGTTTAGGTTGGTTTCTGCAATTTACCTGTTGTCTATGTTTTATTGACGTCAGTTTTCCCACATTCCGTAGCAACAGTTGTGTTAGTATTGGCTTTGTGCACTAAATACCCCTTAATTACCAGCAATTAAATTAAGCAATATGCATTATCATCAATATGTATGAACAATACAGTTAAACCAGCCAGTACCATGTTAATTCTCATAACACACCTAACCAGTGTATGTTCAAAAGATTTCTCCTATTGATAAGTTCGCCCGGCAGAACCACTGATATACACTCGGCAGATGTTATCTATACAGGTATAATGCTTGCGCACGGGGCGCACGAGCCAGTGTAATTGATTTTGAAGATAATTGCTATTTACTCTACGGAATTTTCTGATTAATGATAAGAGGGAAAGCTCATACAATTATTGATGCCTAATTAGATCCATGTTCTATTTATAAATGAAATACAAAGTTCTGTTTCCCAAGAATACGTTAAGTATGTGTTTAAGCAATGTATATATCACAAATGTTCTAAAAATATCTCATTTCTGAATTAAGAATGTTTCCCGTTTACCTCTTGTCACTACATAATTTATAAAAATAATGAGTAATCGTCTTTACTTTCCTATTTCATGACTGAAATTGTTTTATTATGTCATAGAGAATTATAATTTTGATGTTGAGAAGGTTCTTAGTTATTTCTCGTGTTTTATGGCATTTAATGCTCCGTTTTACATAGGGACGATCGTTCATTGTGATGGAATGGTATTAATAGGAAAATACCGCATTGGAGGTTCCATCACCGAAATAGGAACATCACGGAAACAAAATTAAACTATGTCCTTATGTAAATACATATATCAAAACATTTGCCTTTTGTCGCTTTAATTTCAAGACACAATGAAGACAATTGAATAAGACCAATTTAGCGATAATCCTTTTATCTATTGGGAGGAAATGTCTTGCTTGTTGGGGTTTTAGGGAAGCAATCCATCGATAATTTTGACTCAAAACCTTTAATATATTAATAATTACTATTAAACAGATCAAATGATTCATGAGAAAACAGAGGACAAATAAGACTTTTTGTGATGTGGTTCGAATAAGTTTGTTTATGGGTTCTTAAACTAAGCAAAATAGTTCACCAATCAAGAAAAACTAAAAAAAAGCATTATATTTGATGATACCGGGTAATGTTAATTTAGATTTAAAGATCTTTTGACTTGGCAATCTCTTGCTGTTACTTTTAAAACAACTTGAATACAGTTCTTTATTTTCAGCGTTTTTACCTATGAAACACTCATATAAAACTTCTTTTTGCACAATAATTCAAACAAGTTTCAAGATAGTTTATTATTGCTATTCTTGATTGATGAATTCAAGATCAGCCTTGAGATGTTGACCTTTGATAATCACTGTTTTGGTATCCAAAGTGACTTCCGCTCACACCTTTCCTACAAATGTCTATGGCATAGCAAAATATTCATACTTACATAAATGCCCAAATGAATTACTTTCAAAAGACAGAGAGCAATTTGCACCCATGTCTGTTAGATTAAACAAATAACGTCATTAACGGTAGCCACCTTTGCCAAGTCTTGGAATATACAACGGTTCTCTGACAAAACAGTTACCTGTTTTATTTACATTGCGAAATATTTTCGGTGTTCCAAGACTCCAGGAAATATGATCTTTATGATTTAGCTATGCCGTGGTATTACGGATACCGGTAGTTATTTGTATTGCTTTTTCCTAGTGACCTTTTTGTGTTCGGGTGACCTTTTTCTGGATAATTATCATGGCGAAATTGTGTTTGACAGTGCGTCGATCGAGCGCTCCGATAACAATAGATGTAGGTAACTATACTCTGATCTTTATTTTGTTGTTGCGTTGCATCTTTTACTCTGCTTCTTGTTCTTCTATCGCTTTACGTAGTTAATGAACATTGTTTCTGATTTACGTACGTTTGGAACATGGTCTTGATTTCTAACATCAAATCATTGAAAACTGGACCATGTTCATTGGTTACTTATACAGAACCTTAACTACATGAATGTTGTCGGTAGCGATTGTTTGGCATTACCTCTAATTTGTGTTGGCGAACATAAAGTAAGCACACAACCAGCGGCCAGATGATGTTGTTGTTTTTGCTGGTCCGTGTTCTGCTCATCTTAATAAAACTATTCTTTTGGTGCTTCTAAGCACCATGTATTGTATTGTAAATACGACGGACCCCTGTTCGTTATTGTTCTTATTTTCCTTTTTAAAATGAATAAATTGTTATTACAATTAGGTGGTTAACAAAACCTGATTATATGATTGCTATTAGCTTACTGCGTTACTTGCTTATTGCCTAACATAGTCTATTATAGTTTATTGATTCTTCCTGTCAAAGGGATTTTCTTCCATTATAAAAAATATATACGGTTCTTTTTCGGTTACGGACCTGAATAGTATTCTACCTTGAAACCCCTTAGTTAGGTTTTTTTTATCTGTCTTGTTGTTAATGTTCTAATCGCTTACAAAATGTTCTGTCCATGATTTCGTTTAACGTATGCAAAGTTTTTTTTTTGCATCATGCTTCTCGGTAGCCAAATTCTCAAATTATGACTTGATTAATCAAGCAGTGCTTCTGTTTAGAACATTTTCTTCACTGCAAGTATGACTCTTGGATAAACGTTTTGTTGTTTTTGTAGATGTCTTATAGAATTATTACAAAGCCTGAATCACCGTCCTAGATTACTCACCCTTGACTTTTGAAGGACTCGGTAAAGTCAATTCATATAGTATCTGGAAGCTAGATCAGATTTGTTAGTCTCTAAAAAAAGGAACGGAATTTTTTTCTTGCTACAACTTCTACGATTCTGGTCGAACTCCTACTGTTTGAATATGTGTTGTTATTATTATTATTTTAAATTTATGACTTAGGCTTGGCCAAAAATTATAATATTATAAATTATAATAATGAAATTAGAGGCTAGTATCAAGCATTTACGAGTATTTGGCTGAAATGGAAATTTGTCTCCATGTCAGCCAATCGGATGCTTGCCATTTCAGGCTTATCTCCCTTTTCAATTTTATAATCTTGGGCCCTAGATAACAAATGATGGTCAAATTCCTTTACGATGGTGCTACTTTACCTTGTTTAACATAGGTTTCTTTTTAAAGTTTTCTTTTTAATGCCTGTCATCGTTGCCTGGTAAATTCATACGTTTGCTTTTCATTCCTGTGATAATGTGTATAAACCTGACGATGGCAGATTTAACAATATAATTATAATCTCGTGCATAATTTAACTGGGTCAATACAATTCTGTAAATTCAAAAAGAAAGGTTACCGACATAATATTCAGGCCTTGTGATTAACCCATCTACAGTTGATCACTATGCTTACCTCGTTGGTTGCACGACGGCGGCAGGGGTTTGAGAGTTTATGAAGGCTTATGGGGAATCTTTTCTTTAAAGAGCCTAAACCTTAAAGCTCGATTTGTTTCTTTTATCCCTGTCATCGTGTTCTTGCTAATTTGACTCCAGGGGCTCTGGTCTCGGTAATCATCGAGTACTCGCCCATTTGCCTTTGCAGTGCTATTAGCTTTTTATGTTTTATATGTTTGTGTGCTTTTGCATGCAACATTGTTAAGCTGATGGGTGAGTTGGAATCATTTCACCAAGACAACTTGTACTTGTTTGTTGATATAAGAACCTGTTGGGGCAAGTATGAGGTTTGTTCCCCCTAGATCCTGGTTTCTCACTTTCGTTAAATGTTTGTGACGTCCATTGTGAAACTGATTATTGTAATACCATGCTCTCTTTTCCTCTCTACGTTTTGGCTTTGTGGGGAGGCTGTGTCTGCTGGATGTGGCCATTGCTGATATGCATATTTCACTTTTTTTTCTTAAAAAAATGAAACATGAATAACAGGAATAGCCACATTTAGAAAACACAGCTTCCCCACATAGTCATAAAGGCAGAGAGGGAAAAAGCGGGGTTGTATAATAAGACTTAACAAACAATTAACGAAAGATGGAGAACCTGAATGTGAGTACCGCCTGGAAGGTCCAATTACAAAACAATTTTGCCACTGGAAGATCAAACCTGGTTCTATGGTGCACCAACCTCACAACCCCTTCAACCCCTTCAACAGGTTCTCGTATGAACAATCAAGTTAAAGTTGTATCGGCGGATTATCTGCGACCCACCAATCATCTCGCAAATTTTATATACAACAGTTCACAAACGTATAAAACATGAGAGCGTAAGGAATTGTCTAGCAAAAGAAAAGTAAAAAGTCATCAATTTTTCAAAAAAAAAAGGTGAAATATGCATATCAGGAATCGCCACATTCAGAAAAAACAGCCTCCCCACACAGTCAAGAAGAAGAGAGGGGGAGAGAGCATGGTTAATAAAATAATCAGTTTCAAAAAAGACACCACTAACAATAAACAAAAATGAGAACCCGAGGGGTTACCGCCTTGGAACGGTCAGTGGCAAATCAAATTGCCACTGGGGGTTTAAACCAGGTTCTAGGGTGCACCAACCTCACACTTGCCCCAACAGGTTCTCATATCACAAAACAAGCACAAGTTGTCTTGGTGAAAAGACTCCAACCCACTTATCTGCTTAACAATGTTGCATGCAAAAGCACACAAACATATAAAACATAAGAAGCTAAGAGCATTGCAAAGCCGAAAGGGGTACTCAATGATCTTACCGAGACCAGAGCTCCTGGAGTAAAATCAGCAAGAACACGATGACAGGGATAAAAGAAACAAATCGAGTTTCTAGGTTCTTTTAAGAAAAGATTTCCCCAATAACCTTCATAAACTCTTAAACCCCTGCCACCGTCGTGCAACCAAAGAGGTAAGCATAATGATCAACTGTAGAAGGGTTAATCACCAGGCCTGCAGAGCGCTGTAAAATATCATGTTGGTAACCTTTCTTTTTAAATTTACAGATGGTTTTTACGAATAACCGGGAGAAATTAACACTGTCTTTAATCTTTTTAAGTTTATAAATTAAATTTCCATAAAAAACTGGTTGTGAAATACCTTGTTGCAAAAGTGATTTTAAACTGCATTTGTATTTATGAATTAAATCTGGGTATCGGCGATAAAACTTGCAAAAGGTTTTCCTTAATTTGTGATACCGATAACCTTGTTTTAAGAGTTTTTCTGTAATGCAAAGATTACGTTCATTGAAATCATTAACATTGTTGCAGGCTCTTGAAAAGCGAACAAGCTGTGAGATATAAACCCCATAAGATGTTGCACGGGGAACATCGCCGTCTAAAAACGGAAAATTTACTATATTAAAATTAAAATCATCTCTTTTATCATAAATTTTAGTAGTGACATAACCATTTTCAATGGACAGATTTAGATCGAGAAAGTTTGCTTGCTTTTCTGAAGTGTTCGCTTTGTTAAGTTGTAGTTCTTTGGGATAAATCTTATTAACCAGTAATGGAAAATGGTTATTGTCTATATTTAATAAATCATCAAGGTACCTCGAGGTGTTGTTAAAAGCTGTAATTATATCATCTTGATGTTCAGTAGAAAGAGATAACATAAAGTCTCTTTCATAACAGTATAAAAACAGATCAGCAACAAGGGGTGCACAATTAGTACCCATTGGGATGCCTATTACTTGTTTATAAATAGAGGTACCGAATCTAACATAAATATTATCCAGTAAGAAAGTTAGCGACTCTATAAGGTCTTGACAAGTCCATAATGTATAATTATCATAAGAACCATCTGTAAAAAATGCCCTATGTTCATTACAAGCGATGAAGGTTTTATTTTCTCTAGCAAACGTTTTTTCAATGAGACTGGTTAGTTTGTCTCTTATTAAATTATGAGGGAGCGAAGTGTATAATGTTGAGAAATCATAAGTAGACAAACAGAACGCCCGAAAATTATTTGATTTAAGCTTTTTCAAAACGTCATTTGAATTTTTAATCGACCAAAATAAATTTTTGCCAGAAGTTTCAAAAACCTTATCACAATACCTAATTACGTGTTCTTTTATAGCTGTAAGACAAGATGTTAAGAGCACGGATAATTTAGTAGTAGTGCAAGAACTAGAGTTAGCAATAAATCTTGCTTTATAAGGTGTTTTATGCATTTTAGGTAACCAATACATAGTAGGTACTTTGTCTTGTTTCGGCTCAATACTGATTCTAAATTTTGTAATTTGTAGAGTGTGTGCAGTAACAATATCACTCTCAGATGAAGAAGTCAGTATATAAGCATTAGTGCTGTTCAGTTCTTCAGTTTGAATATTAATATAGTGTATTCGTCACACTATAATTACATTATTAGAAGCCTTATCAGCAGGTGTTAAAACAAATCTGTTATGAAAGTCTTGAATTCCTTTTTTCAAATGACGAAAGTTAAAACGAGGTCGAGGTGGTAATAAAGCAATGTTTCTTTCATAAAATGATATACGGGTGTCAATTATTTTGAATATGTGCTTTTTCCAGTTAGAAAGTGCATTAGGCTCGGCATGTTCTCTTTTGCACCATTTATTGCAAAATAAGTTCAAGGCTACAATAATAGAAAATACATTGTGGCAAGTTCTAGAAAATGCATTTATGCAGAGTACATTTTATCATTTTGTTTCTAAGGTCTATATTTAAGTGTTATATAAAATTGCTGGATATTTCTGTTGTTCTCTCGAATAAATGGTTCCTGTATATTTTGTCTTCTAGAACACTGCTATATATTATATAAGTTATTAGATAAGGGATGTTTAGTTCTCGTGTAAAATAGTTAGATTGTTCCTACAATGATTCCACGTGATTAATCTATCAAGCATTATATTTAAAGAATTTCGTAGAGTGTCAAGGTTCTGTGCGTTATTTTTTTCTTGAAGGAGCCGTATAATAAAATTCCTCTGATCCATTGAGGGTTCTCGAACTATTAGATTACAATTAGGTGATCAGCCTTAATATCTCATTTATTTTGTTTAGTTTACTTGTATCTTGGTCAGATCGAAGGAGGGAAAGAGAGAGAATTTAAAATGGTGGCAATATAAGGGTTATTGTCTTGGAAGTCAATTGGGCCAACATATTAGCTGCAAGTGATATCGCGAAATGACACGTTTTGTACTCTTGTCTTAACCTTTGAAGACCGGGATAAATTAATTTGAAAACGTAGTAGTGTTTTAAGGTAACCATAAAGACAGCAATGAAGCCGTTATCGTTTTCTTATTTGTTTAATTTAACCTTATGTCAACGCATTTACAGTGGAAGATATTACCTATTATTGGACAGGTTTCAACTAAATTGCTGCATTATTTCCTGCTTTTGAGTTTAATTTGGTTGGACATTTAATGGTTTATACAGTATTCTGTGATGCGCAGTCGTATTAGTAGGTAAAGCTTAATCTGATATATTACATACGATGCCAAGGTCGATACAATACACAGCGTTCAGGGCTGTTATCAATTACGTCCTTTGAAAGTCTTTGAGTACGATAATTATGCACAATGTTATTAGCACGTCTAAATATTCTTTTGTTTTAATTTTTCGACAGTTTTAAGATGGGTGGTTTCAATAACCCATATAGACTTGGATATGTTCAATCACCACAAGGTTTTATTTGCCTTTGGCCTTGTCTGTGATATGCAGGATTTATATTCTCACATCCCTGTTATTGTTGGGCCGATTGTTTTCCCGTTAAAAGCAAACCCATTCTTTTAACTTGAAACCATACGACGCTAAATATGGAATGGAATTAATCTGAAAATACGGCATTGAAAGTTTCATGTTTACGCAATATGCACACCGTGCTTTGGGGAAGATCAATATTGTTCTGTTTATTGGTAAAAATATTGAGTTGCGCTCAACCCGGGGCTAGGAGGCTAAGGCAATATGGGTGATATGCATTTCCATTACTGTCCGCGAACAGACTCAATCAAAACGAGCCTGCAATACTTTCAAATGCGTTGTGCTTCCCTTTTTTTTCGTAAATTGCAGACAGTCTGGTTAAATAACAAATCTATAAATTATTCTCTTATTTTGTATTAAAAATAGTAAATTAGTTAAAATCTTTTACACTCGCAGATAGCATTTTATTAGGAAAATGTATAATAGACTCAGTAAGCGTCCATGTATGCCATTATTACCACATCATTTCTTGTATCCGATGTTAATTAACTAAGCTTCGGTGATTCTAAAATTGGAGGTATAAGAGACAAAAGATTCTTGTCATTTTATTGAAGTCGCATGTGCCAACTGCATCTCCGATTTATCTATGATTTCATATGTGTATATGTGTGCTTAATCAACCTCATAAAACAATATTTAGATTTATACGAAAAAGTGTTGATTTCATATGATCTTCAATATTGTCACTATCTCTTTGAACTGCAACTACGAATATTTCGTGTAGCTAAATCACATTCCTACCTGATCAATTCTTTGAAGTTTTCCCGTCGTGTGTGTAGTGTGGTAACTTTTCACCAAGATAAATCCTAATGTGTGCATGCATCCTAGAACCTAAATTCTACTACCTATGGCAAATATATGTCCACTTAATGTTCCTCCTCGTAGTTTATATTCTATTCGTCATTGATTGATGATATAAACCTGTGCTTTCTGTCCCTTCTATATCAAGCAAGATTTATAGCCAACTCTTATCAAAGAATTATTAAAAGTTATTAGGTATCTCGGAAAAAAATCGAAACTTTTGGAAAAGTCAATTTAAATATTGGACAACGTTCTAAAGAAACCTTTTTCGGCATTTTATTTCTCAACTTGATTCTTTATCTATCTCTCTCTCACTCTCTCTCTCTCTCTCTCTCTCTCTCTCTCTCTCTCTCTCTCTCTCTCTCTCTCTCTCTCTCTCTCTCTCTCTTATTTGACTTTGTATGTAGGCAATGTTGTCCATTGGTGGCCTTTCCTGATAAGCATATTTCACTTTTTTCCTTACCTGTTGATTGGCTGTGCAGAAAGGATTAAACGTGATACTTCCCCACTTCTGCGTTTCCAATTTCCTCAGCTATTGGTACACATCTGTTTAGTGAACACTTAACTTTTTGTGTTTTATTTTTTTTTACATTTGAAAGATAAGTAACCTTCATTTAGGTTAGGTTCCTGTATATTAAAAATCAAAGAAAAAATCAGTTATTTTACTTTCACAACGATTTCATTCACTTAACATATTCATGTCTAATGATTTTAATTGCACTTTTGTGCAAGATCAAGATCGATTCAAACATCAGATTAAGGACTGCGTAAAACAACTTGTTACCTGACATTGCTTCTAGACACGAGAAATTACAAAAAGGAGAGATCCACCTCTATCTGGCACAGGTATGTGTGGTTGCGTTCTGCTGGAAATAAATAAGAAAGAATGTCAAGGGTACCATGTTGCTGATATTTATGAATGTTTCTGAATTGTTGCCACCTACCTCATATGATGGCGCAGATATTGATGATAATGATAATATAATTTACAGGCTCTGTTTATTTGTAAACATTCCTATATTCATATGTGGCAAAAGTCTACATTAGTATTAGATGTACTCTATAAACTATTTTAATGCTTGCCCTTTTTTTGTTTTAATACTTCTGACATCACAATCTAATTTTTCACCTAAATTGAATTCGATCATTCTATATCTAAATTGAAATCGATCATCTGCGAGTTGGCTATCAGATAGCTTTGATAAAGTTTGATCATATACTTTCGCTTTTCATTTGCGTCGTTGTAAGCTCTTTGGTCTTATTTCAACTTTCTCGTTAGCCTGGCACATAGATATATGATTCTCTCCGCCCTTTTGCTTACAATGTTAGAAGCTTCTTATGTTTTATATGTTTTGGGCTTGTGCATGCAGAATTGTCGAGTAGATGGGTGAGTTTGAGTTATTTCACCAAGACAACTTGTACTTGTTTGTTCATATGCGAACCAATTGGGACAAGTGTGAGGTAGGTGCATCCTAGAACCTGATTAAAACACTTAGTTCAAAGGCGGTAACCCCTCGGGTTCTTACTTTCGTTTACTGTTTGCAACAACTTTTTCGAAACAGATCATTTCATAAATATGCTCTCTTCTCCTCTCTACTTTTGCACTGTGTTGGGAGGCTGTGTCTGCTGGGTTTGATCAATTTTGATATTCTTATTTTACTTTTTGAATGTAATTCCATATCGATGTTTTCACGTATTTAATTATGTAGTTTGACCTCTGCCTAACACAGAAAATAAAGTATCTTTCAGAGTTTTTATTGTATAATATAAACATTACCTCCGAAAGCTGAATGGCTACCCAACATTCGAATCAGAACATATGTTTTGACTTACCTATATGGATTACTGAAATGTTTCAAAGATACAGAGCTCTCTGTAAATAATAATACGCTGTTTGTGGATAAACTAATACTTCAAAGCGAGTATTCTGCTCACCAGGGAAGTTGCTGACTGTTGGAATTTGTTAAATAAACAGTTATCCCCTATAAAGATTGATTTGTGTTATAACAACTCCTCATTACACGATGGTTACTGATTTATTGATAATCAACACACTTATAGTGATTATTTTCATTGTGTTTTTACTTTCCTCCCCTTTCATCTCATACAATTTATGTTTCCTGATATAAAGATTTCTTGATATATTCAGTTTTCTGAATTAATGTAAATCTGACCTTAGTTGTTGCTGATGGTGATATTATAGTCTAAATGTTGCATATTTCTGATGTGCACATACCCATAATTATCGTAAAATGTATATATTTCTGAAATAACCTTTACCACATTTATGGTAAAATGTTTTCAAAGCTAAGTGTTTGGTGCAAGTTCGAGTCGCACGGTCATTCAGATCCGCTGTTAAAGTAGTCTGTGAGCGAGTCAGTCAGATAACGTCAACTCTTATATCTCCCTGTTGTTTACTCCATTATGTTTTTTTTGTTTCTTGCTTGTCGCAGAAACATCTTATTTCCTATGGCAACTTTCATGGTCATTTACTGACGTACGAAGACCCAGTGATAAAGCTAAGTTAAGCTGTTTTAATAGCGTTTTATATTTGCTCTTTAAGGCGAATAAACTAAAATAAATTAAATAAATAAAGGCGAATATTATTTTTGGTTGTAAGATTATGATTTAGTTATGGTACCTTTTCCTGGAGGTAAATATTGAATTGCTCGGCGTAGGTAGTATTAAGCATTGCCACTTCTGCCCAATAACAGGCTCAATCAAACCGAGCCTGCAGTATTTTCATATCTGTCGTGGCTTTCAAAGTTCCCTTTAAATCTATAAGTTACCATTAACAAATGGTCGAGTATTTCTATAATTAATGGATAATATGGCGTTTTTGAGGCATTTTGTATCTGTTAAGTAGTTTTTGAGTTGAGATGTCTGATATTTTAACATGCTATTATCATATCCCTACCGACATTGTATATAATTTATTATATGGATCGCAGCATTTTTTCAGTTTAGTTTGCTTTAGTTGTTGGTGTTGTCGTTGTTGTTAATGTTGATGTCTGGTTTGCTTCCGAAAAAGTTTTGCGCGTACATGCAAGGCCCTTCCCTAAACATCATTGAATATTAGACATTGCAAAACCTTTTTTAGCGAAATAAAACGTTTGAAAGCAAGTCAAGAAAATTAAAAAATAGCATAGAAATCCTACAACAAGAGAAAATTCATAATGTTATTTTGGTAAATTTAGATTCTATTATTATTAAATAGTACAGCAGTTTTGTATTGAAGTAAATTTATTTCTTTTTGAAAGCTGAAATATAATGAGCATTTAGCAGCATCTTATTTATATTTGCCTTGCTGAATCCGACACAATGTCGTTGTGGTCTTTTCTTACATTCCATCATTTGCTGAACATGCTACATTGATAAAGTGACCCCACGAATAATCAATAAATACAAATTCTTCTGCAGCATTGCTATGTCTAGTGTGTACAGGTCCTAAATCAAAATATTTACAACAGATCTACAGGTTTCATTATGTTATCAAATACATCGTTATGTTTAATTTATAGCAAGATAAATAAAACTCCTGGCTTGCACGAAAATGTTTGGTGAGAACGCACCAAAATCCAGCCTTGGTCATCTTCCTTTCTAAGAAAACCTTATTTTGTTGCATGAAGGAAAAAATCCTTCCTAGTAATTTATAAGTTTCTAATGGGATTAATGAATTTATTCAGGTTTCTTTATCTGCATTTGAAAAACGAAACCGCAAACTGGCAATATTGCGCTCAAACAGGGGCTAGTTCCCCATTAATGTATGTGTTCTTACATAAAAAGTATGAAACCTTTCTTGAATATTTTTTTTCATTTATAACTTACTGTCAGTGTCATTATCGTCATTATGTAAGTCTGTTGCTTTGACAATACCATATAAAATGTCAATGTTTATTTACTGCTTATTAAATTTTATGTTTGTTTGTTGTTTTTTTTTAAATCAATCACTAAATCCATTGTCATTGCTTTCAGAGCTTTAAATTCTGAGGAAGACTTATACATAAAACTTACTTTTTCGGACCGAGAGAAGATATCTCATACCAATGATGATAATGGCTTGGAGAGCCTTTCAACATTTCTTTGTTTTTATTATATTAATTACTGCAGTTATAGTGATGCGTGCATAAGATTTTATTTAATAGATTACTGTATCAGATCTTAATTAAACTAACATGCTTATTCTGCTGCTGGTATTTATTTACCCTTTTTCTGCCTAGTCAAGTATTTTGCCCTATTATTTATTAACGTATGTATTTATATGTTATGTTGTGTGTTTAATATGGACCTTTTCGTTGTCTGTTGTATTCGAAAGTAGAAAATTTCTAAACACTGATCATAAAGAAAATAATAGTAAGAATAACACAATAGTATTTAATACTATTGTGTTATTCTTACTATTATTTTCTTTATGATCAGTGTTTTATTCATCAATAAATTTTCATGTAACATGTCATGTATCGCGGAACTGTTTTCATATAAAATGCATATACAATTTGATCGGAAACAAAACAAATGTAGCATTTGCAGGTTAACAAGTAAACAAGGTATGAATGTCTTGTAACTTTCCAGTATAAACCAGATGAATGTAGTTTTATCTATGCATTATAAGGCAGCAGCTTGTGAATCACTTACCTTTGTCCGTAAACTATTTAATAAATAATTGAATTGCCTACACATGTCACTCAACGATGTCCACTTTATAGCATTCTTTATTTGTAGTATATTACATTAATACTTAACAACGGTATTTTTGTTGTGATCAAAATGTCTTTCGTAAAATAAAGATCAATTTTTATCAAACCTATTTAAAAATTATTAAAGTGGACTTGTTTAAATACATTAGACACATCAGTCCAACATGGAGTAACAATTCCTGTTAAACATATACGCTTGTCTTTTTTTAAGTTCAACGCTTGTATTTAATAGCTTATAATGTAAGATGGCATCTCGTATAATTTGATGATTTTCACATTTAGTATTCAAATGCGCTCCTTGGCTTCATAAATTTTTACAAGAGATCATCATAACATATTTTCAAATGTTCAGCAGAAATATATATCTACATTTTATGTAATGATTAGGATCTTATTTGTAGTGTTCATATAAAGAAAGTGATACATGCAAATCATGAATAGTTGAATTAAAAAGGCAGCCTCTCTACACAGCCAAAAACAGATAAGTAACGAGAGCATGAGTCGATACAAGGACTAGGGCCCAAGATCATAAAACTAAGTTTTGAGATCAGTCTCAAATCTCAAGCATCTGATTGGCTGAAATGGCGACTTGTCGCCATTTCAGCCAATCAGATGCTTGAGATTTGAGACTGATCTCCAGATTTAGTTTTATGATCTTGGGCACAGTTATAATTAAGACACCACAAACTATTAACAGTCAAGAGAGCCATTGATTTAAGTGTTTTTACACCATCATCTTGTTGCTCAATCCACCAAGCTGTACATGCACTGTACAGATTGTTGAAATCTTTCTCTCTCACCTGTTGTTACAATTTCAAATTTCCTGCATAAGCAAGGAAGTTTATTAAACATTTCAAAGGTGAAATTCCTCCGTAGACTGCAATGTATTCTGCAGACATTCTTAGATAAGTCATACACAAGGAAGATACAAGAGTTCTGGATAGTTTTTGCTGGAATTGTCAATGTGCCAAATTACATAGAGAGCATAAATAACTAAGGTAACAAACGCTTTTCTGTATAATTGTTTGAGATTATAAATAGAGAAAAGTGGTTTTGTAATGTAGTAATTAATCATTTTTGCTTTTCTGCAAAAAGTGTTCGTGCGCGATACTTTGCATGCAGTTCATCTTTGAAGTGGCAAACTATTTTTGTATGATACTTTTGTTTTGGAACTGCTTTTTGATCGCTATAAAGACAACTAAAGTATACACATTTACACTCACCCAAAGTTCTAATTGGTCACTTTTTATCGGTATGTTTTTAGTAGAAAGACATTAAATTCACTCTTTATTTATAATCATATGCCAACAACAGTCTTCAACTTAAGCTTTAATCTTGTAATAATTGAATTTGGAAGAGTTTGTCAAGAGTTATCCTTAATTTTGCTAAAAATACATTTCTTGCATAAAAAGGTCAAGCAACCAAAAATATGCTCTTAATTTCTTGTTTTGTTTTAATAGAACCCCTCATAAGTAGGAAAAACGTAAAACTTTATTAATCAAAAGCACATTTGGTTAAATACATCCCCTTAAAGTATCCAATTTTAAAATTACCTCCCTTTTAATTAAAGACATTTCAAGTTTTGACCCTGCGGTGTAAATTAATGGTATTGGATTCATTTAAGAAAACAAACAATAAATATTGAAAAGTCATTAGATAATTGATTTCAAGACAACAGTTCTTTCCACAACCTCTCTTGACGTAGGGAAGAACCGAAACTAGCATACATTGTAAACATATACAATTGATGACCAATTAAAACTTTGGTTGAGTGTATGGTACTTTAACTACGTTATACCGAATCAATTCTGTTCTCAAATTTAAAATGTTCAATTAAATGTTATTTCACCAAGACAAATTGTACTTGTTTTGTGATACGAGAACCTGTTGGGGCAAGTGTGAGGTTGGTGTACCCTAGAACCTGGTTTAAACCCCCAGCGGCAATTTGTTTTGCCACTGACCGTTCCAATGGGGTATCCCCAAAGGTTCTCTTTTTCGTTAATTGTTTGTGGCGTCCTTTTTAAATTTACATACTTATAACTAGCATGCTCTCTCTCTCTCTCTCTCTCTCTCTCTCTCTCTCTCTCTCTTCCTCTCTTCTTTTTCGCTGCGTGGGGAGGCTGTGTTTTGTGAGTGTGGCGATTCCTGATATGCATATATTTCTTTAAAAAAAAACATTCGCAGCCTTCATTAAAAAGTTACTGTCTGTTTTACAACTGTTGTTGGGATGAATTATGTCATATTTTCAGTTTAAAATGTTTTATTTTCTATAATTAAGGAGAATTTCAAGCTTAAATGAAGTCAAGCATTGACTGTTTTATAATCACGGGACAGAACTCGAAGTAAGGTATCATTTCTATTTACGCCATACACGTTTAGTTTAATTCTTTGTCCAAGAATAATATTTTGGGTATATATTTTAGAGGACCATTGAGGCCAGAAAACATAACTAAATAGAATCGATTTTATTATCTCAAACCTTGTTTTGAAAAATACATTACATTACAGCCATTCTATCTACAGAAAGAGAGATATTTTTACGATGTCAGAAAATTTAACTCATCTTCTGATCTGCCGTGTACATTTGTTGCATTATCTAACGTTGTTTCATGTTAATCAGATCGAGTATCTTTTCCATAACTCATGGTTATCACGAATGCAGTTTATAAATCTAGTCATCATGGCAAAAAAGTGAAATATGCATGCATATCAGGAATCGCCACACCCAAAAAACAACGCCTTTCCATGCAGCCAAAAACTAGAGAGCATAGCATATAGCAAAGGTTTCGAAGATTTCTAAAATTGTGCTAAATTTCTATTGCTACTGCCTGTTGATAAAGTGCGGTTTTAAATTAAAAATATATTATTTTAATTTCACTCCTTGACTATGGCTACACTTGTTTTAGGTTTGGGTAAGACTAATTTTGTTTTTATCTTATTTTACTATCAGTTACAAGCGGAATTCTTTATGTTCCTTTCTCTTCTTTTAACTCTTCGAGTCTGTTTTATCTAGAAATTCCTTGCCATAAACCATAAATCAAAGCCTGAGAGAACTATTCTACCCAGTTTGTAAGTATTCACTTTATCGGGCTTATTTTTTTGTATGTATTCTTGTTTTTCTTGCCACGTTTGGGCAGTTTGGATAGGTGTATGCGTGTGTGGTTGGTTCTTTGTTACTGTTAATTTTCTGCGAGGTCACCATGTCACAATTATAGTTCGGTTTTAAGTTACATGATCTATTAAGTGGTCATAACATCAAGCAAATACAGTTATTCAGAAACAATTATTACTTAAAAATATGATATAACTTCAGCCACGTTTTGGACTCCTTGTATCAAACAAGCTGATGTAGCTTTTAGCCAAGTCTCGGAATCCGGTCGTTGTTCAGGAACAGTTGAAATAAGTTATACAATTATTTGCGATAGACTATGAAACTTACATATTGTTAACAATGCCAATAGGCAGACTGAAAATTGAAATGATCATCTTTATTGTTTTCTGTATGATTAATTATACGGTTACTATTTTTCAGGTGTTCGCAAATACTCCTTCAGAACGAGAGCTTCATCGTGGTGACGTCATAGTAGCCATTAACGGTCGTGACACAAGTAATCTTACCCACAAGCAAGCTCAAGATGCTATTTCTGGAGGAGGCGGACAAATAGAACTCCTTGTTCAAAGGTTAGCAATGACGTGATTTTGTCTTTTCCAAATTCTATAGTTTACTACCCATTTTGTAGACTGGCCCCCGTCCCTTTGTTCTGTTATATATTCTCATATCACTTATACAATAATCGTCAATACCTCCAAGAAAAACAACTCCTGCAGGTACCTTACTGATATGCATTTTACTTCCCTTATCTTCCAGAACATTGATGGTTCAGCATTTCAGAAAAACAAGAAAATGACATGAAATAAAAAAAGATAATATTTATAGTGTATTTTAAATAAATAGCTGGAGCCAGGCTACCCTTTTTGACTTAGCTAAAACTTACCACTTGTCTTGAAAAAAACGAATATTGAAAGGTTATTGTTTTTTTGCATAAAAATCACAAGAAGCGAATGTTGGCAACCACTACGTAGTTCGAAGGTCAAAAAAAAATATGCCAAAAGTCTTGTCCGGTAGGAAAATTGAAACTTTTTGCATGCGAATTTTCCACACATTACTCTTCCAGCAGTACTGGCTAAATTCCAAAACTCTTTTTTTTCATTGAAAATATAAATGTCTTCTTTCTATCGATACCAAATTTATACCGGTATTAATGTGTTGAAAATTGGCATTGTTGGTGTTTACGCGGTTAAAAAGATATTTTGAAAAATACATACCGGATAAGACTTTCGTCCATAAGTATATCTCATTTAAAAGTTCAAATTATATGCAATAACTAGGGGTTTAAATTCATCCTATACTCATATTCTGTCTCGAATTTGAAATACAGAGGACCTTTCTGAACTGAAGTTTATTTGATAATACGAAAAATGTAGTAAAATATATAGTATCTGAAATACTGGTCAACATAGCATTGTGGTGTATCCTACACTCTTTCACAACTTTCTCCAACACCAAGAAAAAGTCGTAACTCTGAAAAAATAGTCCACTACGATAAATATAAAGACTACCCCACTATTTGGGCCATGTTTTCCAAGTCCCAATTTCGAGCTGTCACCGTGTGCATATTTCTCATTTCAGGCCAGCCGGAAACGTTAACATCAAGCCACTTACGCCAATTTCAGACACACACGCACCACTCTTTCTAACGAAAACTCCACAGGTAAGAAGCTACGTACTACAGTATTTTTTCATCTCTGTTTTTGCAATTGATAACTCGTAGGACAATAATATTCATATGACGAATCAAACTTTATGTTATACTTTGGTTTCGGAATTAGATAACAAAAGCATCATTCAACATTATAAAGTCATTATCGTGTGACGACACTTTGTTTATCTAATTCCGAAAATCGAAGTATTTCCTGTAAGTATTGATTGTACATATATTATTATAATTTATCATCTAGTTGAATAATACTTTAGACATAAAGAGACATAATCCAAGCACAGGACACGGTGGCTTCGCATAGCCAAGAGCGGCATGCAACCTGTGCTTGCCAACGCCTTTATTACATATATTTCACAAATCACATTCCAAATTAGATTGAAATTGACATACACAAATATGTTGTCAAAGTGGTACTTCCTTTTAATGAGTTTTATACACATTATTGCTATAGACATACACAATTGAATATTGAAAAAAGAATGTAATTCAATTCAAACTGCAGGTTTTAAAATTTAAGACGTTCGTGAGCAAACCAACGAACAAACCTTAAGACATATAGAAACACGATTTAAGCACCGGCTTAGACAAGAGCGCGGTCCACGCAAACAGAATGCAATTTATCTGTTGCTTCTGAATGTGGCAATTCCTGATTTGCATATTTCACTTTAAATAAACAACATTTTATCTTTTGTCTGCATTTCAGTGCACAAGGTTATGAAACTGAGCATAGAAACTAATCTCAAATCTCAAGCATCTGATTGGCTGAAATGGCGACCAGTCGCCATTTCAGCCAATCAGATGCTTGAGATTTGAGACTGGTTTCCAATCTCAGTTTTATAACCTTCATTCCAGGTTGTAATTCCAATTCAAAGAGGCCAAGGTCCACAGTCTCCTACCCGAACTATACCAATATCCCCTCACAAACCCTCTGCACCAAAACCACCAGCAAAGCCCCTACACAATACAGAACAAAATAGAGACATGTCTGCGGGATTCATGCCGAAAAAGGTTACACTGAATAAGCTTGGAGGCGGTGGACCTGACTTCGGCTCCGCTTACGGCATAGCGGCTCAGCATTCTCCACCAGTAAAGGCGCCACAGTCGCACAGCTATAGACCGGTAGCCGCACCGGCTCCTGCCCAGCCGGCAAGAGATCAGTTTGACTATGGAGGTTATCAGCAGCAGCAACAGTCGCCTACTTATCAGCCCACTCAGACTCAATTTTCTGCTCCGCAATCGCCGCAAAAGCCTCAGCCATCAGCAGGTATGTTCTCGGTTTGTTGCTCCCTTTTCCGCTACATGTTGACGTTAAGCATGGTGTTCACTGACATTTAATAAATACATGTAGATAATTTAGAATATTCTACCCATACCTTTTGACAGTGTAATCATTACTATATTACGTAGTTTACCTTCCCCATAGTGAGGAATTATCATATTTTAAAAACTATTCAAATTATATTTGACATTAATAACACTGAAAAGTGCTGTTTTAAATTGTAATTTCTTATTCTTTTTATCACGGTTGACTGTGTAATTTCATTCTTTTTCTATAAACTGGTAAAATTATAGATATCCTTAGCCGTCAACTCAGATCATTTATTTATGCAAATAATGTTAGTAGCAAAAGACATGTGTTCTGTTGGGTATTTTAAAGTTCTTCTTCTTCTCCTTCTTCCTCCACCGTGGGATTGATCAGCTATTATATGCGTTCCCTTAGATCAAATCAAATGTTCAATTCAAACACCAGATTTCACAGTTTCAAAGAAGTGACGGTGAATGTTTATAACTGTTTTAAAATTCTAAGGATGCTGCAACTTTTTTCCATTTTAGTGACAAAGAAGCACCCGTATTCTTATATTGTTTGGTAAAATATTTTAGGAAAAGAAAGTCATATTTAGAAAATGCCATTGCGTCATTAGAACTACATGCTACCCTTAACTACCCTTAACCATTTCAATCCCAGCCATTTAATTGCAGAGAGAAAGTATAAGATAAACATAATCGATAACAAAATAATAGACATCACAAACAATAAAACTGAAAGAGCATATTTTGGGTTACGTTCATGGATTGGTCAGTGATAGAATATATTTTCTAGTGAAGAGCAGATGTTTTTGTTGCATGAACCTCACACTTTCCATTTAGGCTCACTAAATAACACATGGTGGGTAGAAGAATTAGTTACTACCATACCAACACAATCGAAAATATAACGAATAACGAATGTGGTTTTGTATCATTTGCAACTTAGTACGCATACGTGACTAAAAGTCAATAACTACGACATAGATTTTATACAGCAAAATTGAGACACAAAAACAATGCATGCCTCAGAAGCTAAAATGACCACAAAACCTGTATTTTGCTTGCTTTAAAGAGGAGAGGGGTGTGGAGGAAGAAGTTTATGGAGGAGTTAATGAAAGAAGGCGGAACTTTCTCAAAGGGGAACCCAGGGCACCGAGTAAGTACACATTTCAAGTACGCCTTCTTCTTTCTTTTGGTTTTCCAACTGCATAAGTAAATATCTTCGCTTATTTTGCTTTCATTATTCCCTTTATTTATGATGTTGATAAACATGTACGAGGATATTGTTTATTTTTCTTTAAATGACACATGCTTCCGGTTAAGTTCGATATGTTTTATATTTATCTAACCATTTTGAATTTGTTGAAGTCTAATTAGATTATACAAACTACTTTATTTTTATAAGAATGTTGAGATGAAGTGCATATTCACATCAACTAATTAAAGTTTTCTTAAGTTTTTGACAGTGTCTTTGATTGATTTCGTTCAGTGAAATAAATGAAAGAAGTGTTAATCCTCTTTCAATTTGGCCTAATAATTTTTTTGATAATGGTTCACTCTAATAATGAAGTGTGGATTCATAAATTTTGTATTTGTTTTATTAATAAAAACACATAATTTAGATTACAAGACGGAATTTTATTACGAGTTGCCAAATCTATCGAGAGGTAAAATAGAGGATACGAAGCCCGAGGCCCAAGGTTATAAAACTGAGATTGGAAACCAGTCTCAAATCTCAAGCATCTGATTGGCTGAAATGGCGACTGGTCGCCAGTTCAGCCAATCAGATGCTTGAGATTTTAGACTGGTTTCTATGCACAGTTTTATAACCTTAGGCACGAATGTGGCCTAACCTCAATTCTAAATAATATCAATTAACCTTGTAAATCCAGATACACAAATATACCTATACGATAATTGTTAAATTGACCATGGTTAGTTCCCATTTGAATACCAATAATTTGTCTCTCCGTGGCTGACCTGTTGCAATACTAACAAACAGTTTTTCCCCGCTGAGTGACTAAAATTATTTGTCAAACGTTCTACTGTTCGTGAAAGTTATATGTTGTTTAAAGAGAGGAGAATCGTTATTGTTTGCCGAAACATTAGTTATGTATTTGTAAATTTGGAGTTATCTAACTGTTTCTAGATCGAATTAAAAATTTGTCGTAACTAGAAAGTATACAAAGCTTGCTACAAAAGACAACAAAATAAATATAACAAGCTGTCTTTTTTATTAAAAATATTAAATTACTACATTAAAAAGTACTTCAAATAAGTTTGATATCGTTTGCCAGATGCTCTTGGTTCGGATGAGGATGATTACCCCACAGCTCCTGTTTGGGAGAGAAGAAAATTATTTGGCAAACATAGTGCACCTCCTAAAGGTGATTAAACTGTGACTGAAAATATAAACGTTGTTGAAAAACAGTTCAAAATTGCTTTTCAAAAGCTATTTCATAAAATATTGGGGGAACTTAAGAATGCAAGAAACTTATAATTATATTTACAAAACATGTCAATTGATTGACAGACTGTTCAGTACAGGGATTAACTGAAAGAATTTGGGTTTTAAGAAAATCCTAATTCATGTGGAAATCAGATTTTAACTTAACAAAATATCATTTTGTTCGTAAAGATGGTACAAAAACGCAGTTTTGATCTTGTTTGTACACCGTAAGCTTGTTCTTGTTGCCTCAGTAGCTAACCAGTAATTTAGCAGCAAAACCAGTTTGCTCGTGGAGTTTTCATTATAGACAGGTTTGTTGCCGTGAAAATAGATACATGTTTTGTATAAGATTACAGAAATAGGTATATTTCAAGGTATATGCTAGACATAAATACCCCAGTGTAATTAGTCCCCCCCCTGTCTTTATTTTGTTCTTTACCAACCCTACGAGTGCAGTCTTTTTATTTACGTCTTCGAACACAATCATCCCTTTTAATGCAGACTTGTCGGTTCTTCTTTAACATGCTTTCGTTTTATATAACTTGTTGCTACTTTTTTACGTTATACGTGTTACATATATTAACATTTCAAATGTATTTACTAGATAATCTCTTTAACTTGAAATAAATCTGTAAACTTAAAAACAGCTTTTTTTGTAATTAATATCTTATTTTTATGTGTAATTTTATTTAAAATTACCGACGATTTTTATATTTATGGTAAACGTTACAATTGAATATTTCAATATTTATAACGAGCACATGACAATTATAATTGTATCCTATATATTGCAATGAGAAGACAACCAGTGATCCATTCCATTCCCAATGCATGTTTACGAACTTTAACCTATTTTATTTGACTTTCCCTGTTTTCGCTTTCTTCAGCTATCCACCGGTCCAACAAACCCACACCTAATTTCGGACGTGCACGTGCTCATGGGGATACCAGCTATACTAACTTTGGTACAGATTACACCAAACCCCAACCTAAACCTCAACCTAAACAGACGTCCTCCAGACCAAGGCCGCCGCCTGTGAACGCACGGCGTGATGACGATGAACTGGACGGTCAACCGTGGAGTAACACTCTCCGTAGTGAGGGTCGGTTATTGAAACCATGGGAACGAGAAGCATTAGAAGCCGAGAAATATCAATCTGCAACTGTTGATCAACCTTATCGTCCTCATATGCAACCGCAACAGTCACCGCCGACCGCTCCGAAGCCAAGAATAGTTCAAATCTCTGCTACGTCAACAGCAAGACAGCCAGAACACATGCCAGCACAGCACTCTCCAGCCGCCGGCTATAGGTCTGTGTCACCCACTGTTCCACCTAAACCCTCCAGGTCTCAGACTCACGCTCCCTACCATGCACCAGCTCCTTATCAGTCTCCAACTTCTCAACATCTGTCACCTTATACCGCTGATGTTTCAGGTGGCAGCCAAGGCCAAGGTTACGGCCAGGGTCAAGGTTATGGCGAGGCTCCTAATGTTGTTCATTTGCAGTACAACTCTCCTATTGGTTTGTACTCAAATGAGAACGTCATGGACACATATATCGGTCAAACACATGCACATGGCCGGGCTCTCTCTCCGTCGTAAGTGGTGTTTGCATGGCGTCCTTATTAGTAGTCGTTTCTATGCTCAAGGGCACACGAATTTATCTGTTGAATTTTGTCAACACTCCTTATTTAATCCATTTCGGCAATCAGTCAAACTCTGGTTAAAGAAGTCCATATAATATAATGTCCATATAATGTTTGTTTGTTTTTGCCAGATAATTTTTGCATAATTTTTGAGAAGCAAACTCAATAATGAAAATTAACTCCATATACGATTCACTATTGACAATGTGGACTTGTTTGACATATTTCTCGAAAATTTAAAATTCAAAACTTGTATGCAGTATCTTATAATAACAATGGTAAGCTCAAGCGAGAAGCTTACTTATGTTTGATAAACTGTTTCTAGCTTTGTTATTTATTGATTTTGTTAAGAATATTTACAATCGTCTATTTTGTCCTTGAGTATACCGTTATTCCTGTAGTCAATGTATTTAGTTACCAAAATGCTATATGCTCTTAGTTCTTAAAGCGTGCATATTTTACTTAAGCGTGCAATGCTTGTATTTTGCCTTTGAACATAGCTTCTCCCGCAATGAAATAACAACTATTTGTAACAGTGTTTGACTACACATTTCTTTTATTATTTCTATAACTTTCTATAACAACTGGCCTTTATTTGATCTATTTTATTTTTGGCATTTTATTTTATTAAATATTCTTCAGCGTCTGCCTTTACATCGTTTATCTACTTCCAGCAATCCATTTAAAATCACCATTGAACTCTTGTTCGTTTATTATTACATTAGTAGGTCTACTGTATTCTAAGAAATTTTGTGGCTATCAATTTGTGAAAAATTGTGTAAACTTTAACTTTCGAATCGCCAGTATCAGGTATCGAGACCTTATTGTTCTATTGATAAAATTTTGATATTCCACGACTGGTCGGATTAATACTTTTCTTGAAAGAATAATAAAATTGATTTAATGTTAAAATTTTCTCTGGTTAATATTGTTCGAGATACCTTTCAATAGAAATGGTTGGTGGCGTAATAAAATAGCATTCCACTACCTACATATCGCTTTAAAACGTAGTAACGCACAGCGGAGCTGTAACCACACATTCTTGCTTAATTGTGCATTTTGGATGTAATTTCTTGCTTGCTTCTTGTACATGCTGCTTGCCTCCTATGTTTTCCAGTGCAATATCTATACTGTTTGCATCTTAACTTTTCTTTATGGTTATTGTTGATGTTGTAGCTTAGGTGATTTGATGTATTGCGAACCCGGCCTTGTGACATACCACCAGCAAGACCCTTCCGGTAGAAATGGTAGCCCCACCGTATCATTCATTACTCATGACTGACAAACACAAATGTATCACCTTATATACACATATATATTAATTACACTTAAATAGGTTATATGCATCGTTTTGTAGTTGTAAGAATGTCCAAAGAGAGAATGATCATTAATAATTGATCAGCTGCCATCTATCAGAGTTAAACAGATATGTTAAAACCAATGAGATGTTAAGTTTAGAAACCTCACATGCATTGTATAATTGATCGGCAGCGGCATTAACGAATTCTGCTTCATATGTTTTGCATTTATATTCACGATGTCTTTTTTAACTAAAAACATTTGAATCATTGCAACTCATGCCATCGACTAAAATGTGTCATTTATGGCGCGAAACTACCTGTCTTTCGGAAACATCGAAATTTAATAAAAATAATTGAAGAGAATTATAATAATGACGAGCAACTAACAATTTACATTCGTAATATGATTAAAATTCTTTGAATCTCTTTAGCGTATCTACGCAGCCTAAAAAGCCCGTGGTACCAGGAGAGAGAGACTGGAATGATTCTTACGTATACAAGATGATCCACTCATCTGAGAAGACAACGACTTCTAACCGCCAGGATGTTCCTGGGCAGCCGCCCACAGGTGAGACAGTCACGACCTCTCGTGTTACCCAGGAGACTAGATATCCAGGCCAGGAACCACAGCGGAAAGTAACAGAAACGGTGCAACGAAGCGGAGTACCAGATTATCGATTTGATCATGCAATCGGAATATCCGATTTTTAGGACTATCCGAATTATTAGCTAGATAGATAGCAATTTTGAGCTTTTAATTGAAAATGATTAAAGTGAGATGTGAATGAATGTAATATATTTTCGACTACAAAAGAAGTTATTGTAGAAATTATTTATTTTAAGCGCCGGATTTGTGCAATATGAAAAACGGACATTTTCCTATCAAATGGCTTTAGCTCGGAGTGACTGATCAGGGTTTGATAATTTGAGTAATATTAAGAATTGAGCTCCTTAATTTTAAAAGAACAGACGCAAACTAGTGTGCAGTTTGTTGAATATACGTTAAGGATATTTGTTTCGCAAATAATGTTTTCTTGTATGCGTCGTCTTGACTGCCTTTCTACTGGAATTCTAAGGTCACGTGAACATAGAAACAATCGTCCTTGTAAGATGGTGTTGATTAGATACGTATAGATTTTTGTTGCTTTCATGTTGAAATTCTACAGAGCAATTGCTGTTTGCAAAGCTACATACTCCTATGTATTTAGATTTGTTAAATTGTTTTGTTTTGGGTTATTTATTTGAAAACTATTGCCCCCTTTTGTAAGTAATAATCATTAAATATTGCTTGTAGGGAGTGTTTATATAACAGTTATATATTAGGATGAATGCATGTAAATAATATTCCATTTGTGCCAACGCATTAGATTTCCATGTGTTTGTTATGTTATGAAGGCCGAAAGGGATACCCATAGTTCTAATGCGGCCGTTGGTATGGTATGTATGAGCGGCCGTTTAAGCTTTGACCTAAGCTTAAACGGTCGTCTAAGCAAAGACAATAAACGTCTGTGATTGTGTTCTTGACTTTATTAATTATGTTTCCCTTTCTAGTATACCAAGAATGAGAAGCCAAAATTCTACGGTGCACTATTATGTTAGGTAGTCCGAAGCAAATGAATATAATTATCATTTTGCTTTTTATAATGCATGAGAAAACATGTTATTTTCGGTATGTTCGCACTACGCATTTATGAAGTACATGGTTCAGTATATGAAGGAAACGGTTCAAAAAAGATATGTTAACATATTGTAACCGCCCATATCCACACCCCAACTCTATCTGTAATTAATAACTTCGTAATAATGACCAAATTGTGTAAGTACATTTGTTCTCCCCAAAACTAAAACCGTATTCCTATCAAGACCACGTTTTACAAGTCCGAAAGGTGGTGTAAAAAATTATAACTGAACAGGAAATATTCGTTGCTATGTTTTCCAGCTTTCGATTTATTTATCGCAATGACTGAGATAAAAAGGATGCAAGCTACATAAAGATTTATTATGAATAAGTTTTGAGCAAGAAGAAAATAGGTAAGATATTTTGATAATACATAAATATTTCCAATAAAATATTACAGATAACCAATAATTGTTCGAAGTCTTTTTTTCACATTTTTCTATTATTATTTTAACTCAAGTTAAGAATGGGAGACAACTGTTGTTTTTCAGTGCGAGATAATTCATACAAAGAAACAAGTCATAGTATACAATTAAAAATATTTTGTAGACTGTTTACACTGGATCACACTATAATAACACACTTTATATTAAAAATACGTGTAACACATAACTGTAAACTATAACATAATCATACTATAAGTAGTAACATATTCCTTTGGAAATGTATGAATGTACAAAATGTATAAACTGGTTCTTGTTTCGTATGGACCTGTTTGCTATTGGAACAAAATCGCCTAAAATTCGTTTTAAATAACCATGAACGTGTTACAAAACGGTCGATTTTTTCTGTATTTTCCTCGTAGTAAAGCAACAAAGATATTTCGATTAGTGATCTAACTCAACAAGAAGGTAATAAGTGAAAGTCAACTAAGGATAGGGTTACAGATAGGACGGAAGCAGACAAATATGGACGGAACAGATTTTGTTCTTCGAGCGCGTCTAGATAAGCATATGTCGGCTGCCCCATCTGGCCTCAAAGTTCTTGTGGTAGTCTCTGATTGAGTAGCGGAGGGACTGGGGTTCAGCTGCACGCTTCTTCTTCTCTGCAATCGAAACAATGAGTTATTTCAGAGATATTTAAATGCACCACACATCCTCAAAACAAGAAATGTTATTGTAGCAAAGCCGTTAAGCACATTACTTAAACGTTACATCATCACAACTTTAAAGTCCTTCATCATTATCAAAGCTGAAAACCTGTAGGCATTGTTAATAACATAATAACGTTGATGATGATCATAATAATTATCACCACCACCACGAAAATTACCATCAACACCACCAGTATCTTCTTTATCTTTATATTCGTCTATTTCTTCATTTTAATAACATTATGTACTATTGCGATATTTTTAACAAGCGAAACCGTAAAAAAATATTATCCGCGTTACTGAATTTATTGCATATGGCATTACTTGATGTAAAAACTTTAAACTTACCAGGTGGTATTTCCAACACCTCATACGGCACTAACGTCTCTCTTGCAACGTCAGGGCATCCGTTGACCGCCATGGTCTTAGCGGCCTTCTCTACAACACCGCGCACGGCATCTCGGGCTATCGTGTAACGCTCCACGTAGATTTTGATCTGTGTCACATTCTTGTTATACAACATGACAACCTGTCAACACATGTAATTAGATAACTGTGCCTTTTTTCAGGAAGGCGTAAGTTTCGTACAGATGCATAAAGGATGCGCGAATAATGATACATTAATCAGAAATCGCATTTCGTTCGATCATATCTTTCTTATATTGAATAAAGAAGGAACAACACAAACGGGACCAGCCACATCGTTCGTAGTATACCATCATTTCGTAAAATCGCGAATTGACTGAACCTGATTGTGGCAGGCACGTTAAAAATACACGAATTAATGGCTTCCAAACCAACTTTATGACTGCGGCTCAGCTCTTGTTGTTCCTTAAAATGAAACAAAACCCTGAACGGAATGAAATTCATACATAATAATGGTCTTGCTGTTTAAAATTGATTTTGTGTAAAACCTTTAAACGTTAAAGAGAGATGGCATACGGTCCCCAAGTTCTGAAGGGTTTTCCTAAGAAATGACGATTTGGATATATCACGCTCTAAAGTTTAAATCATTTTTCCATCCATTGCTTTTATAATGTTACTTAAAATGTACAAGCAATACTTTTAGACATCATACGCGCTTACGGGAACGTTGAAAAACCACCGAACACAAAAGAAGAAAGAAAAAAGTGCAGACTTAGTTCTAGCTCGGCGGTATTGGAAACGCAAATTAAAGGCTCCGGACAACTTCGAGTTGTGTCAAACTAGTACGCAGTACACGGCCAGTCACCCAATGCATGTTCTCCATGGGCAGTTGTATAAAATATTTTAAATAACTTTTGACGTCATTAGAAGCTTGTTATTCTTGTGTACAAATGCTTGAAATGACTTTGAAGAGATCTGATTTTATTTAAAAAAAAAATAGCTTACAATTTATATAACCCTAGGTATGTTTAACCCATAAATAAAGTTTCCAACAACCGGTCGCAAGGAAGTAAAGATACAAACAAGTAAATGTAACTGATTTCACAATTGCCATTTTGAACAACGCCAACGAATACAACATTTATCTACTGCAACGCTGAGCTCTTGTTTATTTGTTGTTAGCATGTAAATGTGATACCTCAAGCTGTCGTTTTAAAGCAGTCATTTCTGTATCGTCTTTCACCCAGAACTTGACGATGCCTGAAGCGTGGATGGCGTACATGTCCTCTAGGACTCGGAACATGGGACTCGGGTTGTTGGCGACAGAGTACAGCTGGAATTCCACGCTTTTCTTCGGATCTGGCCGGTAAATCTTCTCAACCGACGGAGCTTCAAGAAATTTCAATCAGGTCACAAGGTTATAAAACTGAGAATGGAAACCAGTCTCAAATCTCAAGCATGGTCGACATTTCAGCAAATCAGATGCTTGTGATTTGAGACTGGTTTCCAAGCTCAGTTTTATAACCTTCAGGCCAGGCTTTAAGATATGGGTTTAGGGTTTACACTGGTTGAAGTACAACTGTTTATGATTATGCAAAATGTTCTTAGACTCTTGGACGTCATATGGCGCTTTGTATGTAGAATACGGGAAAGGGGAGCTAATCGCCGCGTTCACTGCGGTGTGATTGTTTTCTAGGTGGGAGAAGTGAGGGGGTGTTCTATTCATCCGTTTTGCATTCGCTGTCATTGACATTATCTTGTTATAATTAATTATAATATGAAATTGTTCTGTTAAAGACGGGGTGTTCCATTCATCCGTTTTGCATTCGCTGTCATTGACATTATCTTGTTATAATGAATTATAATATGAAATTGTTCTGTTAAAGACAATCATAATTTATGGAGGAAGAGTTGACTTTTCAGTGCCGAACCCGCCCTGTTTGTATGCCTGGAGGTTATACGAAATAGTATCCGTTATATTTACAGTGGGTTAATTTCAATATTTGTAAAGGAAGGAACAGTGACATGAAGTTGTTGATACTACACATCCCAGCTGCTGCACTCATTTGTCTTGTATTGTTTAGACAGCACAAATGATCACGGAAGCGATATAGGCTCCATTTGTCTATTTGTAGCTGAACAATCGGTACTGACATATTCTTGCGAATATACCGCATATGCGTTATTCAGGCGGCGTACTCTGCAATAATCTGTATATTCCGAATATTACCGGAATTGCTAATAGTACACGGAATATGTTGGCGTTTGCCGAATATATTATTTTACATACGCTGTCACTTAAACATACCAACAAGGGAGAACAATGGAGAATTCTCTATGCAATCATTGCCCCCTTCGCATGCGTGAATGGTGGCTGCTCTGTTAGATCGTACAAAGAAGTTCGTCACATCCGGCTGATCGTTGAGCAAGGGCCACGAAACCCAGTGGATGAAATTGTTGCAGTGTTCCGTCTTGCTGAAGTATATCTCGCCTAAATAAAATATAAATACCGTATGCGAAATAGTGTGGAACCAGTTCAGTTTGTTTCGCTTTTATTAAACTTTCACATGGTTCGAGGGTATTTAAGCGTTCGAAAACAAATGGACAGCGACATCATAACATAGCAGTATCGAAAATCGCGAATATTAGTGCCAGTACGGAATAAAAAAAGTCGCGCGAAATTTACTGCTTCTACAATTAAATACTAATGCAGAAAATAATCAAATTCATCTCTGAAGAAAAAAATACAAGTTATTCTTTTGAATCTTCCGCTGTAATATTTTAGGTAGCTGAACAGTTATAAACATGTCATCCGATATCCTTATCCAAATTAAATGTAAAAAAACAAAACAGGAGTCAATTTAGATGACCGCGATAATAATACAACAATTAAATAGCGCTTGGTATTACTTCGTTGATCATTTATCATTTCTGTTTCACTTCACATTAACATTCTGTGGTATCCTTACATTTCGAGATGGTTTAACAAACAATTGAAAAACAATTTATAAACAATAGACCGAAAATTTCAAATGCCTTCAACCAAATGATAAGTTACAGTAAAAAATAATAAAATAAACTACAGTACATTTATACCTATGTAAGATAAAATATCTCATCGGCCATTTGATTAGTTGTAAATTTGTATTGTCAACTTTTTCTCTAGAAAAAAAAAACAACAACTTTTTAATCGTTTCAATGTGTGGCGTGTTTTTCGTTATCATTCGGTTTGAAGCAGTCTGAAGAGGACTAATGAACAATTCTCGTAACAAAAATGCTACACGATTAACATATACATGTATAATCAAAAGGGGAACAATAGTGATAAATACCATCCAGACATGTACCACAGTCCCCCAAACATCCGTCAAGGGCCTTCAGGATTTCATCCCTTGTTCTGTGCGAGTAGTGCTTCCGGTCCAACATCTCTGTGATGTCAGCAAGTACAGCCTGCCGATGTGGTAAAGTGGACGAACAGAAGTCAGTGTATCTTGTCGGCACACATGACGTGTCGTCTGCTGACCTCCTTCGGCGTCTGAGAAAAAGACGTTTCAGAGGTCACCTTCAAGAGGTAACTTTTGATTACCTTTTCTAGGAGCTAAGTTTTCGTAGAAACCTCAATAAAGATAATAACAACTTTTGCAAGTAGAAAAAAGAGATTTTTACAATTCGTGTATAATATTTATTGGAAGCGTAAATGTCCGCAATCTTAAGAATTTCAAAATTAGCAGCACCATCCATTTCGCCGTAGAGGTCTATAATACGAGTAAATCAAATAGCCATCAAAGTGTGAAAGACAGCAACGCTTTCTGTTCCTTTCTTAAATGTCTGCAATGCTGACTCTGTCTAAAGCTCGTTACCACAGAAAAGGGATTTTGTTAACGTGTTATAAAAAGAGAAACTTCACATTTTACCTACAATGCCTTCTGAAATGTCAAAGAAAGCATCGTCTTCTTTTCCAATGTATCAGAAAACTTAAATCTGCAAAAACCCAATTTTAAGCCATAGAAAATAAAACAACATCGTTTCACCATAGAAGTAAATGAAACATAAATCTGTATAAAGCCTTTGCATTGCCAAACAAATAAAAAACAATTTTAAAATTATACTCTTTACTGTATGGCATTCGAACGATCAAAGATTACTTCCATTTTCTTTGTTTTCTATAACACCTGTACGATATCAATTTCGGACTATTGTTTTGCAATAGTTACGAAAGCAACGTCCTCTGCAATTTCCAAGAAAATCAGCTTTTTATAGTATAAATGCTAAACGTAAATGTTACTTACTTCTTTCTCTGAACAATCTCGGAGTGAACATGTTGGAAGGCGGGCGACTGTCGCTGCGGTGCCGTCTGGAACAGGCAAGCAGTTGTGATATTCTCCGGATCCACGACCTTTCCCCCTGAAGACAACAAAATGCTGGTCCGATAATACCCAGTTAATTCCTCAATGCATTCCTCAATGCTTAATTCAAAGCAGGTAGAGTTTATTAGATGTTGATGAAGGTTAATAAATTAATAAAGGTAACAAAGAATGAAGTTTATTGCTTCGTCCAGTTAACCTTTCCACGGCCATAACGTATTTAAACGTGACAAAATTTTGACTTCCCAAAACCCGACCCTGTTTTACGGGAATACGCCCGAAACGTATTTAAACGTATAAAAAATCGCTTTTCAAAACCCGACCCTGTTTTTTCGTCGGAAACCCGTCGATTTATTCAGTTTCATTTTTAAAAAAGTCCTTACTTATTTAAAAGAACGCGGAATCATCGATCAGTATTTTAAAACTATTAGTCCTTTGAATGCATCGCATATTTTCTCTCAAATATAATTTAGTAAGAAATTGAATACATTTGACCTAGATAATCTGATAAGAAAATTAGTAATTTTAAAAAGTTCAATTTTAAGAAAAAAATCTAATTACATGTGTTGCCGTTTCTTCATCTTTCATTGTCAAAATAAAAAAGTGGCTCCAAAACAGTTATTCATTATTTAAAAAAAAATCCTATATCTACCTAGTAATAACTTAAAAATGACATTTTTTGCGATGGCATAAAAATTAATTACTGTTAATTAGATTAATTAATTTAAGGAATTTTACGTTACAGTCTTCCTGCGATAAACCGAACTTTTCGTCCATTACGTAAAAGAGCGTTGAAATTCGGCACTATTCTAGGTTCGTGAAGTTGGCAGCCTAGCAGCCTAGCAGCCTGAAGTTGGCAGCCTAGCAGCCCAGCAGCCTAGAAGCCTGAAGTTGGCAGTCTAGCAGCCTAGCAGCCTGAAGTTGGCAGCCGAGCAGTCCAGCAGCCTAGCAGCCTGAAGTTGGCAGACTAGCAGCCTGAAGTTGGCAGCCTAGCAGCCTGAAGTTGGCAGCCTAGCAGCCTGAAGTTAGCAGCCTAGCAGCCTGAAGTTGGCAGCCTAGCAGCCCAGCAGCCTAGCAGCCTGACGTTGGCAGCCTAGCAGCCTTAACTTACCGATTGATGAATGAATTTCGGAAACGGCTTGAAATGCATTATTTTCACTTGTTAAGGACACTTCAAGCTTATCTCGTACATAATAAACCTGATTTATTTTGTATCAAATTTCTCATCTTGTGAAATGTAAAGAAATTCTCCAATCGCTCCAACTGCATCAAAATCCCTCAAAATCCCTTTCTGAACACAAAATGGTCTTAAACTTGTTTAAACAAAAATACATCTATTTAAAACCGTAAGAATTTACTGAAATGTGTGTGTAGCAGCCTAGCAGCCCAGCAGCCTAGCAGCCTGAAGTTGGCAGCCTAGCAGCCTAGCAGCCTTAACTTACCAAATGATGTAAGAATTTCGGAAAGGGCTTGAAATGCATTATTTTCACTTGTTAAGGACACTTCAAGCTTATCTCATACATAATAAACCTGAGTTATTTTGTATCAAATTTCTCATCTTGTGAAATGTGAAGAAATTCTCCAATCGTTTCAACTGCATCAAAATCCCTCAAAATCCCTTTCTGAACACAAAATGGTCTTAAACTTGTTGAAAAACATACATCTATTTAAAACCATAAGAATTAACTGAAATGTGTGTGTAGCAGCCTAGCAGCCCAGCAGCCTAGCAGCCTGAAGTTGGCAGCCTAGCAGCCTTAACTTACCGCTAGATGTAAGTATTCGGAAACGGCTTGATATGCATTGATTGTTCAGGACACTTCAAACTGATCTCGTACGAAATCAACCTAATTTTTTATCAAATTTCTAATCCGGCGAAATGTAAAGACATTCTCCAATCGCTTCAACTGCATCACAATCCCTTTCTGAACACAAAATGGTCTTAAACTTGTTGAAAAAGTACATCTATTTAAAACCATAAGAATTTAATGAAATGTGTGTGTAGCAGCCTAGCAGCCCAGCAGCCTAGCAGCCTAGCAGCCTGAAGTTGGCAGCCTAGCAGCCTAGCAGCCTTAACTTATCGCTAGATGTAAGTATTCCGGAAACGGCTTGAGATGCATTGATTGTTCAGGAAACTTCAAGCTGATCTCGTACGAAATCAACCTAATTTTTTTTTATCAAATTTCTCATCCGGTGAAATGTAAAGAAATTCTCCAATCACTTCAACTGCATCAAAATCCCTTTCTTAACACAAAATGGTCTTAAACTTGTTGAAAAATACATCTATTTAAAACCATACGAATTTACTGAATTGTGTGAGTAGCAGCCTAGCAGCCCAGCTGCCTAGCAGCCTGAAGTTGGCAGCCTAGCAGCCTTAACTTACCGCTAGATGTAAGTATTCCGGAAACGGCTTGATATGCCTTGATTTTTAAGGACACTTCTAGCTGATCTCGTGCGAAATCAACCTAATTTTTTATCAAATTTCTAATCCGGTGAAATGTAAAGACATTCTCCAATCGCTTCAACTGCATCAAAATCCCTTTCTGAACACAAAATGGTCTTAAACTTGTTAAAAAATACATCTATTTAAAACCATACGAATTTACTGAATTGTGTGAGTAGCAGCCTAGCAGCCTGAAGTTGGCAGCCTAGCAGCCTTAACTTACCGCTAGATGTAAGTATTCCGGAAACGGCTTGATATGCCTTGATTTTTAAGGACACTTCTAGCTGATCTCGTGGAAATCAACCTAATTTTTTATCAAATTTCAAATCCGGTGAAATGTAAAGACATTCTCCAATCGCTTCAACTGCATCAAAATCCCTTTCTGAACACAAAATGGTCTTAAACTTCTTTTTAAAACCATAAGAATTTACTGAAATGTGTGTGTAGCAGCATAGCAGCCCAGCAGCCTAGCAGCCTGAAGTTGGCAGCCTAGCAGCCTTAACTTATCGCTAGATGTAAGTATTCCGGAAACGGCTTGATATGCATTGATTGTTCAGGAAACTTCAAGCTGATCTCATACGAAATCAACCTTTTTTTTAAATCAAATTTCTAATCCGGTGAAATGTAAAGACATTCTCCAATCGCTTCAACTGCATCAAAATCCCTTTCTGAACACAAAATGGTCTTAAACTTGTTGAAAAAGTACATCTTTTTAAAACCGTAAGAATTTACTGAATTGTGTGTGTAGCAGCCTAGCAGCCCAGCAGCCTAGCAGCCTGAAGTTGGCAGCCTAGCAGCCCAGCAGCCTAGCAACCTTTACTTAAAGATTGATGTTAGAACGTCGGAAACGGCCTCAGATGCATTATTATGACATTTTAGCACACAACAAGGCTATTCGAAAAGATTGATGTAAGAACGTCGGAAACGGCCTCAGATGCATTATTATGACATTTTAGCACACAACAAGACTATTCGAAAAGATTGATGTAAGAACGTCGGAAACGGCCTCAGATGCATTATTATGACATTTTTAGCACACAACAAGGCTTTTCGAGATGAAATCAACCTTTTTTCTAAGCTGTTGGAATGTGAAGAAATTCCGAAACTGTCTATACAGCTTTATATTAAAATGGCAAGCGGTTTGCACACAATCCGATATCCATAGTTATCGGTCGATAACAAGGGTTTTGACCAGCACCTGTGTTATTGGCCAGTAACCCTAATTGTCCTCAAAGTATATTGTTATCCGGCCACTATCTAAAGTTAGGCATATGGCTTAAAAAGTAGTTCTCGCTCGAGAACCACGGTAACCACCGAAAGCTATTGTTTTCATCGATATCAATGGTTCTCGAAAGAAGAACATAATTAATGTTATGATAACTATGGTTATCTACCGAAAACTATGGTTTTCGGACAGAAACACATAGTTTTTTGGTCGGCAATTAGTATTGATGTTATATTTATTGTGCACACCGCTTTCCATATAGTGGTGGGCGGTATTACCGGTATTGCAATTCGAGTGATATGCGATACACTCTATAAGTACTTGTCTCCGAATACCGGTAAGCTCAGAAAACTCGTAAAGGTCCCTAAATAGTAGCCAAATTATTTTCAAAAAAAATTGATCGTGACTTTATTTACGTTAATTTTATTTGTTTCTAAACTTTATACATTTAAGTGCCGATTATTATAACAGCGAATATACCCGATCCAAGAATCGTACGGCGATACCGGTAATATTTACCATAGCATTGCAAACTGGAGGACACGTCCGGCGAATATTAAAAAAAACAAAGTAAAAGGCACCAGTTTGAAAGCATTTCGGCCGTACAAAGTCCAAATCGACTTAGACTATATTATAAGAAAATGTAGCCCGTTGTTTTACGTGTAAACTGAACTGATGATCGAATGCTCGGGCAGAACTACAAATACAACAACTCATTTGCCAAAACGTTGTTGTTTGCAAATGAAAAGGTTGGATGTGAACTCTCTTTAGAGAAAACTGTTTCTCTTGAACCTAAGCGGGGGGGGGGGGGGGGGGGGGAGTTCAGCAAACTGTGGGTCATGTAATCTTT
The DNA here is from genome assembly GCA_038501625.1 of Corbicula japonica. Classification (NCBI taxonomy): domain Eukaryota; kingdom Metazoa; phylum Mollusca; class Bivalvia; order Venerida; family Cyrenidae; genus Corbicula; species Corbicula japonica. The sequence goes on from JAZAYU010000009.1 coordinate 9,873,220, forward strand.
ATGCTTATTAAAGTCTATTCATTTAAACTCCAACTTGTTTTGAAAATAACTGTGACAACTATTCTACAATGCTCACACAAAGTTAATTACGTATCGTGAAGTGATGGTTAACTTCGAATGCATGTGTACGATCCCAACAGTATATCGCGATACGTATTGTGATACGGCAGGCCCGTACCGCGATAAATTGCAATACGATTTGCGCCGCGATACCCATCCCTATTGCCATAGGTTAGGATCCTATAAATTTTACGTTTTATCTCGAGGTTGTGGAATGTGCTTAGAAATAGATTCTAGCAGCCTCAAGTTACGTCAAATGTAAGAAATTTCGAAAAGGACTGAAATGCATTCATGATTTTCTTTGGACACTGGAAGCTTATTTGATATAAAATGAACTTTTTTTCTTAATATCTAAGCTGGTTGAATGAAATGAATCTTTAAAATTCACTGAATATGTTCGCTGGAAAATGTGAGGCAACCTAAACAGCCCAAAGTTAGACACATTGTAAGCTTATACATGAAAACTTCTCAGAATCAGAAATATTTGCATTACACAATAGCTATCCGATGAAATCTAAAGCGTTGATTTCATTTCATAACTGAACTACATACAGTGCCGATTGCATTTGCACCTGCAGTCTACATATCCAAGATGAACATATACATGTCAGAAAGACATGTTGATGTCTATTATGAATATATTTTAACATGTAATTTTGTAAATGTAACATCATTGGATTCAAAGACAGGAAATATTGTAGGATACAGAACGGGAAGATGAAACAGACATGGGCAAATGTTTATGTAGATCACAGAATAAACAAGAGCTGTCCGAGTAGACAGCGCGCTCGACTATTCGAATCATTTGAAACAAATGCAATTTGAAGATTAAAACAATAACAACTATGGCCAAACATGCATGAGCAATCAGGAAAAGTATTAACAAGTGAATGGGAGAAAGTAATTTTAAATAACAGAAATAATTCCATAATGTTCCATAAATATTGAACTAAAAGGGGAATAACTATGAAATATTTTTGGAAGAGTTAAAAAACTTTTTTGTAATTTATCATTGGAGAAATTTACTTTAAGTTCAATATCAATTACTTCAGTAATGTTACAGATAAAGAACTGAAATGAAAAAAGTATAACTTTAAAAAGCATATAGTAGGTCAAGTGAAAGTGATCTAGATTATGATGGTGAAAATGTTTTTCAAGTTTGAAGTTGATATCTGCATTAGTTTCAAAGTTATGGGCCAAGTGCATAAAAACTTGAAAACAAAATCTATTTTAAAAAGGACATAAATTTTAAAAAATTGTAGCAGAGTTTTCGGTCTTGGTGGTTATTGTAAAGATTATCATAGTGACTAAACATGTATATCCTAAGTTTGAAGTTAAAATCTCATGTTGTTTCAAAGTTATGGATCAAGCGCATATTTCGGCTAATGCAAAAACTAAGTTCAAAAGGGGCATAACTTACAGAAATATTTCCGGTAGAGTTATGTGTCTTGTTGATAATGATTGAGAAACTGATGTCAAACCTATATTTCAAAGTAATATCTCTAGTTGTTTAAAAGTTATGAGAGTATTGCATAAGTGAAAAGGGGCATAACTTGAGAAATATTGGCAGCAGAGTAATTGGTCTTTTTGATAATGACATAGATTTTGATGGTGAGTATAATTTTTAAGTTGCAAAGTAATATCTCAAGTAGTTTCAAAGTTATAGGCCAAGTGCATATTTTGCTTAACACAAAATTTAAGTGAATAAGGGGCATAACTTGAAAAATATTGGAAGTAGGGTTATGGGTCTTGTTGGTTATGATGTAGATTTGATGGTGAAAAATATATTTCAAGTTTCAAGGCAATATCTCAAGTAGTTTTAAAGTTATGGGCAAAATGCATATTTTGCTTAACGCAAAATTTAAGTGAAAAAGGGGTATAACTTGAAAAATATTGGAAGCAGGGTTATGGGTCTTGTTGGTTATAATGTAGATTTTGATGTTGAATATATATTTCAAGTTTCAAGGCAATATCTCAATATCTCAAGTAGTTCCAAAGTTATGAGCCAAGCAAAATGTAAGTGAAAAAGGGGGATAACCTTTAAAAATAATGGTAGCAGAGTTATAGAGTTATGGGTCTTGTTTTTAATGATGTAGAATTTGATGGTGAATATATATTCCAAGTTTCAAGTTGATATCTCAAGTAGTTTATAAGTTATGGACCAAAGTGAATATTTTCCTGAACGCAAAATTTAAGTGAAAAAGGGGCATAATTTGAAAAATATTGGAAGCAGGGTTATGGGTCATGTAAGTTATGATGTAGATTTTGATGGTGAAAATATATTTCAAGTTTCAAGGCAATATCTCAAGTAGTTCCAAAGTTATGAGCCAAGCAAAATGTAAGTGAAAAAGGGGGATAACCTTTAAAAATAATGGTAGCAGAGTTATAGAGTTATGGGTCTTGTTTGTAATGATGTAGAATTTGATGGTGAATATATATTCCAAGTTTCAAGTTGATATCTCAAGTAGTTTATAAGTTATGGACCAAAGTGAATATTTTCCTGAACGCAAAATTTAAGTGAAAAAGGGACATAACTTGAAAAATATTGGAAGCAGAGCTATGGGACTTGTTGATAATGATGTAGAATTTGATGGTGAATATATATTCCAAGTTTCAAGTTGATATCATAAGTAGTTTTCAAGTTATGGACCAAAGTGGTTATTTTGGTTAACGGACGGAGACGCCGACGCCGACACCGGGGCGAGTAGGATAGCACCCCTATTCTTCGAATAGTCGAGCTAAAAATAAAACAACAAAACAGTTTGAAATATTGTTTATTTTTACAGTAAATAATAGCATGCTATTACCACAAAAAAGAGAAACTTTTAAGAAGAGATAAATAGTTAAAACGTTTCTTGGAATTAAATGATTGAATGTAAATTATGCACATGTCATGTTTGTATTTATGCTATTTTGTTGAAAGACAGTATTGACAAAAATACTTCAACAGTGGTAGTGAACATATTAACATTTAATGAGTAAATGAACACGTTTATGAACTATCACATCTGCAGACCTCCTCACAAGCATGAACAAAAATAAAAGTTTTTATAAAGGCTCCAATCTATGGAAATAAAGGTCTTTTAGTGAAAAAAAAATAAAAAAAAGAGTAAATTAAGGCTATTTTGTCGGATTTCTTGTTGAAAATGCATAATAAAATTAAACGGGTATTAATGAAAAAAAGTTAATATATATAATATGAAAACTCACTCAAAAAGATATCTGAAATAAGCATGCTTGATATTATCTCAAACTGTCTGATATACATTATGACTGATACACAAGCAGCACCCTAAAAACAACACCGAAGTAGGGGAAGAAATACAATTGTACAACCATTTTAAACTGCCGGATCGGAAAGCAGTCTGAACAAAAATAAAGGTTTTGAGTGAAAATTACAGGCTATTTGGCCATTTGAAAGGTTTTTCCAAAACATTTAAAGGTTTGCAATGAAATTAAAGGTTTTTAAAGATTTTAAAGGTTTTGCTAGGAGGCCTGCATTTGAATATTATCCATGAATGTTTCTAAAGAAGTTGGCAATGTGAAACTAATGCAATTCTAAGATTAAAAGAACAACAATTATGGTCAAACATTCATCTGCAATCAGGAAATATTAACAAGTTAAAGTTAAAGGTAAGGCAGCACATTGATTTGAAGTTACAGAAATAGTTCCTTAATGTACCCTAAATATTGATGAACTAAAAAGGGGAATAACTATAAAATATTATTGGAAGAGTTAGAAAACTTGTCAGTTATTTATGACTTGGGGCATTTACTTTTATTTCAATATCAATGTTACAGATAAAAATTTTAACACAAAATGTAAGCAACCAAGGGGAACAACTTAAAAATTAATGTAGACAAATTATGGGTTTTGGTAGTCATGGTAGTGACTATTGTTATGATAGTGACTATTTTCCTAAGTTTCATGTTGGTATCTAATGTAGTGTCACAGTTATGGACCCAGTGAATATTTCGGTTAGCACAAAAAAACTAAGTGCAAAGGGGCATAACTTACAAAAATATTCCTGGCAGAGTCATGGGTCTTGTTGATAATGACGTAGATACTGGTGTTGAACATATATTCCTGGTTTCAAAGTTATATATGACAACTGCAAAAATGAAAAGGGAACATAACTTGACAAATATTGGTAGCAGAGATATGGGTCCTGTTGATAATGATGAAGGTTGGTGATAAAGATAGTGAATATATATTCAAAGTTTCAAGTTGATTCCTCAAGAAGTTTCAATGTAGTGGGCTAAATGAATAGTTTGATTAAAACAAAATTTAACGAGAAAAAGTCTCGCAACTTGACGAATATTGGTAGCACAGTTATGTGTCTAGTTGTGAATGCTACAGATTTTGTTTGTAAATAAATATGCCAATTTCAAGTTAATATCTTAAGTAGTTTCGAAGTTATAGACCAAAAAGCATATTTTGTTTAACAGAACTTAACGGTGAATAGACGAGCTAAAATGAACATTAAACATTAACCCCTTATTCCACAGATGGGTGGGATGTTTAAAAAAATGGCTGGAAAAGTAAAAAAAAAACAGTGTACGGCCGAAACGCTTTCAAACTGGTGCCTTTTACTTTGTTTTTTTTTTTTTAATATTCGCCAGACGTGTCCTCCAGTTTGCAATGCTGTGGTAAATATTACCGGTATCGCCGTACGATTCTTGGATCGGGTATTTTCGCTGTTATAATAATCGGCACTTAAATGTATGAAGTATAGAAACAAATAAAATTTACGTAAATAAAGTTTTAGGGACCTTTACGAGTTTTCTGAGCTTACCGGTATTCGGAGACAAGTACTTATTGAGTGTATCGCATATCACTCGAATTGCAATACCGGTAATACCGCCCACCACTATATGGAAAGCGGTGTGCACAATAAATATAACATCTATACTACTTGCCGACCAAAAAACTATGTGTATCTGTCCGAAAACCATAGTTTTCGGTAGATAACCATAGTTATCATAACATAAATTATGTTCTTCTTTCGAGAACCATGGATATCGTCGAAAACAATAGCTTTCGGTGGTAACCGTGGTTCTCGAGCGAGAACTACTTTTTAAGCCATATGCCTAACTTTAGATAGTGGCCGGATAACAATATATTTTGAGTACAATTAGGGTTACTGGCCAATAACACAGGTGCTGGTCAAAACCCTTGTTATCGACCGATAACTATGGATATCGGATTGTGTGCAAACCGCTTGCCATTTTAATATAAAGCTGTATAGACAGTTTCGGAATTTCTTCACATTCCAACAGCTTAGATAAAAAGGTTGATTTCATCTCCAATAGCCTTGTTGTGTGCTAAAAATGTCATAATATTGCATCTGAGGCCGTTTCCGACGTTCTTACATCAATCTTTTCGAATAGCCTTGTTGTGTGCTAAAATGTCATAATAATGCATCTGAGGCCGTTTCCGACGTTCTTACATCAATCTCTTCGAATAGCCTTGTTGTGTGCTAAAATGTCATAATAATGCATCTGAGGCCGTTTCCGACGTTCTAACATCAATCTTTAAGTTAAGGCTGCTAGGCTGCTGGGCTGCTAGGCTGCCAACTTCAGGCTGCTAGGCTGCTACACACACAATTCAGTAAATTCTTATGGTTTTAAATAGATGTATTTTTTCAACAAGTTTAAGACCATTTTGTGTTCAGAAAGGGATTGTGATGCAGTTGAAGCGATTGGAGAATGTCTTTACATTTCACCGGATTAGAAATTTGATAAAAAAAAATTAGGTTGATTTCGTACGAGATCAGCTTGAAGTGTCCTTAAAAATCAAGGCATATCAAGCCGTTTCCGGAATACTTACATCTAGCGATAAGTTAAGGCTGCTAGGCTTCTAGGCTGCCAACTTCAGGCTGCTAGGCTGCTAGGCTGCTGGGCTGCTAGGCTGCTACACACACATTTCAGTAAATTCTTATGGTTTTAAAAAGATGTACTTTTTCAACAAGTTTAAGACCATTTTGTGTTTAGAAAGGGATTGTGATGCAGTTGAAGCGATTGGAGAATGTCTTTACATTTCACCGGATTAGAAATTTGATAAAAAATTAGGTTGATTTCGTACGAGATCAGTTTGAAGTGTCCTGAACAATCAATGCATATCAAGCCGTTTCCGGAATACTTACATCTAGCGGTAAGTTAAGGCTGCTAGGCTGCTAGGCTGCCAACTTCAGGCTGCTAGGCTGCTGGGCTGCTACACACACATTTCAGTTAATTCTTATGGTTTTAAATAGATGTATTTTTTTTCAACATGTTTAAGACCATTTTGTGTCCAGAAAGTTGGGATGGGAACGGTTATCCGGATAACCGAATATCCGAATAGTAAGATCGTATCCGGATACCATTCTCGTATCCGAATACCCTCAAATTCGTACGAATTTAGTTTCAGTATTTTGTTCAAGGTTTGTAAAATATAACTTTAACTGGTAAATCTTTCTAAAACTCGCTACACTGCTTGCACTAATCTCGATACTGACATGGTTTTCCCCAGGCGTAACTCGACCAGGATGTCTCAGCAGGGTTGACAAAGAGGTGTTAATTGTGGTTAATTGGGAGACCGGAAGATTTGTATTCCAGACCGTGATCTTTTGTTTTGTTGATTGGTGTACCTTGAACAGAGCGTGTTAAATGACACCTGTCAAGTTGCAACAACTTGATTATTTTCGTTAACGAGAACAAACCTCAGATTATTGACAATTTATTGCAACAGATTTTGAGCAAATATAATCTTGACAGTTTGTTATTTTGACATGACCGCATAAAAGACTTGAAAGGAAACAAGAAATATCTTTAAAAAAGATAAACGGCGTTGATGGAAAAGATTTATATATACATGTATATAAGAAAGAATGAAATACAGAGAGGCAAAGCAGACACAGTTTAGTTATTTTATTTTATTTGTTATAGCTGTCGACGAACCCTCCCTGCCTTCTTAGTATGACTTAGAGATTAAGCGACCGAATCATGACAACTCATAAATTTATTGAAAGTGTCTTTCAAAAAAAATGTTGAAGCTGTTGCAACAATTTCATACAGTGATAACAAGTCGATTAAAGATACTGAAGCAAAATATTCAGTTTCAATAAAATGCCTCGTGTAGAGTGACAATTCAAGATGAATAAATGTCCTTGAAATTTAATAAATATAAATAATAACAGCCTGTTACAAGAGCGAAATCTACCAACTTTTACGTATATTAACTTTAAAAAAAAGTGTCCGTCCTGAGTATTGAACCCGGGGCCTCCGCTTGAGAGGCGAGAGTGTTAGCCACTACACTACAATACACTTGTATTTCGTACTTGAAATTAACAATTAGTATCAAAGGAACTAGAAAGGAACCAGTAAGAACTAGGAATATCTACACTTCTCTTTCGTTTTACACTGTGTATTGTATGCAAGTGTTTACCTGACACCCAAGAACATTCCATATAATATTGTATTTAAGCCATCAATATTGACTTAACTGGTTACTTAAATCGTAAATATGTTTTTTCCTCCAATACAACACCCACTAACAACCAATCGAATTAATCTATTTGATTTTTCCGCCGCATAATAATAAAAATCCCACTAGATACCTCTCCACCCTGCTAGATGCCTCTCTGGTGTAAATAGCTACCAATCGAAATAGTTTATTTCATTTTCCCTCTGCATAATAAGAGAGTACGAGTATTATTTACAACATTTCATTGGTCGAAAAACTAGGTCAAAAGTGAGCTTAGACAGCTAACGCCGAAAAATCATTTAACGTTATATTCAAGAATATAAGATGATGCAATAAACTATTACCATAACTTTTATATGTATTTGTTCATGTAGTTATTGTAAACTCTGTGTTTTTACATGTTCCGCTGCTGTGCAGGCCGATTTTCGTAAAATGAATCGCCTTGCATATGAGTGCATATGACTATATGCGTATTTTTCGTTTAAAGAATATTATGTATGCGCTTGCAAGCGTCCACGTGAAATAAAACTCCAATTTTATCGAACCTCGTACCTTTTCGCGGTAGCTAAATTTTTTCAACTCGTTATTGACTTAAAAAGTAAAGTCGTTGGGTCCGAATTTTCACTTATATTTTGTTTCCGTGATATACGCGGTAGTTTGGTCGAGGACTCAAACGATCGCGATATAGTGTAACGTTTGTGCTTTTTAAATTTAAAATATTAAATCAGCAAAATTTTCTGTGGTCGATAAAATGATACGGTTATTCGGATATTATCCGGATACCGGATACGATTATCCGAATAGTGATTTAGGTATCCGTTCCCATCCCTACCAGAAAGGGATTTTGATGCAGTTGAAGCGATTGGAGAATTTCTTCACATTTCACAAGATGAGAAATTTGATACAAAAAAACTCAGGTTTATTATGTATGAGATAAGCTTGAAGTGTCCTTAACAAGTGAAAATAATGCATTTCAAGCCCTTTCCGAAATTCTTACATCTATTGGTAAGTTAAGGCTGCTAGGCTGCTAGGCTGCCAACTTCAGGCTGCTTGGCTGCTAGGCTGCTACACGCACATTTCAGTACTATTCTTGATATGCATTTTTCCACCTTTTTTTACAGAAGAAAGACCGTAACTTTAGATAACGTGTTTTACACGGGTTTTTACACGGGTTTCTTACCATGTTGAAAATTCCGAATTTCTTTAAAAGGTAGAATACCGGTAACGGACAAAAGCGTATATGCTTTATTCAAACATACACTTTTCAACGGGCATTAAAATAAAATTTACGCAGATTTACGTTATGGGTTTTAAAATCGTGAAAAAAGCACACGTTTAAATACGTTTCGGGCGACCTCCAGTAAAACAGGGTCGGGGTTTGGGAAGTCAAAATTTTGTCACGTTTAAATACGTTACGGACGTCCGTCCGGGAAACAGGGTCGGGCGCGGAAGGGTTAAAGCTGTTTTTAAATAACTTACAGTCAAAGGAAGTGATTTTTAACAACAACAACAACAAATGGATTCACCGTTTTTCTAGGCACTGATAGTTGCATCAACAGAAAGACTCACCTCTAGCCAAATAGTATCTTTGAACAACTTCATCTTCAAAAGTATTAGGATCTACTCCCTGTGGTACATTTTCTAACGACTGTTCCATCATTAAGAAGCGTGAGCGCATGTCTACAAAAACACTGTCGGAGTACAGACCGACGCCCATGGCGCTATTAGCTTGATAAAAACGTGGAGCGCACTTGTCAATAACTGCTTTGAACAACCTGCAAATAATGAAACTTAAATTATAAATTATTAAATAAGAATAAAAAATAACAATTCTTTAATGGCCTGGTATAAGCTCCCTCCTTGAAGAAATTATAGTTACCGATAATAATAATAATAATAATAATAATAATAATAATAATAATAATAATAATAACAGCAATAACAACAACAACGACTACTACAACAATAATGTAGCAGTAGTATAATTTTCTAAACCAGTACCTGTGTGGAGTGTGTGAACTAGGAAGATCGGTTGTATTCTTGTACTTGAGCTGAAGCGCCACACCCAAATTGTGCCGATTGAAGCGTTTGTCGTTGATGACGTCAAATTTTCGATTGTTTTCGGTATTTGACAAAAACCCACGAACAACCTCGATCTCGATTTTTGGATCTAAAAAGGGGATAAGCTTAAAGTTTAAACATGGCGACAAAAAATTTGCATCTTTTAAATCTAGGAATAATGGATATGTTTTTAACATTTCGAAAACCTTTGATTTGGGACACGAAATTTTTGCACGATTTCGAAAATGAACCGGGACAATTTAAACATGATTTTGTATTTTTTATTATTAATATTCAATTCACTTTTGTCATCTTTCACCTTCTAAGGACCATCATATTGTAAAGTTTCCTTAAAAAACCATTCATATTACAGAAACTCACGTTGTACGTAAGACATATACCATGTAATATGCTTTTATTTTTTGGTCGCGTTTGTTTGTCAATTCTTTGTTGCATTACTTTGAGATTCCAAGAGATTAAAAATTGTAAAAAATTGCAAGAAGTCAACAACGAAATCGTTATATATATCATAGGGCGAGACAAATGTGCGGCCATACCGGAACTCGAACACGGAAACCCTCATTTTCAATGCTCCAGACCAAGCTATCCGTGCCGCTTACACATACTCTCCCCAATCAGCGACTATATTTGTACAGCGACATATTAACTAACGTGCATAATAACAAACGAAAGTAGACTTTTTGTCAGTTTAAACAAAATTTCACGAATTTAAAACACATTTGAAATTACTCGATTGTCGTTCATTCTTTCAGTTAGGATTCATTGGATTATTTGAATCCTAATATGGAGCCCAGTCTTAGATCTCAAGTTTCCGATTGGTCACTTTAGTTTTGAGTTTTCAAGTTCAATTTCTACCAATCATGTTGCTCAGATCAGAGATTTTTCTGTCTCTATTCTCACTTTTTAACATCTGGATCAGGACTGTGTTCGCTCCCATTTATGTCGATCATATGTGTTACAATATTAACATAAAATGTCACTTAAAATGAAATAAGCATGTCACATATGTTTACAATATTCAGAATAAACATTTGTAATAAATCAACGGTAAAACTAAGATTCCACAGTAGCATAGCGACGATTTTACACAGAATCAACTGGAAATTTGTGGTGGATTAATTCTTGATCTGATATTGGAAACCGGAAATTATTTACGGTATGCTGCTTAAATTGCTTTACATATACACTTGTCAAAAATTCGAAGTGCACACCTTGAAAATTTGAATATCTCAAAATCAAATTAACCCAATTAAAAGGAATTTTGAAATTATGTTAAATACGACCAAACAATAATAATTCTTTGAAAACCGTGCGTATGTTTTACGATTTACGTCATCGACGTCAGCATATGCTATTAATGCGTTATTCCCGTGCGACAATCGAATTTGATTTTTTACAATCGATTTTGTTTTTCACATGTTCACCGAGACCGGACAATCTAAAAACAACACTATAACTATGGAACTATGAAGACCGCGAAAGTGCCGTCAACAATTTTTTTTTATAAAAACATCATGATCTTATTCGTAAATGCAAAAGAAGTGACCACTAAATTGAATCTATAATCTAAAACTAAAATTATTAGAAGTAAATTAGACTTCAAACTCGAATGATTCAATCAAAAAGTTAGGAAAATCACATTCATAAAGTGGGCACTTAGAACTTTTGAGTAGTGTATATTACCTTTATACAATGGTCAGTTTCATCGTTACAACAAGAGAATTATGAAAATCTCTCGAACGGCATAAAACAAAAAAAATTATGAAAATCTCTCGAACGGCCAAAACGAAGTACAATATAATTTTGCACAAATTAAAGTTATCAATGTATCTTTATATTGCTAATGTTAAGACAATAAAGAACATGAAAGATAAATAGCTCGAGTTAAAATTCCATACAAATATATTAACACTCAAAACACATAAACATTATTTGAAATGCCCATTTTTGTATGATGCTGACAACCATGTGCTGTGTCCTTTTGTCTAACATATGTATACAATATTAGATATTTTTAAAATTGTGTCTGAAATTGAATATCCCGATCGCGTAAATAGGAGACAATGCAATGAAAACGTTGATTTCTCTATCCACAATTTAAAGTTATTTTAGAAGGACAAAATATTTTGGAGTCATTGTCATAATACCCATGTGGGAATTTGAAACAAGTTTTGTGTGGTTTAGTATTAATGTTTTGTTTGGATGTAAAAAGAATTGTATGGATTGTTTAGAACTAGCTATTTTTATTACTGTTCTAACTTTTCTTAAAGTATAAACAGTAAGATACATAATTAACATTTATATTGAACTGCATTTTGCCTTAAAGGAGATTTCGATATTTTTTAAGTAACTTTTAATAAAAAACACTCTTTATTTTGACGTTTCGGCCTTATGACCTTTATCAAACTATACAAATCGCTTAAGTCTACATCTTTTTCACATAATTCATAACCGGAAATAAATCGACAATTTTTATTTTATTTTTACCGATGACAATGCACTGTATTCGGCCCTTAAGGAGATCTCGTATCTTAATGGTCGATGTCGTTGGCTTACAATAAGCTGAATCAGAAACAATCACGTGTTGAAACAAACTAGCAAAATATATGTAGTTATACTCTTCTGGAATCTCCGAAAACGGAAGTAATGACAAAGTGGACACTTGGTCTTCCTCCATCAAATAACAACAACAACATATTTAGGCAGAAAAGATGTTCAGCAATGAAATTCAATCTTCTACAGATTATACCGATTGCTATTAATATAACAATCACACAATGTTCAATGATAATAAAGTTTATGTGACCCTAGGCAATCGAAAATATTTGTGTATGATATCCGAGTTCAAAATAATGCCGAGCCGTCCACTGCATCAATACATACGTTAATGATGTCCAGATGTTGCCTTAAGAGAAAGATACTAATCTTGCACATGTTGGTATGGTGTGAAAGGTCAATCCAGAGCAAAATCTGACCACCATAGAAATCAAGATCATTTTGTGACTAGTTATTTTTTCATGTTCTGTCAATTTTTCGACGCGAAAAAGTTCCTTATGTTGATAAAATCCACTTTTTTTAAAGTATAGAAAATGTTTCCGGAACTTTTATAATACAGAATAAAAAGACCGAACGAGGGTAATTTATATAGGTGGAGGTTATTTCATAATATAACCGTTAGAGCACAATTAGTATACAGACAAACGACTGAAATAAATAAGGGCACGGCCTGTCTGGATATTAACCTACCTCCCGAGATCCTTTGCTTGTTTTCCTTGTAGACCACGTCGTTGTAACAGTCAACAAGTCTAGGATTGAGCCGGAAGTACCGGTAGTTCGGAGAGGTAAACATGCCGATTGTCACACCGGATGCTAAGTTTGCGTCCAACTGCAAAATACGTGCATGTAAAAAAACGTATAAAATCTAGTCTGAAACAAACAAAAGCCCTTTCCCACAAACTGAATGTTAACTTTACGAATCGTAAAAACATACTCTAAAATATTTTCAAATTAGGTTCTTATCGGCAAGCGCTTACCTCATTAACAAAAATATTACATAGATAGTCTACTGTTTTTATCATGAATCAATTGACCTGATTTGTTTTGACTGATGACGCCAATAAGTTTGATAAAACTGGAAAACACGGGATTTGCCACAGCTGCCAAGAAACGGACAATGGTGTATTATACCTAATTAGACGAAGATAACAACACATTATTCAAAATGCGACGATCCTTACACGCTGCTCTCGTCATTAATACTCAGCATTTTAAAATACTGCCTTAAGTATCAAAATCATTATTAGACGGTGGACATTACAAAAAGGAAAAGGGTAGGCCTACGTTTCATCCGAATTTTGAATGTTTGTTGTTGTTTTTTTGTGTTTTTTTTTAAAGAAACATCGACAATAAGGTGCAGTAATATCGACATGAAATAACATTATTGAAAACAAGTCAGGTTTACTTTAATATATTTATAATCGTATCCACCAAAGTCTCACCCAGCATGGAAGTAAACATGCCTCAATTTAAACATCACATTGTAGTGAAGGAGATCAATGAACCAAAAGAGTGAATTTAGACGATGAACCAAAGGAGAGTTTGACTCGAGGGTGGCAACAAAAGTCATTGAAACTGTGAACGGAGATTCGTCACAGACAGTGCCACTCCGCCAAACAACAGCCGATACTTGTTTTTTCTGCCTTTAAAAACCTTACGATTGTTGGTATGTAACTCTGTGAATAGTATTCGACCTAAGGGAAAAATTCATTTCTCCAGATGTATAAATTACCTACCCTGCCACTGCTATCAAACAACGGATACTGGCGTTTTTCTTCCTCGGAGAAAAGGGACGGAAGTTTGTAATGGCTCTCCACGGCTACTGGAACGTCAACCTCAAGTAATTCAATACTGGGGAAAAGCACTTTGGAGCCACCAGTCAGATATTTTTTTGCACCTATGTGTAGGTAGGTACCTGAAAAAAAAATGTCATTGTAAACTCCGCTCTGTAATAACGGTGCTTGTAAATAAAATTTATTAATGGATTTTGTAAAATAACTGTTGACTCACATAAACAAAGACGTGGGCTAGCGTTAGACGTGGGCTAGCGTTGTGAACTCTTCTGAAATCTGGGCTGCAGTGTTGCTGGTGACGTTCGGCGTCATATTTAGACTTGTGGAAATTTAGTACCCTTTAGGGTTCGTAATAGTTTGTGGCTCAATATTTGGAGTTCCGAACTCTCCTTTACTGATCTGTAAAGTAACAATTCTTCTGCGGTGTGGAATTTCGATCACGAAACATTTTAATTGGTAACATCTTTAACCGAGAATCGTAATTCGAGGTCGTACGCCGGAAATAAAACCACTTATGGACGCTTTTATAACTGAAGAGTTCTCAAACATAAACGCACGCTACTAGTATGCAAAACACACAGTAGTGGTTTGTGTAGCATAGATTTTAAACAACGACGTACCTTTATGTTCAACATAGTCAGCTCCCAAGCAGATGGCAAACTGTGAGAGCGACGCTAATTTGGAGGTATCTCCAGACGACATGGCAACCTTGGCCATGCGACCTTCGTAGTGTAAAGGCTCGTCTGCACTATCACCATCGTCATGACCGTCGTATGGTTCGTCCCAGGCCTCGAGCACTTTCAACTTGTCTGTGAAAATAAAGAAGAACTATTTTATCATAAAAGAAAAGATGTATGTGTTTGCGTGCGTGCAGTCAAAATCATTGGAGTATCAATTTCTGTGCATGATAGATACTTACATTTCTTTTTGAAAAAAAGTTATGAATCCATCTGCGTTTTGCAAATTCACATAATTCTCCCTAAATTATAATGGCCGCTCTTGATGTCAGTAGTTAAGATAGCGCCGTTGGACAAGAACTGAAGCCCAACCTAACGTAGTCGGATTGACGAATTAATTACAGTATTTTAATAAAAACTACTGAACAATATCGTTATAAAACTAATGAAACCCTAGTTTAAAAAGTAACAAAGTAAAAGTAAATAGAATCGCTTTTTTCGGGGACAATGACAATGCAAACCACTAACAAATACGCAAAGCGGCACGCTTTCATAACTTTCTCGGGCATCTCGTGTAATGACTGAGGTCTTATAAAAACTTGATCTGGCATGGGATTATTGGTCTGTTATTTAGGTAAGTTCTTTTTTCGTATTCCATCGTAAATGAAAAAGTGCGGGCATCTTAGCTCGATTATTCAAAGAATATGTCGAGCCTGTTCTACTCACCTTTTCGTCGGCGTCGCTGTCCTTGCATGCAACCTCATTATATCGTACAAAGTATTATAGCTACAGTTTTCAAACTTGTTTAAGTTGTCCACCATCACACCCGTGTGTGTATACCAAGGACTATAATTGGTTAGTATGTAACCAAAATTTGATGAATCTCAAAGAATTTGAGATAATACATTCAAGCTGTTATTATTGAAAGAGCATGTTTGCTTTGAGCTTCAATGTAGACTGGCTCCCGTCCCAGTATCCTATTATAATTATAAGCCTTAGAAACAAAAAATTGTCGTAACAAGAAAACGTTATATTAACACTTGAATTATTTTAAACTTTCCTACACTCTTGGAACATATGTTGTCCAACAAAGATAATACTACAGACAGAAATAAAATAATTAAAGCACGAAAACAATAGGAATTAAAACTAAAAACTGGAATAAAACCATCTGGCTGGAATGTCAGTGAATAGCTACCATTATGAAAACAAGTAGGTAAATAATACCCAGTATTATATATGACAATAAAATACTGTATGGAAAACAAGATTTTATCAACAATTTGTATGTTTCAATTGTTTGTTTCTTTGCCAGCAGCTTGTTCCATGCAGATTGTCAACATTTCGGTCAAATGTTACTTTAAATGTTTAAAGCGGTATGTATGGAGATTTAGATGTTACTTTAATAAATGTTTTAAGCGGTATCTATGGAGATTTAGAATTCGGTTAAATGTTTAAAGCGGTATGTATGGAGATTTAGACTTCGGTTTAAAGCTTCTTCGCTTAGGGACTGATTCGGTTAAATGTTCAAAGCGGTGTGTATCGAGATTTAGGGTTCTGTTGTATTATCAGTGCGGTATAGTTCTACACAAGAGATTTACAATCTGGTTAAATGTTTCATGCGGTATATGTAGAAAGATTTAGGATTGGGGTTATATGTTCGAAGCGGTATGTTTAAACGCGTATGTTCAAAGTGGTATGTATAGGGACTTAGGATTCGGTTGTATGTTTAAAGCTGTACCTATGAAGACTTAAGCTATATTAATACTTACTTATGATCCTTAAATTGATATCATCGCTAAAGTGGCACATTTAGGAAAAAGCACATTGTGATTAAAGGGACAGAAATGACTCCCACAGCAACAAAAATGTTGTTTAAGTTTACAATAAAGTTTACCTCTATAAGAACAGAACAGAACTTTATTTAACTCTAACCATTAGGCATAAGAGTAAACAAAGCATAATAATTTTATGAAATGGACACGTGACACGGTAAGAAATAAATAGGCACTAAAATGGTACCAACCAATAGTTAGACAGTCAGTACCGTTGTTATAAGACTATTTCCCCGCAGAAGAGAAGCGTGGAACCGTTCAGTTTTCGGTGAGCAAATACGTAACATGATTTATGTTAATGGCCACACTGGGAAAGTCTAGGGTACAGGGTAGCATTTTGCGATTTGAGGCGTCCTCCGTTGCTGTTGTGAAGAAATAATTTGATTGTGTGTACAAGACGAACATATCGGTATTACCAAGGATTGTACAAAAACGAAACTTTTGCGACCCACCTAGAAACTCGCACGCACACTCGTGCACAAATTCCCGCATTCAGCCAGTCTGTCACGTTATTATGCCCTCCCTCCCTATACATGTCGCTTGTGTCCTTTAAAGCAAGGTTATATATTTGCTGCAGGGAAAATAAACATATGTCAAACATGGGGTAACCCATGATATTATCCGATCTGATAATAATGCTACTGTTATGGTTTACTGCCTGTCATATTTTATTAAATGTTTTGAAGCCACAGACTATAGCGAACTAGTTATTTGTCATAAACTGTATAATTTCACAATTGTGACCAAAGTGAAATGGATATATTTACAACTGCTCTTTGAGGTAGGTCATATTAATTTCACATATTAAAAGAACCATTCAAATAGTTGTTGCATTTAATTTACAGTTAACAAAGTTGTTAACCCCTACTTGAACTAAAGTCTAAACTGTTCAGATCTTAAATATTTTATTAAATATTTTCTCGACAGCTTATTCCGTTTCTTTTCCATTCTATAGCCTAATTTTGTCATAATCGTGTTTAATTTTTGTAATTTTTAGAAATCATCGGGTTAGATTTCCGTGAAGTCTCTATTTTGTACCCAAGGACAATGCATATAAAATGTAGACATAGTCATGTTATTGAAATGTAATACATACACATAATATATACAAGGAACGCACTTAAAGAGTTTATTATTTATAAATGTACTAAAGCTGTGCATCATTTTACACAGATTATACATAGAATTTTTTTAGCATTGAGCAATGTGTAACACTTATCTTAAAATTGAGCAAAAGGTTTTCACTTTTCGTGAATGTCAGAATTTTTAAAGAACGTGTCTTTTATTTTAGTAGGATCATACAATAAATATCAATTAAAGAAGTATTCACGTGTTCTATTTTCGAACTAGTTTAAACTTCAATTTTTGTGTGTTTTAATGAGATAATACTATTTAAGATTAAACTTCAGTTCGTTAAAAGGTATGGACCCAGATAATAATTTCTTATTCACAATTCAGGATAAAAATCGGATACAAATCGTTTTACAACCACCCTTCTGGCAAAATACTATTTATTGAAGGACAAATAAAACGAATTTACTTAAAAACTAAACCTTCCGGCATTAAATAAATACATCAATTGTCATCTACTAGAACTATTGTATTTTAAAAAAGCCATGTGTTTCTAGTCATTAAAATGACATTTTATCAATGAACCGGTGTTGATAAAATATACAACATCCTTGATTAAATCGCCAACAGCTTTAAAAGCGTTATATTTCAAGGTTATATCGTCAAGTGAAGCTGACTATTACTTAGATTTAGTTTTATAAAGAGATTTTTTTAATTATTCAAGGCCCAAGATTATAAAACAAACTTAGAATGGAGACCAGACTCAAATTTCAATCACCTGATTGGCTAAAATTGCCAGTCGCCATTTCAGCCAATCGGATGCTTGAGATTTGAGACTGGTCTCCAGATTTAGTTTACGATCTTGGGCACATATCAAACAATAAGGAGAAACCCACCCCATCCCATTCAAACACCAGTGACATGTTTCATTTTGATAGTTGATTAATTGACGAACAACGTTACATTGTCATAAGAAAGAAACATTCTACAATTGTCAGGGACTGTTTTGCTAAATAACCTATGCAGTATTTTACAAATTGTTTGCTTATGTCCTGTCATTTATAAAAATCAAAAAGAAAAAAATGCGTTTCTGATCATTGAACATTGTCCTACATCTGTATTGTTAACGTTTATGGAAACATGAAAAATATACTTTTTAAAAATTGAAAATGGGAAGTCAAAAAAATTGTTGAACTGAGAGCTTGTATTATTAATTTTGGCCACATAAGCATGTCTTTTTGTTGTTGTTGTTGTTGTTTAATATAAGATACAGAACATTTCTTTCACGAAAAAGCTGTTGAATACCATCTAAATACCTCAGGTAGAAAATTATGTTTACGTTTACTTTGAGCTGATCGGGTGTATCAGAAGGGGCGAAGTGCGTTAGTCAAGCGGTTTATGGCGTAAAAAATAACGTGTAACGTAAGAAAAGGAAAAGCAGCGTATTTAATCATCGTCACTTTCATGCATTCCCATAAATCTCGGCAGTCGTGTTAGATTTGAGAAATGAAGATAAGTTGCCTACGTTTTTCGTGGAAACGCACGGTGTTAAAATAAGCCTGATTTTATAGCATTAGATTCGCTGAATCCCATTGTATCCAGGTTGCTACAGAGTTAAACGTTTGGTGTTAGTTCCAGATTGCCAAGCCCTCATAACTCAGTTCTCTAAACAAGAAATCTACACCAATCTGTGTTATACTGAATAATTATGAATTAGAAATGTCAGAATACAGAAAATCTCGGAAACTTCACTATTTATGGTGTGTAATGATCTGTAATGGAAAATCATTTATCAGTCTCTGCTATTTCTGCATTATGACATTCGGCGCTAACAAAAAGCCGAAGTTTCAAGTGTTTAAGATTGGTAATACATCTGAAGAGGACTATTTTAGAATATCATATTTCGGAGGCTGCTTTGATTGAGATTTTTTTTTTGCAAGGCGAGTTTTCATTTTCTACATCCCCGTTCACAAAGCTATGTACTGGTCACATATATGTCGGCGATATTCTTCTCCCAGATGACGTTTTAAATGTTGTTGTTGTTGTTTTTTTTTTAATTCAATAAATTACCTCCTAAATCAAGGCGAGCCTTCATCTGTAGTTTGTTTAGGACCGCTAACAGTCTACTGCTCATTACTCTGTCAGCACACCTAAAACAACAACAATCATTTTATTCTATTTTTACACTATCAGCAAAAACAGTTGGATTGTTTAAATACGCGAGAAGACATTCGGGCTCTCAAAACACCTACTCATGCATTCTTATTACTTCGTGAACACAAACAAACACGAACACACATTCCTTGCTGTATGAACCCATGTTCTCATAACGGTTTCAATTCAACCAGTAATTGCTGTATTAACTGCACATTTAATTAACGCTGAACAAATACATTTGCTGTACACATGTATACTCTTTGCCGTATCAACAAAAATAATTATGCTGTATCAAAACGCATACTAATTGCTGTACCAACACACATACTCATTGCTGTATCAACACACGTGTACACTAATTTCTGTATCGACACACATACTAATTGCTGTACCAACACACATACACATGTATATTCATAGCTGTATCGCCACACATAATCCTTGCTGTATTAACGCGCATGCTCATTGCTGTTCAACACACATACTCTTTGCAGTATCAACACAATACTCATTGCTGTATCAACACACATACGCATTGCTGTATGAACACACATACGCATTGCTGTATTGACACGCATACTCATTGCTGTATCAACACACATACTCATTACTGTATCATCACGCATACTCATTGGTGTATCACCACACATACACATTGCTCTATCATCACGCATACGGATTGCTGTATCAACACGTATACTCATTGCTTTATCAACACGTATACTCATTGCTGTATCAACACGCATACTCATTACTGTATCAACACAAATACGCATTGCTGTATCAACAAACCTACTCATTGCTGTATCAACACACATATTCATTGGTGCATCAACACACATACTCATTGGTGCATCAACACACATACTCATTGCTGTATTAACACACATACTCATTGGTGCATCAACACACATACTCATTGCTGTATCAACACACATACTCATTGCTGTATTAACAACCTACTCATTGCTGTATCAACACACATACTTATTGGTGCATCAACACATATACATACTCATTGCTGTGTCAACACACATACTCATTGCTGTATTAACACACATACTCATTGCTGTCTCCACACACAAATTCATTTCTATATCTAAAAACATACTCATTGCTGTATCAACACACATACTCATTGCTGTATCAACACACATACTCATTGCTGAACCAACACAGATATTTATTGCTGTATCAACACGTTTACTCATTTCTGTATCAACACACATACCTATTGCTGTATCAACACACATACTTATCGCTGTATCAACACACATACTCATTGCTGTATTAACAACCTACTTATTGCTGTATCAACACACATACTCATTGGTGCATCAACACACATACATACTCATTGCTGTGTCAACACACATACTCATTGCTGTATTAACACACATACTCATTGCTGTCTCCACACACAAATTCATTTCTATATATAAATACATACTCATTGCTGTATCAACACACATACTCATTGCTGTATCAACACACATACTTATTGCTGAACCAACACAGATATTTATTGCTGTATCAACACGTATACTCATTTCTGTATCAACACACATACCCATTGCTGTATCAACACACATACTCATTGCTGTATCAACACACATACTCATTGCTGTATCAACACACATTCTCATTGCTGTATTAACAAACCTACTCATTGCTGTATCAACACACATACTCATTGGTGCATCAACACACATACATACTCATTGCTGTATCAACACACATACTCATTGCTGTATTAACACACATACTCACCAACACACATACCCATTGCTGTATCAACACACATACTCATTGCTGTATCAACACACATACCCATTCCTGTATCAACACACATACTCATTGCTGTATCAACACACATACCCATAGCTGTATCAACACACATACTCATTGCTGTATCAATACGCATACTCATTGCTGTATCAACACGTACTCATTGCTGTATCAACATGCATAATCATTACTGTATCAACACAAATACTCATTGCTGTATCAACACGCACACTTATTGCTGTATCAACACACATACTCATTGCTGTATCCACACACATACTCATTGCTGTATTAATATACCTACTCATTGCTGTATCAGCACACATACTCATTGCTGTATCAACACACATACTCATTGCTGTATCAACACACATACTCATTGCTGAACCAACACACATATCCATTGCTGTATCAACACACATACTCATTGCTGTATCAACACATATACCCATTGCTGTATCAACACACACACCCATTGCTGTATCAATACGCATACCCATTGCTGTATCAACACACATACTCATTCCTGAACCAACACACATAAAGATTGCTGTATCAACACACTTACTCATTGCTGTATCAATACGCGTACTCATTGCTGTATCAACACGTACTCATTGCAGTATCAACATGCATAATCATTGCTGTATCAACACAAATACTCATTGCTGTATCAACACGCACACTTATTGCTGTATCAACACAAATACTCATTGCTGTATCAACACACATGTATACTCATTGCTGTATCCACACACATAGTTATTGCTGTATGTATCAATATGCATACTCATTGCTGTATCCACACATTCTCATTGCCGTATCAAGTTAAAAAATCATTGCTGTATCCACACGCATACTCATTGCAGTATCAACACATATACTCATTGCTGTATCAACACACACACCCATTGCTGAACCAACACATATACTTATTGCTGTATCCACACACATACTCATTGATGTATCAACACACATACTCATTGCTGTATCAACACATATACTCATTGCTGTATCAACACACATACTCATTGCTGTATCAAAATACACCTGATTTTTATATTGTATTAACAAATCAGCTTTTGTGGCTAAATCAACTATCCACCATATTCCATACTAAGAAAGCCTGGGCTGTTAGTGAATTCTGCCATGGATATATGTTTGTTTTCTCTACTATAGATCCGTTTTAAAGTTGCTGAACGATTTTTATCCTTTAAAGTTCAAAATCTCGCAAGTATACTGTTTAAATCATAGTATCATATTCAAGCAATATTGATTGATTATCAAGATTTGATATACAATAGAGATTGATAAGTTGAGTAAATGTGTACATTGATGGGATGACGTAGAATCATTTTATTCGGTTAAATTATGCGCGGTAACATATGTCGGTTATATTCTTCCTTCCCTGTTCGAAAAATTGACTCTCGCTGGCGTTGTGTTTCAAAAGGGATATCCTAGCCTTTAAATGTCTATAACTTTGAAAGTACTTGACCTTTTCACTTCATACTTGGAAATTTATCATCAGCACGAACAATGCCATCTGTGACGACAAAAATGATAACTCCAGTTTCAATATTTTTTGAGTTATGCCCCTTTCAAATGCAACTTTAACTTGAAACTTAATGTTGCCTATAACTGTGAAAGTACTTCACTTATTCACTTCATACTTGGAATATATCATCAGCATGAACAATGCCATCTGTGATGACAAGAAAGATAACTCCAGTTTCAATGTTTTTGAGTTATGCCCCTTTCAAATGCAACTTTAACCTGAAACTTAATGTTGCCTATAACTGTGAAAGTACTTCACTTATTCACTTCATACTTGGAATATATCATCAACATGAACAATGCCATCTGTGATGACAAGAAAGATAACTCCAGTTTCAATGTTTTTGAGTTATGCCCCTTTCAAATGCAACTTTAACCTGAAACTTAATGTTGCCTATAACTTTGAAAGTACTTCACTTATTCACTTCATACTTGGAATATATCATCAGCATGAACAATGCCATCTGTGATGACAAGAAAGATAACTCCAGTTTCAATGTTTTTGAGTTATGCCCCTTTCAAATGCAACTTTAACCTGAAACTTAATGTTTCCTATAACTTTAAAGTACTTGTCCTATTCACTTTGTACTTGGAATATATCATCAGCATGAACAATGCCATCTGTGACGACAAGAAAGATAACTCCAGTTTCAATATTTTTTGAGTTATGCCCCTTTCAAATGCAACTTTAACCTGAAACTTAGTGTTGCCTGTAAAATGGAAAGTCCTTGTTCAATTAATTCACTGAATACTTTGAATAACTCATGCATTTACAAACCAATTTTTGAAGATGATAACTCAGGTTTCACCATTATTTTAGTTATTCCCCTTTTAAATGCAATTTAGATGACGCATGTGTTCTGTGGTGTAGTATTGAAATCAACTTAAATAAAATATTATTATATATGATTAAACATAGGCCCACATTTCAACTTTTTCCATGCAGGCGACACATGTGTTCCGCGGAACACAACAGTCTAGTTATTGATAATAAATACTTGCAAACCTTGGTTTCTCTCGAGTTTACCACTTTTTACTCTATCCCATCTGGACATTATAACAGATGTTTACGGTATTAAACGGTATTCTTATTATATGTGGTATTTGTAACAATGTCTACCTATTAAATGCTTAATTGTAAATATGAACGGCGTTTTGCTCAGATGAAAGCACTCCAAGCAGGACAATACAGTGCTAATAGCAAGCATTTAACAAATTAGCACTTACATGATAAATCGGGGCTAAATTACAACAATTGTTCAACATGGTAATCAATATTAGAGTTACAGCAAATGTCGAGGCACGTATTATAACAGTAATAGCGCATCATCCAGAATGAATGTTATTTTAGGGTATGCATTTTTTATTTGCAGCTTTATTTTAGTGTTAAAATCTGGGATTGATTCCTTTGACGTGGTTTTGAGGATGACGATGTGGATTAATGAGTTCGTTGTCTTTGCAACTTTAATATTAAGCTTGTAGTTATTTAAAAAAAAAACAAACTCATTGTGGTGATATCCCTTCCTTCTTATGTCGCCATACCTTTGGTTAACTGTGTTGCTCTTTAAGCTGTCGGCACAGGTAACTAAACAAGGATTGCCAGCAAGTCCGCACCAGGCTGCGGAACTTTCGCTGTTCTCGAACACAATGTTGCTACCTTGATACTGGACCAGTCTATGGATAGAATAAAGGCACTAGTTTAATGATGATGCATTGACAATATACTCGTATGTGGAGAGAATATAGACACAAACACACTAAAATATACAGGCAGGCACATAATTCATATGCAACAATTTGATTTTATATGCGTTTATCTAAACTTTCATCATATTAACGATAAGCGGCATTCTTTTGATGGACCGTATTCCATTACTGGGCTGAAGGTTATAAAGCTGAGATTGGAAACCAGTCTCAAATCTCAAGCATCTGATTGGCTGAAATGGCGACTGGTCGCCATTTCAGCCAATCAGATGCTTGAGATTTGAGACTGGTTTCCATGCTCAGTTTTATAACCTTGGGCACTGATGAACACATCCTATCATACACGGTTACGCTCTTGGGCACTGATGAACACGTCCTATCATACACGGTTACGCTCGATTAAAGGGATTCTGTTTCTTTTTTCAATACTTGAAACAAATACAATATAACGAAACAGTTGTACGTTTTAGTAAGGGCATTTAGAGTATGTCGTTACAGTCAGAGTGCAAACTGCTATTCTTTAAGAAAGTTTAATCAATCACATAGAGTTTTATCCCAACAACTACATTTAGAAGGCACCAAATAACAAACATTTCCTGTACGCTTCACATCAAGGGAACCAGATAGCAAGCATTGTCTGTACGCTTCCCAACGAGGGAACCAGATAACAAACATTGCCTGTACGCTTCCCAACGAGGGAACTAGTTAGCAAGCGTTGCCTGTACGCTTCCCAACGAGGGAACCAGGGAACCAGATAACAATCATTGCCTGTACGCTTTCCAACGAGGGAACCAGTTAGCAAGCATTGCTTATAAGCTTCCCAACGAGGGAACCAGATAACAAGCGTTGCCTGTATGCTTCCCAACGAGGGAGCCAGATAGCAAGCGTTGCCTGCACGCTTCCCAACGAGGGAACAAGATTACAAGCATTGCCTGTGCTTTTCCTAACGGTGGAACCAGATTGCAAACATTGCCTGTATGCTTCCCAACATGACAATATGGTCACAAACTTTGCCCTTGAACTCCTAACGAACCAAATATCATTTTACCAAAAAGAAATGACTATTTTTAACTGCTAACCGTTTGAACTCCGTCATGTTTCTGGTTATTTTCACGTCAATGTTGCCGAGGACCCTCTCACGAGTGAACATTGTCGGGTAGTGCTCGCCGCTAGAGAGTTGAGTAAATTTACTGCAGTCCACGTTGGCTTGCGGCTCTGAATAGATAACGAAAAAAGTTAAATGCTTGAAATGTACGCTAGAATAACACTAAGCGGTGTTTGGCTTGTTCAAGTCATTATTTAAAGCGACTATCTTTAACGAAAATATACACTGTATACTCAGATCAGGCATGGTTTTACAGAAATACAGAAGGCGTGCGACTGTGTTCCGGAGATATTCACGTAACACTGACGAGTTTCATATTCGAGAACTATACTGGTTACTGTAAGGTCATTTTGTAGACTCGGCAGCTGCTATGTTCGTGAAGTTGGCCGCCTAGCAGCCTAGCAGCCTGGCAGCGTGAAGTTGGCCGCCAAGCAGCCTAGCAGCCTGGCAGCGTGAAGTTGGCCGCCCAGCAGCCTAGCAGCCAGGCAGCGTGAAGTTGCCCGCCCAGCAGCCTAGCAGCCTGGCAGCGTGAATTTGGCAGACCAATAGCCTAGCAGATACTTTGGCTGCTGTGGTTCTTTGGCTGCTGAGCTGTTGAGGCGGCTGGGAAAAGTTGGCTGCTGGGCTTCTGTGGCGGCTGGGATACTTTGGCTGCTGGAATACTGTGGCTGCTGAGCTGCTGTGGCGGCTGGGAAAAGTTGGCTGCTGGGCTATTGTGGCGGCTGGGATACCTTGGCTGCTGGGAAAAGTTGGCTACTGGAATACTTTGGCTGCTGAGCTGCTGTGGCGGCAGGGAAAAGTTGGCTGCTGGGCTGCTGTGGCGGCTGGGATACTTTGGCTGCTGGGAAAAGTTGGCTGCTGGAATACATTGGCTGCTGAGCTGCTGTGGTGGCTGGGAAAAGTTGGCTGCTGAGCTGCTGTGGCGGCTGGGAAAAGTTGGCAGCTGGGCTGCAAAGTTGGCTGGGATACTTTGGCTGCTGGGAAAAGTTGGCTGCTGGAATATTTTGGCTGCTGAGCTGCTGTGGCGGCTGGGAAAAGTTGGTTGCTGGGCTGCTGTGGCGGCTTGGATACTTTGGCTGCTGGGAAAAGTTGGCTGCTGGAATACTTTGGCTGCTGAGCTGCTGTGGCGGCTGGGAAAAGTTGGCTGCTGGGCTGCTGTGGCGGCTTGGATACTTTGGCTGCTGGGAAATGTTGGCTGCTGGAATACTTTGACTGCTGAGCTGCTGTGGCGGCTGGGAAAAGTTGGCTGCTGGGCTGCTGTGGCGGCTGGGATATTTTGTAAATATTCCAAAGTATTCCAGCAGCCAACTTTTCCCAGCAGCCAAAGTATCCCAGCCGCCACAGCAGCCCAGCAGCCAACTTTTCCCAGCCGCCACAGCTGCTCAGCAGCCAAAGTATTCCAGCAGCCAACTTTTTCCAGAAGCCAAAGTATCCAAGCCGCCACAGCAGCCCAGCAGCCAACTTTTTCCAGCCACTACAGCAGCTCAGCAACCAAAATATTCCAGCAGCCAACTTTTCCTAGCTGCCACAGCAGCTCAGCAGCCAAAGTATTCCAGCAGCCAACTTTTCCCAGCAGCCAAAGTATGCCAGCCGCCACAGTAGCCCAGCAGCCAACTTTTCCCAGCCGCCACAGCAGCTCAGCAGCCAAAGTATCACAGCAGCCAAAGTATCTGCTAGGCTGTTGGGCGGCCAACTTCACGCTGCCAGGCTGCTAGGCTGCTTGGCGGCCAACTTCACGCTGCCTGGCTGCTAGGCTGCTGGACGGCCAACTTCACGCTGCCAGGCTGCTAGGCTGCTTGGCGGCCAACTTCACGCTGCTAGGCTGCTAGGCGGCCAACTTCACGAACATGCAGCTGCTGGTATGCAATTATCGTCATTGAATCGGTCAACAGAATTATTGCAATCTTAAAAACATTGAACGTGGGTTCCAAACATAATAACATAAAAGGAAATTGGGTTGTTGACGCATTTAATGGTTGGTAACAGATGTTAATGGTGTTAATTCCTGGAATCCATTTGTGCATTCATTGTACATGAACATTCGTTATTCATGTTATTATTATAAGTCTAGTAATAGAAGTCCAACATATGGCTTTTTATCTTAATTATCACTTCACTCCATATAATTGAACATTTTTATACTGGTTTGTATATTTATAGGCAGCATATTATGCGACCTTCTTTAGCACACCTTACTTCCGTATGTTTTACCTTTCTATCGTGTACGCAGATCAGTCTGTATTGTCCAACAATATTGACCTGGCACTTCATTAATTTTCGTAAAGGTCATTGGATAAACACGGGTGTCAGCGAATACACCGGTATATTTATTCACTTTTCGTGTCAGTGATGTGTGGTGTATTGGAATAGATGCCTGACTACCGATTCGAAGTAGATCGTAATATTTACGAAATTTAACGAATTTGGGGTCAAGTGCAAGAGTGCCAGGTCAATATTGTTGGACAATACATACGTTTGTCAGTAAATTCTTGCAAAATATAAATAGACTGACTACAATTCTAAACCGGCAAAATAAATCTGACAAATTCATCATCGTCTATGGTTAAAATAACCGTAAAAAGAACTTGACAATGTTAATAATGAAAAAAAATTGTCAGAAGTCTTTTTATTAAAAATTATTTGTATTTAATAAAACTAATACTGATTGTCGTCTGCATACATACTAGGCGCACTTGATTGGTGTCCCGAATCAGTCCTAGGTATACCGCGGGACACCGATCTACGCTCGTTTCAGTCCGGCTACTTGCGTGCGCATGTATTTCCGGTAAAGTCGGGACATACCGCATGGCCCGGTCAAAACAGCAATATATTTTAGCAATATGTGTCTAAAGCTTTGCTTACAATAGAGATAACAGCAACTCATCGCCAACATTTTCGCCGTCATCAAGAAAATCTTCCATTGTTGTTCCAATTACTATTTTGGTGGCCATTTTAAGGTATCCCGAACTGCACTCTATTAATCTGTACCGGATCGGTGTACCTATCACGTGATCGGAGTACCCGGCATATACCTATAGAGACATTACGGCGTATACAAACAAGTGCGCCTATTGTTATCTATTCTGCTGCGCGCGCTTTCTGAACTTGGAGAAGTTTTGACACGAATCGGTCAAACACAAGCAAAAATAATTTCAAATGAAACCTGTTACCTAATCCTTGGTTGATTTTCTCCTGAGCCCAGGCCGATGGGTTGGCTATCCCTGTGACCCCTTGTACAGTAAAGCTTGGACTCACGGCCTCTGGACCCGACATGTGAAAATGAACTCTGTCGGATGACAATCTTATATGAAGGTCTCTCAGTTCTCTCTACAAGTTGAGCATAGTTTAGTTACAATGTATTGTTATGAAGTTTAAATTAACTTATTTTTGTAATGATTGCTAGCTATTACTAGACCATATGCAATATATGACCCAGCCTTGTATATCAAAGAACCGTTCAGAAAATAGAACTTTCTACAAAAGCCTTCATAATTCCCAACATTTAAAATAAAAGTAGAAACACTTCAGAATCTTAAAGAACTTGCTTTTACAGGAAAATTCCGAAGGTCAAAAAAGATATTGTTATGTTGACTTGATTTACATATAAAATTATTATAACTTTATGTATGATAGTCAAACTGACAACGTGTGACCCTTAAACAGAACAGAATAGAATATAACATAATAGAATACACATAACAATTTATTTGGTTTTCCTGCTGCATGAGTTATAAACCGCGTTTTATTTACATCATTTCATTTGTCATAAAAGTTAGTCAGAAGCCAGCTGCTGCCGAAATAAAGTCTGATGATAAAGACAAATACTATTTACCAAATGTAGTTGAAATAGATCGAGATTTCAAAATACTACACCATGATAAAATCCATAACTGCGTTTTAATAGTACGGACGGCGGAAACAGCAGCCATGAAATTTATAATAAAACATTGTCTTGCTTGTCTTTTGCTGTTTTTGTGCTTGTTTCTTATATACTAAGGAGTGTTTATTAAAGAATCTGCGAGAGAAAATATAGCATGCCGGTGAATGAGTTTAAAGTCCTGGGTTTTTTTCTATTATATTTCCCAATAATTCTGGGATTTTACCTGAAAATTTAAATCCCGTTTTACTTTTGTACATTAACTACAAAAACAAAACCACGACAGTCTTAAATAAATGTGATACTAATTCCTTTGAAGAAAACTCATTTTTCTGGATAAAGAATACAGGGGCTAATCCAGCGGAGGTTCAGCGAGGATGCCCGAACTACCCCTTCGCAGCAATATTTAATTTTCACGTGGTAAAGGTCGGAAAGATGGACATTATCATGTACCTACTCCTAGGCAGCCTCAAACGAACCCCGATCTGGAAATCTTACATCCGACTCAGGCATATCAGGTGTAATACAACAATACTTCAATACAGCAATACTTAAATACAGCAATACTTAAAAACAGCAATACTTCAATACAACAGTACTTCAATACAGCAATACTTAAATACAGCAATACTTAAATACAACAATACTTCAGTACAACAATACTTCAATACAACAATACTTCAATACAGCAATACTTCAATATAACAATACTTAAATACAGCAATACTTCAATACAACAATACTTCAACGCAGCAATACTTCAATACAGCAATGCTTTATACTTCAATTCGGCAATACTTCAATCTAGCAATACAATACAGCAATACTTCAATACCACAATTCTTCAATACAACAATATTTCAATACAACAATACTTCAATACAACAATACTTCAATATTACAATATTCAATACAGCCATACTTCAATACAGAAATACTTCAATACAACAATACTTCAATACAGCAATACAATGTACTTCAATACAGCAATACTTCAATAAAACAATGCTTCAATACAACAATACTTCAATACAACAATACTTCAATACAGCAATACTTCAGTACAGCAATACTTCAATACAACAATACTTCAATACAGCAATACTTCAGAATATAGGCATCACTTTCTTTTAATCATATATTGTGGTACATATTCAAATACTGTTTTTAAACATCATTAAATTCCTACCTCCAAAATGACCGGGCATACTTTAAATACTGTCGCGGCAATATCAGTGACCGTTCCAGATGAACCGGAAGCAGGTCCTAACTGAGCCCCACAGCCAGATTGCAGATACTTGTCCTCATCACTTCCTGAAGACTCGGAACTTGTGATGAACCCTTTCAAAATCTCAACCTGCGAATGGGAAAATAAATGCTTTGCTACCAGTGCCCAAGATCAGAACACTGAGACATGTATCAAAACTCTTGCTTTTGATTGGTCCATTAAGAGATTATTCTTAGTATCAACCACTCGATATTGAGGAATATGTGATAGTTTAAAGTTTAACAAAATATGTCACAACCATAGGATTTTCACTTTTTTGAAAACGGACAACTTTCAAATAAACAATTAAGTTATTAACTTCCGCTAAGTCTGTGACTTGCATCAGTAGTTTAATGGAAGTTTCTGAGTTATTTTGAGAATGCTTCTTTTATTTGTTTATTATACGATACCTCAGTACCATCCTGTCGTAATTTCATGATTACTTGTTGTAGGCATGTAATAAACGTTGGGTGTGCACGGAGATATCGTGCTCCTGTCTTCTGGGACTTGAACTGAGAAACCAGCACATTCTTCCCGAGCCTCTTGTTGATCGTTGTGGGGGTTTCTGCCGTGTCTATCAAGTAACTCCCTGAAAGCAGACGGAAACAGGGTCCAAGATCATAAAACTAAGATTTGAGATCAGTCTCAAATCTCAAGGATCTGATTGGCTGAAATGGCGACTGGTCGCCATTTCAGCCAATCAGATGCTTGTGATTTGAGACTGATCTCCAGATTTAGTTTAATGATCTTGGGCACATGGTCCGATATGATTAACCTTAAAGGCGCAAGATCATTAAACTAAAATTGTAGACCAGTCTAAAATCTCAAGAAAGTCGCCATTTTAGCAAATCAGATGCACGAGATTTGAGACCGGTCTCCAATCTCAGTTTTATGATCTTGGACCAAGATCGAACTTGCTCAAAACCCAATTTCATTCTCAAAGCCTAAGAGTGAAAATTACTGATTTACACTGCTTTCATTGCTTTATTAGAATTTCCCAAATGCATTTACGATATTGTACCGAAACAACAAGCTAACAGCAGAAGTTTTGAGTACGGACGTCAAACTCAGTGCCTAAGATTATAAAACTGAGCAAGGAAACCAGCCTCAAATCTCAAGCATCTGATTAGCTGAAATGGTCCAGTTTTCATTTCAGTCAATCAGATGCTTGAGATTTGAGACTGGTTTCCAATCTCAGTTTTATTACTTTGGGACAAGGACTTGTTCAACTGATGTCTTTTGGTTTTGATTTTATTAGTAACTGAAGTTTTTTTTTTGTTCATTTATTCTTTTTTTGTTGTTGTTCATTAGCTCCTCTGATTCTCGCTCGCTTCCTGACAAATTCATGCAGCAACCCATTTTTTACTCCCAGATACTCCATTAGTTTAGTCAATAACGTTGCAAACGTGGAAGAAGTACAGCTTTTATTTCCCAGTCAATATATCAAATTTCTTTATTGCTTTTTGTTGTTTTACGACACAAGCTTTCAAACTAGAGTGGCGAGTTAATATGGTCCCTTATAGTGACAATGAAGTTTAACACCAGCTGACGGCTTCCCACAATTAAACTTTTTCATGACATTGAGCCATGCTTTGCCTTAAGATTTTTGCAAGAAGAGACTTCCTCAGTACTGCAATGTACTGAAGTGTTAATTTATCGTTTGATTTTGTCGCCAAGACTACTTGATACATTAATTAGCCAAACGCTTGGTAAGCGTTTAGAAAACGTGCTTAGTTACTAAGCGTGTGTCAGTCGTCTATATACGTAGTTTAAACGTTGTCAAGACTACACGAACATCTTTGTTTTTATGACGGACGGCTGGAAAACGTGTCTTGAAGCCGTTTGGCTCTAACGCGTTTGCAAATCGTTTTAATACATTGTTTAAGAAATTCTTCATTTCCAGAGGCTTTAAGCCTTTCGGCACGTTTTAGAAAATGGTTTTATGTAGAGACGTTTCAAAGCGCTTGCCAGTCGTTAAATACGTTGTTGAAAATTCCGAAATTAACCAGAATTCATTTAAAAACAAATACTTTGTCCCTGACCGTTTTTGGACCTGAGCAGATCGTTAATTAAGCTTGATATACATGATTCAAATCATAGCCCGTAAACATGCTTGATTTCAAGTCACAGCTACAGGTTAGAGTTTACTGGCATGATTTTGAGAGATAACCTTTGATTGAGTTTTCAAAAATATAATTGTCCGCTTCAATTAAAACATCTTTTTTTATAAGTCTGAAAACGTATCGGTTCATATCGAAATCCAATTTTATTTAAATATTTTCACGAAACAAGAATCTGACAGAGTCAACTAAATTTATACTAACAGTCGTTTGGGAAAGACTTTAAACCAAGGTCTTGTGTAGTGGTGCTTTACAACGGACACTGACCAATCTGGCACTGGAGCATCTGAAATGACTCACTCTTTTAGAGGTGTCGCTTATATGTTCTGTACCGACGATTATTTAAACTAAATTGATAGATTCATTTTAGCCGCGTACGCTTTACCCGTCTGTGATATGTAATGTCTTTGACAAGGTCCTTTTATTAATCGGATCAACACCAGGGCTTTGCCAGTGCTGAATTGTAGCGATTTTTGGCTGCCATGTATTTATTAAAAGACGGATACCTTAAAGGTAAGAATTGTATTTTGTGTCACTTTTTAAACATTTTTCTGGGTTGGAAAATCGTAGTTAGTTATTATCATACATGTAACATTAAGTGTCACGTTTTAAAGCAGTACTTCTAAATGTCGGTAAATTATTTGAATCGAAACTTATAAGGATCAGCTAGCAATTTAATCATGTGAAGAGAAATTAATGCCGCTAATGATCAGCATTAATCCAAATAGGATTTTTTCATTAGAAAGAAAGATGTGTTTTATTTGTATTGATTGATGTAACATCCAGTAATTATAGACAATTTGACCACGTGTACTGAGCGCCCACCTCTCCATTTCCAGGAAAACATCAAAAGCCGCTATTCATTGAAGAGCAAGCAATGGAGAACTTTTGTTTATATGCCAAGGGACGATTTTAACGTGAGTTTATTTTATAAAGTATTAGTAAGTAAAATTTTTAGTTTATGCTTTTGGTAAACATATAAGAAGAATACGAGTATCAATAACTTGTTTTCATTGTATCGAGTGTTATCTATTAATAACCAATGAATACTTACAAGATGTAACATTTGCGGACTACTAACTTTAATACTGTTTTCAGGAAAACTACTACAGCTGTTGTTTATTGAAGACAGAATATGATGAACTAACAACTGTTTAAATGTATCATTGAAGAAGGATTATAACGTGTTATAATGTTAAAAAATATTTTCGCTAGGAAATAGTTAGTTTTAATAATTTAGTTGCCGGATCTGTCTGATTATTTTTTTTGGAAAGAAAAGAAGAAATGTTACGTAAGTGTTCAGTCTGTCAGCACTTTATTTATTAGAAGCAGAAACACTCACGTACAAATATTTTGAGAAAACCACACACAAACGAGTACACGTCTTCCGAGGAAACCACTCACAAACAAATGTTTGAAGAAAACAACTTACATATAAGTCAGGCTACGAGGAAACCACTCAAATACAAGAGAAAACCATTCACATACAAGTGCTACGCAAACCACTCACAAGTGTTACAAAGAAACCACTAACAAGCAAGTTTACTAGGAAACCACGCAAAAACAAGTGTTCCAAAGAAACCACTCCGAACAAGTGTTCCAAAGAAACTACTTACAAACAAGTGTTCCAAGGAAACCACTCACTAACAAGTGTTCCAAGAAAACCACTTACAAACAAATGTTCCAAGGAAACCACTCACTAACAAGTGTTCCAAGGAAACCATTCACTAACAAGTGTTCCAAGGAAACAACTCAAATACAAGTTTTCCGAGGAAACCACTCACAAGTCACAAACAAATGTTCCAAGGGAACCACTCACAAACAAGTGTTCCAAGAAAACCACTCAGAAACAAATGTTTCAAGGAAACCACTCACAAACAAGTTTTCCGAAGAAACATGTCATACAAGTGTTTGTAGAAAGCTACTTACATACAACTATTCGGAGAAAACCACTCAAATATATGTGTTTAGAAGAAATCAATTCAATACAAGTGGTTTGGGAAACCGCTCACAAATAAGTGCTTATAGTTATGACCGACGCAATATTTTCTTATGTGCGCAGGTCTACAAAGCGAGTTTTTATGAAACTTAGTTCTTTGATTAAACATGTGCACAAAATTGTTTTAGTTATGGCCCTTTATTTATTTAGAACATATAAATGACACTTCTGTGTTGCGCAATTCCTCTATTTTGGGTAAATGATTTTGGCAGGAATAATGTTATATTCCCAAGCGCACATAACTAATTAAGATCATTTGGTATACTCATTTTTTTATGGGCAATTGCCCTTGCAATAACATAATTATAATAACTCATCGTAAGGTATTATTTTTGGCATTGCTTCACACTTTTCCCCCAAACTTTGTTTTTTAAACTTGTTATGACTACAGTCAGGTGTCTAAGGCCAAAGTCACGTATCTCGAGGATGATTCATACAAAACTCACAGTGGATGTAACTTGTCGTTGTTCATATTTGGTTACCAAACTCATAGTAACAATAACTATATCACCATATCAAAATTTATAATGCAAATATCACAACTTAGGCCTATACGTTGTATCAATCGCATTTTATGTACACAAGTAAACCTTCGGTATGTACCAAGCGAGACAGCACCAAAGTTAAAATCTCTCGGTCACACTAATAAATAAATAAATAAATTAGAAAGAAAGAAAGAAAGAAAGAAAGAAAGAAGGGTTCATTGTGACATTTTTCAAAATCCTGGTGATTTTAACGAGTAACTTGCAAATTTGATTACAAACTAAATATCAGACTTCAGTCATTAGTCTTTCGTTCTATTGCAATATTCTTTCAACACTGAATAATTAATAGTAGAAATTACCATTTTAATCAGGCAAATAAAATACTAAACAGTATACGTGTATTCTTAACAAGCATTGTAACGATATAAGTCCGATATACAATACCCTTTACAGCAATACAGACCACCGCTAGCAGTCTTAAAGAAAAAAGGTGCTCCGTTAAGCAGGACAAGTCTAGTCTCAATAATTCGACTGCAAGCACAGACCCATTATCACACTGACTTTTTACAGATGTCTGTCCTTTACGTCTCAAGCAGTTACGATCAAAACTGTGGTGGAAATCGACCCGATTTAAATTCTGTTATTTATCGATAAACCTGAGTCAGGTAAACTTTAAGCGCGGAAATCGAAATTTGTTGACATGGGTGGAGGTTTAAAAGGGTTTTGCATAAAAAACGAAACCGTTATTTATAAAGGATTACATATATTGATTCTACTTGAATGTGGCTTTTCAGGTATGTGATTTTTTTAAAGATACATATGGTTTAAAATGCTTTATGGAGCCGCCAAAGTTGCGATTCAAATTCCGATCGGCGGCATATAGAAATAGAAGGAAAATTTTCCGCATTGATTTGAATAGTAACTGGGTTGTGCGCGAAGGACGATCATCACTTATATAGAAAAGTCATTGTCGCTCACAAATAGTTGTGCTAGGACAAGTCCAGTGGGGATCTTAAATACGGGATACTTTTTTAATTGCAGGTGTTTAAAGGTATTTTTCTCTACATTTATACAGATTAGCGGGGCAGAGAAAACGAACAGAGACGAGACACAATGAAGATCCTCCACGGAAAAGTCGTTCGATCGTTTGCATGGTAAGACAAATTGCAACCTAATGTTCCATTCGTTATCCATTTGAAAGTCGAATCTTTTTAGTCTCGTATCTAAAATGTTGTCAGGCTTTCTATAGCATTGCATCCAGATGAAATGTTGTTTTTAGAGAGATTTCATATTAATAGCCTTTGCTTATTTAATTATTTCATTTTAGTTAGCTTTCTAAAGGTACTTACATCAAAATAAAGTACCGGTCATATTTGCATTACTTGCTATATATAATGTTCAATAGAACTAAGTCAAGGTTCTATGTACCAAGTAAGGACAAAATACCTTTTAAGATTAATAAATCGGTCTCGTATCACTTTTTGATCGAAGCCCTACCCACCAGATGGACATCTGCTCACGATATTGACTGAATATTGATTGTACAACACGTATACCTGCCCATTGGGCTAACTAATTCAATGGTCTATTTTCATCCGCAATTCTACTATAATTATTATCGTCATGATATACGTTGTATTTAATCACTGCAACAAAGATTCACAATAGCCTAAAAATCTTGACAATGAAAATCATGACTTAAAGCCAACAGATGATGGTCTCATTTGTGCTAAGAAACGACCATAGTAATGCAATCCATTTCATAAATGTCAGATCAAGCATTACTTCTGCATGCCTCCACCTGTCTGTCTGTCTTTCTGTCCGTCCGTCCGTCCGTCCGTCTGTCCGTCCGTCCGTCCGTCTGTCTGTCTGTCTGTCTGTCTGTCTGTCTGTCCGTCCGTCCGTCCGTCTGTCTGTCTGTCTCTGTCCTTCCATCCGTCTGCCCGCTCCAGTCTGTTTATGGTATCCTCAGGATCAGTTAGCAATTTTATCATGTGAAGAGAAATAAATATTGACAATGATAAGCGTTAATCGAAAGAGAATGAAAAAACATGATATGAATAATAATAATAATAATAATAATAATAATAGATAAAAATTCCTCAAATGCCCTCGTCTATCATAATAAACATATCAACATAACAAATACAACCCATACTTCTAACAGACTACCATTATTTGTCTCCATAGAGTAAAAGACAAACATTTTATTACATTCGGACAAAATAACACTGTCGTTCATTGATAGGACTTAATGTGTCGGGAAGCAGACTGGGTCCACCAAACTCTCATTTTCAAATATTCTAGGTTCCACGAACCTATGGGCCGATCAGGTCCCAAGATTATAAAACTAAGACTGGAAACCACTCTAAAATCTCAAGAATCTGATTGTCTGAATAGAGATTCGTCTCGATTTCAGCCAATCAGAAACTTGATAATTGAGAGTTGTTCAAAACTCAGATTTATTATCTTCAGTCCTGCACACGTGCATCTATGTCGTAAATAATTGTTTTGCTTTGTTTTCAGGGTGTTGGTTGTTAGTTTAGTCATGATCGTCATGGTGTCGGTGCACGAACTAGCAGTCGGCCAGAAAGTTAAAATGCAGATTATTTTTGATGGTAGTAAAACCAGTAAATCCGTTCCAAAAGAAGGCTTTGCAAACAATCATTCCTATGGAGCAGAAACGAGACACGCTTCTGAAATAGAGGAGCACAATCCCACGACGATGAAGAACAAGGAAATTGTTGATATTAAACCTGTGACTCATTTAGGATTTCTGAAGGTGCATAAGGCAGCCAGTACAACGACTCAGGCGATTTTTCTTCGCTTTGGATGGCGGAGAAACTTGACGTTCGTCCTTCCCCCAGAATACAACAAATTTGAATATCCAAATATAATAAGTATTAATGAATCAATCACTATATACAATACGCTCCCTCCACCGCCGGGTCGAAACTTCGAAATTCTATGCCATCACGTGTTTTATGGACGGAAGGAATGGCTCTCCGTTTTACCGCAAGATTCGGTGTTTGTCGGAACGATTCGGGAACCATTTTCTCATTTTGTATCTTCAATGGATTACTTTAGTCCGCCCCCTATTTTGTATATACAAGCGTATCATGACCCTGTTGACCCCGTGGGTACATTCTTGAAAAATCCTAGAAAATATGAATATCACGATCCAAGATATTCCTTTATAAACAATCGTATAGCGCTTGAATATGGCGTTGATCATGCAATAATAGAAAACCGGGATTTTGGTGCTTTTGACCAATATTTAAATGAAGTCATTGATAAAGATTTTGCAGTAGTTATACTAGCAGAAATGTTTGATGAGTCTTTAGTGATGATGAAGAGAAAATTGCACTGGAGTCTAAAAGATATCATGTATGCAGTGAAAAATGTAAGAAGCAATTTGGTGAAACAACATAAATATGTCATGACAGATGAACACAAAATTTTACATAGAAGTTACGCTCCATTTGACTATCTACTGTATGAATTTTTCAAAAAGAAGTTACATAGACAGATCGAAGAAGAGGGTAATTCGTTTAAGGAAGAAGTTGATTATTTTAGAGACATTCGGAAATATGTCGAGAATTTTTGTCACGTAGTCCCTCTCAAGATCAAATCGATCCCGGTGGAGAAAAGTCCGTGGACGGACGGTTTCGTAATTGATCGATACGACTGTGATATGATGCACAAAGACGAAATTTCATTCACTCAGATGATTAGAAAATCCCAGTATGGGTCAGCAACATGGACGGCACCGGGTGACAGGCCACCAAAGAGTCCGGCAGGTGATCCAATACTGCCGGGCTTGGACGGGAAACTGCCAAAAAGTCCAGTCGTTGAAGAAGAACTAGATAAACCTTCGTCACAAGATAAATTATGATAAAAACTAGTCATTGCAGTTCAAGGTGCAAGATCATAGATTAATCTTATAATGTAAAAAGGTTAACACTCCGTCATAAACAACTTAAACTTGCTAAGCAAACAAGTGCCCAAGATCATTAAAGTCAAACTGGAGACCAGTCTGAAATCTTAAGCATCTGATTGGCTGAAATGTAGATCTTGGACAAATTTGCCACATGACTTTCTGATATTTTTGAGTGAAAGTCGTTTGTGTGTGTTTACTACTCGTTTCGCTTTCGTATGTCTGACGGCAAAAAACTATTTCAACATTCGCCCAGCCAACATCTAAGAGGTGGCTATTTTCAACTGAATTTGAATTTCAAGTGGGAATGGATCTGGCGGAAAGTGCAGTTCTATAAAGCAGAGGAGCAAAAGTGATCATAGACATTCTGAACTAGAGTAATCATTGTGCTATATATATTATACATATGAAATTAAGTTTTATTTATTCAGAAGAAGGTTATGTTATTGACAGAAAACAAGTGATATTAAGCTATTTTCTCAAGGAGTTGTTTCTGTTACCAGAACAGAACAGAACAAAACTGAACAATACTTTTTAACTCAAACCATTAAACACAGGTAAATGAGTATAAAATTCGTAATAGATAACATATTCACACATGACATGGTTAACAAACAAAAAAGTCACAAATTGAAGGTGATGTAGAAAAAGAGGTGTAGAAAATGATTCGATAGTAACTTACTAATCGTATAGATTTATTGTAGTATAAATTCGACAAAATATGTAAATGGACTGCAATAAGTCGAGTAGATAAGTTGTAACCGCTGTATATGATATCTAGACTTGCAAATTATTGTAACAAGATGGTATATCTAAATGCATCGTATGAGTTTAATGAACTATCTCATTCAACAGGTCACCAGTAACTGACGAGATATGATTCTGAAAACATAAGTGAATTCTGAGTCCTCCAGTTCCTAAACCCAGCCAAGTCCATTTTAATATAAGGTTCCCTTACTTCCATAAAAAAAATATTTTTCACACGGAAGTCCGAAAAACATGTTCATTACTAGCACTGTTCGTTCACCATTCAAGATGATTCGAGAGGCTAATCTAACAGGATAACAGTCTGACATTGTCATAAAAGAATTATAGAATCATTATTTCCCGTGTAAAGCTACGACCTTTATTTAATATCACAGCTGAGGGGACGCAAATATTGCAAGGAGCAAAAATAAGAAAACATTTATCGTCTACTAGATTTTGATGTAGAAATGTAATAATCTGTGACTTGCAGTTTGCACTCTGAGTTCAGAGACGAAGTATTGCTCTAATTAGTTAGCGCGCATAAAACAAAACGAAACAGAGTTTGCATCAGAATTTTGAAATCCTTGCAAAATACACTCATCCAAAGTTCTAATTTGTCATCAATTGTATATGTTATACATTAAATATTATAGTTTCGTTTCATCCTTTTGTTAAGAGAGGTTGTGAGAAGGGTTCCTATTAAAATTAAAAAAAATGCAATTAAGAGCAATTTTCTATTTTCTTGATCTTCATTGGCATGAAATGAATTTTTAGCAAAATTTAGGATAACTCTAGCCAATATGTTGCAAAGTTAATTATTTCAAGATACACTTCTTGCTAAACTTTCCTGACAATATTTTAACTTTAAATCGCTGAAAAAGTTTAAAAAAATAAAATGCAACCTTTCCTGATCGTGAAATTATTAACAAATTGGCATTACTTACATGTTCGGGAAAGTATACGTCCAAAACTGGAAAGTGCTGAATATGGTTAGTTTTCTCGAATGACCTTCTTTTTTAGCTTTAACATCTCACAAACGTTTTCTTTCCCGATTGGGAAATTTTTCTATCAGTCTTTTTTTCTGAACGGGAAAGTGAAAAGAAGAATCCGCAACTTTCCTGAGCGGCAAGGTTCCTCGACTGTATATAAGGATTTTCTTCAGAGATTTTATCATCTCTCACCGTCATAAAGTACTGACATATGCTTAAATTATTCCAAAAAAATACTTACAGTTCTCCCAATTTCAACTGATAATATTATTGTAAATTAAAAGGTTTGCCCTATCCTTGAAATCAAATTTCATTTTCACCTTTGCTTCAACATAACATTGCTGTTTAACGTGGATGTTGACAATAACTGTTGTACTTTGAATCTCTGAATTGAATAAACTTTCTAAAATTAAAGTAAAAGACAACTTTTTGAAGGTCCCTATCCGGGTAACCCCGTTTATTTTCTAATACAGTTATTACACTAGTACAATAATACAATAAAGTATTGTTTATGTAATACCTATATATAACTGTAATATATGCATAACAACGGTATATACGGTATATAGTTACACATAATATGTTAAACAACACTCATTTAATGACATCATAATTGTTTGATTTTTTAGTTTTAGTGTTTTGTACGTAATACAACAAATCACTTATTTTTTTAATGTAATACAAACAGAATAACTGGGTTACTCTTAAAGGATGCCTCGGGTGTTATTTGAAAACAACAACAACAAAAACAACCTAATTACATCGTTAATGTTCGTTTTAAACGACTCAAACTGAAAATGAATAAACGAAAGAAATTGCACATTATATTTAAATATTATAGTTTATATTTCTGATTACATAAATGATATCTTAAATGAAGTATTTCTTGTATACAATAGTGGTTTTCTCAGTATATTGTCAGGTATATATATTATATTTATTCATAATTTTCTGTAAATATTTTCAAAATATGTAATAAAGTTGTGCTGCATTCCCTTAAACTGAGATATATATATATTTTATTCAAATTTCTGTTTTAAGTATAGTTTAAATAAGGGCACGGATAGGTATATTTCACAATTGTCCTTAAATTTGTGACTGTAAACAAAATATTTAGAAAGAAGTGATATATAATTTCCAGAAAAATTGTTTTCTTCGAAAGAAAAAATTAGATGTTAATCTTGTAATGATATTACTACGTTACATTCATCAATAAGCCAATTTTGTATTCTTGTAAAAACAGTTTAGTCACTGGGCATTCGCAAAACAGATGCTCTATATTTTCTCTTGACTGTTTACAGTATGAACAGGTTTCGTTCTCAGATTTTTGAATTTTAAATAGAAAAGATTTCGTAACCAGAATTTTGTTATTTAATTTGAATTGGAAATTTCGAAGCTTAATTTCATCTATCTTTTTTAAAGTTAAGAAAATGCGTTTACTTTTTAAACGCACATTTTCTCCAGCGATAAGATTCGAA
The DNA here is from genome assembly GCA_038501625.1 of Corbicula japonica. Taxonomy (NCBI): domain Eukaryota; kingdom Metazoa; phylum Mollusca; class Bivalvia; order Venerida; family Cyrenidae; genus Corbicula; species Corbicula japonica. The sequence continues at coordinate 9,915,966 of JAZAYU010000009.1, forward strand.
TAGTCGAGCAAACTGTTTAGTGCGTGCTCGTTATAATACGTTAAGGATATAACGAGAGTCACGTGACAGACATGTAATACTAAAATAATACACATCAGCAACAGTTATAAAACTTTAATATTTTATATTCCTTAAATGAGAATTAATTAACTATAAAAAAAACACGTATATTTATGCATGAAGACTATATTCGTTTATATAAACTGAGTATCACGTGACTGTCTACTTATCCTTTATCAGTAATAAGAAGAACATTATTTTGTCTGGACTGAAAATACAAACACATATACAACCACAAATGAATATACTTCTACTCTTAAACTCTGGTCGGAAATGAGTTTTTTCCGAAATTCAATTATGAAATTTTAGCTATGGTTTGCTATTTGCAATGTCTGGAACCCATTAGCCGATTTCTCTTTAACATTAACTTTCTGTGTTTTTGGCCTTCCATATATAGTAAGAATGTTCAAATACCATATTATTTTGATGTCCATTTGTGGTAGTTTTTCTTGAATTTGAAGCTTTTTTAGACAGTGCCATATTTATTTTGAATTCCATCTGTGGAAGATTTTCTTCAATATGAAGCATTTTTAGAGTGTGCCATATTTATTTAGAATTCCGTTGTGATAGTTTTCTTTTAGTTTGAAGCAATTTGTAGTATTGATGTAGGTAATAAATTGTTTTGTGAGTATTTATGGGGGTTTTTTTTGGTCCCTTATTTCGGAGCGTACATTGATCATGTAATCGATCCACCGGGGACGTGTTGTAATTGCCTAGTCCGTCCGCCGTGCACATATCTCTATCGCCTAGTCCGTCTGGCGGGTAAATGTTTTGATCTCCTAGTCCGTTCGCCGGATACGTATTGTGATCGCATTGTCCGTCTGCCAGGCATGTATTGTGATCGCCTAGTCAGACCGCCGGACACAAATTATGATCGCTTAGTTCGTCCTCTTGGTATGTATTGTGATCGCCTAGTCCGTATGCCAGGCCAGGCACTTATTGTGATCACTTAGTCAGACCGACGGACACATATTATGATCGCTTAGTCCTTCCTTTTGGGTACGTATTGTGATCGCCTAGTCCGTCTATCGGGCACATACTGTGATCACTTTGGCAGCTCTGGGAACGTATTTTGATCGCCGAGTCAGTCCGCTTGGCAGGTATTTTTTCGCCTAGTCCGTCCGCCTGGCACATATTATGATCGCAGGGTACGCATTTTGATCGCCTAGTCAGGCCGCCAGATACTTTTGTAATCGCCTAGTCCGGCCACCGGATACTTTTGTGATCGCCTAGTCAGACCGCCGAACACTTTTGTGATCGCCTAGTCTGGCCGCCGGATACTTTTGTGATCGCCTGGTCAGACCGCCGGACACTTTTGTGATTGTCTAGTCTGGCCTCCGGATACTTTTGTAATCGCTCAGTCCACTATCACTTTTGTGATTCTGAATAACAGAATACTTTTAGATGCCATTCATTCCGCTGCTTGTGTGGTGAAAAAGTTGCTTATTAGGGTGACAAAAAAGTAAAATCAAACGAAAATACATTTGAAAAGGACGCCGACTGTCAGTCCTTTCACTTGTTTCCAGCGTTGTGTTGGCACATGGTATTTCAACAGAACTTAACAGTTTTCATTTTCAGTCATGTGAAGGGCAGCGCTCATCCAAACTCTACACTCATGTTGAGCTTAATTACAGGAAGCTTCGCCTGTGAGGATCATGGTCCTTTTTAAATGTCAAGATCACACATCGGTATATAGCTCAAAGATCTATATTTCTGGAAAATCCATTCTACTGGAGCAAACTTTGTTACTCTTTCAAAAACTTTAAAACTTAATTTAAAAAATCGAATAATAGCCGAAACGCGATCGGTCTCGCGCCCACCTGTGTTGGGAAGGGCTGAAGTGGTTCACGACCCTTTCCCACGTGTAATTTTTAAACTTATTTTCAAACATGGACTATAAATAAAATGTTCGGGTATATTCCTGCCGAAAAATAAATAAACTGTTAACATTCTCGACAAATTCGAGAAAGATGTGAGTTTGAGAGTAATTGCTGTAAACGGTTATCGGATCACAACGAGAATGTGACTTTGACCCTTGCGAAGATTGACAGGTTTCCTTATTGTCGCGTACGCTATTCCCGCCGGTGATTTGTCCATTTCTTTGACTATAGCTAACCGTCTGTGACCGTTACTTAATCCCAGTCAATAACACTAAAGCTGATTATTGTTATATTATGCATTTAAAGATATGTTTCTGCATTATTAGTCGGCTCCATTAGAATAGAAAAGTGTATGTGTTTAAAAGGACTTACTCCAATAATTCTTGAAAATAACCAAAGGTAATTTTGAATTTTACAGTTATTTATTTATATATTCAATGTTAAATGCTTTTAAATACGTGTATGAATATTTTATATCAATAGACCAGTGGACAAATATTTTATTAGAGCGTTGAATTGAAAATAAAAACATTCTTTTGGTAGTGATAATAGTATGTACTGACGAAATATTATTACTGAAAACATACAGTAATGTCACGTTCCCCAGTAATGTGCCTTTTTCTGAATGACAGTCATACGAAGTTATCATTTACAATGTTAACTTCTGTTATTTAAATGTAGAGCTGACACTACCTCTAAAAAAGCGCAGGATTTAGGTTAATACGTGAAACCACCGCTATTGAGATCACTTCTGCGACTGGATAAAAGTTGTCTTAACAGAAGAGTGGTCTTCTTTTTTTCGGGACAAAACAGTACAAACCTGTTAAAAGAGACATTGAAATAGTAGTCTCATTAATGAGGTGGTCCCGATTTAGGGGCGGTCTTTTTACTGTACATGATGAACAATTTGTATAAAGAATAAATAAAATTTAACAAAAACATGCGTACAAATATAATTATGCCACATGTGTTTTAGAATTATACTTAATCCGAATGTAGTACATGTCGCTATAAGCAGCTTAACCCGTAATGCTTTATCCGAAGTTGATTTTTTATAAGGCCATAAAATAAGTGTATGTTCAATGTGACATTTTTAGGTAAGAATGACTTTTTTTCGTTCATTTGTTTTTCATCCATTCGTTTGTTCTAGCAAATCCACGCGAATTCTTTCAGCGCATTGTGAAACATTCTAGAAACGACAAAGTCAACGCTTACTTTTGAGGGTTCTTTTTAGCAAGTTCGAGTTTCCGTCAACCGAACACGTTTTAGTGTAGGTCTGATCACTTCGGTGGAAAGGTTTGTGGAATCGATTTACTTCACGTAAACCATTCTACAAATATTATTTAAATAAGTTATTGTTTCAGTTTGTTTTTGAATATTTCCTTGATTATATGTTGTATTGTTGATGTATTTTTGGCGGGTTGTTGGTGTACTGACAAGAGTCTTCTTCAATCCAATACTTATGACTAATACATTGTACATAGTTTAAGCAACTTAATTATAATGAGAGCACGAACAAATCTTCAAGCTCAAATAATTTCTGATATTCAAAATATTATTTTCCAACAGGACCCCATAATAGAAAACACACCTACATTGATAGTTTGTTTGTTTTTTTAAAGAGAAGAATATGGTATACTTATCTATACCCAACACTGTATGCTTGACTCGCTTCATGCAACTGGGTTTGGAGTGGAATACTTTGGAAAATGCTATTATTAAAAGGATACCAATGGTTTGTATGACTAAATAATTCATCCGGTATAACAATGAGCAATCAATGTACGTGAGAGTAAGTCTTTAATCGTACCCGCGGGAACAACAAACAGTGATCAGTTATATAAACAGGTCTTCAGGCAGAAATTTTAAACCATAATCTAAGTGCTAAGCACATGTGAATTATTATAACATTTCCGAGCAGTGCAGACTTAGATCAGCCTGCGCACACGCTTCTATATCCTAATGCAAAGTGGTTTCAATATTTCAGAGCAAGGATGTGGCTTGCCGTAACACTACAACCAATAAGGATTTTTCGTGTAGTGCTTAAAATAATGGATTAATTTGTTTCATATTCACCGATAATATTTACAACGGTCATCCGGGAAACATCGTCAGTCCGTCTGCCAGCCCAGCATTCTATATGCCCGCATTTTCTCTACCTGGCCTTCCGCCCTGATAAAGTCTGTTATGCGGATAGCGGAGCTTAAATAATGTACAGAACTGAAACTCTCTACAATTAAAACCGGCCAGGATCGTATGCTTCTTGTGTCAATAATGTTGTCATTGAACCTGGCTAAAGCAAAGAGAAAATTCTAAGTAGGAAAATGGGTATTTCATTCATTTGTGTATTGACTGGTGTCCAGTAATGTCCAGCAAATTGCATCCAGAATGTTACCGTATTTACTTAAATATAAGTACTGCTTTACCATTTCCAGGATACTAACGAACGCAGCTGCTTATTTGAGAAGTGTTGTTTATGTATCAAGCAAGAAGAATCACAACGCGAGGTAAGTTTCTATATTATTATCTTTAGATAAAAAGTAGCTGTTGATTTAAAGAGTGTGATCATGTATACAACAAAGAATATAGCAAAGGTTTCTATGTACGTTTTGTAACTATTTTGTGGCGTCTAAGTTTCGTGTATTTAGAGTTTTTAGATACTGGTCTACTTAAAACAAGATGTTTCATTTTTGCAGGTTCCTCCATTGGCCCATTCATAGATAAATGCCAGACAGCTAAACTACTAACTTCATTGGCAGGTTGTCAGTCTTTCAGGCTGCTAACTTCACGAACATTAAAAAGTGAGAAGGCATTATTTTCATTTTTAAATGCGGAATGGACTTTTCCGGAAAAGAAGAAAAACACCCTTTTCTCTTGTACAATTGCCTTTAGTTACCTGCGGATCATAAATTAACATGTGGAGCATTGAGTAACCTGCGAATCAATGGGTAATCTTCGGATCATTAAATCAGCTGCGAATCATTGAGTAACATGCGGGTCACTGAGTTACATGCGAATCATTGAGTTACATGGGAATAATTCAGTAAACTGTTAACCTGCGAATCATTAAGTAATCTGCGGATCATTGAGTTATCTGTATACCTGCGATTCATTGAGTAATCTGTGGATCATTGTGTTATCTGTATACCTGCGAATCATTGAGTAATCTGAGAATCATTGAGTTGCATGCGGATCATTGAGTAACCTGTTAACCTGCTGCTCATTGAGTAATCTGCGGATCATTTAGTTGCATGCGGATCATTGAGTAATCTGTTAACCTGCTGCTCATTGAGTAATCTGCGGATCATTGAGTTGCATGCGGATCATTGAGTAACCTGTTAACCTGCGAATCATTGAGTAATCTGCGGATCATTGAGCTGCATGCGGATCATTGAGTAACCTGTTAACCCGCGGCTTCATCTGTTTAATGCCACGTATTCCTCAGAATAATGTTTGTACTATTCAATATTTATTAGGTATTTTGCATGCTGTTATTGAGTAGAGAACAATATAGACCTTGATTTGTGTGCATGTGAGGATGTGCCGATCTGGTTCTACGCTAGTATCAAATCTCAAAATCGCAGATCGCAAAATCGGTTCCAAAAGTAAACTGATACGATGAAATCTTGCTATATATACAGACGTTATGTGGACTTGACAAGGTTGTCTTTATAGTTGAGTGGCCTTAATTTCAGGTATTTAATTTGTTGTTCTCTCTATATATACAGGTTAGCGGGTAAGAGAAAACGGACAGAACGAGACGCAATGAAGATCGTCCACGGAAAAGTCATTCGATCGTTTGCATGGTAAGACAAATTGCAATCACACGTTTACCACCGGTTAACAAATTTGTCATCTGTCATTTTATGACACGCGGTATTTAATAATTATTGTTCTCTGAATTTCTAAGACGACATTAACGAAGAAAAATCGTTCGATTAAATTTCAGATAAACACCCTTTTCAAGAATATAACGGAAAGGTAATTTATCACGGTCGTTCTGTTCACCCAAATAGTGTCGTTAAATGGACATCTGTTAAGGCTATTAACCATACATATTTTTTATAATTTCTGAGAAATAATTAATTATGTTACACGTATGGTACTACTCCTTGTGGGCTAAGTTAATTGAAATCAATAATCTTTTTGACCGAATTATCTGACGTATTTTACAGTGTACATTGGCAACAAGGTGAAAAAGGACATAGAAATGCTAACAGGTGGTGACTTCATTAATGTAATGAAATATCCATATTTGTACAGTCCATTGAAAGTAAATAGTCAATCCATTACTTATGGTTTGTGTGCAAGCATAACCGGCACACGACAATCAATAGGTTTTCGCCACCAGCACAGAACTGTATCTTTTTTTGAGAATAATTGTTTCCAACAACAAGGCTGCTTCCTGTTTCACTTGAAACATCATTAATTTTCGCATCCCCCGCCCCCCCCCCCCCCCCCCCCTTAGTTTTAATAGCAAACAAACGAAAAGACGGAGATCAGCCTCCAGGCTATAAAATCATTCATATAAAGCAAATAATAATGCAAATAATATTCTGTATAGGGTTAAAACATTCCGTCATGTCTGCATTATGAAAAATCAAGGGAAAAAATATAGACAATTAAAACCGAGATTCTAACATCTCAAGGTACAATAACCTACAATAAACAGCTACGTGAACTGCATCGAGATGAAAAATTTATATGAAATGGATAAAAATGTTCTTATAAAGCAATCTACATATGAATTTAACGATTTTAAAACCATGTATGAGGATCTTTAAGAATATTCGTCTAAATTTCCTTCTTGGAAGGTTACAGTAAGAAGTCATTTTTTCAATTTTAGTCAAAATTTTGTTTAAAGTACTGCCAAGCCCTTTAAGCAAGTAGCATTTAAATGTATAAGTGTATACCGTATTTGGATACCCAAACAGTAGCTCTGTTCGAACAAAAACGCTGTTCATTTATGTGCCCAGTATGTTCTTGTCGAAATTTCGGTGTTGTCGGGTAATAATTTTCGGGTCGGAAATGGGTATACGCTTGTTGACAGATGTCGTAAAAGTCGTCTTTTCTTTTCAGGGTGCTGGGTGTCAGTTTAGTCATGATATTCATGGTCTCGATGCACGAATTAGCGGTACGACAGAAAGTCAAAATGCAGATGATAGTAGATGGTTTTAAAGCAATTAAAGCTGATTCAAGAGAAGTGTTTGCTGTTAACGACTCGTCTGCGGCAGAAAGGAAGCACACAACTGCAACAGTGGAGCACGATCCCACGACGGTGCAGAACGCAGAAATTGTAGAGATTAAACCTGTGACTCATTTAGGATTTCTGAAGGTGCATAAGGCAGCCAGTACAACGACTCAGGCCATTTTTCTTCGTTTTGGATGGCGGAAAAACTTGACGTTCGTCCTTCCTCCAGAATACAACAGATTTGGTTATCCAAATATAATAAGTATTAATGAATCAGTGACGAAATACAATACGCTCCCTCCACCTCCAGGCCGACCTTCTGAAATTCTATGTCACCATGTGTTATATGGGCGGAAAGAATGGTTCTCGGTTTTACCACAAGATTCGGTGTTTGTCGGAACGATTCGGGAACCTTTCTCTCATTTTATATCTACCTTGGATTATTTTAATCCTAGACCTATAACGAACATACAAGCGTTGATAGATCCTGTTGACCCACTGGGTACGTTTTTGAAAGATCCTAAAAATTATGAGCATTACAATCCAAGATATTCCTTTACAAATAATCGCTTATCAATTGAATATGGCGTTGATCCAGATATAATACAGAACCAGGATTTTGCTGCTTTTGATAAATATTTACATGATGTGTTAGATAAAGACTTTTCAGTGGTAATACTAGCAGACATGTTTGACGAATCTTTAGTGATGATGAGAAGAAAACTGAACTGGACTCTAGAAGATATCATGTATGCTGTAAAAAATGTAAGAAGCGCTGCGAAATCACATCGGTATGCAGCAACAGATGAGCACAAACTTTTACATAAAAGTTACGCTCCCTTTGACTATTTACTGTATGATTTCTTCAAAGCGAAGTTACATCAACAGATCGAAGAAGAGGGTGATTCGTTTCAAGAAGAAGTAAATAATTTTAGAGACATTCGAAAATATGTAGAGAATTTTTGCCACGTGGCCCCGAGACGGATCAAGTCGATCAATGTGGAGAAAAGTCCGTGGACGGACGGTTTCGTAATTGATCGGTACGATTGTGATATCATGCATAAAGGCGAAATTTCATTTACTCAGATGATTAGAAAATCCCAGTATGGGTCTGCAACATGGACGGCCCCGGGCGCCAAGCCACCGAATAGTCTTCAAAAACCTTTGCCAAAAGTATAACTTCAATGAAACCTCTCTATGAAGACCACCTCTAGGACTGGACAAAAGTGGTCTTTAGTAGGGTGATCTTGATTTTGGGGTAAAAATTGGCACAAAGCTGTTCAAAGGCACTTTGAAAAATGGGTCTTATTATCGAGGTGGTATTAATTTTTGGGTGGTCTTTATGAGGGGTTTTACTGTATTATACAAAATAGTCTTTCATCCATTTCGATGAAGAGCATTCTTAAACTCCTGCCCGCGAGTTGCTGCATGTTTCGTATGTGTACTTCCGCATAAAGTGCCCCCACCAAGCACCAAACAGATATTTTAAAGTGAAATTCATCACATGAACATTTTTGTCAAACGTAAGTGATTTCTTAAAAAAAAAAAGAATCAGAATCTGGTGTGTAGGGCGATTCTGTAAACGGTGGAAGACAGGTGACTTCCTATTGCTTAAAATGATCTCAACATTTATTCTGGCATTGCTTTATAGACATTGACGAGCTTTCGTTTTAATCACCGGTTAAAGGGATTTTTGTTAATTCCCTAGATATATATTGTCTCTAGTCCACTGATACCTCAAATGCAGCCCGTTTACTTCTTTCAAATGATATTGCTTCTAGGAGCGAACCCACACCGTCACGGCGAGAGAAATCCATGAATCACACCACCATCCGAAATACATAATTACGATCACCTGATCACCGTTCATAATACAGTTATATATTGAACACTGTGAGTGAAGCTTGAATCAACTTCTTTCTCTTTACATTTTTATCTACAATTAGAATTTCATATTTTGTCATACTTTCCCAACTATCTTAAGTGGTTTCTAGTCCAGCGATTCTATCATGTTGTTAAGTGAAGCGCACAGTCTATATAATTATGAATTTCAAAATTTATTAGCGAATAAAATTTACAATTGTGCATATTTTGCGCTCGAGTAAATGTGTGAATTCGAATGCTAAATTTCTCCAAGCAGAATCATGTTTTATTACAGAAGTTAGTTGCAGAAGGTTCGCAAACTTTCCGTTGAAAAAATAAATGTCATGAATACCATAATCATAAACACATTGATATTTCATATAATAAAAAAGTCACAATCTTCGGATATCTCTAAAATATCCGAATTCTTTGGTCTTGGTGGATATGTCATAATCAGGATCATAAATCTGGATACCCACCACCCCCACCCCCACCCCACCCCCATCATCAGTCAGTACATGTAACTGTGTTAACCATCAAGTGACGCGATAACATGACGCCGAAACAATCATAAATGTGCGCAGAATGTTGTGTCTGTAAAATTTGAAGATACCACAGATATATGTTGCAAACTACTGAAACACTAATTGGCCTTACATGTAGAATCGAACAATTTTCGAAAGTAAATGAACACTGTAAACAATGTACAAAGCCAGTTTTTGTGTTTTATTTTGAGACAGTGCAATAAATATTTTGAATTCCACTGTTGAAGATTTCTTTTACGTTGAACCATTTTGTAATTATGTTTTAAATATTAAATTGTTTTTTGTGATCAAATATGTTTTATTTTTGTGTCCCCGATCTCGTAGTGTCTTACCGGTAGGAAGTTAGCAGTAGCAGTGAGCAGTAGCAAAATTAAAAACGGTGAAGTCGGCAGTAGCAGTAGCACAGCAGTAGCAGAAGCAAAATAATGAAACGTGAAGTTGGCAGTGTCAGTAGCAAAATTATAAAACGTGAAATCGGCAGTAGCAGTAGCACAGCAGTAGCACTAGCAAAATTATAAAACGTGAAGTTAGCAGTTGCACAGCAGTAGCAGTTGCAATAGCACAGCAGTAGCAGTAGCACAGCAGTAAGCAGTAGCAGTAGCAAAATTATAAAAAGTGAAGTTGGCAGTAGCAGTAGCACAGCAGTAGCAGTAGCAAAATAATGAAACGTGAAGTTGGCAGTAGCAGTAGCAAAATTATAAAACGTGAAATTGGCTGTAGCAGTAGCACAGCAGTAACAGTAGCAAAATTATAAAACGTGAAATTGGCAATAGCAGTAGCACAGCAGTAGCAAAATTATAAAACATGAAATAAGCAATATCAGTCGCACAGCAGTAGCAGTAGCAAAATTATAAAACGTGAATTGGCAGTAGCAGTAGCACAGCAGTAGCGGTAGCAAAATATGGAAACGTGAAATTAGCAGTAGTAGGAGCACAGCAGGTTTTTCTGTCCTTAAAGCTAATTTTTGTTTTACGTTGGAACATGTTTCCCGGAACATGTTTTATAACTTTGCTTCTGCTGTGCTTTTACTCTTGCTACTGTTGTGCTACTGCTATTGCCAATTTCACGTTTTATAATTTTGCTACTGCTACTGCTGTGCTACTGCTACTGCTAATTTCACGTTTTATAGTTTTGCTACTGCTACTGCTGTGCTACTGCTTCTGTCAACTTCACGTTTTATAATTTTGCTACTCCTGTTGTGCTGCTGCTACTGCTGTGTTACTGCTACTGCTCTGCTACTAATACTGCTACTGCTGTGCTACTGCTCTTGCTACTTCTGTGCTACTGCTACTGCTGTGCTACTGCTACTGCCAATTTCACGTTTTATAATTTTGCTACTGCTACTGTTGTGCTCCTGCTATTGCTTTTTCACGTTTTATCATTTTGCTACAGCTACTGCTGTGCTACTGCTAATTTCACGTTTTATAATTTTGCTACTGCTACTGCTGTGCTCCTGCTATTGCTTATTTCACGTCTTATAGTTTTGCTACTGCTACTGCTGTGCTCCTGCTATTGCTTATTTCACGTTTTATAATTTGCTACTGCTACTGCTGTGCTTCTGCTTCTGCCAATTTCACGTTTTATAATTTTGCTACTGCTACTGATATGCTCCTGCTACTGCTTATTTCCCATAGTGTCTTTTACACATAGTAATTGTTTAGTCCATCCAAGATCTGTTTTGGGGTCTTAAACAATAGGTCGTTTTAAGATTGCGGTTTTCGTTGTTTGTTGGGCAACGAGTTTTGTTAATGGGTGCAGTATCACAAAAAGCACCCCCAAACATGATTTGCATGATTTTTGTATGGGTGGGTGACCACATGGGACAATCAATGATGTGTTTGGATTTTGATTTATAAGAGCAATATTTTCAAGTTATCTTGAAAAAATAAACATTTTCTCAACAATTGTCTCCTGTTATTATCAATATTCATCTGTTAATAACAATATAATAACAGAATTTTTGAAAAAAAATTAAAAAGATAATATTATTTTCACACCACATCACCATCAATAACCTTAAGCTGGGCTGAAGGTTATAAAACTGAGTTTGGAAACCAGTCTCAAATCTCAAGCATCTGATTGGCTGAAATGGCGACTGGTCGCCATTTCAGCCAATCAGATGCTTGAGATTTGAGACTGGTTTCCATATCAAGCATCTGATTGGCTGAAATGGCGACTGGTTTCCATGCTCAGTTTTATAACCTTGGGCACTGTTTCGTTTTGTCGCGTACGCTATACCCGTCGGTGATTTTGTACAATATTTCTTTAAATCTAGTTAATGGACTGTAACCGTTTCTTTCTATGGATAAGGTGTTTAATTGTACCATAACATGTTAAAATATTGTTGATCTGCGTTCTGTGCCGGCTATAATGGAATGGATAAGTGGACACTGTTTTAAGAAAGCGCTCCAATAAATGCGGAAAATACCTAAGGTAATTCTGAATTTTACGCTTTGTTAATTTTTTTTTCAATAATTTTAAGCAGTTATACTCTTGAAATTCAATATTGTATATCCATATACCTGTGGTTTAAATAATTCATTAGAGCGTGAAAATGGAACCTTAAACCAAAAACATTCGATATTAGGTTTTACAGCCAGTGGAATGATATTAAGCCATCAATATTTTTTCTGTTAATTAGTATGCAGGTTTAATTTTGCTGGAGATCGATCATAGATTGTGCAAGCAATGTAGCCTTTACAGGACAATTAGGTATTGCTGTTTAATTGTTCGTGAAATATTGATCTCTTCAAAAAAAGTAATATCAGCTAAGTGTTATAACGGATGGCATGTATATACACTTAAGGCGTTTGACTGTTTGCGTGAAGATAAGAGGTCATGTTCAGAGTTGCTACTGGCTAGAATTCCAATATTTTAAAGTTACATGTACTTATGATTTATGCAATTAAAATAAGGTCTTTAAAAATACTATTCTGCCATTTTGAATGATGATCAAACAAGTTGTTTTCAAGTGAACTTCATATTAGAATGTTAATAATTTAAAGTTAGCATCATCCACACCCTCCCAGACAGCGCCGACTTGGGCACAGACTTTATGTAAAAGAAAGTGAATTTTAATTTAATATTAAAATTGTGTACTTTAGCTATGGATACCTCCGCTTTGCATCGAAAGCGACAAACATAATATTTTTTATTTTCAAATATGCACAACAGTCAACTATGGAAATTTCAATTTTAAAAGCTTGGACCTAAGCGTCAGGGTCATGTGCGTGACACCCAATTAAGTGAACTTTTTGTCAAATTTCGGTAAAACTCCATCAGCAGTTGCAAAATTTTCCGAACGGGCCGGCGTCAGAAACAGGAAACATCAATTTTGAAATATTAAAGGGTGGATCTTGTGCGCGACACATAGTCATGTCATAATAACAAAATTTTAATACGCCAAGTTTTGGAATCAATTTACTGCTTTAGATAAACTGGAAATGAAAGTTTTGTTATTTAGATGAACAATAGTATGAATTTTGGTTGAGGTCACATCAGACGTTGCAAAGTTAAGCTCCGTACCAGGTCTGGAAACCAAAAATGTAATTAAGTAAGTAACAACACCCCAACCTTGAACGTAGGTTAGTTATTGTATGCAACGTGCTGTCTCATCATTGTTAGCATTTACACCAAGTGAATTTAAATTATCTATATGGGTAACGACAAAAAATTGGGAAACATAAACCCCTGCAAAGAGCTATAGAAATAAAAAAAAATATATTTTTGATTTCCTCAGTTTTCCTTGGGTCTACGAGACTCTTTAGCTGTTGAAAAGATAAACGATCTTTGGACAAACTCTAGAAATTCTGTTAAAAATAGCAGTGACCCTGACCTTTGACGCAATACATCGTCTTCCGGTCATGATCGTCACATTTGTCGAAAAATCGAAAAATTTTGAAATCCTTACATTCGTTACAAAGTTATTTATTTGAGGTTAGCATAAACATCATAATTCTATTTTTAGTTATAGTGACCTTTAAATCGAACGTACGAGCCATATTCTTGTTATGGTGATCGCACGTGACATGTGATTTTGAAATCCCTCCATTCATAATGAAATATACCTGGACAAAAAGCTGAGATGAAAAATTATTGTCTAAAATTTTTGGTTACACATGTTTTGATTATTGCAATTATTATAGTCCGGACAAAAAATACACACACGCACGCACACACACCAGCACACACATATGCACCCCCACACATGTACACACGCGGACAGTGCAACCCCACAAATGAGGCAGTGACATAAAAATTATATAAAGGAAAATGCATTAGAAAGCAAACACAAACATGTGCTGAATAATGTAGAATACTGACGTCCATAAAAACGCATAGCCGCCGTGATTTCATGAAATAAATATCGAATGCATATTTTGACTAGGAATCATACAATAGCAAAAGTTTGGTATTTGTCACCTGTTATTTGAATTTCATTCAACGTTTAATGGTTTAAACAGACGTTTAAAAATTCATGAGCACAAAATTTCGATGAGGCGTTTTAATGAAAATCAATATGTAATAGTTGCTATAGGCGGCATTAGGCCTACCTATAAGGCCGTTTAAATATCTGTTTGTTCAACGTGTCTTTTTAAGACAGTGCGGAAACTTTCAGAGCGCTTTACATGTATATCATTTACTTATGCATTCGTTCTTGAATTCTTCTGTGAAAAAATTCCTGAAACGACAAAACAACCCATAATGCCGGGTTGTTTTATGAATAGATACTGGTTTCCTTTACCAAACAAATTTAAATTTTTAGCTTAATACCATTCCCTATGGGTCCTAGATTAAAGAATGGGTTAGCCCTAAACGAGAAAACAATGGGTGGAGCTGTAAATCCTGCATATCACGGAGAACGGTATACTATACACAGTTCTCGTACACAGATATTTGATTTTTATATATATTTCTGTGTTCTACTATCGGGACGTTGTAAACATTGTTGCCTTTTGTCTCGTCTAATTCTTAAAGATATTATTTTACACACCTTTGTGCAAGAGGCGAATACGTTTCTTTGATATATATCTGATTGCATTTTATATGTTTCTTTGATTTGTTTCAATCGGATAACTTAGTGATATTTATGAGTGTTCTAAAAGACATACAATTGAAAAGTAGAGTCAAATTCTATAAAAAGGAAATATGAGTAAGTTGCACTACAACTTAGACATCAACGGCTTGAAAAATTAGACGCAAGCTTTGCGTACTAACGAAAAAAATTCAATCATGTTCACAATGAAATGTAATATTTAATGAATTGAATGAGACTTCATAAATGTAAACATGCATTGGTATGCTGGCTAAGGGGCAAGTTGGGATAATGCGAATAATGTAATTATTGAGGATATGTTCGGCTTACAGGACTCAAACATTCACCATTCTTGTTTCATATGAAATATTTATACCTACGAATTTAATGTACAGAGTTAGTGGGAGGCAAAGAAAACGAACAGAGACAAGACACAATGAAGATCATTCACGGAAAAGTCATTCGATTATTTGCATGGTAAGACAGATTTCTGTTATTATACGAATGTTAGATAAAATGCATGTTGAAGAAAAATGAATTGTTACCAAAACGGTAATGAACAAAGCAACGTTTTTTTAACCCACTACTTCATGCGATTCTCTATGCATTACGGCTTTTATCCCAATGCCAATATCTTATACTGTATCTACACTGTTTGCTTCTTGGCCATTAAGTTGTTTTGTATGTCTAACTATTTATCTTTACTGCATTTTTTCTTAATGTATGTAAAATAAAGATACATCAATAACATTTATAATTGTAACGTTTTATTGAACTACATTTTGCCGTTAGAGAAAATTTGATAGTTTTTCCTTTTTAATATCGATGAAATTGGAACGACGACTGGAGTAAGCCCTTAAACTGCTCGCGTTCAGTAGCTTAATTCACTTACAAATCAAACTTGGCAAAAAAAGACAGGCGCTGCCGATAGTGAAATATAAGAGTTTTCGAAAAATATCTCTAGCGTTATTTGTGCAGTGTGGCGGCCGTAAAAAGTCCCCCCGTACATATAGTCAGTACTGTTATCAGTAAAAAAACCCGTTACCGATGTCATGCAGTGAGGGTAATGTATATCAGGGCTATCCGATCAACCTCTTGGCGTTGTCCCGGCTAGCTCAGTTGATTGCGCTGCCGGAATACAGGGCTAGGCGCTGTCGCCGTGACGGTGCGGGTTCGCTCCCAGTTAGAGGCACTATCATTTCATAAAACACGAGTCAATTCTACCTGGTCTCAACCGCAAATGTATTCTGTGTTGGACCATATAGAAGCGATCAGCAAACGTGCGGTTAAGACGTTAACAATAATTTTGCAATTATTTTCAGGGTGCTGGGCGTGAGTTCAGCCATGATCATTTTTGTCACGGTACATGAATTAACCATGCGACCAAAAGTCAAAGTGCGGATGATTGCTGGTGGTAGTATAACGAGTACAACTGGTCAAAATGAAATGTTTTTCGCTAATATATCGACTACAGCAGAAAATAGGCCCATCTCTGAGCACAATCCCACGACGGTGAAAAACAAGAAAATTGTTGAGATTAAACCTGTGACTCATTTAGGATTTTTGAAGGTGCATAAGGCAGCCAGTACAACGACTCAGGCCATTTTTCTTCGCTTTGGATGGCGGAGAAACTTGACGTTTGTTCTTCCTCCAGAATACAACAGATTTGGTTATCCGAATATAATAAGTATAAATGAATCAGTAACTAAATACAATACGCTTCCCCCACCTTCGGGTCGACGTTTTGAAATTCTATGTCATCACGTGTTATATGGACGGAATGAATGGTTCTCGGTTTTACCGCAAGATTCGGTATTTATCGGAACGATTCGAGAACCATTCTCTCATTTTATATCTACCTTGGATTATTTTAATCCTAAATCTATAATAAACGTTAAAAAATACATTGACCCTTTTGACCCTTTGGGTACATTTTTGAAAAATCCTAAAGAGTATGATAAACTTTATCCAAGATACTCCTTTACAAATAATCGTTTATCGGTTGAATATGGCGTTGATGAAGCAATAATAGAAAATCAGGATTTTGCTGCTTTTGACCAATATTTAAATGAGGTGTTAGATAAAGATTTTGCAGTAGTTATACTAGCAGAAATGTTTGATGAATCTTTGGTGATATTGAGAAGAAAAATGAACTGGACTCTACAAGATATCTTATATGTGATGAAAAATGTAAGAAAGGATGAAACAACTCATATGTATGCCACGACAGAAGAACATAAACACTTACATAAAAGTTACGCACCATTTGACTATCTACTTTATGATTTTTTCTCGGCGAAACTCCAAAGACAGATCGAAGAAGAAGGTGATTCTTTTAAAGAAGAATTGGAAAATTTCAGAGATATCCGAAAATATGTCGAGAACTTTTGTCACGTAGCCCCGAGACGGATAAAATCGATCCAGGTGGAGATAAGTCAGTGGACGGACGGTTTCATTATTGATCGCTCCGACTGTGATATTATGCATAAAGGCGAAATTTCATTTACACAGATGATTAGAAAATCACAGTATGGGTCTGCAACATGGTTTGGACCGAAGAGTCAAACTCGTGGTAAACTTAAGAAACCTCCTCTTCAACATTATATATTTAATACAAAATAGTCTCCCTGTGCAGGACAAGCAGATAGTTTTCAGTGAAAAGTTTACACGTGTAGCCCATATGTCGTAAAATACTAGTTTTATCAATATTGTGGATATATGCTGTACTGTACTAAAATCATTCATCGTTTTTTTATAAATAAAAATATATTTTCAGGCACTAAATCTAGATAACAATGCTTGTGTCTCTGGCACCGGCAGTAACGCTTTCAAAGTATACAATTATCTTAATAAAGTCATCAATTATGCATTGAACAGTATTAATCCATTGCTGAACATTTAAATTTAATTGCTGTCTGCTTGAAATTTCAGCTGACAAGAGCCATGAAAGGCTAAGATTTCAACTTGAACTATACCTTAGCATATTTCACTTTTTGGCAGAAATAATACTCATCTTATTAATTTTGATATTATTATTATCAGATGGATCTAATTATGGATTGATGACTTGTATGAATATTGTTTTGGATATTATTGTATTCTGCCGTGGGTAATATTATGCATTTCCGCTATTGTACATTAACAGCCTCAATCAAACACATTCTGCAATATTTACATTGGTATCATTATTGACGACATTCAACGTTACACTGGCGTATATATTGATGTAAGACGAAAGAATGTAAACTATTCGAAATACAGACTACGAAATTTCATTATTCCAAACTATAGAAAATCATTATGTTTCAACTATTGACGGAATACTTTTTCAAGGAGGTTTTCCTGCTTGTACACGCCTTTGGGTAAACTAATAACCCGTTTCCGTATTGATACAGGCCGGAGTGCAGCGTGTAAAGCTGTCTGTGGCACCTAATTCCATAATGCACAATGTTGTCAAGTCCGACAGTTTTAAGCTCCCGTTAGCTGATCTTTCAATAATTTGAACACATCGCCTTTTGCTAAATCCTACGTTAAAACTGGTTTAACAGTACATCAAATCAAGAAAGTTTAATCGTCGATAAGCAGACGAATTTTTTTGAAATGCCGCAGTTTTAATTCACTACTTGAACTATGTATTATTGAAAAAAAACTTATGGAGATTTAATTTATTGATTTTAAAAAATAAAAGGCAATATTTATTTCTCCATGTTATTCGTAAAAACCATTTGTAAATTGAACAAGGCAGTCGGAACGTCAGCAATATCCCCCGCCGCATTCAGGAATGTTGGAAAGGTTATGGAAGCTTAATTGCAAATTAACAAATATATCTCTATCAGTTTGGAAGTTATGGAGCAAATATGAAAGACATGGTTAAATATGATCTTTCAAAGACAACTAGTGACTTTGACCTTCAGCCGGCCAGGTTGGAACATGGGTTCTGCACAACATCTTGGTGGAATAAACATTTGACTAAAGTTTGATAAAATTCATTGCAGGGGTTCAGAAGATATGAACCGGACACAAAATACATAGTTCAAATCTTCAATGACCTTGACCTTGAGCCAGCCAGGTTGGAACATAGGTTCTGCAAATCATCTAGATGGGCTGAACATTTGATAAAAGTTTCATGATATTCATTCAAAAGATATGAGCCCGACACAAATTACATAGTTCAAATCTTCAAACATCACTGGTGACCTTGATCTTGAGCCGGTCATGTTGGAACGTGGGTTCTGCACATCGTCTTCATAGGCTGAGCATTTAACTAAAGTTTCATGAAATTCCTTTTAGGGGTTCAGAAGATATGAACCGGACACGAAAAATACATGGTTCATATCTTCATACACCACTGGTGACCTTGACCTTGAGCCGGCCAGGTTGGAACATGTGTTCTGCATGTCTTCTTCATAAGGAGAACATTTGACCAATTTTTTAATGAAATTCCTTCTAGGGGTTCAGAAGATATGAACAAGATACGAAATACATGGTTCAAATCTTCGAACACCACTGGTGACCTTGACCTTGAGCCGGCCAGGTTCCAACATGGGTTCTGCACGTCGTCTTGATGGGTAGAACATTTGACTAAAGTTTCATGAAATTCCTTCTAGGGGTTCAGAAGATATGAACCGGACACGAAATACATGGTTCAAATCTTCAAACACCACTGGTGACCTTGACCTTGAGCCGGCCAGGTTGGAACATGGGTTCAGCACGTCGTCTTGATGAAGAGAACATTTGACTAAAGTTTCATGAAATTTCTTCTAGGGGTTGAGAAAGTTATGGACCGGACAAGAAATGTGCGCGCACGGAAGGACGGACGGACGGACTGACGGACGGACGAAGACCATTCCTATATCCCCAGCCGCTATGCGGCGGGGGATAAAAAGAAAGGCTACATTCATGGTATTCTACTCTAGAACTCTCTGCATGCTTGGTTATTAACCATCTACAGTTAACGCTTTGCTAACCTCTTTGTTTGCTCGAAGGTGGTAATGGTTTACGAGTTTATGAAGGTTTCTAGGAAAATTTTCTGTAAGAATTCATTCATGTCTCCGCGTTCATGCCGACTTGACACCAGATACTCGGGTCTCGGTATAGTCATTAAGTTCGCAACTTATTCGCCCGTCAATGCCAAGAACTGCAAAATGCTGCTTCATAGCGTAAAAACAGCATCTATCGATGGACAGAAAAGATGTTAATATGTGTGTCAAACTGCGGAACTAATAACTACAGACGTGGCACGTTATGTTTTATTATGCATGATAAATTATGCGTTGTGCATTATACATGTGTCGTTTATATTATAAATGCATTCAGCTTAAAGATGAAGTTAAAAGTAGGAAGTATTTAGGTCCTAAATTACATGTTACTTATATAATACCTCATGGGTGTATATTACCAACTAAAAGATAATTTTTATCAAATTCGCCGAGTCATATTATTAATGTCTTGTTCATTCAGGTTTAAATTTTACAATATGTTTTTCGGCGTTAGCTGTCTAAGCTCACCTTTGACCTAATTTTTCGACGAATGAAATGTTGTAAATAATACTCGTATGCTATTATTATGCGGCGGGAAAATGAAATAAACTATTTCGATTGGTAGCTTTTTATACCAGAGAGGCATCCAGCAGGGTGGAGAGGTATCTAGTGGGATTTTTATTATAATGCAGCAGGAAAATCAAATAGATTATTTCGATTGGTTTTTAGAGGGTGTAGTTTACGATTACCGTTACGAATTTTATATTTGGTGTCAGTATTTACCTGACACTTACATGTTCGAGCATTTTCGTTTTTAAAAGCGATAATTGTATTGGAGAAAAAAATATTTACGATTTAAATAACCAGTTAAGTCAATATTGATGGCTTAAATACAATTTTATATGGAATATTCTTGGGTGTCAGGTAAAAATTTGGGTATATTGCGTACAATATAAAGTGTTAAAAGAAAGAAAAGTGCATTTATTTCTAGTTCTTACTGGTTCCTTTCTAGTTCCTTTGATACTGATTGTTAATTTCAAGAGCGAAAGTCAATATCTCTATAGTGTAGTGGCTAACTCTCTCGCCTCCTAAGCGGAGGGCCCCGGGTTCAATACTCAGGAGGAACACTCTTTTACGTAAAAGTTAATTTACGTAAAAGTTGGTAGATTTCGCTCTTGCAACAAGCAACAAGCCGTTATAATTCATATGTATCAATTTTCAAAGACATTTATTCATCTTGAGTTCTAACTCTACAAGAGGTATTTTATTGAAACTGAATAACTGTAGATCAAAGCGTAATTTAAGAGGAATTGCTTCTGGTTTAAACCCCTGTGGCAATTTTATTTGCCATTGACTGTTCCAAGGCGGTAACCCCTCGGGTTCTCATTTTTGTTAATTCTTTGTGGTGTCCTTTTTGAAACTGAACATTTTCTTAACCATGCTCTTCTCGCTCTTCTTCTGACTGTGTGGGGAGGCTGTTTTTTCTGAATGTGGCATTTCCTGATATGCATATTTCACTTTTTAATCGACTTATTATCACCGTATGAAATTGTTGCAACAGCTTCAACATTTTTTTGAAAGACATTTTCAATAAATTTATGAGTTGTCATGATTCTGTCGCTTAGATCATACTACATTGTAAGAAGGCTGGGAGGGTTCCTCAACAGCTATAACAAGTAAAATAAAATAACTAAACTGTGTCTGCTACGCCTCTCTATATTTCTTTCTTTCATATATACATGTATATATAAATCTTTTCCATCAATGCCGTCTATCTTTTTTAAAGATATTTCTTGTTTAAATAGACCATGTTTCGTTCATGCTCGTTTTCGTGTTGATAATATCACGATATCCTATCATATGCATGGTTATCGTAGAAGTCATCATAACAATACACGATCTTGTCAGCTTAATTTTGTGACAACAAAAGCACATGAGAATTATTTATTAGATAAAAGAATGGTCATATCTGCCCCATCGCTGTCGTTGTCACATAAAGTATAAGATTTGTACGTACCGTATGCATTCAAGTTTTATTGAATTTATTCCCAACATCAAATCAATACATCCTATTAGTCTTTCTTTTTGAGTTTAATGACAATAATGTGTTAGCTTCGAAATATTGAAAGCACATAGCCTGATGGTGTTCTGATTAACGATGTAAAGGAATTGTCATTCAATTCTGCCGCTCGACGCGATGGTCAGCGAAAGGGAAGTTAATCTTGAATTAACATGTTCCGTATTAGATATTGTTAATAAAACAAAAAAGGTTAAGGCGTTTAAAGAAATGAGAAGTTTACAAGTCATCTGTATAATGTCTCACATATCAAGGATTAACACGACTACCAGCTTGAAGTCGTTTACCAGTTCACCTACCTGGGTACCACTATCACCGATAACCTCTCCTTGGATGCAGAGCTAGACAAGAGGATCAGGAAGTCACCTCTACTCGTTTGAAGGTTATAAAACTGAGTTTGGAAACCAGTCTCAAATCTCAAGCATCTGATTGGCTGAAATGGCGACTGGTCGCCATTTCAGCCAATCAGATGCTTGAGATTTGAGACTGGTTTCCATTCTCAGTTTTATAACCCTGGGCACTGGTTTCTCGCCTGACAAATAGTGTAGACAATCTCTAGACTGACAACTACGACAAAGATGGGAGTGTACAATGTTTGCGTTATCGGCACCCTACTGTATGGGTGCGCATCTTAAAACACATATGCCAGACAAGGAAAAGACCCAACACCTTCCGCCTGCGATGTTTACGTCTCATTCTGGGCAGTGCCTGGTAGGACAGTGACCAATTCTGAAGTCCAATCCCGGACAGACTTTCCATCACATCATTCGCAGACAACGTATGCTTCGCTGGTATGGTCATGTACACCGGATGAAGGATGATTGAATCCCAGAGGACATCATATAGGAGAGTTGTCATCTGGGATGCGATCCACTGTTCATTATAACATGGATTCAATACATAACAACAAATGATGGTGGCGTTAGAATTGATCATAGCATTAATCGAGGCGTACAATGATGTACAGGTAAAAGAACAGTTGTCACATGAAAAGAGATAGCAAGCATTTCATCTTCATAAAGGGTGCAATGTGATTTTACAGCCTCCTGGATCTACATAATTTGATGCTTTAACAAAGTTCGACACCGAGCTAACGAATAATCAGAGCATAATGCAAATCTTTACAATAGGCTAATAGCAAACAATTGATGTTGAAAAAATGGCCGACACAATACCACATTCTCACCTGAGTTCATACCAGTTTCAAGAAATGCCTTTTGGCATGGTAAACTCTAGTGCAACCTTCAATCACACGATGCAGAAATTGCTTGTTGGATGTCATATTGAGACAAACATATTGCTGACATCCTCGTTCGTAGTATCAGAAATGTCAAATACATGTATAAATGTTGTGAAACCTGTTTGGCAGGGCAAGAAATGCACGGCTGATATTCAAACTTTCCAATGCATTGTCGTTAACAGCAGCGTTTGCATCAAGTTAAAATGGCATTATTAACACGCGAAAATAGACATGTCGCAGTGCCTTCAAACTCAAATCCAAGTATGTTTGTGTTTAATCGTAGACAATATGAAGTTTACCCCCATACTATGCCGAGATACCCATGGCATTAGCTTAAACAAGAGATGATTATAAAACTTGGATGCCCTAAATGCCAATTGGATAGCAATCTGCTGTTATTTTATTGAAGGTCACTTGACCTTTGCCCTTCTGACCTCAATCAATAGGTGTCATCTACTTGTGATGACTTACCTCCCAGCCAAATCTGAGGACTCTTTGTCTAATCGTTGTCGTTGTCTAGTTATTAATTGGACAAGGTTGGTTACGGACGGACGGACAGACCGACCGACATATACAACGCAATATTCCCCCGCTACTTCGAAGGAGGGGGTCAAAATTAGGTTCGAATGAACTGTTTTAAATTTGGTGTGTTACAATCCAATGCTTTTACAATACTAAAGTGATTAATGAAAATGAAATCTGTAAAGTAATGCCTCCTGCAGCAATAGAACGACAGTGTACTAGTATTTATAAGTTTTGAATACAAGCAAGAAATTACTTCCTCGAGAGTAATGAAGTCACTAGTTGGAAGAGAATGGCTTGCTGTAATGTTTGGCATTGTGGAAATTCAAAAGTATTTGTAAGGAACATAGTTTATGATAAAACTATTGGTCTTAAGAGATTAAATTCTGCAATTTGTGCCTTATAAAGGTGCTTGATGATGCAAAAATGTATTATTTTCTTTATTTCGATCAGTTGTAGTCCTTTACTCACTTGTTTTCTGAAAATTTAAAATTTGGAAGAAAAAGCGATTTGAACTAGACATGTGATTTTTTACAATAAAAAGAAAGCTTAATCAGGCTACTGTTCCCCTAGAGGAAGGTTGTCCGATATGCCACTATATTGTTAATACATGAGGGAAGCTTGAAAGTAGTGCTCACAACCTGTGATGTATTTGCAGATGACATGGCAATTGTTGGCAAATCACCTGATCAAATTCAAAACCATTTAGATCGACTTTTAGAATATTGTTATAATTGGGGCTTATCAGTTAATACAATTAAAACTAAAATCATGATCTTTCGTAAAAGGGGTGGGCTTTTGCCAACGGAAAAGTGGACCTATAATGGCCAAAATATTGAGGTTGTGAATGATTTTGATTACTTGGGAACTGTATTCTATTCAATTATACCGGTAACTATGCTTTAAACCAAGAACATTTAGTTGGTAAAGCTCTTAAAGCTCTGAATGTATTATTATATAAATGTAAAGATTATGATCTGAAACCAAAAACTCTTGTCAACTCTTTCATGCTTTTGTTGCTCCCATTCTATATTATGCTTGCGAAGTATGGGGATACACCAAGTCGAAAGAAATTGAAAGAATACATTTGAAATTTTGTAAACGACTGTTAAATGTTAGAAAAAATACATGCACAGCCAGCGTTTATGGGGAGCTGGGTAGATATCCTCTTTATGTGCATAGATTTGTTAGAATTATAAAATTTTGGTTAAAAGTTGTTGATACGGATAATATAATCATACGCACAGTGTACCAGCAGGCACTATTCGACTGTTTAAATGGAAAAAATAACTGGGTATCAAATGTTAAAAAACTTCTGAGTGACTATGGCTTTGCATTCATATTTGAAAATGCAAATGTACCAAATGTTAAGTCATTTTTGTGTGAATTCAAAACTAGAATTATTGTTTTATGCAAGAGTGGTATAGAACACTTGATAGTCCAGTCTTATTTTTATATAAAGAGTTTAAAACTTCATTTGTTTACGAGCATTATTTAGATATATTACCAAAAAGCTTACGCCTGTATTTATGCAGACTTAGACTTTCTGCACATCCATTAAGAATTAAAACTGGTAGGTTTAACCGTAATCGTATACAAAGAGAAGAAAGATATGGTATATGTTGTGATACGAGAGATATTGAAGACGAATTTCATTTTGTGTGTATCTGTCCATGTTTTGATGTTATTAGAAGAAAATATATAAAAAGATATTATTATACCCGTCCGTCCGTTATAAAATTCATTGAATTGTTTAATACAAATTATATTAAAACAAGAACTGATTAAATTATCTTTATTTGTCAAAGAAGCATTGTGTTTAAGACGAACAATTTTGAATATCGAATTGTAAGAACGTTTGTTCATTCTCACCTTATTTGAAAAGGTCCATTTAAATGTATTTGATTAACCTGTGTTTAATCCATTTTTTGCATTTCTGTGTTTACATCATGTGTACGTATATTGCTTGTGTGGTGAAGAAGACGATGTACATTGTACAAGTCTAAATAAAATTTCTGTTCTGTTCTGTTCTGTACTTGAAAAATTTTAAAGTGAGTGTTAGAAGTTGTACCAAAATATTCGTTAAGATATTAACAGGTTTCCTTACGAAGTTCTGACGGTAATTGAATCCAGAGACGAATGCCTGATAATCATACACCATATCCAAGTGTCTTGTTTTATGCATACATTTCATAATCTATTAAATTAATATATTTTATAAAAGCAATACCGTTAATGATTCAGTATTAAGACACAAGTACCTGGACGTGATGACTGACGCAAACCTCGGTAATGGATTGCTTATGGCAACTTCATGAGAAAAAGTCGTATGCCGCATTAGACTTTGAAGAAAAAAATAATGCATGCCATATGATTTCTAAGAGTCAGCAAGATCCATTAAATTTGAATAAAATAATCAAATTAACATTTAAATGTTAAATAATAATATGCACTTTATATAAACCAATTGTATCATCTGCCGGATATAGCGAGCTGATTGCATGGCTGACATATAAACAATTCGTAAATCACACAGTGAACGTGGAATTATTAGGATCATTTTATGTACCTTCAACAAAAACAATTAAGTTATATTTTGTATAGTCATTATTGGTTGTTATACATTTGTTTTGCGAGTATATAGTGATAAAAACTTTCAAAATTGCATTTAATCACAAGAAGGTCTGGCAAATGACCCACATGATTGTATAAAAATAGTGTTATTCTCTACAAATAAACGCTTCGATAAACAAATACATACTAGTAATATGACTCTATGACATTAATATAAAGATTATTACATTACAATATTGCTTTAAATGTATAGATAGCGTTAATTATTAAAATGTTTGAGTGGTGTGTTTCGTAATGACTGTATCATCTGTAGCATTAATATACTATCATTTAGAGCAAACATACCTATTTCTGTTGTATCATTTAGTGCGATCTTCGTAGAATTATTTTCCAATAATCTGTATCATTTATGGCGATGTTCATTTGCTAATTTTATCAAGTTTATGCTTTTAGGCTTCTATTGTCTATAAAATATGTGTATATTTGGAGAAAAAATAAAATATTGCGTACAAAACACGAAGAGAAGAACTTAAAAACAATCAAACAGAATGATAAAACAACAGTGACTATAGGCTATTGTTAATTTGGAGGCTTGTATAAAAAATAAACTTTCAGGACCAGCGCAGCTGGGCGACCGTTTTTGTTTTGTTTCATTTACACCTGGAAATAAACTAAAACTTATGTTTGTAACTGATAAAACGGTCTTCGCCTAAATTGCAATATATTGGTTTACACAAATTAGTTAAATTAATAGCTATTATAAATGTATTATGAGAATATATTAGAAAGCGAATACGTTAATTTCTTTAACTGAAAACAGCATGGGAACATATCTGACCTTTGTGATAGTCAATCCTTGGGTGGAAAACAAGACATATACATGTATCTCGTTCGCTAAAGTTCTTTTTAACCATTTACTCCATGAGATATGGGGTTCGTTGTTTTTGCTGTACACTGTTTGCTATTACTATTACCTTTATTAGAATATTCCTAAAAACAAGTGACCATTGTTTATCCCGATCAAATGACATGGATGTTGCAGAAGGTGATATTGATCGTACATTGAGTAAATGGGTTAAGCATTTTACGTTTATCATCAGCTTAAAATATCAATATTTAAATAACTTGCTTTGCCTCAGAATTTGTTAAGGAATGAGCGCAACTCAATATTTACACCAATAAAAAGTACAATTTCGATCCACCCCAATTGATGGTATGCATATGGCAGTGAACATGGAACTTTCGATGCGTTTTTTTTTTCAGATTAATACATTCCATATTCAGCTGCGTATGTATTTGTAATCGTGAACCTTTAGTACAGAAAATACAACTTAAAACAAACCTTAGACAATGTTTATCAAATCCAAAACATTTCGGTACGACATTTATAATTGCTTTTTATAAATTATAGTTCTCTGAACGGCATGTGTTAAACTCACTGATTCTAGGAAATCTATTGAAGTCAGGTAGATTCAATTGTTTCGTGTCGCACCGAGGCCCTTATATTTCATAACGTATCATATTTCTGTACGAAGCACTTAAAATACATGATTTTACATCAAATATTTGTTCTTAAATCCGAAAAATATACAGAAATCATCTTTAAAAAATCGCTTTAACTGATACACATAGATCACTTGAAACATACACATGACTGAGTTAACATGTTTAATAAATGATATAGTCTGGGTCGAACCTGGATGCATGTTTGGTCTAATGTTTTGATGTTAAGTTGATCAGCTACGGCGTTCTAATTATTTTAATAATAAAAATAATATGTTACATCATCGCTAGCATGAAAATACCTCTCAAAACCTGTTACAACATTAACATTTACGCTGATTTTAGAACAGTGCACAGTACAAACGGTACTTAGTTTGAGTGATTTAGGCGATTATTTAAAAGTATAGTTCATACAAAAGAAAACAATGTCATTCATAACAAGGGCTACGAGAATCGCCTGTTATAACATGTTTTTGTCTATTTGATTTGTCATTACAATACATAAAGAATCTCCTCACTTTTGAACTGTCTAGAGTCTACTATGTCTTTGTGACAATCAGTGCGCTATATCCGGTAGATGATACAATCGGTTTATATACAGTGATAATATGAGGCATTATATATTTATTAAACATTTTAGCAGTTAAAATGACAATTGACGTTCCCATCAATCGTTATAATAAACAAAGTAAAATTATAGGTGACCGTAAACCAAGTTTCAAGTTTCCAATTTTTATTTAGAACTCGTGACAACTAACTAGCCTTTGGCTCATAAATATAGTTTAAATCATGCAAAAAAGAGCAATCAAATGAACATATTCAAAATTCAGTAGAAACAACACTTTTTCATGCATCTAATATGCAAACAGTTTTAGCATTTTAGCATGGATTCAATACATAACAGTTCAAGCATCAGTTATACAATTTTAATTGACGAATATTCAGAATTGTACACTTATTGTTGGAGGAAATTAGTGTTAAATATCTGTTTATACCAAAATTATTGACCTAATCAGCAGTAATGATGTTTGATAGGATAGGTAATAGGATCGAGTAATTTTTTACTAATGATATGACACCTAAATGTTCTTTGTTCGACAACAATAGATTATTCGAGTTTTGACATAGTTTCATAGAGTAGTTTCAATAGTCTTTTATTGCATAATTATTCAATCTACATTGTAAATCAAACTTGAGACCCCATAGGGAAACAGATTTATTTCCGTTTATTATATCTGTTGATTTCTAAAGGCTAAAATAAAACATTCGTATTCGATTTCTAAAGGTGCGTCAATATTTCATAAATCAGGGTTGATTTCAAGTTGTTTAAGTAGTCGAATAAATAAACAAAACGAGACAATGTACTTCCTTATGAAATCTGTAAATAAACTGTGTTTTTTTTTCAAATCATACCGAACCTTTAGCTATTGGTGCCTTCTTCCTTATAACGACCTTTATTCATCAGCACTGGTAGACTTACTACATATGTACATGTAGGCTTTCAACACGGACCATAACCTTAATTCCCGTCCAAAAAAACGAAGAGATTTAATTTCATCGAAATTGGAATCAATCTGATATTCTTCTGATCCGTTTTGTCACGTGAGATCCCCCGTCCCATCCATTTAATAATATAAATACTATTGGTGATTCAATATTGACCTTTAGTCATAAAACTGTAATTGAACACTTACAACAAATACTCGATTTATTGCTACCGAGGCAGTGTCTCTGCATTTACCTGTTCAATTTATCGTAATATGTTTATTTTATTGGAAGTCTTTTACATCATTTAAACGTTTAGATAACAATTTCCGTCAGGTTCTGATGTTGTATTTTGTAATGAACAGTAAAAGTCAAGTACATGTTTAATACGTGAAGATTTAATCATTAAAACACATTCATAAGCGATAATGGTCTAATAGTTGTGGGGTAAAGTTGTTGAAAAAAACAAGTTTATTAAGTGAAGTTTTAACATACTAGTAAACGGAACCCTTATGGAACTGAGCGAAGTTGAAGAAGTATAGTTTACTAGTAAAATGTAGTTGCTAGAACAGAACAAAGTAAAATAGTTCGACCTAATCGGTAAATAGCCGATCTTTGTGAAACTATCGGAAAACCACGAAATGAATTTAAAGCACAATAAGTTTTGACATACCAGTATTTTTGACGTCGGCATATTCGGTCGGGTTGGCGATGGTCGTGTCATTGATGATGGTAAACTTTTCGCCAGCGGGAAACATATATGCTGAAACAGAAATGGATTAAAATGTATTCCTTAAAAAATAAACTTGACACCACCACCAAACAATTGTAACATAAGAATACGAATATTTAAAACTATGGTTCGCCATACGCGAAGGATAATGATGTAGATGCGATAACAATGTTGTTTTGGAAGTAAATATCTCCATTTACTAGTGTTCAAGAGTAAGAGATACGAATATTATTATTATTATCATTATTATTATTATTATTATTATTATTATTATTATTATTATTATTATTTGCCCCTCTGCTGATCTACGAGAAGAGGTCTGTAACGATGTGGCTACTCTTAACCATTCTTAATTTGTTACAAGTAAGTTGCATTTTCTTGAAATAGAAAAATACGATAATTTTAAAGCTACTGAACACGACAAATATGAAAATATTGCAGGCTCGGTTTGATTGAGCCAGTAATAAGGAAGTAATAGCTGTCCTGGTACAAAGACAAGCCATACACTTCCTTCATTAAAATGTCAGAATATTTTTTATGAAGATGGAAGATAGGAACTGGCCCAAATGTTTGAATTTACACAACTTTTTTCGTTTCCTCTTGTACATGGTCTTCTTTCCATGGGCAATAGTGTCGACAACATTTGTTATGTATATTTCTGCTTAATTGCTGCTAACATATTTTAAACAAGTTTCAATGGGATCGGTAGACGATTTATTTCTACAATTTGTGAAACAAACATTTCTGGTGCCCCAAAAACAAATGAGATGAAGGCATATTTATATTTCTTGATAGTTGTCATAAGCAGGAAACCAATTAATTACTGGGAACAAGTTTTACGACTTACTCTATCTTTTAGAAAATTGAAAGCAGCATCTTAATGAACGGTTTCTAAATGCAATGTAGATCATTTATTCAATAATGTAAGCTTATATTTAAAAGTTTATCTTGACTCAATGGCCACAACATTTTAGTTTGAGGTGTGCATTTATTTTTTATTTGTCTTTTCAGTGGTGTAACTTATTTCCGTTATATTGGCGAGACTTACAACGCCCATTTTATATGTTCATAATTTTAAACAATATCAGTAGTTGTGTATTTGCGAAGATATAAGTATTAAACGAATAATTTGTTCGTCTTCTAGATAACGTTATTTAAAACAGACTTAAAGACAATCTGCCGATGTTTCCGAACAACAACAGACAGATGCTTTATTTACGTATATCATCCCAGTTTCGACGATCGGATCTCCTTAAACTGCCAGTGCGATTTTGAATTAAACCAGCTATATTTTCTTGATTCTAGCCTAATCGTCAGTGTGATTTCGAATTAAACCATCTAGATCTCATGGAATCTACACCATCTGTTCAAACAGAGCGTCTGACAGAACCACGGCCACACAACTCTTTACGAATTCGGACTTTTCAAACAATTTAATACTCTTCAACAAAATGAAATGGTCTACATGTATATATCATAAAAAAACATTCACCGGTGGGATAATTAACAAAATAGGAAGAATACTTACTTTCCGACTGAACTCTCCCTATCACATTCCATAGTAATACAAGAAAGAATACATCCGGCAACATGTTTTAAAGTTACTTAGTTCAGATGTTCATATGTTATAGCAAGGTCTTTCTCAGTCTTCCTTATAAAACCGTTCTACATGACTATTACAGTCCGATTTAACAATGTTTTACAAATGAATAAAGGTTTTACTGACGGTATCGATTTATTTCTGATTGCCTTTATATATTCGTTGTAAATTATGTAAATTATTCTTGTCTCTTTAAACTTCCTGTTACAACTAAAGTACTCGTTAAAGGCGGAATAACTGATGTCATAAATAGATAATTAGAAAAGAAAGAAGTGAAATAAAAAGCACACACGGGAATAGGCACTATCTTACAATATCAACTCATTACATTCACCTCTGTTATAAGCTGGGACTACTTTCAACTACTTTAACTAGTAAGTATACACCTTTTCTTACACCTACCCGATAATTCGTGTATCAACTAATGTTATAACATTATTCCAAACTTATCAACCTTAACACAAGAACTTTAATTTTAACTTCCAGTTTGATCAAAGTATGGCCCTATATTCAAATTCAAATTTAAGGTTAAAGCTTGCACAAAAGCTGGTGTACATGCTAATAAATTTTATAATACTTGTATTATATATTTATTGACGTTACACACTTGTTTGCCTTCATACCCTGTAATGATGAACCGAGTACCATAACTCTATCTTGCAAATTTAATGAAGTTATGACAATTTTAATTCTTGGACCTGGAATTTTTATTGGTTGAATTTTGTAAGCATAAAAATAACTTCTATACCATTATCATAACAGCTATGAAACTCATCCTATGTTGGTTTTGTTTGTCAAGTATCATAGTTCTCTTTTGCATTTTATGATCTCTTTTTGAATTTTATGATAAAAGTTTGCATGCAGTTACTTTTTTACAAAATGCAATAGCTAAGAGTATGAAACTTGCGACAGTTGCTGAAGAAGAACTGATAAATCAAGAAAAAACTGTTATTTCTCCAAACAGTATATATTGGTTGATGGTAATTTGGTCGTTCTCTGCAACCAAGATTCTTATTTCTGACCGATTGCCATGTGCGTTTTGACGACTTCAACAGTCACTGTTGTGACGTATCCTTATACAGCCCTCTACGTTGTCAATGGCAAATGTACGCGTATTAAGTATGAAAACGAAGGATGGACGATGTTCACAACAATTTGATGCCTAATTACAGTTTGAGAATCAACAGGTTACAAAATATTTTTGATATAAATGATATGACAGTGAAAAGGACATTGCCATACAACTCAAAAGTTACCTTCCATTAACATAATTATCTTAATTTCGATATTTAGACCAAGACATCAAAATAAATCTCTGGAGCCAAAAAAATATAAAAAGCAAAATTAACATCAATTTAAGGACTAGACCTGTCAAGAGCACACAAGTTATTAATTACACTTTTTGAGAAAAGCCCGGATGCCGCTTACAGTCCGACATTCAAGAGCGTATGCGAGGATGAACTTTATTGTATATTTCCTTCCTGGAATAAAATATTTTTCCATTCTTAGCAAGGAAATTCAAAAGCGGCTATATTAGACGATCCATCTTCGTGTTCAACAATCACCCTGATTTCGGTATCTCCGAATTCCAAACACACCGTCACATCACCACAGCAACGAACGTAATAATTTCCTATTAGAAAACACCCTTCATCGTCAACATAGACAGGGTCTTTGTTTACAGAGGCAACTAATTTCAACAAAACCGAACTACAGCCAGTGTAATCGTAGCTTATAGACTTCTCGTCAAGAGTCACTTCTTCCCCGACCTCTATTACTTTATCAAACGGTTCGTGTCTTTTGTGAGATCGAAACTTGTCCAAAGAATTCCAATTTTCAAACCAGTTTAGTCCGTATGTGAATCGGGAAACTCTTGTCTTTACAACGTTTCTATCATGCCCAAATATAACAGCTCCCTTGAGAACGGCTAGACCAGCATCGTGCTGGGTTATCACGTTCAATTTTGGTAAAAACCTTCCCTTCACCGCCTCTAAAAGCATTGGGGATTCTGAATACCCCCCTACCATCAGAATAGTCGAAGTCCCTTCTGCTTCCTTTTTAGCTAAGACTGTTTCAACATGTCTAACTATATTCTCCGTACTTTTGGCAAATAAAGATTTAATCAGTTCTAAATCAAACACACCTTTGTCCCTCTTTAATTCCACCTTTCCAGAAAATTCAGAAGCATTGAATAGTCTTGTCTTTTTTGAATACAGGTCTAACAGTGCAACTGGAATTTTTATTTTCAAACTGTCCGTTTGGTCCGGTTTTACGGTCCTCTTTTTGACTTCGAACGCTCTTTGTAGATCTAAATAATCTTCTGTATATTGTTTTTTGAATTTCTCGAAAGTTTCCTCTCCTACTAATTTCGCGACGAGAGCAAGGAACGCCTGATTCACTGTGTTGCCTCCCCAACACCCGCCACTGGCAGTGTACAGCTCCTTTACACGGTTGTCCGGTAGAACCTCGTGAACGACGATATCTATTGTACCGCCTGTTACAGAATGTAAGAAAGGTGAATTACAGGCTCCAAGATTAGAAAACTGAGAATGGAAACCAATCTCAAATCTCAAAGATCTTTTCAGCCAATCAGATGCTTGAGATTTGAGACTGGTTTCAAATCTCTGTTTATAATTTTCAGCACTGACTGTATCACTGATCTCATATAAATTACATAAATTAAGACATAAATTAAGTCTGGTTCGTATACCGCAGCTACTGAGAGTTTCACATGAGACTAACACTATCTAAAAATTCAACTTTTTGTTTAGACTATGTCCTTGACCAATTTCAACTATGCATTTGTGTCACTTTATTACAACTTTTAGCGTAAAATTAAATTATGTGTAAGGTTTTCTTCTATTATTTACAATCCTTCAAAAATTACAACAATTCTCAGCAAATAAAATTATATAACAAAACAAACTGGGGATGCGAACACCGCATTGATCATCTTAAATAATGGAAGATTAAACCATGCCCCCCTTTTCTGCCTAACATTTGTTAATTGTTCATCATAGTACATCCCGAATGTGTCTACAATTGCTAAAAACGGGTACCTCCAGCATCCAAGACGAGATATCGGGATCCTGGAGTAAAAGTTTGAAGTCGAATTTCACCGCTATCTTCATCCAGTTTCCTTTGCAGTGCGAGATGTTTACAGACTAACGATGCTGCCTCCGGTTCTAGAGCTATTAAAAGGTTCTCTGACTGAATGCCAGCCTGCAATTATACTCTAATCGTGAAAATATTTTACCCTTTACTCCATATATGCGTGTTTTATTGCGTCTGCACACAGAACTAAAATTCAATGATACCTTTAAAGAAAATACATAAGTAGAGCTTTAGAATATAAAGTTTTAAAACCAATTTCGCAGTTTCATAGTATACCGTGCTGTTTTGTATTAATTATTGATTAAAAGTAAATAATTATATTACTTTTGGTGCCTGTGTTGTTGTTGTTCAAGTGTATTGCATGCAAGAGAAATATGTTGTTTTGACTGCGTAATTCTTATTTCAGTCGTGAAAAACATGAGCGGTATGAAAACTTTTCGTGGGGTACAATGTCATTACCTCTACAGCACAGATTCTCATGAACTGTTTAGCGGAATCACTCCAGATCGCAGGAACAGTTAGTACCCACTGGATTTCCTCAACCCCGACCGTGTTGGATATCCTACCGCTGGCCTCAGCTAGCAAGTCATCTTTAAGGTAATGGATAGCTAGTGAAAATACGGTTGATGCCGGCAGGGATTTACCGTGTTCGTCTTGTAGTAGCATTCCCTTTTGGATGGTCTGAAATTGGTCATTGCGATCAGTGCATACGGTTATAAAACTGAGCATAGAAACCAATTTGAAATCTCAAGCATCTCAGCCAATCAGATGCTTGAGATTTCAGACTCGTTTCCAATCTTAGTTATATAACCTTTTGCCCAGAATATTTGCAGGTGACAAAGCCTATCATATCACATTACTAGTGCCAAAGACAATTCAAGAATTCCAGATCATGAGTCAGTGTCATTTCTTCCATAGAAGATGGCAAATAGCTAAAATTTACATCCCCGGCGGGACTCGAACCCACGACCTCTGGATTAGAAGTCCAGCGCGCTATCCACTGCGCTACGGGGACTTGCCTGCAGATGTAACGCATGTGAGGATGGTGTTGACATGTTTTAGTTTTGTTTTGTTGTTTGTTTTTCTGCTTTAAATGTGTTACAACGTTCTTCAAATTCGTTCGTTTTATAGATTCTAACTACTAGTATCCATGCTTAAGTAACTTCTTTTAAATGTGTTGACAGATCGGCTCGAATCGGATTTATGGTATTATGAACAGTTTTAATGTCAGCACAAAATTTGTGTTTTCTTTAACAAAAATGAAAATGGAACTTTAAAAGCAACCGAACACGACACATAATTATATGAAAATATTGCAGGCTCGGTTCGATTGAGTCTGTTTATGGACAGTAATGGAGATGCATATAACTGCGTACGCCGCCTAGCCCCGGGTTGAGCGCAACTCAATATTTACACCAATAAACAGTATAAATTTTGATCCATCCAAAACGATGGAATGGATATGACGACGAACATGGAACCTTCAATGAGGTATTTTCAGATTAATACCATTCCATGTTCAGCGGCGCATGGTCACCAGATAAAAGAATGGGTATGCCCTAAACGAGAAAACAATGGGCGGAACTAAAACAAAATGGAATCTTGACGGGGATCTAAGAATATAAATCCTGCATATCGCAGACAACGCCAAAATTTAAAATTCAGGAAATATATCTTTGGGGTGATTGAACCAATAACCAAAACTATATTGGCTGTACTTTGAAAATAGTTTATAAGTATCGTGCCCAGCGACCTTCCAAGGACGTAACTGTTAACAGCACTGATTGAATGTACGGGGAGACTTTTTACAGCCGCAACACAGCACAAACAACGCTACTGTGATATTAGAATAGATGAAATGGGAACTTTGAAAGCCACCGAACACGACACATATGCAAACAATTCTTATCACATTAACCACTTGACCAGTCATCTACATTACGATTAATTGGTTGAAACTGAAACCTGTCTACAAACTTGCCAGTCTAAAGAGACTAGCCCTGTTTCATTTTCACGAATTCGAGACGAATAAAACAGTTTTAACTCACATTTTCTCCATACAGCGACATTTTAAAGTGGTGAAAGAAGTAATAGTCATCATGTATACTGTCATCAATTAGTTTAATATATGTTTCTTCAGCTTCGTATCCGAAAGCTTGTAATGTCCGACCATCAGGCTTGATCAAGACGGCTGTCGGTGCTTTCATAGATATATTGCTGCCGTCGTTCCTGGGACAGAAAGATATTGATGCACTAGATGAGAGCGACAGAAAATAGGTCTTGATAATGAGCTTTAAAAATAATAAAATAAAATCAGATAGATCATCGCCAAAAAGGTCGAAAGGCGCCATGTTCAGCGTGATTTTCAATTCAAAACAAAATGAGAATTTGCGCGTTGAGTACTGTATATTGTAAACAAAAATTACATTTACAGCCTGCGTGATTTCGTCTGGAATTAAAAGTACGATTTCGTCTCAAGTGGGATAACTAAGGTACAGCACACAGTTACTGACGGCATGAGAATTTAATGCCTTTCTCGGATATATAGCAATTAATGATGTTAATAGTTATCAAAATTAGTAGAAAAAAACGAATGTATAGTGAAGAAAAAAGGAATACTACCATCTTTTACAGGATATTTTGGTCGGGTCAGATATGTACTCGTTTTCGAACGAAAAAGCCCATCCGGAATAAGTTGTTCCAAAGTCTATCGCTGCCACCAATATTTTCTTCGTTCTAGTAGCCATTTACTGCAAAGATTTACAATCAGACCTTTTAAGAGATCATTTGTGCCCAAGGTTATAAAACTGAGCATGGAAACCAGTCTCAAATCATAACAATCTGGTTGGCTGAAATGGCGAGTGGTCGCCATTTCAGCCAATCAGATGCTTGAGATTTGAGACTGGTTTCCAAACTCAGTTTTATAACCTTCAACATTGTACATAGTGATCGTTAAATCTGGCCTTTGATAGAGTCAAAATGTGTATAAGCAAAACATAAACTGAGCTGGCAACATCTATACATATTTCATAACCGATTCTACGGGATTGGGTACAACCAAACAATTGCACAAGGTCGACCGGATAAACAACCGAAAACAATTCCTTACACTCTCCAGACATTGAAAAAATAGGGATTTCTTTAAAAAAAAAAACCCAAAACAAAACAACAAAAATTACTGTACCTCACTTTGTCAAATTCCTAGATAACAGAAGTATATGTATATCGTGTCATCATAAGTGTGCCCGTAATGTGCAGGTATTCCGGTTATCTATCGTCATATCTGCGTTAATACCCATCATATCAGTTTTCGTATAAAGGCACGTGTATGTTTGCAACTGCACGCACGCCTCAGCAACCCGATAGAAATGAGAATAATCAATTCATATCCGTATCCAAGTTTCTATTCACATAAAGTTTACCATGGGTTTCATATTATGTAAAACCCGTATTTCCTCTTGTATTTTAAAATTCCCTGAAATACTTTCAAGGTGTTCTCACATATAATGGGGTGATATTGCAGTACGGCATACATGGTTTATAGGATGAGGCAATAGAACTATTTACTGTTGTCTGGGTGTGCTGGGTAGGGGTGGCCTACGCCCGCACCATAATGTCCTCGAATAGAGGTAGGAAGTGCAAAACACAAAGGGGAGAACGAAGCGGGATTGAAAGAGCGCAGTCAACAGAGACACACCTTATCAGAAGATATTTAGAAGGCCAAGGCTGAAAATATGACTAGATGGGTCTTCAGTTGAACACGTGTTGCCCTCTGGTACTATGTCGGAATAAAAGTGCAAGTACAAAAAGGGGCATAACTCCATCTTAGCCTAAAGAACTTGGCATCATCATGATCGTGTGGCATGAGCAATAAAATTTGAAAGTTGGATAAAGAAATATTAAGAAATGGCAAAGTTATAGTCAACGTTAAATTTTGGTTTACAAATATAATTACAAAAAGAAGAAAAATGGGCATAATCCATCAACTGTGACCTTGACATAAAGAATCTGGCATCATCACAAGCATGTTGTCATAAGCAATATTCTCAAAACGTTTAATGAAGAACTATTGAGAAATGGCAAATTTATAGCCAACGTTAAGTTTTCGTGTCAAAATCCAAGTACTAAAAGAGGCATAACTCCATCAAATGTGACATTGACCTAAAGAATTTGGTATCATCACGAGCGTGTTGTCATAAGCAAGATAATTTGTAAGTTTGATGAAAAATATTGAGAAATGGCAAAGTAAAGCCAACGTTAAGAATTCGTGTCAAAATCCAAGTTCAAAAAGGGGCATAACTTCATCAAATGTGACCTTGGCCTAAAGAATTTGATATCATCATGACCGTGATGTCATACACAATATATTTTGTAAGTTTGATGAAGAAATATTGAGAAATGGCAAAGTAAAGCCAGTGTTAAGTTTTCGAGTCAAAATCCAAGTATAAAAAGGGACATTACTCTATCAAATGCGACTCTCCTTAGAGCGGATCATTAGCTCAGTGGTTAGCGCGTCTGCCTCTGTGTCCATGGATTCGCGGGTTCGACCCCCCCCCCCCTCCGCTACTTCAACTAAAATTTACAACAGTCTTTCGGAAGAGACGTTAAACCGAGGTCCAATGTAGTGGTGCTATACACCGGGCACTTAAAAGAACCAGGGGCGATTCTGGAAATTACCTAAAATGACTAACAACCTTCTGGAGGCGTCGCTCATATGGGCTTCCGGTAGCGACGATAAATAAAACTAAAAAAGTCAAATGTGACCTCGACCTAAAGAATTTGGTATCATCACGAGCGTGTTGTCATAAGCAATATAATTTGAAAGTTTGATTAAGAAATATTAAAAAATGGCAAAATTATAGCCTACATTAAATTTGTATTGACGAACGGACGGACGGATGCTTCCCGAATGGTTACTTTGTCACAAACACTGTTAGTTGTATAACGATTGAGGTGAATTTTGAAAACAGTGTAGTGCTATAAAATTAGACAATTTTAAAATAAAAAAATATATAACAAAGTTATGGACCGGACATGATTTAGCTTCAAGGCCATGCTGTGACCTTGACCTTCAAGGAAGCGACCCAAATGTTATGTGACATGTCGCCTCAAAATTGTGATCATTTCTGTGAAATAATTTTTAAATCCAACTATAAATAACATGTTATAGACAGGACACAATTTTGCTGGAAGGTCATAGTTTGACCTTGACCTTCAAGGTAGCGACCCAAATTCATATGTTGCACGCTACAGGTCTCATTATGGTGATCATTTCTGTGAAATAATTTTAAAATCCGACTTGAAATAAAATAGTTTTAGGCCGGACACAATTTTGCTGCAAAGTCATGCTGTGACCTTGACCTTTAAGGTAGTGAACCAAATATTGCGCGCGACACGTCCTCTCAATATGGTGATCATTTCTGTAAAATAGTTTTAAAATCGGACTTCAAATAAAGAAGTTATGGGCCGGACACGATTTTGCTGCAAGGTCATGCTGTGACCTTGACCTTTAAGGTAGCGACCCAAATGTTGTGCGCGACACGTCGTCTCAATATGGTGATCATTTCTGTGAAATAGTTTTAAAATCACGTCAAATAAAGAAGTTATGGGCCAGACATGATTTTGCTGCAAGGTCATGCTGTGACCTTGACCTTCAAGGTAGTGACTTGAATGTTGCGCGCAACATGTCGTCTCAATTAGGTGATCATTTCTGTGAAATAGTTTTAAAATCCGACTTCAAATAAAGAAGTTATGGGCCTGACACGATTTTACTGCAAGGTCATGCTGTGACCTTGACCTTCAAGGTAGCGACCCAGATGTTGTGCGCGACACATAGTCTCAATATGGTAATAATTTCTGTGAAATAGTTTTAAAATCTGACTTCCAATAACAAAGTTATGGGCCGGACACGAATGCGGGACGTACTGACGGATGGACAGCCGGACAACCCTGCGACTAAATGCTCCCCCGAATTTCTTCGGGGAGCATAAAAATGTATAACAGCCAGGATGTGCCTTGCAGGAAAGCTGGCTAGGTATGTGCTGAGACATATCTTTTATTAGATAC
Source organism: Corbicula japonica (assembly GCA_038501625.1). Lineage (NCBI taxonomy): Eukaryota > Metazoa > Mollusca > Bivalvia > Venerida > Cyrenidae > Corbicula > Corbicula japonica. The sequence goes on from JAZAYU010000009.1 coordinate 9,956,433, forward strand.
ATAAACAACAACAACAATGTCAATTCAAGAATTTATTAGTGAACATACTGAAATGAACTCTGACTCCAGTTGCACATTTAACAAAAATGATTGACCAGCAAAATGTTTAAAAAATCACCAATAAAAAAATGTTAATCCAATTAAACAAATATCAAACAAAACTAAATTCAGAACTTCTCTCTACCAATCTCACAAAGAAAAACAAAAGGAAACAACATTTAAACATGCAATGTACATGTATACCAAAAAACGACAATGTAATACAATATATAAAATATCCAAGGTAACTGTATTATCACAAAATTGTAAATAATATCCTAGAAGTTAGATAAAATCATTCTTACAATGTTAAGTAATAGAACTGCAAATTGCTACTTGTATTATTTTACCGTTTACTGAAACAGCTTATATCCCTTGTGCAACCACTGCCTAAGGTTATAAAACTGAGCATAGAAACCAGTCTCAAATCTCAAGCATCTGATTGGCTGAAATGGCGACCAGTCGCCATTTCAGCCAATCAGATGCTTGAGATTTGAGACTGGTTTCCAATCTCAGTTTTATATCAAGATCCACAGTATTCCCTTTTGGAATAATTACTAGTAGATGAACTCTGATCAAGAGGCCACTAGTGTAAATCCTGATCAGATTACATGGATGTGCAGGCTGATCTAGATCAACACAGACAACACATTATATAGAAGTTGTATCAATGGAGTAAAGGGTTAATGAATAAGAACTGTGGATCTTATATTAATCACTACAAAAGTGTAAATATGTAAAGATATGTGTGCTTGTAAGACATGCTGTGTAAATGCATTCATACCTGGACAATAAAGCCTGAAAGAACCCTTCCCTCTTTATATATATATGCCATTTTTACGCATGTGCTACCAGTGTAGATCATCCGTGCCGTTTGATCAAGATCTGCACTGTTTGCTTTTTGGTCAGAAATAACCTAATAAATCAAAAAGCACACAATGTAGATCTTGATCAGACTACAATACATAGATGTGCTGGTTCATCTACACTGTTTGCTCATGCCAAGGGGTATTTATGGAAGAAAGGGTTAAAGAAAGCTAGAAATAATCTTTTAGATTCGGTAAACTTCAGCAGAAAGAACAGAAAAAAACTAAACTTTTATGCATGCAAGAATCCTTGTATTGTTCTGCCACATGTGGATTGAACAACACTTTTCAGCAATAGATTCAGTGTAAATCCATTAAAACACTATTAGAAGTCATTATTAATATTATACAGCAAAATGCAATCAATTTTTAATCTAAAAAAACATGATGAAGCAAAATATGTCAGCTATGTTTTTTTTCGCTGCAAAGCACAAATCAGTACTCACTAGGAACCTGGTGACAAAACATTTGCAGAAAAAAATAAGCACAAGACCCAGTTCTTCATGACAATACCTTTTTTCAATACAGATTTTGTAACATGTTTGATTATATTTTCACAATTAATCCTCGATTTATTATTACTAGTAAAAGTTAGACTATGTTCTAAACAATAATGAAGTCAATTTATATTCAACATACATGCAAGATTGATAAAAATTAAGCCTCTACTCGATAGATATGGGTTTTATAAGATCATCCAGGTCAGCCAGCACATTATTTGTGCTATCTGATCAGGATCTACACTAGCAAAAACTGTTTGCTTTTAGATTCATCAGATTATTCTTATCAAGAAGCGAATGGTGTAGATCCAAATGAGATGGATGTGATGGCTGATCCAGATCTACACTGTTTGCCCATTTAATAAAACCCATATTTTACATGAAGTAAATGGTTTAAATAGTTTGTACTGTTTGCACCATAAACAGCATATGTTGTAATCGTATTATGAATATTCATCGTATAAAGAAGTATCCTAAAACAACCTATACAAGAACCTTTTAAAAAATCCAATCTACAAATCATTCACATTTTCCTACAATAAAAATAAAACAAACTGGACAAAATCTTATTTCTTCTCTAGAAAAGAAAATATCTACCAGTATGCAAAAATATCCAATAAAACATATGGATTCTTGTCCAACCACTACATATATAAATACTGTAGAAAATAGCAAATTACATGAGAAACTTGCCAATTTCTGAAATATGATCAAATACAGAAATTCACCAAATGTATCACAAACTGTATAGATTAGATGGCAAAAATGCTATCAATAATTTACAGCAAGTCTAATAAAAATGTCCATTTAAACTGTAACAGAAGCAAGAAATTTCTTCAATAAATGGTGAGTTTCTAAAGTAAATTAATGTTTTGGTGTGAGTTAATTTTTTTAGAACTAAGTGCTTCACAAAAGATTAATTTTAATATTTTAATGATAAAGAAAATTTCAATATCGCCTTCGTTTTTTTATATTCAACCCTTTACCAAACCAACCCGGCACAGACAGACACCTATTTAACTTTCGTTTCTTTCCAACCTTGACGTTATCCTCAGAAGAGTTATCCCCCTTATCTATTGACTCTCTATCCCTACTTTCTACGCTCTCCATGCTGTTACTATCATCTCCAGTCCCGTCTATGTCACTATGTGAATGACATCGTACACTGCGCTGTTTTGCTGTTTTCTTTTCTTCATTTTCTATTTGTTTATCGTATATTTCCGACTGGGAATGAGACCTCTTTGCTTTACATCCAAGTTTTTGCTTCGATTCATTCTCATCTCTTTCATTATTTTTTATATCAATGTCTATCGGGACTTCAGAGTTTTCATTCAGCGACAAGTAATCGTCATTTAAATAAAATGAAACTCTCTCTGTACTTTTCTTTAATGAATCAGATTTTCCCATTTTTGACTTACTCAAACAACTAACGCTTGCATTCTCTTTTACGGAAGTCAAAAAACAAGTACTTTCAGTCACTTTAGTACTATTTGTGTATGGAATCAAGGGAGATAATTCACCAGAATTAGAATCTCCAACCTGAGAATATGTTGAGGTAGGTATTTTAATCAAAATTTCATCTTTTTTCAAATCACAACTAGGATTTGAATTTTTATTGTCCTGAACAAATGTTTGAGCTTTATTTCGTTCAGTTTTTTCATGTTTTTCAATCTGCTGGCTCGGTTTAGTGAGGTAGGTTTCAGTGTTGGTCTTTTTAGCACCTCCAGTCGAAGAGTTACAATTTTCTTCCACTAAAGGTTTAAAATCTGTATCTTCCAAATCAAGAACATAGTTGTAACCTGGAAATTCCTGATCTAGCAGAGAATTGCATGAATCTGTAACTACTAACAAACTTTCCACTGGTTTGGTGCAGCAACTGGCTTTAATTTTCAGACATTTACTTGACACTGGGATACTTTGTTCACTAGTACCACTTTTAGGCTTGTCTGCAAGTTTTGCAATATTTTCTCCGGAGTAATGTTTTTCATTCAATTCATCACATTTCACACACCTTCTCTTTGACATACCATAGTCATTTAGAAATTTACATGCTTCGCATGTCATCAGTTTTCTCCCTTTGTCTGTAGGAGTAACATTTAACTGTTTAGATTGACCTACTTTCTGGGGTGATTTCTGCACACCTGATGAGGACTTGCCGTGAAGTATTGAGAATATACTGTGATCTGTGTTTATTGGACTTCTCAAAGGTGGTGATTTTAGTGCTGGACTAACTGCACAATTCTGAGCCAAACTGACATCAACAGTTATTTTACTACAGACTGAATCCGAACTCTTATTATCAAGATTTGCTTTACTCTGATGATTAGCCTGTCTTTTAGATTTAAGAACAATAATGCTTTGCTCTTCTGTCTTCATTGCAGCCTCGATTTCAAACTGAGACTTTTGCAAAGCCTCAATCATGCCTTTAGTCTTCATTTTTTCCATCAAATAGTTCTGACGTAAAAAGCTGAGCTGCTGATTTTGTTGTGCTAGCAATATTTGCTGCTGACAGACAAATCCTCGAAGAATTTCATCTTTTTTACTCTTGCTTCCATTCATCTGTTGGCGGAGCTGTTCTTGGATAAGAAAATGCTGGTGCAGTCGTAGATGTTCATTCTGGTGTTGATATTTCACTTGCTCTTCAACAGTTTCGTGGTCCTTTGTCAATGCTGACAACGCATTTTTAAGCTGGACTTGATCTGCAATACACTGTTTATGCTTTAGTTTCAACTCCGATAATGTAATGATTTCTAAACCAGTTGTCAAACCGTTGGAATCAGTTTGCACAATGTTTCGTGGTTGGACAGAATTTGAGATCAATGAAACAGATGAAAGACTTTGCACTACTTTTCCATTCTCAGATTTCAGAATTCCAGGTTGTAAAATGGAAGCTGGATTTGAGGATTTCTGAACAGATGTCACAGTCTGATTAACATTTTTCACCGGTGACATAATTTTGGTCGGATTCAGATCATCACTTGATTTCTTGGGACCAACAGTCTTTTTCACACTGTCTAGTTCTTTACTTGCATCACATTTCAAACCAGGATTTAACTTCACAGTCTTGTCTAATTTCACATCTAAATCACAATTTACATTAGAATCTAATTTCTTTGGACTAGTTTTGTACTTAGCTTCTGCTTTCACACACACTTCCCCAGAAACTGGAGAACCGACAGTCTGCTTTGGCTTTAGGCAACCTGCAACAGCCTGGTTCTTTCTCTGCATTTTCATGTGCTCATGCTCCTTTTCCTTCAACAGCCTCTGTTTTCTCTTCAGATCTTCTAGCTGAGATTGCAACAGTTGTAGGTACATGACTTTTTCTTCATACGAAGCTGGTCCTGGATCAAACGGACCGCCTCGCAGAGGATCGTACTTAATGTCTGGTTGATCTTCAACCTTGACCGACAGACCCTGACCTGCCGGTCTCGTTCCATTCATATAACCAGTATCTTCTTGATTGGTTTTACTGTTTCCTGCCAGAATTAACGGACATGTTGCGTTTATTTCACTTATTTTGGCAGTCAACAATTTCTGCTGCATAGCTATTTTAGCTTCATTGCATATCAGTTCTGATCTTGAAAGACAAAATTCTTTGGAATTCAGTGGATTCCCACACTGCTTAACTTTGTGTTTGTTCTCATGTGTATAATTGCTGGTATTTGTACGGGCACTGATCTGCTCATGGTGAGATGTGCTCTGATCTTCTGTGTCGTAACTGTCCGTCGATGAAAGTACTGAGGAACAACTATTGGAGGAATCACTCGGTGTTGGTGTACGTGAGATTCCGTGAGATCTCAACTTCGGAACAAAGTTGGGAATTTCTAAAATCTTTTTTGTTGTTGTATCTTGTTCATCATCAACTAAACATGTGGCAAGAGAGAAGATAGGATCATCAGCCCTGAAAAAATAAACATCAATCTTCAATCTATCTCCATCTCTTATATATGGTAAATTTGCACAACAGAACATGCCTTGTTTGGAACAAATTCACAACATTCACAAAATTTTACTTAATTACTCTCATTTAAAGTTAATTACTCACATTTAAAACAAATCAATTATGAAAAAACTAGAGGAAAATGGATAAAGGGTATGCAAAAACATAGTATATATCACTTAGACTTTGCTTTGGATGAAAAAAACAACAACATAACCTAACTCGAAAGTATTTATGCAGTAGCTTGGCAGCGCCTGTACATCTGTGCTGCCTAATCAATATCTAAAATACTGTGGTAACTTTTAATTTCAAGAGGCCAAATTTTTTTTAATGTAAACTAGAATGTGTCCTCGGACCCCCACTGCTGCAACATTATTTTTAATAACAAAGTGCCATAACTCTGGTAAAAATGGTCTCAGGAAAAAATCCTTTCTTTACGATCATCTACACATCCTGCTTGATCATCTGTGCAAGTTTGAAAGAAATCTGCCTTATAGTTTAGGAGGAGTTGATGCCACAAGATTTTGGGACGTACATATGTACCGACGAGTGCAACTACATATGCCTCCCACTTTGTGGGGGCATAAAAACAAGCTGCTGTCTAATATACTGTGGTATTTATAATTCAAATTTGCAGGGATGAAATTTTTATATTACTCCCATAAGATAAGATACCTAATGGTTTGATTTTACTGGGGTTTCATTTTGCGCAATTTCCCTAGCACAAAATACCCGAAAATTACACTAAGTACTACCACTAAATCTACCACCCTGCTAAAGAATACTTCTTTTCAATTTGCAGTAATGAGAAGATAGTAAACCCCTTTCCTTCAGAAAATGAATGCTTGTATGATTACAAAGTTACCTGGAATACTGAGGAATGGAATATCCCAGAAGTTTCATTACCCGTTTCATTACATCATCACATCTCCCTGAAATGAAATACAACATTTACTATCAATACAACTAAAGTTAAGAATGAACTTTTTGTTTCTTTTATTCCTTAACTACATGGACACTGCTTAATTCCAAGTATGATCTGTGTTGTTTGATCAGGATCTACATTGTTTGCTTTAGATCCATTTAATTATTTCTGACCATGAAGTGCAGTGTAGATCCAGAACAGACTGCACGAATGTTGAGGCTGCTGGTTTCATACTGATCAGATATGTAATATATTAAGCTGTATTAATAAGACTAATGGTATTTTGTATTTGTGCTCATTTAAATATTACAGGCTTTCATTTTCAAAACTTACATGACTTTGTTGTCAGAAAATATTACTGACATTACACCGTTTGTCAATTTTACTCTAAAATAGCCAACCTATACATGATTTGTAAATCTGAATCAAATACATTTAAATACATGTATGTGTTTACACATAGATGCTCACAAAGCAAACACATCATTTTGTACTGAATACATTTTGTTAGTTGTATCAACAACAAAATTATGTACCATTTAGATGAATTTTATCGATCTAAAAATAATTTAAGTAAGTCTATATTTAAAATTCCAGCACTCTCAAGAAGTAATTTGGCACAAACAAACCATTAATTTTGACCGTGGCTGACTCATCTTTCGGTGTCCACTGAAGGTTCACGATGACCAACTTTGGCCGTTTATGCTTCACTCTGTCCATACACCACAGACAGGCATATTTCTTTAGAATCTAAAATAACAGAACAAATAAGTTTGAAGACACAACAGAAATGTTGTTTTGTATGTTTTACTTTTTTTTAAATATATGTATTCATCTTTTATTATGTGGGGGTTAGGTGTGGAATCAAGGTAAACATCGACTACTGTTTTCAATCTTAAGTTCCTATGAGACAATGAATGTACTGGTGAACAAAGATTTAATATATTCCCACTGACTTACAAACACTGCATGAACACAGAACTAGTGAACAGATGTAGGCATGAATAGGTAACATTAAAAGAATATCTGACTAGTCTCAAATCTGAAGCATCTGATTGGGCTGAAATGGAAACCAATCAGATGCTTGAGAATAAAGACTGGTCTCCAGATTGAGTTTTATGATCTAGGGTACCTTACCTTCAAGCTTGACCCAAGACACAATATGAGGTCACATTTATTGACAGCTCTTACAGCCTCCTTCCACCTGTATGGAGATTTTGTGCCTCCTTTCTCACCAAAATGCACAATTGTATCCTTCAGTTTACCACCACACTTCTGACAATGCCTGCCAGTGAAGTGACGTCGCACACCCGTATTTTCTGTTACATCAAACAAGCGGACATATTCTCGATGAGGCCTGCAGTCGTGACAGATCTTCAAAGAAAACAACAACAAAAATTTAAAAACTGTATAGAAATTGACATCTATGTTAATGTTCAAGCTTGAAGGTATAATGTTGTTTCCAATATTTTAAACGTACGTGTTAATGAAGCTCCAGGTTCAAAATTTGAATGAGAATCTTTAAACAAATTCTCTGGCCTCACCTCAATAAACATGTTTCCATGCACTTCAGATAGCACATGTCTGGGTAGACCACTCCTGATATGTAGACCATCACAGTTCTGGGAGACAACATGCTTCACCTGTAATATCAAACATAATACTATTTAAATTTAGCATAACAGAACACATCTCAGAGCACATAGTGCATTAACTGTGCCTGGTTTTGTGATTTCTGAGACAGGTGATATCAAAAAGCACTGAGCACAAACTCAGACTGGAGACCAGTCTCAAAGCATAAGCATCTGATTGAATGAAATGGAGAGTTGTCTTTTTCTACAGTACCACAGGTGAATATAGGCCCCATTCTCAATGGAAAATAAGGAGTTGTTTTCCCAATCCGGAACCAATGTCACAATCCAATACTTGACAAACAAGACTGACCATCACATTGTGATCTGCATCCTACAAGTCTCTTGTGAATTGAACTTGTGTATGGTCTATTGATTTGATTATTTATACTTGATCTGTTAGTCAGATGCTTTTTTCTCACAATCTCGCTTTAATGGAAAATGAGTTGTTATTTTATAAACAAGATAATAAAAACTTTGTCTGGTTTTTGTGAAAGCATTATCTTAAAACACAATATAACACTGCAATATAATGAAAAAAATCCAATTTTCATTGTTTTATGAATGAAACAATTTCCCTTAGTTCATCACATTTAACATGTGCAATGGGTTAACAGCCAATAAAGGTTTTGAGAAGATGAACATTTTTACAGAGAACTTATTAATTCGAAATTGGAACAGAGCTCTTTTTTTCAAAATGACAACTCACACAGGTTTCATTAGCAAGACAACTTAAAGACATTGGTATGTTATAAAATCTGTTTTCCACCTCTAGTCCCCAAGCAAATTACCTGGTTATCTTAGTTTTTGCCTTGTTAACAATGCCTAAAAGTTAGGGAAAAAATTATAAAAAAAGTCTTATTTATTTTCTCTGCTCTGTAGGAAGGCTGAATTGTTTTCTTAATATGCAAATATAATAATAATAATACAAATGTAGTTCTTTTAAATCTCACAACAATACATACATGTCCTTGTTTGTGTAACTCAGTAATGCACATATGAGTGAGGGTTGGTTCAGCATCACTTAAATCTTGTGGTCTGAAAAAGAAACAGGGAGATAAATATATTCAACCATAGATTGAAAGTCCCGATTGTCAAGCGGAATTATATTCAAGAAGTCAACTAAAAATCAGGGGTATTTTTAAAGGTAATAATTATGTGTCAGTGTATAGACCTGCCTGTATGTTATATCAAACAAGTCTTTTATAGGGTGCAGCATTTTCAGTTATTTAACGATTTAGCTTCTTTTAACCCTTACTCTATATATATATGCATTTTAACGTGTGTGCAACCAGTGTAGATTAAGATCAGTAGGCACATCTGTGCCATCTGATACGGATCTGCACAGGTCGCTGTTTGATTGGAAATAACCTAAATCATAAAGCAAACACTGTAGATCCTGATCACAGGGCACAAATGTTCAGGCTGATCAGGACTTGCACTGTTTGCCCATACAATAAAGGTTTATTGAGGAAGTAATGGGTTAAGTGTTGTTATTATTCTGACTGCAATGTCTTTTCTTGGAAGGAAGAAGTCTTACTTGAGTTGTTCCCCTTTTTGCAGAAGTGTCCAAACTCCCTGTGGTCCCCTGTAATCAGGTATGGATGCAGCCTGTAAGGGAAAAACTAATACACAATACAACTTAAATAACTGTGACCTCAAATTGTTTGTTACAATTCAATTAGAAAGTTTTAATCAATTACCAACCAAGTTAATATAACTGATGTAAAATTGACTTGGTCTAGGATGATTTTTCTTCAACTATTACCAACTTCAAAACTGTTGTTTGGCTTTCCACACTTAAACAATATTTATCTGATATTTTTGATCAATAAATTACTTTTATCTTTTTTTTCTTTGTTTTTTTTTGTATTTTTCCTGTGCTTTTTTGATAATTGTTACCCCTAATCAGATCATTCACATTCTGGGAAATGAGAAATTCCCGTCACTGAACGTGTACATTACTTACGGTGCTGATGCCGGCACCAGTATATATCACAGTCTTCTTTGATTGCTGTAGGATCTTGGCCAACTTTTCACATTTACTCTTAAGAACATCTTCTTTGTCCTCTGTCTGTAAGTACAGAATTGGCATTACAATTTATTAAAGGTTTCCTTAGTTTAAGTCTTCACATGCAAGGCACAACATTTGTAACATTTGTCAAGAGTGTAGTCTATGATCAGCTCTTGTTAATATGCAGTATGATCCGGGTTTGGGGAAATTTCTATCTGTACTACTTTCAGCATGTGTAATCTTACGATCCTTGTTGCATTTAAATGTATTATGTTAGATCAGTGATTTATCCCAAACCTTTCACTGGTAAGGAATATTTTACCACCGGTTCAGCTCAATGATGAATATTATCGGTTCTTTTCATTAGTTCTGCCAAAACTATATTAACTGTGCACTTCAACTGCCCTCTTCGAATAAGATCTATTTTGATCTTCTTTACTTGAAAAGTTTCTTTGTGATTAATGGATAACTGGGAAATAAAGGCAACTTTTCTTTAACCCCAACAAACCTCTCTAAAACCACAACTATTACACAACTACATATATGATCTAGTACTGGTAGCCCTTCAAACCTCCTTCTCTTACAAGAAAATAGTGTAGATCCTGATCAGATAGCACAGATGTGCTGGCTGATCTGAATCTACACTGGTGACCCATGTGATTTTGTCGTATCTATGGAGAAAAGGGTTATATAAACTGAAACTGGGTAAAATAAACCTCCCAAAAGATAATACAATTCAATGTTTACCTCTAAAACTCTCTGTTGATGCAATTTTCTTTTCTCCTTATTCTTTGAGATTCTTTTCACAATGTCTTCATGTTTAGCCAAAGTAGCTTTTTCATCCTCTGTGTGCTCATGGACTGACTTTTTCAAAATTTTTGATACCTGAATAACAAACAAAATGCTATATGATGATGATATCAACTCTCAAAGTGTCGCCACATCATTGGTTAAATTAACAACCCCTACTGACCCAGTTTGATCATAGTAACACTGTTTTATATTTGTAAAATTTTCTTGAAATTATAAATTTGCTCCTAATCAAGAAGCATCAATTTTTGTCTAGACTTCTCTAACAGGGCAAATCATTTTATCAACATGTGCTCTATAAAAGCAAGCTAAATGTATGTGCTTCACTTGTCAACAAATGATTGCAAAGCAGAGAGTGGTTTAGTTTATTTCCTAGGCAGTGCATAAGGATGAATAACTTTGTTTTCCAATGATGTTTGTTTAATGTAAACAACAAGAAGTGAGGTAATAACACTATGTCAGGCAAGGGCAAGTGGACTTTGACACTATGTTTGGCTTACATGCCAAGTGGCAGTTTGAAATGCACACTTCACATAATATTCTATACTGAGGGCTTGGAATGCACAGTCATGGCCAAACAAAACATACTTCAGCTTTGTTACTAAACAATGCTCTACTTTGCGACATCAAAATAGATCGTGCATTGTTCATATATCTTGAATAATATGTAACTAGATATCTTCATCAAAGCAATTGTCATTATGCAAAGATTAATATGTAAAGTTTATTTGTCCAATATGGTTTATTCATCATAAGCAGAGCATGTCTGACACTGTCAAGGTGTGAACACCTGGCTGAATTTCATTCTCAAGACAAAGCAGCGATTATTTAACATTTTATTTTAATTGATGTTGAAGCAAAAAAAACCTAACGAGGGTCTGTTATAGTAAATTTGCAAAAATGAGTGCAATATAAATTAAAAATTCAAAAGAACTGCAAATTTTTTAGACGCCTCAATCAGAAAATGTTGGACGATGCATCTTGATGAAATTCATTCATCATAACAATGTAATTTGCACGTACTGTATTATTACCTAATACTGTCAATTATTCTGTTCCGGCATTCTATCAGTTACAGCACATTTGAGTTATAAATCGAAAATGTGTTCAGAAACCATTGTGTTCTTGCAGCATTTCTCTTATTTATAGTGATGTTGCTAGAACACACAATGATTAGAACATGTTCCGGACTGAATGCCGAAACTGTACTTGTAAAGTATGGACAAATTCTTTAAATATCAATATATAATGCAGATATTGAAATTCTTCTTTTTCACTGGTCAGCTGCAGAGAGCCGTGCTTATATAAATTGTGCTGCAATTATCAAAGTGTGCTACGTCAAAGTGCACTGGTCAAGGATCACAAAGATAGCAACAGAAAGGAGCTGGAGTGTAAACCAAAATGCTAAGGCTCAAAACTAGCATAATAAACAATAACTGATATACAAAGTTCCGCTAACGATTATTGTATGAAGTTTTAGAACTTTTAACTAGGGTCACGGATGTATTATTTTCCTTTCGCAGGGTCAACAGCAACGAAATTTGACCATCCTTTAAAAGAAAATATATTATTATGCAGTAAAACCTTTTTGCTATTTATTCGAGATTCTTGCTTCGACAAAAATTCTGACAAATAGAGTAGTTTCTTGGCTTTCCTAGCAGACACAGGGGATTTATTAAGGTCATGTTTGGGCCCATCTTCTTTGTCGGACATTTTTTTGTTGGTAAATAACGCTCACATCATAAACAAAAATAATGTGTTTAACTTTACATAAAAGTTTGTGTGTTGTTTGTTTGTATTTTACTAATTAAACACACCAATGTAAGTTATATGCATTTTTTGTAAATTTCTTGCTAAAAAATATATTAGTTTTTAATAAAATAATACTTGTTGATATAAGCGACTCAAAAATACATGAGCAAAGTAAACAAGGACCTGTCAAATATTTAATACCCTGTCATCAGTGAAATCCGAATTGTCAAACGAATTCGATCAGAGAATGTTGAAGCTTGGAACACTCGTAACTGCTAAGCATCTAGCAGAATCTTTGTCAAAGTTTCCAAACAAACTAAAAGTCCTTGACGCAACCTGGTACCTGCCCAATTTTGGCAAGAAAGGTATTGAGAATTACAGAGATGGCCACATACCAGGAGCACTGTTCTTTGACATTGATGAATGCTCAGGGAAATCTCCGTATGAACACATGCTGCCAACAGAAAAACAGTTTTCAGAATATGTTGGAAATCTGGGAATTGACAATGACACACATGTAGTGGTTTATAATGACCATCCTGACCATGCTATGTTTTCGGCGCCTCGGGTCTGGTGGACATTTAGAGTCTTTGGTCATGATTCTGTATCAATACTTGATGGAGGACTCCGAGCTTGGCGGGACGAAAAGTTTAAATTAGCTTCAGGTGTTGAAACAGCACCAAAGAAATCTTTTAAAGCAGTACTTGACCCGCATTTTGTAAAATCTTTTGAGGATGTTGTAGAAAATATGTCAAGCCGAAAGTTTAAATTAGCTGATGCAAGATCTAAAGGAAGATTTCATGGAACAGATCCAGAGCCTAGACCAGGTATCAGTGTTTTTCAGTTTTGAAGCACATTAAATTAATTACAGTAATATCTAGTAGAATCCTGAAACATCAGTTCATCATGCAAGCAAATAATTAATTTGAATCTTGTCTTGTTTGTAAACTCAAACAAAATTTGTTAAAAGTTGCTAAGATCAGATAATCATAAATATTATGCATGACCATGTTAATTCAGAAAGCAGCATAACTGGTTAGTTCATATATATCTATGACAATAATTATTTACTCCCTCCCCCCCCCCGCCAAAGGCGAGGGGGATATTAGTAATGCCCTTCGTCCGTGCGTCCGTCCGAAACAATTTTGTCCGGAGCATAAGTCCAAAACTACTGGAGGGATTTTATTCAAACTTCATACACTGACAGAGCACATTGGTAGGTAGTGCAGTAAGCAAGAACAATATCTCTACCTTGCCTATTTTTAGAGTTATTCCCCTTTATCATATTTACTTGATAAATTTTGTCCGGAGCATAACTACAAAACAACTTGAGGGATTTTATTCAAATTTCATACACTGACAGAGCACATTGGTAGGTAGTGCAGAGTGCAAGAACAATAACTCTACCTTGCCTATTTTTAGAGTTATTCCTCTTTATCATATTTACTTGATAAATTTTGTCCGGAACATAACTCCAAAACTACTTTAGGGATTTTATTCAAACATCATACACTGACAGAGCAGATTGGTAGGTAGTGCAGTGTACAAGAACAATAACTCTACCTTGCCTATTTTTAGAGTTTTCCCCTTTATCAGAATTACTTGATAAATTTTGTCCGGAGCATAACTCCAAAACTACTTGAGGGATTTTATTCAAACTTCATACACTGACAGAGCACATTGGTAGGTAGTGCTGAGTGCAAGAACAATAACTCTACCTTGCCTATTTTTAGAGTTATTTCTCTTTATGAGGGATTTTATTCAAACGTCTTACACTGAGAGAGCACATTTGTAGGTAGTGCAGTGTGCAAGTCCAATAACTCTACCTTGCCTTTTTTAGAGTTATTCCTCTTTATCATGTTTTCTTGATAAATTTTGTCCGGAGCATTACTCCAAAACTACTGGAGGGATTTTATTCAAACTTCATACACTGACAGAGCACATTGGTAGGTACAAGAACAATAAATCATCTAAATCATAAATTCATCTTTATCACATTTACTTAATACATTTTGTCCGGAGCATAACTACAAAACTACTTGAGGGATTTTATTCAAATTTTATATATAGACAGATCACATTGGTTGGTAGTGCAGCGTGCAAGAACAATAACTCTACCTTGCCTATTTTTAGAGTTATTCCTCTTTATCATATTTACTTGATAAATTTTGTCCGGAGCATAACTCCAAAACTACTTGAGGGATTTTATTCAAACTTCATACACTGACAGAGCACATTGGTAGGTAGTGCAGTCTGCAAGAACAATAACTCTACCTTGCCTATTTTTAGAGTTATTCCACTTTATCAGAATTACTTGATAAATTTTGTCCGGAGCATAACTCAAAAACTACTTGAGGGATTTTATTCAAATTTCATATACTGACAGAGCACATTGGTAGGTAGTGCAGTGTGCAAGTCCAGTAACTCTACCTTGCCTATTTTTTAGAGTTATTCCCCTTTATCAGATTTACTTGATAAATTTTGTTGGTAGCTTAACTCCAAAACGTAAAAGGATTTCCTCTCCAGGTAAATTATACGAAAGTACAACCTTCAGGTAACTTTTTTCCGGCGGGGGGGATTAACCATGTGTAACATGGCTCTTGTTGGTATTTGCATCAATATTGTATAAAACCTTCTAAAAGCCAATTTATGGAAAAAAGTCATTTAGCACAACATGTGACTCCAGAAAATAGGCTCTACAGAGCATACATGTTAACAGGTAAATGTATTAAATTAACCTCTCAAATTCCAAAGCTATGGAAAAACGGTCTCAAAAAATACTACAATACAATTTTTGTTACCTATTCAATACAAAATTATGTTTATGAATCTATACACAAGCCTCTTCCTCCATTGTCATCAGCTGTCAGTCAGATGCAACGTACCTTGTCAGTTTTGTGTGATTCACTAAAACTTTTCATACTCACATAGGAATAGAATTAGAAACAAGTAGGGTAACATTTTAACATCATTACAAAATTGTTAGGTTCTGTTTTAAAAAGTGAACTTAAATCTAGACAAAACTGGTTTTATATACAAAGAGTTTATGACCTTTGTTAAGCTTTTGCTCACTCACATTATTAGTTGGAGCAAAAAAGGTGAATATTTCTCAATCTAAGAAGAAATCATTTCATTATTGATTGTTTTCAATACAGCATCCACAACTTTAACCCATTCCTGTACAGACACACCTTTATTGCTAGGGCGAACAGTTTAGATCCAGATCAGCCGGCTCATCCGTGCCGTCTGATCAGGATCTAAACTGTTCGCTTTTTGATTAATTAGGTTATTTTTGACCAAAATGCGACCAGTGCAGATCCTGATCAGACGGCACGGATGTGCCGGCTGATCTGGATCTACACTGGTCGCACACGCGTAAAAATGCGTATATATCCAGGAAAGGGTTAACGACTGAAAACCATACTTAAAATGAAAATGCAGTTTGATCAGGATCTACACTGTTCCCTTTTAGATCCAACAGGCCTGCCAAAACTTCTTCATTGAAAATCCGGAGATTTTGTCTGATTATGTCAAAGATGATGACGATGACGAAAGTGATGGTGTTGTTGTTGTTTAGATTTCTTTTTGCTGCTGTTTTCTATGACTGTTATTGAACAAAATCGATGATGATGATGATTTTCTCATAATCTTCTTATAATTATATTCTTTAAAGAATTTTATAAATGAATTTTGCCGATTTTGTAAGAAATGGTTAAAGAACTTGTTTTAAAATGACTTTTGTCTACTTTTATCATTCATTTTTTAAACTCTCTGTTACATGTGTTAAGACCTGTTTTTGACAATATTAGAATGAACTTGCAATGAAATTAGATTAAGGCAGGTGTAGCATGGAGGCCCTTGTATAGTTTATGACACGCTGTTATTGTATGGTTGTGCCAAAGGCACTGAGGCAACATGTCACTGACCACGTATTCGTTATCTCGTAATCTCGTAATAAACAGGAAATGTGCGACTACAGTAGAACAAAGACCTGTATATATAAATGACATATAATAATATAATGTTCCAGTAATATATAGGTCTTAGAGTAGAATAACTATAACGTTCATTGCATAACTTTTATCTTATGTTTAATTTATCTATATTTTTTTAAATTTCATAGAAATACGGAGATTTTGACTATAAATCCTGAGATCCGGAGAAGTAGCATAAAATCCTGAGATTTCGGATAAAATCCGGAGATTTGACAGGCCTGATCCAATAGATTATTTCTGACCAAGAAAATGCAAACACTGTAAACCTTAATCAGGATTTAATTAAATATGTTTAATATGAAAGTTCTGTTCTTTTCAGATATAAAGCCAGGTCATATACCAGGTTCTGTAAGCATACCATTCACAAGTATCCTTGGTCCTTGCACAAATTCTGATGGAAAAGTTGTAGATAGAGGTGTTGTGAAAAGTCCGGAAGAACTTAAGAAGGTCTTCTCCGATGCAGGGGTTGATCTTAGTCAACCCCTCACTGTCTCCTGTGGATCAGGTCCGTTCACCTTTTCCTTGTTATCAAAGAGTTAGTTCCCTTGAACAAGATAATGGTATCATGTATGTAAAGTGAGTTTTTTATTATTTCTAAAACAAGACCAAAACTGTGCCCAAGATCATAAAACTAAATCTGGAGATCAGTCTCAAATCTCAAGCATCTGATTGGCTGAAATGGCGACCAGGTCGCCATTTCAGCCAATCAGATCCTTGAGATTTGAGACTGATCTCAAAACTTAGTTTTATGATCTTGGGCCCTGTTCATTTGTTGATTCATTAGATTATTTCTGACCAAGAGACAGTGAAGATCTAGAAAGTGTGCTTATATATCTTTGTTTTCAGTGATTATTTTATGAACTGGTTTCTTAATGTCTAAATGTTTGGTATCATATTATTAATTGAGATGAGGTCATTTAAATTATATAATTTAACTATATTTGATCTAATCTGAAATTAGGTGTCAAATTTTCTGGCGTTAAGAGAGGCAGTTAATGAAAAATCACCAGAAACAAAGTGCACACTTTCGTTTGAAATAGGTATATAGTTTATTATTTTCAACTTGAAACTTAATTTAATTGTAATATAAAATTGTAACTCATCAGAGTCTTGTATTAAACCATGCAAGTTTACATCCCCACAAGAGGCAAAACAAATCATACTATACCACAATTTTTCCATTATTTTTAAGGATTAATATTTATTTCTGCGTCCTAGCCGTGTTTTGAGGGTTGTCTAAAATGGGTTGATACTGACCCGTAGTCGCATTAAAAGTGAACATATTACTAAATGATTAATTATATGGAATGATGAATCAATAACTGACCGGGTCTCTAACCTCTGCTGAACTACAAATGTAGATAATAGTTATTTTTGCGTAGACCAGGTCACAGGTAAAACACGCTTTTTGCTGTCAATCAAATTTTTGAGGCTGTTGGTTCATTCCCCTTACGGATTTTGAAACAATAACAAAAAGTGCTGCTTAAAGTAAAGCAACCTAAAATGATAGTACCTCTAGCTGATAGCGAACCCGCAACGTCACGACAACAGCGCATATCCCTGCAATTCCCTCAACGCAATCAATTGAGCAAGCCGGGACAACGCCCAAAAAGGTTGATCGGATAGCCCTTATTTACGTTTAATACCATCACTGCATGACATCGGTAACGGGTTATTTTACTGATAACAGTATTGATATATATATACATACGTACGGGGAGACTTTTTACGACCGCCACACTGCACAAATAGCGCTACTGTGAATTTCAAATGATAGTGTCTCTAGCTGGGAGCGAAAGCACCTTCACGGCGACAGCGCCTAGCCCTGCAATTCCGACAACGCAACAATTTCAGCTAGCCGGGACAACCCTAAAGAAGGTTGATCGGATAGCACTGATGTACGTTACCATAACTGCATGACATCGGTAACGGGTTATTTTACTGATAACAGTACTGACTATATGTACGGAGAGACTTTTTACGGCCGCAACACTGCACACAATTTTAATAGCGCTTCTGTGAAATACAAATGATAGAGCCGTGAAGGCGTGATTAACAATGAACACCGTTCTGTCCGTTAAACTTTCCCGCGCTACTCCTCAACGAAAATATCAGTCTCCGCACATCGTGTTTAATGTTTTTGGTTGCAAGCCAAAATCTAACTTAAATCGAAATTTGTAGTAATGGTCAAACAGTTTAAGTCAAGACAGCTCATGGAAAGTAATAGACTTGCTTGAAATGTCAAATCACGGAAAGATCCGTGAACACATTTTCAAGGTTAAGGTTTTAGGTATATTAATTGGGTAATTAGACCAATATCTAGGTGTTTGTGTGTACTTTGTGTCAGCTTTATCATTATCATCATCTTGATGATAGCTAATCATTGACGTTTTGGCAAAATATTATGTTAAAGAGATAGCGGTAATTAAAGATATCAAAAACAGGACAGTTTGAAAATACATGCGTATTTATTGCCCCCCATTATTATAGTCATCGTCACTGTTGACATCCATCGTCATCATTACTTTCATCATTATCACCATAACAACATTTAGCATTTGATGTCTCTTTTGTTATCTGCTTTGTAAATTTCAGCGACACGTTCTTTGAAAAGAATTCACTTGAAGCATTTCCAGAACCTTTTACATTATTATACTTACATTTGACAGGTATTTCAGCCTGCTGTTTAGTGCTAGCGGCTCATCTGTGCGGGAAGAATGACACCTGTGTGTATGATGGTTCCTGGCTGGAGTGGTACAGCCGATCCACACCGGAACAGAGGGAACAATGTCCAGAAACCTAGTCATGTTCGACGTATCTTCAGATGCAGTTATCTTTATTGCACGTAGACCGTGAACGGGCTCTTTGATAGAATGAAAACGTTGCTTAAAAACTCAGAAAAGTCTTGTTACAGCTTTCAGTAATTGCACCATTAACAATACTCTGGTATTTTATAGAACTTATATTAGAGTTATCTAATTTATATGTGTACGAACTTTACATTATCTTTGTGGTATTTATTATATTGAATGAGTCGCAGTCAATAAATCAATCAATCAGTCAATCAATTAATAAATCAATGAGTCTATCTATATATTGATCGATCTATTTATTTATATGATACCATCCCCTCCATGTAAGAACTAGAGATTGTATAGACAAATGGAACAGAACAGTCCCATTTTGTGCAGTAGATAACTAGGAGGTCACGTGATAATATGCGCGTAGATACTTACAAAAATCTGGCATACTGTCATGTTTTCCATTACGGGTCGAATCATGAAAATATGAAAACTATCGTGTTTTTTTCTACTAAGAATAATTGTTTGTGTCATGTGACTATACCTAACTGAAAACGTATGCACTGTACCCACCCAACCTTTTTTACAACAAATAACAACACAGAACATGTATAGCTCTGTAAGTTCCTATAGTACGATGTATCTGTATGAATGTTCAAATCGCATTAGACAAAAGAGGAGCTGATTTTGTTTATCAAGAAAACGAAAGGTGATTGACCAAAAATGTAGTGTAAGTACAGCTTTTTCAAAGCTTTCAACTCTGATGTACAGGAAGATCACATGTATTTATTCTTGTGCGATTTGTAGATACAAGGTACAAAGTTTAGCTGTTGATAACCTTGTAATTCTGAATGCACTTTTAACCAACTGACGCTTTTATATTAATTGATATTTTATCTGGAAAAATCAAGATACTAGATTTCCGTACAACTCTATCACATTATTTACCATGTTTTCATACTATTTTAGGTGGAGTTTTATTAAGACAAGAGGGCCATGATGGCCCTTTATCGCTCACCTGAGTACAACAAAGTTATGTTTAGTAACAGTGACCTAGACCCAGATGACCCATATTCGAACTCGTCCGAGAAATCATTGGGACAAACATCCTGACCAAGTTTCATGACAATCGGAGCAAAAATGTGACCGCTAGACTGTTAACGAACTAAGTGTGGACGGACGACGGACGACAGACGACGGACGACGGACATTCATCGATCCTAATAGCTCACCCTGAGCCAGCTCAGGTGAGCTAAAAAAAAGTGAAACAACCGCACTTATCTCGGGAATGATTCCATAGTTTACAGAAGTGTTACCAATATGTTGAAAAGTTCCTTTGTGGAACATCCTAACAATGCAAGAGTATCATTTTCTTGTTGTTGTTTTTTCTAAAGATTTCACTTTCTAACATAATCAAGATAACCCTTGTACAGATTCGAACGTATAAAGATTCGAACACGTCTGAAAGCGTAAGAATGGAGAAAACTTGAATTTTCTTCAACACAAAATATTGAACTCTATCGCCGTAAAACCAGACGCCGACATTGTCTTTTAATTAAAAGACAGTGCGTAGACTTGCGAAACAGGGACAAATCTTGACGAAATGTATTTGAGCTTGTATTGTTGAAATATGAGTTTTGTTAATTTAGTCATATATATATATATCTATATACGATTCCTAATTGCTCTTGCTTGCGTATCTTGTTAAATACGACAAGGTTCAATATGTCAATAATATCAATATTTGAATTGTTACAGTATTGGAATAACGGATCTACTTACACGTTTGAACCTTAAAACTGTTTAATTTTAGGTATATTGGTCATTGACCCTATTTGGGCAGTGCTTTGACAAGTTTAATTTACAGTGACCTCTTGTCAAATGTTTAAACGAATTTTAAAGCACAAAGGAAAGGTGAAGTACCCCATGGATTTCTTTGTCTGTGGAATCAATCAAAATAAGTGGAGATTAAAGTTCAAAAGACCAGTTGCTGCGTATCAAATGTGACAGGTTTGATCCTTGTTAAGGGAGTCGCTTCACGGAAGGAACCGAATTACCCTCATTCCTGAAATAGTGTTTAAAGATCGTGAACATATCATGAAAAGTTTACGGAATGATTTATTTCGGTACATGGATAAATTATTCCCAATACTGTAAAACATAGAACATAAACAAAACACACACTTAAATTCGTTTTTAACACACACAAAAATAATTCATCAAAACAGTTTTCTTGAACTCTTGTAACATTTCCAGCAACTTCAGTGATTCTATGTTGAGGCATTATCCGGTTCTTTTAATCGAACATCTGTATTGCACCTTTAATGCCATAAATAATGCTCTAAAATCACACTGATTATCTTCAAATCAACACAATTACGTATAAACAAAACATTTTGTTTGATTTGTGATTAAATTTCTTTTTAAATCAGCTGGGAAATGTTTCCGGTGCTAGATTATCAAGGCTCGAAAGCAAACCGGTGGCCTTTTTCTTAAAATACCAACGAAGTTTGGCAATATTGGGCTGTTATCTTTGGCAATTTGGGTTTAAAGAAACTAAAAGAAGTAACCTATGATTGTAACACTAAGCATGCTTACAGTCTAGAGCTAACACGTATATTTGAATAGAGATTTATCAATCTTTCAGCTTCTTTCAGTCCAGAATCTCTTGCCCCATGAGTACATGCGTTTGTGAGTGCCTCCCCTGCAAACTGTACCAATGGTTTTCCAGATGGCGCTTTTAGCGGTTCGGATAATGTCGTCTGCTCACCGGGAACCATATTTTTCGTCTGATAAGTGTACGTTCCCAAAGCATAGGGATCTCTGCACCATCTAGTGACTAGAACACTCTTTGGCTCGGGTAGGTCAGGTTTACCAAGAAATTTACGTAGTAGTTGTGTAGATGTTTTCGCGATCTCTGCGTCCGACAATCTTTCCATACATTCGGCACCGTCACCGGATATCCAGCCTATATATGTGTTATTTTTTGTGAAAACTTTTTCAAATCCAAATATTCGTTTATACCACTGATCTTTGTCCATAGTCTTAGTTTCCCAAGCAAAGATCACGTTTTGATTGGTCGGCAGGGGTAGACCTTTTTCAAATTCCAAGAAGATTTTATTAACCCTTCCTATTGCTAAAGAATGTATAGCATCAACTTTTTCTTTTGGCAATTTTGGCTTGAATAGCGATTCATGGTGCTTCTTCAGGTAACCTAACGAACACGTCACTAGCACGTGATTGGCCTTGAACTTCGATCCATCTTTAACGATGACCTCGACCTCCGGCCCATTTTTCGAAGCCCAGTTGATGGATACAACTTCGGTGTTTAATTTCAATGACTCTTTAGGAACAATCTTCATGAGATGTTCTAAGATTTGGAGGTATCCTCCCGGAATGTGTACGTCCCCACCCGGTGGAATGTTGTACTCGGATTGCTCTTTTTCCCAAGTCACTCTCTCTAGTTCATCACCCTCGTGGAACCTGTTCAGATTAAGCAAGGCATTCAAAGCGCGTCGCAGGTCCTTTTTGTATTCTATATCCCTATCAAGTTTGTCGACTTCTTCTTCTAAACGATCATAAATTAGAGGCGCAACGGTTATGATTTTGCCAGTAGTTATTCTTTGGCGGGGCATTTCTTTAAACACCTCATCGACAACACTTCGGTGTATATCAATGGCTTCCCGTATAAGATTTCGATCAATCTCCGTTCCATCTTCCCTCATGAACCGGCCACTCTTCCTAAAATTGTAAACATTACATTGATCACCGCTCTTCTATCACCCTCCGCAAAGCGTATCGGGGGAGCCTTTTATTTTCACTCAGCCTGTCCTTTGATACGCATATGTCAATGCACTAATACCAAATATAAAATACGCTCCGCTCATAATGAACTGTGCCAAAGATCATAAAACAGCTTTTCGATTTTCCCCAAGCTACCTAATCAGAAGCTAGAGTTTCGAAACCGGACGATGTTTTCTTGGACCTAGTGCGTTATGTCTCAAAGGCCTCGAAAATGTTTGTCAAAACAACTTGTGGGTAATCGTTGTGATCAGTTTAATTTTAATGAGAATTTGAATTGAATTTCGGGGCAAGTTGATATTGTCCAACAGTATTGACCTGGCACTCTTGCATTTGACCCCATATTCGTTAATTTTCGTAAATGTTACGATCGGTAGTCCGGCATCTATTCCAATACTCCACACATCACTGAGGTGTAAATTGAATAATATATCGGTGTTTTCGCTGATACCCGTGTTTATTCAATGACCTTTACGAAAATTAATGAAGTGCCAGGTCAATATTGTTGGACAATAACATAACTTTAGTGGCTTTTTAAACACTTTTAAGAGGTTCAGAATAACAAATGCACGGTGTGCTTGATATTTCCAATAGAAATATTTATTAAACTTGATATTAAACTGCTATAAATTGCATGGGCAGAAGTCATCACACCATCACGCATATTTTAGAATAGTGCAAGTTTTCAATCGTACCTAACGTTCAAACGATAAGGCCGCAGCGCCCCGATCGCTTCGGCTACCTGGAAGGTGGAGTTACGCAGTCCGGGCCCATGGATCCAGTTAGCACCAAGTTCCACGGGGTAATCTCCGTCACCAAATGCAACTGTGTGAATCCGGCCTCCTATTCTGGAAGAAACAATCGCATACTGTTGCAGTAGCGCACATTTAATATAAACGACCACTTTGTTTATGCAGGGATGGACCAGAAATATGGGATAAGTGGAGGAGCAATTTGTGAGTGAAACTTAGAATGTACGCCCCCGCTCCAACTCCCCTCGAAACAAAATCAAATAAAAAATAAAAACAGTAGATCAACTGAACCGGTTTAATGGATGTTTGTTGTTGTTCCCAAAGATATATCGAGCTATTCTATTATAAAATTATTTTGTCCATGTTTCCTCGATTGAGTGTTACAGTTTCTGAGTATCGAGTTTCCAGTTGAAAACTTCGATTTTCGAGTAGACAATATCGAAATTCAAGATGTGATCTCCGAGATATAAAATTCGAGTTTCGAGTTTAAAATTTCGAGTTTCGAGTAGTAAAAATCGAGTTTCGAGTAGAAAAGATCCGAGTTACGAGTTGAAAACGTCGAGTCCCGAGTTGAAAACTCGAAACACGAAATTTTCAACTCGAAGCTCAAAGATTTCAACTCAAAGCTCGAAGATTTCAACTCAAAACACGAAGGTTCTACTAAAACTCGAAGATCTCTAATCGATACTCGATATTGTCAACTCGAAACTCAAAGAAAAGAAACCATCGTTTCGTCTCTGCTATAGACATTAAAACAACTAAACGCAAATGGTGCGGCCCCGTCTTTATCTGCTATTATAGTTTAAAGGTGAGGGTAACTACACAATAGCACACAACAAAATGTTTAAATAACTTCAAAATCAGGGCCACAGCTGCTGAACAGTTTCAAACAAATATTTATTCTATTTTTGTACTGATAACGTTTGTAAACTGTTGAACGGTTAACCATGTTTCATAACAATTCTGATATGAATAGTATCTTCACTAGTCTCCAACCTACAGCCTTGAAATCAAACTTGTATCAAATTATAATGTCAAACAATATCAAAATTAATATAGGACTTATTGATTACGATACATTTCATACAATTTTTTATATGTATTATTACTTGAAAACGGATGCGTTTTTGCAAAGTTTGTGTTGTAGTATATAAAAAAGATCTTATAATCCGAGTTTGTTGAAATATTTGCCATCATTTACGGATAAGAGTGCCCTATGTATGGCGGCTGATTTCTGCCTTTTCGCTTGTTCGTTTTAGAGAGGCGAAATATCGAAGTGACGAAAACAAGAGTGTTCGATTTATTGCATATGTTCGTGTGTTCGCCTCTGAAATATCTTTATTAAGCCTTCAATGCTTCGTAACTTCGTGTATTCGCATTGAAATTGTTTCAATTATATACGTACATAGAATATGTAGGTTTTTTAAACAACGATTTTGATGGTTTATTTTTCCCATATTTTGATATAATGGAATAATATCAATGACCTGACACCATTTTTTAGAGGAAACATGGGTGTATTAGTAAGGGCTGGCAGGGGTGGGGCGGCTGGTCAAGCGACAGTGGCCTAGAACTTGCGATAAAACATAAATATTTCCGACGTCCATTATAGAGCAAAACTCGATTTCAAGCGAAGGAATTATTAAATATTTCATTACTCTTTATAATTCGGTGTTATTTTTTGTTTTCTACACTATAGGCATGACTGCGAGTTTCGAACCGAATGCAGATGTTGAAATAAGCTAAACTGTTCTTTCATAGATTCTTTTTATCAACAAGAAACAACTTGCCTATTTGCTGCCTCTAGAATGGTAACATCCGTAAAACCTGCTTGTCGGAGTCGATTAGCCGCTGATATCCCGGCGATGCCGGCGCCGACGATGATGATTCTTTGCTGCTGCAAATTCGCCATTGCTGTCCCTGCAGGATTATATACATGCATGCATTATTTGAGAAGTTTAAGTATGACATAGATCCACCTGTTTAAACTGGCTTCGGGCATATCAAATTCTAAATTTGATTGAACTCCATGTACACAAATAGGACCGATTAGCGTAATCCGTTAAAGCAGTCATGTCAATGATCACAGTAAGTGAGATATTCGGTCGTTCTATTGTTATCATTGTAATTTATTTCACACGTTGTTATCATTGTAATTTATTTCACACAACTGAATTGACATAACATAATTGAGCTGAAAGTTTTATACTGTTCATATTTGCTTAAAATAATACAAAATCTGTTTACTGCATATCTATTCTGAAAGATGACATTGCCACACATAATTATCATGTGAGGATTGCAGACTTTAAACTCTAAATTCTGAAGTACTAACACAGAACATCCAGTTTGCGTCATTTAGCTAGTTGCCGTGACGGTAAATTAGTCTTCTTTTCTCTTTGGTGAAGTAAGAAACTGATTTCTTAGAATTCATTTTAATACGACTCAAGAAAAAATTTGAATAAAATAATAAAAAGTGATTTTTCTAAAAGTTATATCGATTACCGATACAAGATACATCTAAAACAAAATATTACCCCCAAAAATGTGATCTCGTGGCTTTGATATCGAGTTTCAAAAAGTGCTATATAGTGCTTAAGAACGACAAAAAACAAAGCAATATATACCTGAGTTCATCGATTATTAGAAACTCTTTGACTTTGTACTGATAAATTCAGTTATCTGTACACACACTAAATAACCAAAAATAAAGACAAATGATCAGTTTATCCTGTAATTAGGTTACAATACTTAAGGGTACTCAAGGACAATAAACCTATTGGATACGATTAATACTTCCTAAACGGGAAATCTTGACATGTCTTGTTAAAGGAAAAAACATAGTCACAGTTTTCTTTCAAACATCTATTCTTGCTTTCATTCGAACGTTATTTCTAACTTTATTTTTTGTCAATATTGATAAGATAAAGACTTTGAATGCAACCTAAACAAATTATTTAATGTTTATTTTTTCCCCGCCCCCCCCCCCCCCCGCCCCTTTATGGACGTATTTATGTAAAATACAATAAGCCTGATAAAGGCGCGCCAATGTTAAATAACCTGCTTGCGCAACCGAGATAAAAAACATCTAAGAAAAAGCTGTTCATCTTGAACGTAACAGAAAAAGGTACCTTCGAACGGTTTGTCAACGGCAATACTTGAAATGACATTACGAAGTTTAGCAAATTAGATTTATATTGTGCCTTTTGCGGATATATTAACTTTTAACTTTTAAGCCAAAATGTGTAATTAAATCACCAATTAGTAATAAGAAAACTGAATATATAAGTGTAAGTTCTTTTGAAATATAGTAACAACCAAAATGTCAACAAAATATCACAGAAGACACGTTTAATCAGTGACGTAGGCCTACCTGGGTTGAAGGTTATAAAACTGAGCATGGAAACCAGTCTCAAATCTCAAGCATCGCCATTTCAGCCAATCAGTGCCCAAGGTTATAAAGCTGAGCATGGAAACCAGTCTCAAGTCTCAAGCATCAGATGCTTGAGATTTGAGACTGGTTTCCATGCTCAGTTTTATAACCTTAGGCACAGTTGCTTGAGATTTGAGACTGGTTTCCATGCTCAGTTTTATAACCTTGGGCACTGATTTAAAATACTTATCTTTTTACCACAATTACATAAAATCTTCCAAAAGGGAAGTCAGTTATATAATTTTTGAAAAAGTCATTCTTTATTTTCGAATTTTCGAACTCGTGTTCTTTTTCTTGGAGAAGAACACAAGTTCGAAAATTCGAAAATAAAGAGTGAATTTTTTTATAACTTATCTTTTTATTTGTAAATGTGTCAGAATTTCAGAGACATTAGAGATTAACGATTGTTATTAGAAATATCTATGAGAAAGCAATAGATATAGATATCAAGAAAACATGACAACTATTTGTTGGAACAAAACATAACCTATCGTTTACTAGTATAATAATCAGGATCATAACAATAAACAACATGATTTATGATGACAGTCAAAATACAGGGCAGATTTGGCTTTCGTACACACAGCAATACGAAACGTCGAAGAAGTTCAAATCAGGTGAAGAATATATTATTTGTGCTTCGGACAAATATATATTTTTTCTTAGAACTATTAAGACGTTTATTAAACATAGGAATTGCCTATCTCGAGTAAGAATCGCCCAAATAATAGCGTTAAATCACTGAAGTTGTTAACTATGTTTCCTCTTTGCCTCTTTGTTACACTTCCCAAGCAAACGTCGCACCTTTCTGGAAGTATCATATCGTGTGGCAAGTAACACACAGTTCTACTGAGTTTGAAGTCTATACATAAACAAGAAAAATGTTGATGCAAGGCATCAAAGTGGGCGGGAGAAGGATTTTCTTGTTATTACAACAATGTAATCTCACTGCTCTGACGAAATCGGAATGACTGAGATTATTACGTTCTATTACTATAAAAATCAGAACATACGCAGTGAAACAGTCAACATCCCGATAGTACGGGCTTCTGTCGTTTTCAAAAATCGCCTCATGAAAAAAATCAAAGCACTGAAAGGGCTTTAAGCCAGCGGAGCGTAAACATAATCAAAATAAAACAAACGCATAATATTCAATGTAACAGAAATTCCAGTATTATTCCACTTATAAAGATTTATAATAACTATACAGAATGAAGAAACTCCTATAGAAGACATGTTATGTGCTTGCAACATTGTGGGTTGCCTATGTTGAATGACATATAGATACAATGTATGTGATATTAGTTAAATTGCAGTAAAATTTTCACTGTAAATAAACAAAACAAAAAAAAACACAAAAAAGAAGCTGTGTTTGGACAACACATATGCCCCGGTGGCGAAGATTGTCATGATACAAATTTAAAATGATAGCACAATGTTAAAACAGCAAAAAATCACAAGTTAGTTCTAAATAATGGAAAAAAGAACTTTCTCTTGCTCCAGAACCTAAGCATAAAAAGAATTTTACATGAAAATCAATTAATGTAACATATTTATAACCTAAGATTATAATGTAAAGATAATTCATTACAAAATTGGGAAAGTTACAGAACTTAATGTAATTAATGCTAAGGCATTATTACAAACACTGATGATGCAAGTATTTGGAGGGTGGATATTTATTAGAGGCACATGATTGGAATTGAGAAATATTCAACATGCTGAAACAGATAAACCATTTCTCTAAGTACACAATGGGAAGATAACCTCAGAAATAAGGTAGCTGGAGTTATTTAACTTGTCAGGGTCATGACCTGTGCACTGTTAAGTACGTGTGTTAAATTTATTTTACTGTTCTTTGCAGACAATGAGAAATATCCAACTTTCAGAAACAGGCTAACCATTTATCTCTTAGTGTAAAATGGGGAGATAACCCCAGGAATTAGCTAGCCAGAAATAAGTAACTTGTAAGCGTCATAAACTATGCACTGTTAAGTGAGTGTGAAAACTTTCATGCCAATGCCCTTAGTAGAAATTGAGAAATATCCAACATGCCGAAACAGGTTAAACATTTATCTCCAAGTACAAAACGGGGAGATAATCCCAGAAAAAAGGTACACAGAGTTATGTTTCTTGCTAATGCTCTTTGTAGAAATTGAGGGGGAATTGCATATAAATACCAATAATTCAGATACAACAATCATTGAAAATTATCCAATACAATAGTTGCTAGAAATGGGAATATTCAACAAAATAAAAGAGGAACAACAAATTTTTTTGTGTTAGTCATATAGTTTGGAAATTGTTGGGTTAACAAAATTGTATTTATTTCATATATTGTTATAGCTTATTTCTTTACCTTGTACTATGTCTCTTGAATATTTTCACTTTCAACGTAAATACACAGGGACCCAGTGAAAGGCTGTTTGATCTTGGTTTCATGTATAACAATGTGTCAGAGGGAGCCAGAGTTATGTTAATGTAACCATATTTTTAGGAAGTGTCCAACCTTATAAATCAGATAAAGGGGCTCTTTAAATTCATTTCATTAGCTAAAGCCTTTTACAGACACCCTTTCCCCACTGTTATCTGTCAATTTTATTTAGACCCTTTTAATGCATGCATCTCATCTATCTGATCTATATATACATTCTTTGAATCTTGACCAGGAAGTACATGTACCTAAAAGATCTAAACATTAACAGACTCTGATTAGCCAAACTGATATGTATGTTGATATGGTCTAATCTTATGGTCTAATATTGTCACACATGGATTAAAAGCTGCATGGAAAGAGTAGACACAAAACATGGAATACTTGACTTTTGCACAGAAAATCCATTTCTAACTTCAACCCTTAAGGTGGAATGCGCCGATTTTTCAACTTTCGAGTATTTTAATGAAAATTTGCATGCAGTTAATTGATCATATTTCCGATATCGAACAGAATATCTTGTAAAAATATTTTATTTTGTCTCAAAGATACAGGTCTTCAAAGATGGTCACTAACGGCAGTTTTTGGACATCACGTCAAAAGAACCGTAACTGAATGTTTTCTGCTGTAACTTTGATGTATTTCGAATGTTCCGTTTTCTGTTTTGATAATATTGTACAGAATCAAATTCTCTTTCCACTGATGTAACTTTCATGAGTTTTCACCCAAGATTTACGCGTGACGTCGCCGAAAAGCGCCGTTTCGACCTGAAAAATGACGTGGAGTTTTACTAAATTTTCGTCGCATTTTTCGGAATTGCAAAAATCTGATCAATAAAATTTTGATTTTTTTGCATATTTCGTTTGTAAATTTTATTTTGAAAATATTTGACAAATAAAAAAGGGGGGTCACCGACTTCGTTTTTGCGTTTTTACGTTCACCTTTACCCCTATCCCCTAATTTTAACGACACAATAAAACCTTTCGATTTCGCGTCATACTTCAGCACTATAATAATTCCGTTTTCTGTTTTAATAATATTGTACAGAATCAAATTCTCTTTCCACTGATGTAACGTTCATGAGTTTTCACCCAAGATTTACGCGTGACGTCGCCGAAAAGCTCCGTTTCGACCTGAAAAATGACGTGGAGTTTTACTAAATTTTCGTCGCATTTTTCAGAATTGCAAAAAATCTGATCAATAAAATTTTGATTTTTTTGCATATTTCGTTTGTAAATTTTATTTTGAAAATATTTGACAAATAAAAAAGAGGGGTCACCGACTTCGTTTTGCGTTGTTACGTTTACCTTTACCCCTATCCCCCTAATTTTAACGACACAATAAAACCTTTGCATTTCGCGTCATACTTCAGCACTATAATAATATTGGTTAAAAATTAAACATATTAAAATTTTAGTTTTGTAAAAGTTTTTTTCACATCAAGAACCATACTTTTGCTTAAACTACAGTTTAAGATTCTAGTAATTTTATACGAACTACATCAGAATTCATGAATAATCAAATTATAACATTAAGCAATAAAATCTATTCAAGTGTTATAATTTGTTGTTTGATGTTGCTCTAAATTTTACGTAAGGTTTTCAAACTGAAAGTAGATCAAATGTATGAATTGAAAATCGAATACAAATCATTTTGAGGCCCCTTACGACGCAGACGACACTAATTTTAATTACAGATATCAGGATATCAGGATATCAAATCAAAACAATGGAGCATAAAACATAGAGATTTTGGTAAGTTGACGCACATTTTTAAAAAACACCCATAATGTAGTTAGACGACGGCACCACACATTTACACATTCGAAAAATTTTATCTATTTTTTCGCCGGTCTGGACTTACATGCTCCTGTAGGTACATGTAATCAATGAGAACAGTATTTATGCTTTTCTTAAGTTAGCTTTTATAAATAAATATTCCGCAAAAATATAACACAGTGAATCAAGAGGAAAGACTTTCTAATCAGTCTATGACTGAACATAGTTAAAGTTTAAAAGCTGGACCGGTTTCCGTTGAAAAGAAGTTGCGTGAGCTCCCATTCCCTTTAAAAGGTGAGCTACGCCATGTGTGACATTTTTATAAAGAAATGAATTCATTATCAATTTCTCCGTTACTTCAATAAAGTAATCAAATATACTCATCAAAAACTGAAAACCGGCAGTTTTTAACTTTCCAGAACTATTTGATACATAAACAAAATCTTTTTATTTGAACCCACATTAAATTAACAGCAAGACATTGGTTTCACGTTCCAGAAAAATAAAAAAGCTCGCACATGTTTTAAACAAGTTCAATTTTTCTTTCAATCAAAAATTCATAAGTCTTCAAGCTGATTTGTGAAAAATCTGCTTTCTTACTTTTGTTTAACATACGTTTAACAAAATACAAAATACAAAAAGTAGTTTCCATTATTAAAGAATTTTACTTTTGATTTATTGATTTCTAATTGTTCGCCAATAGAAATCAACTCGCTAAATTTCAGTACTCTCGCTAGCAACAATTTTTGTTTCGCTGATCTCAAAGTGTGGTCTAAATATTTATGGCGGTCGCTGTCCGAAAATGTTAGCATTACACGAGATTTTTTCTGTATAAAACCACCAAATGTTCCAACATTTGCGAGAAAAAGAAGCGTTAGAAAAAGGCAAGAACCAGCATATACGAAATAGCTGAAAACTAGTCATTTCATTAAGACTGATCAAACGCGTCAACAAAGTATTTTTAATTCCGTAAGCTGCTCTTTTTTTCTTTGTGTCGCTTATATACTAAACATTCAACGCAACGCTTAATTTTCCTGATTTTTTTTTATTTCGCACCATAACAAAGTTCATATAATATTCTGCGCTGTTGTGTAAGATGTTTGGTTCATTATATTATGTCCTCTTTCCTAAGATACAAGAGAAATAGCACTTCATTTATTTGTGTTTCTGTCTATTTGTTAAAACAAGTTTTTCAACAACGGCGCAATATAAGGTTTTGAATTATGTTCGCCTAGTTTACTTCGCCATACTGCCGACATGAGAATAACATTCCATGTAAAACAAATGTATATCACTGTAAGACAGTACTTATTTTAAAACTGTAAGTAAAAGGAAGTGCACAACTATGCGCGCTTATAGAGAGGGCGAGACATAAATTAAAGTTGCAGCGCTTAACCCCAACCCCTCCTTCCTGAACATTTTACTCTCTATATACATAAATACACCGGTACGGGTTTTATCGCGTGTGCGATCAGTGTAGCACCAGTAAGCTGGGAAATTCTTGTCGTCTGATATTGATCTACACTGGTCGCATTCAGAAATAACCTACTGACCCTAAAAGCGAACAGTGTAGATCCTGATCAGACGGCAGCGTACGGATGTGCCAGCTGATCTGGATCTACATTGTACGCCCATGGCATTACAGCTATATCTCATTGAGTAAAGGGTTAGCTGCAAGGGGCGTGTTGGTTTAATTGCTGTACTTAAGTCAAAAACTTGCATTCCGTTTTTAAAAGAAAAACGGTATTTGCACCTTTAAGTATCATAACATTGGACGAAACCATGTTTTTAAGTACAAGTTTTTAAGTCGTATTTGAACCTTCATAACAAACCTTGATTGAAGCAGAATCGGTAGTTTCAATCATATATTATGTATGTTCTTTTTTCCAAATGAAAACAATTATCATATTTTGCTGGAATATATTAATCAAATTAAATACTGTCAGAATAAATATTATTTGTTCGCCGACAAATTCCTTTTATGATGCGATTTACGCCAACGTTTGCACAAGGGATAGGGGTAAAGGTGAGCGTAATATCGCAAAAACAAAGTCGGTGACCCCCCTTTTTTATTTGTGAAATATTTTCAAAATAAAATTTACAAACGAAATATGCAAAAAAATCAAAATTTTATTGATCAGATTTTTTGCAATTCCGAAAAATGCGACGAAAATTTAGTAAAACTCCACGTCATTTTTCAGGTCGAAACGGCGCTTTTCGGCGACGTCACGCGTAAATCTTGGGTGAAAACTCATGAAAGTTACATCAGTGGAAAGAGAATTTGATTCTGTACAATATTATCAAAACAGAAAACGGAACATTCGAAATACATCAAAGTTACAGCAGAAAACATTCAGTTACGGTTCTTTTGACGTGATGTCCAAAAACTGCCGTTAGTGACCATCTTTGAAGACCTGTATCTTTGAGACAAAATAAAATATTTTTACAAAATATTCGGTTCCATATCGGAAATATGGTCAATTAACTGCATGCAAATTTTCATTAAAATACTCGAAAGTTGAAAAATCGGCGCATTCCACCTTAACATATGCAAACAGTGTAGATCTAGATCACCCTGCATCTCTTTGCTGTTTAGTTAGAATCTGCACTATTCACTTTCAGATTCATATTTAGTTATTTCTGAACAAGACATGACCAATGTAGATCTGATCAGATGGCACAAATGTTCAGTCTGATCTGGATCTACACTAGTAACACATGCAATGAAAGGCACATTTTTATAGCAGAAAGGTGCACTTGATCAATAATTTTTAGTTTTGCCCCTTAGAATGACCTGAACAATCTTTCTTAGTGAATATTATCATCTTCAACTAAAAATTTAGAAATTACTCTACATGTACATCATAAAGCTATTACAGTTACTATAACTATTAAAGTTAATACATAGGTAATTATAATATATATAATTATTCTTAGTTTGTCATCAGAAATATTAATACATCTATGTTCTTTCAATGCCATTTAATGATTTAGTTTAATGATTTTCATTAGAAGATATCATTTAGGGATTTCAAAAGATGCAGGTTCTTGCATTTTTATGCAAGCATATTTGATTTTTTTTCACTTTTGACCCCCTGGCTAAGTTTGATATGTTCTTTTAAATATGTTTTTTATTCACAAATTTATCACATCTAATGAGCCAACAACAGTGTTCTTTGCTCGTGAAAAGTCTCTTCAGAGGTGCAGGGATTTCGGATTTCAATAGCTTTTGAAAACCAGGGGTTGTTTGTCCCTGTTGAGAGTTTTTAAGGGCTCGTAATCAAATAGTTGCAAGTTACATGTATATCTTGTGTTCAACTTGAACTTAACTACTTATAAAAGTGCTTTAACTTCGTTTAAATATATGTTCAGTGGTCTAATATAAGTATTGATTTTATAATTAAAATGCAGACACAATATTTATCTTTATTCTTGCAATATTCGACCATGATTTCTTCATCAAAAGAACCCAAGCTCAAAATCAGGAACGGTCAAATGTAGAAAAACTAATTTGTTTGCATCAAAATGCAAACACCTGCATCTATTGAAATCCCTGGGGCAGGAAAATTAAGTCTGACATGGTTAACTTTCAAGTTTAATCCAAACTAATCGTCATAATTTTTTCCTGTTGTTGCGATAATTACCTGGCAAAAACTAGATAATATAAAAATTAAAAATACCAGTTTCTTTAATCCATGTGTGAAGTGGTCATATTGAAAAAACAAATATTATATCATTGAAACTTAGGAAGCTAGTTTAAGCTATTCTAGTAAAAAAATACAACTATTTACCTTGTTAAGACTTGTAAACCTGGACGGTGTTTAACTGCCAGTGTGATACAGAACTTTGTTGTCCAAAGTGCTTGAAGAGTCTATCTTTAGTAAACTACATCCTCACCAGTAAATGTAATTGTAAACAATAATCAGATGTGTTTCCATGCAGCTGGTTTTATACAAATCATTATATGCAAAATATGCCAAACTGTTTTAGTAAAGTTGATTGCACATTTATGCATACAATGACTGCACACTATTTGGGATAGTTTCAAACAGTTAAAACTGTTATGCCGTGACCTCTTAAAATCACAGTAATAATTTTTTTTATCCATGTCTGTGTTTATTTGAAATCCTTT
This sequence comes from Corbicula japonica, assembly GCA_038501625.1. Lineage (NCBI taxonomy): Eukaryota > Metazoa > Mollusca > Bivalvia > Venerida > Cyrenidae > Corbicula > Corbicula japonica. Next base: position 9,992,036 of record JAZAYU010000009.1, read on the forward strand.
CAGGATTTTACCAGAGACCTATATATATAAATATGTATATATAGGTCTTTGATTTTACGTACTATCTGTGATGTTAGTTCCACTTCCGAAAAACTCAGTTTGCATCATTTTTATAACTTTAACAATTCGCACAAAACATTAGAAATTTGTTCTAACGAAAGTGTTCAATATTTTTGGGTAACACAATCAAGGGGAGATCACCGGAGTTGTGTGTAGTTTGGGCTAAACGCCGTCTGTGTTACGTAACAATGTCAAACCCGAAAAACAATCGACGCGGTATATAACAAACATTAACAAACAGACCATTGCACGATTAAAAAAGCAACGTACCATAATTTAATAGTATAATTACGTTTTGTCCCGAAAAAACAATCTCACCATTTATGTTCCACAAGATCACAATAGGTATAAACGCAGTGCAAAGGTCAGCATCCCTGACCGATTATACGGAAACTACGTCTTGCAATGTACAATTAAAACAATGGATGACCAGTATCGCAATTGTACAATTATTCAAACCTTTGTTTCCGAGCAAAACTCTTACGAATTATGCTCCACAACTTCCAACAGGTACACCTACAGTGCAACAGTCAACATCCCTGACCGATTATACGGAAGGATCGGCTTCCGTTGTTTTCAAAAAATAGTCACGTGCTCAGGAGAACTTATTATTTTAAAATTTAAGAAAAATAAAAAAAATCCTACAAAGCGATGTCAATTAGTTCCTATGATACGATTCGTTAACCATTTGTTAATAAGTTCTTTTGCACATAAACTCTCATTAATATATATATCAGAACAAAAATATAAACATTTCTGAAATTATGCTATTATCCCCACAAAAAATAGTCACGTGCTCAGGAGAACTTATTATTTGAAATTTTTTTAAAAACCACTGAAATCCTACAAAGCGATGTCAACCAGTTCCAATGGTGCAAATCGTTAACAATTTGTGACTACTTTTTTTGCAAAATATCTCTCATTAATATATATCTGAACGAAAATACAAACATTTCTGAGATTATGCTGGTCTCCTTCTACATCAAATTCTCAAAGTAAGCACAAATATAGTGGGCGGCTTCTGCCGCCCACTAATAATAATACATGTTGAAATGATGATGAAAATAATATATATATATATATGTGTGTGTGATAATTAGGTGGACATTGGATCCTCAAATGATATTGATGACGGTGTATAATATTAAGGTCGCATTGTCTTTAAGTTTTATAGTAATTTATTTTATTTATTTATCAAATCGTCACCTTAAATCAAGAAGGAAGAAAATATGGCGAAACAGTCCGTTTTACTCGTGTCTGATATCTAGTCCAAACTCGTGGATTTTCTCCCGACCTTCCGTACTTATAGTATACCGCAAAAGGGTTAAAGATTTTAGTTTTCTATTAACATGTTCATAGAACAGAATAGAACAGAATGTTATAGCTTGTCGCGCTGCTTTTGTCTCATGAACCGTCATTCTACTTTCTTTATTTTCCAAAGTAAATTTATTGCAGAAATTTCGGCAATTAATATTTTTTTCAATAATTACTTAGCGTCACAAGTTTTGGCATAATTTCCATGATGATATATGATGCACTGATCACAGTTCAACAAGTCTGCATTTATTCGGGGCAGGTACCAATGCGGTTACTTTGGCTGAAAAAAAGTTCGACTTGCCATTGCTACATGGCCAAACGTAATGCTTAGAAAGGGAGAAAACCACTTTTTTAATGTGACCTTTGATATATTATTTATTATCGGATGTTGGTTACATTTATGAACGGAAAGAAAATGCGGTACTCACGATTTCTAGTCGTAAACACTCCTTGACATGCTCATCAGAGAATCTGAGGAGAAATATTGAACAAACTATACTTTTTCCGATTAAATATCAATAAATAATATATTATACACATTAAGTACCACACAGGTAACAGTTTGCAAGGGAAACTACGCGTTTTAGCATTGTGTAAAGTTACTATTATTTGTAATGTAAACAGCCAAGCAATATTTAGCCGATTTTCCAATAAACTTCCAAATTGACGAAGTGGTCAGTCTGACCCCGAACCCGTAAATTTCTGCATAATGTGCTTTTCACTTTTCCCTGTCCATACATGTAAAGAGCTAGCGTCCGGAGAATGTATTTTAAGAATATGAGCGGGAAAATAACGGTTGACTGATAGCTCTAGTTACCTACATAACATATTGACACATAGCATGTAAATAATAATACATGTAGTTTCCATTATTCATTTACATATGCTTATAGTTTGAAAAAAATCTTTGATACTGATATAAACAGTCAACCCTGTGTATAAAGACCACCGTCAGGGGAAGACCCAAAAGTGGTCTCTAAAGGCAGGTGGTCTTTGTTCACAGGTGAATTTATCCTTTATGTCAGTCAGTGGGACAAATAAAATGTGGTCTTTATCCACATGTGGTCTTTAGCACAGGTTTTACAAAGCAAGCTGAAAGATGTTCCTGCATGAAGTTGGCAGCGTAGCACGGCTTGTCGTATTTAAACTTTTTTCAAGGCTTTTCAGCATTTAAATAAATTTTACCGGTACATTGCGATTTTGTTTTTCTCTGTATAAAAACGTATCGATGTTTCTCAACTATGGCACCTATTTTATATAAAGTACCAGTGTGACATTCCGTCATGCATTTAAATTAATCATACAACATATAATTATTGCTATACAGAATTATTTGGAGCATGGCTGTCAAAAATATTTCCTGAAAATCACTAAGTCCTTCCCTGGATCAAAAAAAGTCGGGGGACGTAGATTTGATAAAAAGGTACGAGTAGCGTCACCACCGTGAAATTGCCATTTTTACGTCAACATCGTATGCGCACTCTTACAACACGGTGGGGCAAGGGTACATTAGCTGGTGCCACACGTATTTTCTTATAACAAAACAACAACATCAATATGTTAGACTAGAGCATAGCATTACTTGACAACAACCATGTCGCCGACCGAACACAATGGTGTATAGCGTTTAACTTAGCAAGAGAGAATGGCGGTTACACTCAATATTTTAAACACATGCGGTTTGGTTTCTTGGTACTAGTCATGGTCCTTTGTTTTGTTTGTGATAATTTGGCAAACATCTTCATAGATGAATATATAATATGTGCGCAATGTTTGATAACAGTATATCAATTAGGCCTAAACCTATATCATGTTGATTTTAGGATTATATTACACTCTGCGATTCTTTATGTACTAAGTGTAATACGATTTTTAACTTTAAAAACTTCACATAAATATTCCCTGTAACAATTTAAGGTATCCCTAAGGATACCAATAAATAATTAAGGATATTGTTTTAACTATGCACCTAGGTTCATCCGATTAAACTCTTACATAATTCCTACAACGGGTTCGCACACCATCGAAGCGGTGCGCCGATGTGCCAGATTAGTAGCCGTGTAATTACTGGTGGCAATGGAATTTATTTGCAGTGTAATTACAAGTGAAAATTAAATACATTATCATATTAATGTTTTCTATTTGATTTAAATTATGAGACTATGTGTTTCCCTGAAATTCAAAACTAAATGGCAGACGAAAACAAAAGATGGGCGGCCAGAAGACAAATGCAGGTCGTATCCGTAAATTTATTTGATGATTGAAACAATATTTTAAACATTTGGGTATTTATAACATTTAGGTTGTTTAATAGTGTGTTAACGAAATCTTTAATCGGTGTAATTTCCTCATCGGTTGATAATCTGAAGAAAACTGCTAATGAGAAAACATACAGAAGTCGAAAATGCTCTGGAAACAAACAACTCATCAGAATATACTTGTGCGTCAAACTCAAGACATAGCAATAATATTAAATGTTTCGTGCCGAGTCCCGAGACGCCTATAGTGTTCCTTTCTGGATCTGGTTTTCGTTGAAGCTGGCTCTATTTATACATTAAGTAAAAATATTTATGCAAGGGGTCACACTGCTGCGTTTTTATTGGTATGTTAAACAATTTCAATTAATAATCCATGTACAGAGAGTGTCAATATACTGGAGGTGAGCCTGTCAACTATTACGCAATATTTCGACAGGTGATACCTTTAACACGTGTTCCTATTTATAAACATGAACTTGACCTATTTTCAGTTTCAGTTTACGCAACGGGTTTCCGAATAAATTTGCGTTTCCAAATGGGATTTCCAACAGAAGGGTTATCACAATTGTTTATAGGGTGTAAACTTTTTTTTTACCGTTTATGATTTTTCCTTTTTTCGTTTTGTTTTTCTGTCACAAACATAAAACGAATTTTGTAACAGTCAACTGAGAGAGTAGCGCGACTTTTGTAACTGTAAATGTCGCGTGTGTAACTTCCTTTGCGGAAGGTGAAGGTCGCTGTGAAAAAAAAGAGATTTGGATGGGTCGGACACCGAGGTAAACACAGTTTTGTTTTTCTTATATAGGTGAAATACATTCTTCAATTATTGAATTAAGACAAAAACTGTTAAGGATACAAATGTCGTTTATGATAAATTGGTTGTAAAGGAAATACGATGAAAATCTAAGCATAAATCGATTTTTTGCCTACGTGACCGAAAAACGAGATCAGATGTCTTCCCTAATCGTAGAAAAACCCCTGTTCAAATAACTGGTATTGTTCATTATCGGTCATATTCTACAAGATCTTATACCATCTTGTAGCCATCCCTACTCCAAACTTATTTAGAATCATCATCGCTTTCAACATGAGGACACACTCTTCCGTCTTCGGTACATGGTTCCCTTCTGCAGAACAGACGTCTATCAGGTCTAGGAAATGACTGTTTTTACAGACTGTAAATTTACAGACTGTCAGTTTATTTATAGATAAACAGATCTGTAAATTTATGGAGAAGGGTGGTTTCAAAAGGTGTCAAAAATTAAAATCTTGGTTCTACACCACACTGGGATAAAAATGAATGAAGATCTACAAATTAATTAGTATTCTTTATTGTAAATGAACATAACTTTTTTAAAGTAATCATTATTATGTTCAAATGATAATGTGAAATGTTGTTAGGTCATCGATGACTATGTTGGAGAGAAAATAGCAGTGGTACAAACTTCAACCATTTATATTTATATCTTATGCTATGCTCTTTTCTATCAGAATTAACAAAAATGCTTTAGATTTGTGAATTTCTAAAATGTGTTAACTTTTGTATCAACTCTTGTCCATAAATTTACAGACACATTATCTATAAATAAACTGACATTTTGCAAATTTACAGACAGTCCATAAAAACAGCCGTTTCCTAGACCTGTCTATAGGAATTCCTTCTTTTCAGCCAGTATCCGCTATTAGAATAGTCTCCCAGAGCATGTTGCCACAGCCAAGACCTTGGAAACCTTCAAGTCAGGGTTGGCTGCCATCCACTAGCTATGTACAGACCTCTGCTTTTATCAGTTTTTATATGTGCACTTGTTCCGCCTCACAACCACCTTGTACATAGTTCACATATAATGCTCAAGAGAGATCCACCCCTCATTCTTTAAATTCATGTTACCGGTAAATTGGACCTTCAAATATTCCTTCTTACCCCACACCACAGTCCTATGGAATACGTTACCATCACATATTGTGACTCTGCCTAGTGGCCTTATACCAAATATATTAAACACAGCAGTTGTTTTTAACCGTCTTTTATCTAACTACTATTTTTAACATTTTTATTACTATGTATCCCATCCTTTCTGAGCGGCGTAGGCAAGTTTTAAATATTTGTGTCGCAGAACTTTTGTAACCTAAGTTCTGATAGTTTAAATGATAAATATTGATATGCAGATGTGGTTTTAAATCTGTTCATTTTTAAAAAAAATATTTCCTGATATTTTTCTGAAAGATTTTGAAGAATATCTAAAACATATAAAATGTCTCATCTTAATGAAAAGGGTAGTGATTACACCAACTTGGTTTAAACGCTCGCAACTTGGGTTTCGATACTCCAAAAGAGCGCTTTGGAAATACAAAATTCTCAGGTTGGTTAAAAACATCCTTATATGATCACATTTAATTATGGATTAAGAATGATATTTAAACATATATAAAACATGAAAGTACTTGATAAATTGGACCCAAAATTGAGGTAATTGGTGACATGCCAATTATCAATTTTATTGAAACCAGACAATTACAATAAACAAAATCATTTATTGAAAATACAATGACACTGTATGTGCAATAACAACACAATAAGGTCCCATTAACTGCAATTAAAATTTGTTTCCTATTCAAATAGTGAACAGTCTTAAAAATTACTTTTATCATATTTTTCATACTCATAGCAAAGTGCAAAATGAGTGTAAATATGTCCAATTAAAAACTTACAATATATAATCACATAACAATTTTTATTGTTCAAGTTGTTTGAGAACTGATCATGAGGACTAATCCTGTGTCCACTGGTTTTATTATCTCGAAATGGGCCTTGTGGTCAATTTGATTGGGTTGGGGAATTCCCACAAAATGCTTCTGTACATGTTTTTTATCCACTGGAAATTGATAATGATCTTAATAAGTGTTATTGTTCACAACAAAAGCATTCTGTTTTGCAATATCATCAAATATAATTTGTGACACTATAAATCTGCAGACATTCATCAAACTGTCATTTGAAAAAAGACATGAAATCAATATTCATCAAAGAATTTATGACAACACTTTTGTCTGCTATTCTAATTGTCTTTCACTACCCAGATCTTGTCTTTTCCACTTCTGTGATATATTCATCTGTGATATATTTACCTTGGCCTTTGGTCAGATCAGGTCCATGATATTGGATATTGACATAATCCAAATATAACATTTTAGTGTTGAACATTAGTGGATGCTTTGTTAAAATTTAAACTAGGTATGTGGACACATATATCGTGTATTTATGATTTACTGTTGTTTAAGAATTTGTTAATAATATATGAATACATGTACCGGGTACTGGCGGTTGGTTTACAATATACGCCTTTCCAATAAACAGTTTCGCAGTCCTGTACGAGTTACTTCCCGCGACCGAAAATCAATCCAAAACGAGGCTCTGCAGGATAGCTGAACGATCGGGCTAATGGCTTAAGCACATAATAGCTAACCTTATCCGCTATATTGCAGGTCTGCGTTCGTCGCCGGCGGTGAAAAAATAAGTTGCTGGTCTGTTATTCTAGCCAGACTTTTTCATGTTTACTATTTGTTAGATATTTAGATTTCTAATGATTTAAGAACATGTACCATTCTTGTTGATAGTAGGCAGTATGAAACGCAATTTGGACAAACATAGGCATTGATTTTACCAATTATGTACAACAATTTCTTCTTAATATCTTTTCTGCTGAAAATATTTTTTCCTGGTGTAAATGTTGCAAATTGCTAAGGCTAGTAATGCGCTATTATCCGGAAATCGTGATATGTCAACATCTGGTTACATGATCTGTAGACAAAAAAAAATACAATCTGAATTTGTTGATACTTACACATTTGAACAATAGAATTGTCCGAAAAATTTAAGGCGTTTATGGTCAACGAATAAATAATTTGAATATTTAAAATGTTACGTATACTTCACAACCAAATATGATTGATTCTGTCTTGAAATAAAACAGGATCGGTAATCTGATTGTTTTGTTGTAGAAGTATCATTCGTAGAATAAAATCCAAGGATTTAGATGCCGGCTTCCAAAAAGATTGGAATATTTATATCACAATATGGCTGCATATCCAATTTAGATTTCTTAGGTTTGACAGATTGTAATTTTGGCATAAAAGCCCAAACTCTTAATTAAACATACATAAAATGTTTTGACAAGATTTGTTTCTTATTGACGGCTTTTGTTTCTATAACGTGTCGTAATGTTGATTAAGAATCCATTTAAGTGCTAAATCAAATACATTTGCTGGCACATCCAGTAATTAAAGGACTCCGAAATACTTAAGAATTGGGAGGTGTAGATACCTTGCAAATAGAAATTACACGATCTCTATTGGTCGATGATATCTGCCCCTTTAAGTAATTGACAGATGACCCCGTGTGCGAGACAGTTTGACATGTTTATGGCATGCCGCCTTCAAAATCAATCGCCACCGACATAATCACAACATGATGTCAGTAGTTGAATAGACACGCTAATCCGGAAACGAGACTCAATTAAGCCGTGAAGAGAACACTGCGACTGTCTGTTAGTTCAAGTCGTTTAGTGTTTAATGCGAGGAATAATGAATTGACACTTTTAGTCAGAAACCTGATTGTTTTATAAATTATTTTCAAAAATATCATGACGCTGATGTATTATTACTAATTCAAAGAGAAAATATATTTTTCAAAAAAGAATTTTATGATAAAAAAGAAAGTTGTAGGTACATATTCCCTATTATGTTATTACAGCGAGCAATCATTTTTCCTGTAGAGCAGTCACGTGACTGGACAGGGGAGGTAACCAAATAAATTCATCGAATTATTGGAAAGGCGTATAAGGCTCTATAATTATGTGTAAGACAAAAAGTTTAACTTTATGTTTAAATGTTTTCTGTCATGCCCACTCAAAGTAGTTTATTTTATCTTCCGGTTATATGAAACAATGGCCAGTAATTATATGTAATTTTGTAACGAAATACCAGTAGATGGGTGAGAGCAAACAGGTTTTAACTGCCTCTTTATTTAATTTGACTTATAATCTTTTTGCATTCACTTTATAAATGATTGGACTTTTTATGAACTGTTTACAACTTGAAGGACCACATTCTATCATATCTCCTAGCTATCTCTATTGTACATTATGGACTATCTCTCCTTTGACTTTGGGTAGTTGTTATTTCTGTGCCTTCTGACCTGGATGTACACTGGTCACTTATTTGTAGCAAATAACATAAAAGTGAACAGTGTAGATCCTGATCAGATGGTACAGATGTGCTGGTTGAATTAAGACCCTGATCAGATGGCACAGATCTACACTGTTCGCTCATTTGATAACAGCCATTTCCTATGCAGTAAAGGGTTAAGGCAGATTTAAGTCTACACTGGTTGCATTTTTCTCCATCATGATAAGAGCTAAATATATCTCAAAGTCGAACAGACCTTGAAAGAGAAGGTAAACACATATCATACCTCTACTTTTATATCACGTGACATTTTGACTTTGTTGCAGAAATGTGTACTTAGTTTTCACCTGTAATTTTCAGCACTTAAAGATTTGAATAATGAGTCTATCATCAAGAAACAGTGAAGAGAGACAGATCACGAAGATGACTGAGAAGGTTGCCATGTTACAGAAGGCGCTGCAGCAGATCAGTGACTCCAAGAGACAGTTGTGTCGTAATACTGCCGAGGTTTGTGTTCACTTTCTGATATGCAGTGTTTATGTAAGTTTAAAGTTATTAATTTTACATCAATTGTGGAACAACTTATTACAACTTAATACTCAGTGACTGCTTCCTGGGTTGAAAACCAGTAATTGCACAAAATGTGGATTGAGGAAACTGCAGACAAATCTAATCCCTTGTGTGGTTCAATCCTGCAGTCTGCAGATATTGAGACTGACACTCTACCTCTAGACTTATTTTCATTGAGTTTATGTAAGGGAAGTGTACCGGTAATAGGAATTTTAGGTTGGATTTTCATACATTCATACCAGTGTGGAGTTATTTTTTTACCATGGTATCCATTAATTATGCTTGCACAGAGACCATGAGTGATATTTTTGCACAGGCATTTGTTTGAGAAGTTATCATGTTTGCATTAGATACATTTTAAAATAATTTTATGAGTGTTTCCTAGTGCAAAAATGAGAAAAATCAATCTGGGTGAAATAAAAAAATGTACCAAGTTAGTATTTGATTGCTTGCGGTCAATGTACAGTTTGCCATTCACCAGTAAAGTTTTGCATAAATTTGTAGTGTCATATAACTAGTCTATGGTTAAAAAATAGAGCTGTAGCTCGTTTCATTGTTAATCACTTAATGGTTTGCAGATATTTGAAGGACAGTGCTAATCTAGATATCTTATACTGACTGTAATGCAAAAAAGGTCTGTTTGAATTGTTGCTGTCTGTAGTACTCTGTACTTCATCCTTAGAGGCATAATGGCATAATCACGTATGTTTCCTTGTTATAAGCAAAATGAATGTTTAATACAGTTCTCCATTTTCTTGTAAATGACAGTTGAATTATCCTACCATTAAATTCAATGCCATTAAATTCCTATATCTGCATTCTAAGTCTACTCATCACCACTGGCAACATTTGACATCATAATATTGATATGTTTTATACGACAGTGTTGTTTTGTTGTATACAAGTTCTGAAATAAAGGGGACAGAAAATTGATAGGTGAATGTATTTCTCAGCTTAATATAATTTGGAACTGGAAAAAGTTTACAAGAACTGAAAATGAACTGATTGAATTTTTGTACTTGAATATTATTACAATGTATTTGGAATATGAAAATTGCCTAACAGAATTTGTACCAAGTGAAAATTTTCAGAAACATTTAAGATGAGAATTATATTAGGAAAATGACAAAACCAGTGGAAATAAAACTTTGACAAATGATATGAAAGTTACATGTGGTTCACACTTACAAGCAGACCTATGACAGTCAAAGATTTGTAAGTTTTTCTGTCTTAACACTTACGTTGAATGATATGTGTGACTGTGGTATGGAACTGCTGTGCCAAAATATGTGACTATACAGTGAGAGGATGGACCTAGGGCCAATAAGTAAGAACACCAAATTAGTTGAGTTCAATTGTGGCAATCTATACAGATTCTGAAAATGGAGCAGGAAACCATGGCCTAGAAATGCCTTGTCTATTTTCTGTGGATTTCCCAAATAAAACCTTAATAATCTATATAGAGTAATTTTTCAAAAGTTCTTACTAGGTTTATAAAATTATTCTAGAAGAAAGTGTGACATCAGTGGGTTTTTTTTTTTTACTTTTGGGGGAAGGGGGTCACAGCCCTTTGGAGGAGAAAAATTGCGACGGGAACAAAGGAAAGTGGGAATATTTGGAAGATGCTTGCAGCCTGTCAAACACAATAAAACAAAGTATTCACTGATCTTTTGCTTTGCTATCGCTTACCACACTATTACACTTTATCGGAATGAATCGGTCCGTAACAGGCTCCAACAAGGGGTAATTTTTTATCGGACATGGGGGAAAAATATATACTATTTTGAGGGGGAATGGGGCCCAATTTCTCCGAATATTTGGCATAAAAAACACTGAATATGTAAAACTTGAAAATATTTACTTTGTTTGCAGAGTATACATTGCTTTGGTACATGAAATGACACAACTTCTTATGTAGATGTATACATGTATTGTCATATCTGTGCAGGTTTTTAGGGCACAAAGGGACATGCAAGTAAACTTTTATCAAGTTGAGAAAGTCAGTTTTGGACATCTATAGAAATAGATGCATGTATTTTAAGATATGAACAGTTCAAGCTTCATGTTCCCTTATGCTCACAGAAAAAACTGTTCACTAACTTTCAATAATTATTGTCAATTAGTCTACTTTCAGACAATTTATTTTTGCTATGAACAAAATACTTGACTGTCTGCTGATCCATAACCGACTATATTTGGAAAGAATTTAAACTTTAGTTCATATACATTTGCACCATAGTGGATAAACAACTTTTCTGTTTTTAAACTAGAACTTGTTTGGTGACAGGTAGACAATAAAGACTGCGTTCCAAACTTACACAGATATGTAACGGTAACTAGGAATTGGTTTTGTTAAGACTTTATATATATAGCATTTGCTGAAAGCTTGGTATTGTGGTTATGAAGCTGTTTAATCAGGAGCAAAGCACATTAGTTTGATATATGTTGTCATGGAGAGCTCTGGGTTTCAAGAATATCTTTATAGTTCGTTTGTGATTCCTGCATTTTCTGAGAAGTTCAGTGGTGGGTAAATTGCATAAACTCTGCCATTGTAAAATATAAAATTAAATTTTCATGTATAACATAGCAGTACAAAAACTTAAGTTCTATGGAGGTTTTTTGTCATGTTTTGTGTTGTCATGAAGTCATGGATTTTCTGAAAGAGCATCATCTCTAAATTGGATGGATTGTTTTATGAACTGCAATATACTAACTGTTGATTACCAGTAAGTGTGTAAACATATAAAAATATACTGAAAAAAAACAACTTGTCTGTGTTATCTTCTTTTGAAATGGAAAAATATTTTCAAATATTTTCAAATTCAGGCCAAGTCAAGAATACAGTGTAACATAAGTCGTCAGCTTGAGGCACTGCGTAATAGGGAAGTGTGGTTGCTGAATCAGCTAGACCTTGTGTCCAGTGCCAAAGAGGAAGTGCTTCAGCAGCAGTCGGCCAGGCTCAATCAGTCACTAGGCATTCTGCAGAACTCTGTACAGTTTCCCAACGCCAGCGGTGATAACATTTCAAGGTAAATAGATTGTTGAATACAGTCAAACATGTAAATAAAGGCATTGACTCGTTCCATGGATACACCTTTTATCACCTATGATAAGGCACATTCATGCATTCTGATCTGGATCTACACTGTTCAATTCTTAGAAATTACCCAATGAATCTAAAAGCAAACAATGTTGATCCTGATCAGACACCATGGATATGCCAGCTGATCTAGATCTTAACTAGTAGCCCATATTTAAAAAGTCATATCTATTGAGTAAAGACTTAAACAATTATGTTAGTATAGGTTAGAGTCAGTGCTCCAGCTAAAACACATGTACACATCCAGATATGAAACATATATACACATATTTTAGGTGAACTTTTCCTGCAGTAAGTGATCGTTTCTTGAAATTGAAGTTGAATAGAACATACACACTCATAATCAATATGATAGGTATAATTTATACATATGTAGAAAAGATTACTGGAAAGTTGGTCAGCTATAAGCAAAATAACATTATTGTGACACCTAGAAAAGTCACCTCTCCCAGTCCAATGTTGGCATAGGTCCTCAACTACCACTATATTATATAGTATGGGCAGAATTACCATTCTCAGTGAAATCACAGTTTTCTAGATTTATAGCGAATAACTGGTACTTGTAATAGTGTTTTGTGTTGAAGCTTATACAGACTAGCTGTTCCAGTTGTAAAGTAAATTGTTGCTCTTCGTAAAAACAGTCAGATTTCATTATCTATAAGAGTATGGATATGCCAACCAATCTGGATCTACACTGGTTAGTGGTTAATCATGTGATTCATGTCATATATGTGGAGTAAAGGGTTAAACAATAATCTTAGTATTAATTGACTGTAACTAGAATCAGTGCTCCAGATAACACACATTGATTGTTGATTGGTTATGTAACAGTTACTGTTGTGATATTGCAAAATTTATAAACAGTACAGTCCTGTGCCCAAGCTTATAAAGCTGAGCATGGAAACCAGTCTCGAATCTCAAGCATCTGATTGGCTGAAATGGTGACCAGTCGCCATTTCAGCCAATCAGATGCTTGAGATTTGAGACTGGTTTCCAATCTCAGTTTAATAACCTTCTGTCCTGGTCACCAGTTAATCTTGGATAGCACAATGAAAATATGTGATAGACGGTATGTATAGAGACTGAGTGAGAGGAGGACAGTCATAGTATTATCTCATCCAGGTAGATAACAGTAGATTGTGATTGATAATGGATCTAGGCTGTTGACAGATCAATGTGGTAAAGATGTTATTGTCACCGTTTTTATTTACAGATCTATGTGATTAAGAAGTTGTTGTCACCGTTTTCATTTATCAGCTGAGAATATCAGTCAGGACAGAGAAAATTGGTTATCAGTATCTGGCCTTTAAATTAGTGCTATATTTGCAGATGTCTTCCTATTGGAACAAAAACGAAAATACCACTTCAATTCTTTCCATGATATCATTTTCAAGACCAAGAAAAAAATGTTCTTATGAATCTTGATTTTTTTTTTTACCATTTACTTGGTATTACTTTGTTTTATTGCATACACCAACAATGTAGATCAAGATCAGCTGGCACATCCATGCTGCCTGATCTGTATCTACACTGATCACCTTTGAATAACAGCCATACCCAATCAAGTGAAAAGTTAAGGGCATATTTCTAAAAGAGGTACCCTTGAGTTAATTTTGTTACCATGCATTCAGTTGAACAGCCAGGAATGGTCAAATTTGATTAACTGGTCAGTGGAAACAAGAATTGGTGATACTGATCAGAGCATAATAACCTGAAATTCTAACCACATATGATCTTCCTTACAAAATTCTTTATACATTTTCATAAGAATGATTTCTGTTTATGACTAAATTCAGTATGATTTCATTTGTAGGTTGGATTTAGGGGACCTTCAGCCTCAAGAAACACCTTATGTTTCCTTCAAGTCAGACCCCACCAGTCTGAGGGACGTCATCATGAATTATGGCCGCATCGATTCTAACTCTGTGCCACCACTGCAGTCCCCATTTATGGCCCCTAATCATCCTGCACCGAGCCTGCCGAGGCAGTTTGAAGACTACAATGATGCGGAGCACCATATCTTGTACAAGACCGTGGAGGAGATTAGCAGGTCAAAGACTGGCGAACCTTGTGTAAGTACCGGTACATTTACCTCTTGAGAAAACAGAACATACACCAGTATCATACTATGGAAGTACTTGATATCCAGACATACGACATAGTTAGATATTGTGTCTTTTCCACTTAATATGATGTATTGTCAAGGTGATAGTCACATACAAGAACATCATCAGTGTATTTTACTAATAATTAGTTTAATAAAATCTCTATGTAGTATCAAATTTTAAACTTTTTGTTATTTAGATGCTGAAAAAGGAAATAATCTTGCATGTGGCAATGTTTTGATGTTTGCTAACAACAGTTGCCTATGGTAACTAGACAGACCTTAAGAACACAGGGTTGTTTTCAGAATTCTGAACTTTTCTATTGCATATGTAATATAAAAGCCCCAGAAAAGGTTGCATGGATAGCAGCACTCATTTCTAGTGAAATGTTTCATTCTTATCTCTGAAATAAAGATATCATATGAGAAGTTCCTTGTAGCGTGTAAGGTTTTAGCATGAGAATGAAACCACAGGAGGAAATGGTAGTTAATCCTTTCCTCCATTTATACGCATTTTTACGCATGTGCGACCAGTGTAGATCCAGATCAGCCGGCACGTCCGTGCCGTCTGATCAGGATCTGCACTGGTCGCATTTTGGTCAGAAATAATGTTATGAATCAAAAAGCGAACAGTTTAGATCCTGATCAGATGGTACGGATGTGCCAGCTGATCTGGATCTAAACTGTTCACCTACACAATAAAGGTGTGTCTATGGAGGAACGGTTAACTGAGTCACTGAACATGATAATATCCATAGATGATTTTTGTACCAAATTGTTGATTAATTAAGGTGATAACACCACAAAACAAACTAACATGTGAACAGAAATATCTTACTTCTCTGTCTAGCTAAGAACTGGACAGATTCAGGTATCTAGTATCTACAAAACAGAGCCAAAGGTTCCAGATATCAAATTAGACTATTTGTTTGGGTTTTTACTATCTGGTATTATATGTACTTCAGGTACAAGTAAACATTCCGAAACTGTCGAGTAGACTTGAGGACTGGTTGCTGTACCCAGCTGCAGGGACTTCGGCTAACTCTGACCCCAGGTTCACCTTTCCAAAGCTCTCCAACAACCTATCTGATTGGCTGAAAGCTCCAATCACTGTGACAAAGAAGCCAGCACCATCATCATTTGTGACACCGCTTAAGAAAGACTCTCTGCCTCCCTTAGAAGGTAGTATTTCTTATTATTTGCTGTCAACTAAACCAGGATACATATCATTGATCTTAAATTAGAACAAAGCAAAGTGACCTTTCCCATTTTAAAACCAGTGTCTAACAAACGTGTTACCTAAATTTCACCAACTTTGCATGACTTATTTGAACTGAAGGTGGTGTGTACATGGAAATGCTGAATAAATTTCACATGCGAGCTATAAACTGTTCAATGTTTGTCCACAAACACTGGCTAAATCCATTACATAAATTATAATTATGTTCACGTCATTCTGTTTTTGTAAATACATGGTAATTGGTTCTACTGTTTTTCACATACCATTAATCAGTTGTCATTCACTAACATTCAGTGAAAGCTGATGTTTTCCTGGCCCAAGATTATAAAACTAATACTGGAGACCAGTTGCTATTTCAGCCAATCAGATGCCTGAGATTTGAGACTGATCTCCAATCTCATTTATATGATCTTGGACCCATACAGTTTTATGTGCTGACAGCCAGTATGTTGTGACTGTTGTAGGTTTGTCGACAGATGCCAGTATCAAGACGTGGCTACACAAGATCAAGCAGAGCCCGTATGAGGAAGACGAGGAGGATGACTATGACTTTGTTGAAGAAATGTCAGGTATGTCTGTCTGAATTTCAGGGGTTGGGTAACTGAAAAATGTAATTATAATTGAATGTCATTAATTACATTTTTTGAGTAACTGAATGTAGTTTGTAATTGAAAATCATCTCAAATACTTGAAATCTTTAATTAACTATGTCTCCCCTCCACATAGAAGGGTTTTCTTAGTGGGAGACATCTTGTTGTCCCATTCTGGTACTTACGACAATAGCTGCTCTTATCTGTGATGTTACTGTGACATAATTCAACATGTAGTGGAAAAGTTGGCAGTAGTATTGCAGAAAATCTTGTCCAAGCAGAAAAACTGCAGGAAGACATGTATACTAAACCTATTTAAATACTCTCCCTTGTTCAGTAACTTTGATCCTCTGGGAATATGATTTTAGTTTCTGTTCTAATGGTGAACCCTTTGATAAGTTTGAGTTTAAAAGTATTTAACCTAGCATCTGTGCAGATTGTTTTGACTTTCAGCTACTACTCTTTATATAGATTTTCATATTGCAGCTTCTTTGAGCCCATTCATTGTTCAGTTTGGTATCATGAAGATATGTATTACCTGAAAAGCACACAGAGAAGACTCTGCCTATATCTTGGACGCACTAGACTGATAATGGTCTATACTGGTTACAAAAATGTCATAAGCTGTGCCTAGCTCTTATATGGTTGGCTGATGAGATGAAGTCTGGGGCATTTTAATGTTGTGTATTAAAGATACAAACTGATTATTATTTGTTTAACCCTTTCCTCCATAGACACACCTTTTTTGCGTGGCGAACAGTTTAGATCCAGATCAGCAGGCACATCCCAGCCGGCTGGTCTGATCAGGATCTGCACTGTTTGCTTTTTGATTCGTTAGGTTATTTCAGACCAAAATGCGACAAGTGCAGATCCTGATCAGACTGCACGGATGTGTCGGCTGATCTGGATCTACACTGGTTGCACATGCATAAAAATGTGTATATATGGAGGAAAGGGTTAAGAAACAAGTAGTTTGTTGTATGTTATAGATACAAAGAATTTATTTATATTGCAGATACAAAGACCCAGTGCAGTGTAGAGACATTGGAGCAGTTTGTGGATGATGAAGATGGCAAATGGCTGCGTAGAAGTGACAGATCATACAGTGAGGACACTCCTACCATACAGTTTAAGGTAGATATCTTTTAATTGAAGCTTTAAACAAACCCCTTAAATTTGAAGAACAAATTGTTAACTATTGTAAGTGCTGCAGCTGGTACATAACACTGCCATAAAACACGTCATGCAGCTCATACTAAATATTACAGTGGGCATTTCAGCCTGTTTAAGTAGGTTTTAAAACTGAAATTATATTTAGTTTAACCCTAATTAATACCAACAATGTTAAACAATTGCCATGATTATCAGCTCTAATTTTCCAGTCAATCTATTGTGATATTTGTTATCAGTGCCAGTTACAATGTACTAATTATTAATACACCAGTTTGTCTATGCTATTAAAAATCTATGTTATTGTGTTCTGAAGCTGACGTCTTTGCCAATGGAAAAGTGGCTGCTGAAGTCTGAGAAAGCTGGTTATCAAGGTGATGAACCATCCATGGTCGACATGAGTCGCTACCTGAAGAAAATAACCGAGGAGCTTGACAAGTGGCTTCTGAAGGGAGCGTCCAGCAAACCTGCCAGTGACAGTGGCATGGTGGATGAAAACAGCTTGCATGAACGTCTGAGACCTCTTGTACCAGCAACGCTGAATCTGGACTGGACCCTTGAAGGTCCCCCATCAAGGGCAGATAACCCCTGGCTGCAGAGGTCTAGCACTTCAACAAAGTCCAGTCACTCTATATCTCCCATCTCCAGTAGAAGTTCAAGCTTTTCTAGCCTATCCTCCAAGCCACACACTTACAATAAATGGTTGCTAAAAGGGGGCAACCCTGAGACCACCTCCAACATAAATATATCCTGTCCCTTCATGGAGAAATACAAGAAAGATATGGCTAATGCTTCTTGGCTGAAATGTGATAGCAAAAGTTCAGTTCCTAGAAGCAAAAACCCTCTTGCCAGTTTTGAAACAGATAATTTTGATCCAGGTATGTGGTTAAAGCCCCAAAAATTCAGCCGGGAGCTTTTTAATGAGGGTCCTTCCCCTTTAAAAAAGGTGATTGAATTTCAGAAATCATCCAACAAGTCGATATGGCTGCTGGATTCATCTAAAGGAGCAAAAGTGGCTGGTCCCCCTTGCTTTGACAAGATGCTGGAGAAGGGAGATAATCAGTGGCTGTTGCAGCCAGTTGTTTCCCATGTTGAAGATGATTTACTTGAAGAAGACCTTTGTTGACCTCTTGCTCTTCCCTTCCTTCTTACTTTTACTTACATTTCCTATGGCAGTTGTACTTAATATACATGATTGTGTGATGTATGTCCTTGAATGCATTCTAATTTTTTAGTTACCAATATTGGGTTTTCTCCCCTTTAGCTGGTTTAGACCAGCAAATCTTGTACAGACTTGTTAAACTTTTCTCTTCATTGCTTTTTCATATTGTACAGTAATTGGAATATGTACAGTCATTGTAATTCATGTAAATTTATGGATGTAAACTATCGGTATGTCGCCATCTAAATATCACAGTTGTACTGAGTTGGTCTTATGTTAGTTGTTGTTACACATTTTTAGGAAGTGTATATTCACAATTATGTTTAAAAAGTGGGCATTGCAATTTTAGGAATGATATTAACAATCCAGAAACTATCACAAATTGACAATACTGTTATCCCAAGAACCAAACTAGTGTACATAGAAAACAACTGGAAATGCTGGGATTCTTTGAACCATGAAGTCTTGAGAATGCTATCATATATGTAATTCATCGTTTTGTTTGCAGTGTTTTTATTTGAATTAAAAATATAATTTTAAATTGATCATTGCCTATCTGTATAAGCCAAGATGTAAAGTTGTTAATTTGGTTAATTAATGTTCCTACTTGAAGGATTGTACTGTACAAAATTACTGATGATGCATTCAGTTACAATTTGCTTTGTGTAGTTGACCAGATATTTACAGATCAGTGGTATCCTGATAATTTACCATGGAATGGATACAGGTAAATTTGTTCTAGTGGTGGCCTTTACATTCTGAATGGACAAATATTACTATTATTGTGAAGTAAGAATCATTTACAATGATTGAGCAAGTCAAAAAAATACAACTTAACCCTTTCCTCCATAGATACACCTTTATTGCATGGGCGAACAGTTTAGATCCAGATCAGCTGACACATCCGTGCCATCTGATCAGGATCTAAACTGTTCGCTTTATAATGTGTTAGGTTATTTCTGACCTAAATGCAACCAGTGCAGTGCATGGATGTGCCGGCTGATCTGGATCTACACTGGTCGAACATGCGTAAAAACGCATATTTATGGAGGAAAGGTTAATATAGTACTGGAGAAAAAAGAAGGGTTGATTGACTTTAACATGTTACTAAAATGAAAAAATCAGCAGCTGGCATGTTGGATTTCTTGAAGCACTACACACCCATGGAAGCCTGTCACAGATTTTATTGTGTTGTTTGGTTTTATCATGTTATATATATTTTTCCTTTGTTAATAATTTTACCTTTGTTATTTTATTTGTACTGAAATGAATTTGATTTGGGAAAATCTAGATTTATGTGTCTTATCAACAATCATAGATGAAAAAAGTGTTATGCATAAATGAGCTTTTGTAGAACTTGATTAACTAAATAGCAAAAACTAGATTGTGATCAGACAATAAGGGTGATTTGGAAACATGTAAGGTCTTTAGATATTTATCAATATTGTAGTGAACTATGGTTCCTGCTCCTGTTGAGCGAAAAGCACCTTTCGAGTGAATATAAGACATGGTGAAAAATTACAGATTATTCCAATCCGTTCTTGGAATAGTTAACATGCAGTTTGATTATTTATACAGTGAATTAAGTGTGAAATGTCTTAAACAGGTTGATTATGGAAGATTATATATTCAAGAACTTTAAAAAATCGGGTCTTGTTTAGTTTTATCTAGTTATTGTAATAAATAATATTTTTATCAATATTACGTTGTTGTGAATTGACCCATGCAGGATGCAGGATAGCACCAAGACAGTTTTATATTTGTAGAATTCTTTTATCTCGAATGAGTAACATTAGTTATATTAAAACTCGAATGAGTAATATTACTTTGAGTATTAATTTTGAATCTTCTAAAAGAACGTAAGGGTATGCTTGGTGCATTTTAATCTTGTTTATTTGACTCCAGCAGGTGCTTTAGTCTTGGAAAGATTAAGTGACTACCCGTTTTCCTTGTCGGTACCATAAATTACCTTTTGTTTGCATGTTTGTTCTACTGAGAATTTACGACGCTGGTAAAAGGTAAATACACCATCGAACCCGATTTAAAACCCCATTTCCTACAATTAGTAGTACAGTTTGTTTAAGACATTAATAATGAATTCAATATATTAAAAATTCAAAGGGCATATTGAGCGAGTACTACCCCCACCCCTAGATACATATTTTGTTTTTGTTATTTTCAGATGTAAACTTTATATTTAAACATGGCCTAAGGCTAACAATGTGGGAACAGCAGGGGGATCCTTCCAATCCACCCACATTCTCATCCAAGTGTTTCTAGTGTGATTTTTTTCAAACTTCCTAAAATGAAACGAGTGCAATCAGTAGTTTGGGGCAGGTAGCTGTGAGATACGAGCACATGCTATCTGGTGTTAACTAAATCACTGTGTCAAATAAAATAGAGAAATAACTAGATATCATTTACCAACAGGTTCGTTAATTTTATTTTATGCTTTTCGGTGAATTATAGAATTTTCCCTGTGAAATAAAAGTGGTATTTCACCGTTTTCAAACAGTGGAATATCATTTTTATTTTCACTGAGTTTTTCACGTTGGTACACAAACGCACATAACATACCGAATGAGAAAGTTTAGAAAACTGGCTCAAATTTGTATATTTGACGTCATGACGTCACATATAAACAAGCGGGTTTGGTGCCTATTCTTGCAACTTTTCTGTCAAACTCTAGCAAATTTTGCACTAAAAGCATAAAATAAAAAGGAAATTTGTTTTTACCAGTGAAAGATAGAAATATATTTCACTCGTGAACTCCGGAATTATGTATTTGAACTCCGGAATTATGTATTTTCACTCGTGGCTTCGGAGCTCACGCGGTGAAATAGGCCTATATTTCTATCTTACACAGGTAAAAACAAATATCCTCTATATCATCAGATTAAACGCTTAGAAAATTCTTTGTTTGTTGCAAATCAATGAGTTTAAAGGGAAATGATATTTTTCATGATGGTGTCTTGTGAACAAAAGGCAGCAGCAGCACCACTCTTTTGAACAATTGCGGTCAAAAAGTCGGTCGCGCGTGGACCTATATGTCAATTTTAAGCTGCACTCACTGTTCAGTTGATTCTATATTCTTACATTTATGGTTGTTCCTATAGTTTTCAGGTGCACTGCCTTCCCAAATTATATATGCACCTATATTTTGGTTATTAGATATAGAAATACTGGTGCATGTTTAAAAGTAAATGCTGCACGAATTGAAAACAGGCTTATTCACCGTATTCCTATTAACAGGAACGCTTTATGTTTAATTATATTATTCCAATATATGGGTGTTGTGATGAAATAGATGAAAAGGGGATTTTGAAAGCCACTAAAAACCACTAATATAAAAAAATTGCAGGCTCTGTTTGATTAAACAGGAATGGAAATGCAAACTACTGTCTTCGCCGCCTAGCCCCGGCTTGAGCGCAACTCAATAGTTAAACAAATGTAAATAAATAAATATCGTACTCAACAATCTTCCAAAGGCGTAATTGACTTTTCCGGTCGCCACACGGGTGACGTTGTCGCTTTTACATGGTTTTCTATGTTTCCTCTTGTTTTGAGGTCGGAACTCCCGTCTCTACCTGAGCACTGAGCACTATGCGATAGATGTAAGTTCGAATGCGTGCTAAGATTTAATTATTTAAGTGCTTTGTAAATACCTACATTCGCCCTTTTACAGTGCATAATTATATTCATGTTAATATATACTTGTCACGATCTAAAAAAATATTAGCATTGACCATTATGTTAGTTTTGAAGACAAGCAAGTTTCTTAGTTGTTGTTGCATACATTTTGTATGACAAGATGCTTTGTTGCATAAGTAAGAACAACAGTTCTGCTCGGCTCTAACTTATCACTGCTTGCTCATTTACAATCTTCAGTGACATGATTGTTACGAGAAGTATCAAAACTAGAATAACGTGCATTTTTTACATCATTATACACTTGCAAAAATTCTCCTATTCATTAGTTTGTTTCGATGGTTCTGCGTCAATATCGGGTATATCATCATCGTAGATGTTATCAGAATGGTTTGAATTTCTTGTCTCTGGTAGCCACAACAATTCGTTGGATCGTTTCAATGGTTCAGCTACAGTCTCGAGTATACCATTTTCGTACATGTTATTTCGTACATTGGCATCGTTTGTCTCTGGTATCGACAACAATTCTTGAGGTTGTTTCAATGGTTCTGCGATCACAGGTATGTCAACTTCGTAGATGTTATCAGAAAGATTGGCATTTCTTGTCTCTGGTAGCCACAACAGTGACAGTATACACAGAACTGCGATGCTTCCGCAAACAAAATACAACAGTCCAGGGAAGTATGTGTTCTAAAAACAGAATCCAAAAATTGTATATAACATCAAAATATGCGTTTTAAGCCCATGTTATCAAATGAAGATAGAAACTACACCGGCCAATGCCTAAGCGCCGAACCGGAGCACGCTCACCATCTGCGCCAACGTCAATCTCAAATAACTGTCACCAATTTATACTGATGACAGTGTCCAAGGTTATAAAACTGAGCATGAAAACCCGTCTGAGATTTGAGACTGCTTTCCAATCTCAGTTTTATAACCTTCAAACCAGGTCAGGCTTATTTGAAAAAACAAAACAACAAACTTTTAAAGACCACCACATTGAACAAATAGAACTATTGTTAATTATAGATGACACAGGGTCAGACCGGTAATTGATCAGCCCCTAGCCACATACTGGAGGGTCGCCGCGTTCCACAATCGTAATTTACACATTATACAGACTCGGACCGGGAAAATATAGCACTGTCAAGACCACAACACGCAGCCGCACAAATCAGAACGCGTTTACCAAATGCAACACTGTCCAAAAAAGAAACCCAAAGTAACGCTGGTGAACTTGGTGTAATTATTCGTAAAAGAAATCTTAATGGTAGCAAGTTGTCAAGAGATAGCATTACTATGGTGATTGTAATTTATAAGTGTGTTTTAAAAACATCACCAATTTTGCAATTGATGTGTCCGATAATTGGTGGTTTTCAGCTTGGGGCATACGAGCTAACTTCACTCTTACTCCTTTTCAAATATAACACTCTAATTCAGTAAGTCAGATAGAGCTTTCCTTCGTATTTTTTGTTCCTATTTCATGTACTTTTTAGAAATTCTTAGAAGAATGAAAGAATACTGTGGATTCAATTAATTTATTTACTATTTAACCCCCACCCCGCCTCGCAAAATGATATACTGAGCGAGAAAGAGCAGGCGTTCCATAGCGTTGTCCTCTTGTTTCGCATAATAAGAAGGGTTTTTATAAGGTTGTATGTCGACCAGGTAGTTGCAAAATTACTAATGCAGATATGACGTAAAAGTCAACCAAATACAACTTTGATGAAGTGGGACAAACTTACCAAGTAGACTAGTTGTGGTCCGACCATTGCCCCGATTCGAGCAATGACACTTAGAGAGCCAAATCCTATATTTCTGTAAATCGAGTAAATTATATATATTAACCAACATTTTATTCATTAGACATATTTTGCCAAGCGGAAAAATATCAAATAGGGTATATTTTTTTTTAAAAGATTCAAGGCGTTAATCCCTCATGTTTATTCCGATTTTTGTTAATCACAGTACAAACACAATTTTTTGTCCAAATATCACCCCATGCTCTCTTTTCCTCACTATTGTAGGATTGTGTGGGGAGGTTGTGTTTTCTAACGAGGCTATTCATGATATGCCCATTTTAAGATTTACGATTGTATTTTAATGTGCAAGCATTTTTTCATGTTTGCTATAAATGCAGAATGTTAAAAAATCTGCAACAGTAGCATTTGCGGTACTACAAACAATAAACATGATTGAACGAAAAAACCTGGTACCTAAGTATTATATTATAAATATGTGCGGCAGCTATTTAGCTGTTAGAGAGGGAGCCCTAGCCTTACCTTATCACAGTTGGGTATATTTCTATGGTCATTGTTTGTATTGGTCCCCACGCAGAATTGATACCCATAGAGGCAATAATTGCAAACACATTTACGAGCAGATTTTTATTTGGAGCATCTGGAAAAAACAACAACACGAAAACATCATTTTTCTCATCAGTCTTGATGTGGTGTCATAATTATGAAAATATTATTGTAACTTCTACTTGTAGTTTTTGTGCTCTTATAAAAGAGTATAAAAACATCCCTAATTGTTGTCTTTTCAATCAACAGCTTCGTTGACACCTTAAGCACTGCGATTCTAGTTAAGGATATGATAACAAATTAATGAAATTTATATTTCAAACTAAACTGTTCTGTACTGGAAACGTTAAAGGGATTACCACACTCCTCCCAATCATGTCGATAAAAAAAAATTATCAAAATCTCAATAATGCAAAATGCCGTTAATGAAACTTTGCACAAATGTATGTTATTAATGTATCTTTATTTTGCAGAGGGTAAGACACGTTAGAACAGTAAAAATAGCGAGATCTAAAAATTCCCTCAACTTCTATTTACATAAATTCACAAAAACTAAACAACACAAAACATCATTTTAAATACTCACATGAGTAATGTGATAGTGACAACAACTTATTGTGTCCTCGTGACTTACATATGTAAACTTTATGAGATATTAGTAAAAGTGTGTTTGACATTCAATTTTCTGGTCGCTTCCTGGTCGCGTAAACGGATGACATTCACTGATTTCTCTTTCAGTAGTTGAAAGTTTGTTTTTTTACAAAGTACACAACATTTTCTTCTCACATTGCACTCACGTGGGAATTTAAAATTATGTTTTGTATCGCTTAGTTTTTGTGAATTTATGTAAATAGAATTTTAAGTAATTTTAGCTTGTTTTCTTTACTACTAGTATTCTAACGTGTCTTACTGTATGCAAAATCAAGATACATTAGTAACATTCATTTGTGCAAAGTTTCATTGAACGGCATTTTGCCATTATTGAGATTTTGATTTATTTTTTTTATCGATGAACAGGATTGGGAGGATCGTGGCAAGCAAGTTAATGCATACACATTTTGCCCCATATATGTGCCCACATAACTAAGTAGGTATATAATTTTAATATTTTGATATACATGTAATTCCAAATACACCATTTGATATTAAAAGTAAAGCTTTCAATATTCTGTGTAGTCTTAATTCTTCTCAGAAACTGGTTCATTTCACGAGTGACCATATAAATTAAAACAATATGAATGAATTTAGAGCGATAAGTTTCTAAACATCGGTTAATCTAAATAATAACAAATACATGTACACTCCGTTTGCAAAAATACTAAAATAGCTAGCGACTTCATGAAAATGTGTAATTAAATTCCACAACTTACCTACACTTTGCACAACACCTACAACAAATCCGCTGACTGCTACAACAACAAAACATAGCGCCGTCGAACGTCTCCGACCTAATCTAACAACACAACAATACAATGTCTTTAAGCCAGTCCGCAGGTAAAACATTTAAATAGATGAAAAAGGAAACTTTGAAAGCCGCCGAACACGGCAAATATAACACTATTGCAGGCTCCGTTTGCTCGAGCCTGTTCGAGGACAGTTTTGGAAATGCGTATAACTGCACATGGCGCATAGCTCCGTGTTTAGTATAATTTCAATCCTTCACAATGTCACAAGTTACATGTACAAGTTTCATATAAATTGATATGTTAAAAATTAGCTAAACTGAGAATCAAAAAAGTATGTATAAAATGAGACTTTGAAACCCATAAAAAAACTTGTTCAGTCCTGGTTCGATTGAGTCTTAAAAGGACTGTAATGTTTGATTGAGCCTGTTCATCTATTCGTGGGCATAATGGAAATGCACACGGCGCCTAGGACCGGGTTGAGAGCAGCTCAATATTTACACAACTAAACAGTATAATTTTGATCCATCCCAAACGAAGATGTGCATATTGCGTAAAAGTTATGTTGTTTTTAGTTAACAAAACACAATTAATTACATGAAATATGTGCTTTATAAAGTGATAGATATTAAATCAATAAGCTAGTTTATCTACTGGAATGATGGGGTGGGATAATACAGACAGGAATAAATGACAAGGAAATACTTGTTGCGTTTAAACAATCATCACAGTCACAAGGATTACTGCCCTCTTATTAAATAAGAATAGAACTATTTTAAAACAAACGAATAACACTAGTAAGCAACTTCAACGGACTATTAACGGGCATGTTTGTACATTAGTTATATCAATGGGCTAACGATATGTGTTTTTCATTCTTAATGTCATATTTTATATTCAATAACTTAATAAAAACTCACACATTCATTAGCCACGTTGTAATCATTTTTGAAGGTATGCCAGCAATGTTAAATAGAAATATGTTGAGAAAGATATTGCCCGAAAGAGCCTGAATTGCAAAGTTGATTCCATAAAACACCAAACCTAGTGCCATCCTGAAAATTAAGGGAAAATATCCTATAGAAAAATGGCACGAAAATATTTTAACTCGAAATTCAGTTACTTTATTATTAATAATGGCTGAAAAGTTTTTCAACTTTGATGTATTTTAATGACTCAAAACTGGCGTTTGATATTCAACAGCAATAACTGGAATTATCTTTTATTTAAGATTAAGTGAAATATAAAGGCCTTCACTTGCCAGTTAACTGCTAACAACACTGTTGTCTTTGCAAGTTGTTTAGATTGGAAGAGGTGTATTGGTGTGTAATTGCTATCCGCTGGCCTCGACTCAAATGCTACCCATTCCAAGGTGTCTAAATTAGGGACTGGTCTCTTGTTCACTCTGGCTACATGGCGTATAACTCTTTTGGCGTCCCTTAGACGGTTATGGGCTAAATACCATCTGAAACTCTCTGGTAGAATGCTACGAAATTAAGATTTTTATTAATTGTGTTATGAAAATAGCACAAGGACGATTTCTCTGTTAATGTTTTGATTATATAACATTCTATACTGATTAAGGTATTAAAAAATAGAAGATGCCAAACCTACATTCATGTAAAATGAATTAATTTGCACTACAATAGTTACTTCATACATAAATTGAAGTGGTTTTTTTATTGTTTACGGCAAAATCTTAAAATCAGCGACGATTTTTAGCCTGCCGGCATATGCCGTTTTAGCGGATAAACGGAATGAACGATCAAAATGGTTCAACCCCTTGACGGCTTCGGAAAAAAACAACAACACTTACAACCAAGTCAGTAAAAATGGTAATCCAAGTAAAGAGATGAAAAGTTGAAGGTATCGCCAATCTTGTATTAACCATCCGATCAATGCAAACAGACAGGATTCTATCGGAAATGATGGAAATCCAGTAATCCAAGATCGCCATTTTGCCTGAGAAAACTCTGATGGAAGACAATAATGTGTAGCCAAAAACATTCCAGATCCCATGCCTATAAAGAATCTCGCCACCGCGAACATAACCCAATTGATGGAAAGAAATCCCACACAGTTGAAGATTGTGACCAATGCTATGCCTGTGAAGTATGGTGGTTTTCTGCCGAAGAGGTCGGAAACTTGACCTGCAGTCAATCCGCCAGCAAGCATTCCAAACGTCTGGATAGACATGACTGTACTTGGTACATAATCCATTCCGCATAATAACACGAACTGTTAAAGATAACAAAATATGAAAGACAGGGCCCAAGATCATAAAACTAAGTTTGGAGATCAGTCTCAAATCTCAAGCATCTGATTGGCTGAAATGGCCACCAGTCGCCATTTCAGCCAATCAGATGCTTGAGATCTGAGACTGATCTCCAAACTTAGTTTTATGATCTTGGGCCCAGATGAATGGATGCTCACTGGGAATCGAACCCGTACAGCGCCTAGCCACAAAACTTCAATCACGCTACCACCAAGCTAGCCATATAAATAACACTGAGCTTTGACCTGCTTAACTGTACACAACTTCGTTTGTAACATGTAGATGATGCTATATTTTTTTTAAGTTTTCAGTTTCCCAGTTATAAAAGATAATGTTAAAAATTTCTATCAAATGCTACATACAAGGTACCTCAGAATCTTATAGAATAAAAAGAAGGAATGTCCACTTTGAAAGGCAATTGAGTTTGTCTATTTCATTTACTTCTTTCAGTTTTATTTTTACGGTTTATTGCCTGTCGTTTATTTTTAATTTTGTCTTTCCCACAGTCACTGTACAAACACGACGGTGTGTGTTCTCCTGCCAGGTTTCCATCAGGAAAACCATTGTAACTGGCGGTAATAACTTTACAGTTACCTTTTATGTAATTTCATTATACCAAATGTACAAACACAAGCTTAAGAAGAATTAATTGTTCAAAAATATAACTATGGAATGGAACTAAAAATATTTAAAACATAGAGACCAGGTTTCAGCGAAAATACCTCTAAATAGTGAGGTTAAAATCCGGTAGATTGACTGGTTTTTGGGATATCGCCGATAGGTATTGACGAGTAATTGCGAATACATTGCATCCCCAAAAAAATAGTCAATTTACCGGATTTTCGTTGGTTTAATGGCGGCTGCGCACCCTTTTAGTAATACTAGTTCTTTAAAGTCAAATTTTTCAATTTCACTATTTAGAGGTATTTTTCGCTGAAACTTGGTCCCTTTGGTAAATGCTTGCTACCTGAACTTATTCCTTACCTCAGATACCAGTGTCCTGGACGTCGCTCCGAACTGGATGTTTTTACATTTGGTGTTGTTGATATAGCATGTTTTCTTAAGACAAGATGATGATCCGTTGTAAATGTTACAAACGGGCAGACTGGAATTATTTGAGTAGTTATGTATGCACCACCATGAGGGTGTGGCCGAGATCATAACCATGCTCACAAAACTGAAGGCAACAAGCGCCTTGGTGACATGGGCTATTATGGTCATGCGCACTTGGAAGCGTCCGCATCCTCCAATATCCTCTATTATTTGTTCCGGGTGTATAGGTTTCCCCACAGACATCTGACAATCATTCGAGGAAACATCATCATTTTAATATTTTAAAAATGATCTCAAACACAAGAAATACACTTAACAACTTTTCTAAGTATACACCTTCGAACTGGGGCATTACTGGCTTGATAATTGAGCTATTGCTCTAAAACTTTCAATAAAAATGCAATAAATACTAACTGATTTATAAGAAAAATTGGTCGAATTTAACAGGCATATTGGAAAACCAAAAGATAGGCGACTACATTTTATGCATTCAAACTGATTTGCTCAAAAAGTGGGTTGGACTATAAACAGATATAAAACATTAAGATTAGAATGAAATGAATTTAATTTAACAGAAATAGAAGAATAGCATATTTCTATGTTCCAAATGTTCATTAATATGTACGCATAATTCGTTAAGTTGAACATACGCTTTATTAACTGATTTTGTGATTTTTTATTCTGTGGGTGTCAGTATTCTAAATGATTTTGAGCAGTCGGTTGTCTGTCATTTTGAATGAAGTTTTACTAATAAATCAGTTAGTATTTATTGCATGGTTTATTAAAAGTTTTAGGGCAATAACCCCAAAATCAAGCCAGTAATGCCCCAGTACGAAGGTGTATACTTAGCAAAGTTGTTAAGTGTACCAGCCAGTTCACCGAGCCCTCGCCTCAAAACACTGATTTAAGTCAAGTTGTGGCTGTGACTGATACTATTTGTTACTAGCAGATCTTTGAATTTTGACAAAAAATATCGTAAATTATAAAGTGATAAGAGAGTATCTGAAATTTTTATTTTGCTTTAGCTATGAAAAGTTCTTGGAATTAAATACACGCACCCATGAAGGGAAAAGTAAAGCACATTTACGTAATAAAATACGAAATTATTAATGCTTATTTTCTTTCCAAGAGATCCCATTGTCGGTAAAATCTTAAATCCATTAACAATTTCATACCTTTACAATAATCCTGTAGAATGAAGATTCGTACAAACAATCACAAGGTTCTATTTTTTCAACTGATTTCTTTCATATAAAATAATTAATATTCATATAGGGCTTCGTATTCACGAGCACATACTAGTATTCTTTATCTATAGTTTTAAGCTAAGGGTCACTTTTGAATAAAAATGTTGCAATAAACATGCGCGTGTGTTATTATAAAAGTTTCAGTTTCAAGTTTATTGGCATATCGGCAAAAATCATGCCTTTGGCCATTTACAATAGACATATGGCAAAGACACATACACATTTACATTAAACAAATAAAGACATACACAATTCATTTACACAACATACATACATACATACTTCTTTAGGAAACAGTCAACATAGCAAGGGTATCAGTGCGAAGAATGTTAGCATCTCTAATAAATTTGAAAATTTTTAGAATTGTACACTTGTTTTTTGATGACATTAGATGTTTATATTTCTCTAATGTGGGCCACGCAGTGGCACCAAAATACTTTCTTCTAATCTCAGAATATTTTGTACAACATAACAAAAAGTGATATTCCGTTTCTATAGTATTTTGATTGCACATTTTGCAAATACGATTTTCCCTATTTATATTGTTATAACGACCAACTTCAATTTCAAGCGAATGAGAGCTTAAACGCATACAGCTAAGTTGCTTTCTTAGTGAACAATTTTTGATAAAAGAGAGATAATCTTCAAAAACAAAACTTGTCTTAAACTGTTTATAGTATACTAGTTTTCGCATACTATTAATAGTTTCAGACCATTTTTGTATAAATTGATCTCTAATTCTTTGTCTAATAATAGGAAAATAATTTAAATTTGGATTGAAATTCTCTAACAAATGCGAAAAACCTAATCTGTCAATATAACTTTTCATAGCATTAGCCCAGTTGTTTGAGTTTCCACTTAATATTTGTTCATTATATATGCTATTTAAGGGCGAATTTTCGCTTTTCATTATTTTCAACCAAAATTTGACTGCCCTTTCTTTACATAATACTGAGATCGGGAACCTTCCAAGTTCACCATAAACAGCAAAATTTGGTGTTTGTTGTTTAAGGTAAGACCTGTGTAATAGGCACTATTAAGAATCCAACATCTGATTATATTTTTATCAACTGCTTCATACCACTGACTTGTATGCAAAATTTTAATGATTTTCACCGTGTAGTTTTTGAGATTTTTAGCTTTTTTTATTTAAAAAAGTGAGAAAAAACGTGAAAGTATCCAAATTCTTTAATCGGTGACAAAATTTTTTGTTATTGATAAATTCAACCTTAATTTTTTTTTACAGTTTATCCAAAATATGTTATATTTTACTAAACCAATTTAAGATATAATATATGAATACAGAATTTATCTTAAAATGACATTTTTTTGACCAAATAAATCTAAAAAATGCATTTTTTATATTTCACGAGACTAAATTAATGAAAATTGTGCAAAATCCTGATTGGTGCAATATACCAAACTTTACCATTTTTTAACTATATACCTTAAACAAAATTTAAACAAAATTTCAGAGAAGTTTACCGTCCAGTTTTAGAAATTTTCAAATTGATGACTTGAATAAACACTATTCTGATAGCGAAAACCCCTTTAATCTTGATTATTTTGCTTATTTTCGTTTAAATCATGAGAATTTTATATTCAATGACAGAATTACACAGGAAAAAAAGAAATATGCCAATTATTGAAGCTCTAGGCTTACAAAAAAATAGCTTCCAGTGGGATTTGAACCCTGGTCCTCTTGCATGACAGAAATCTACCCTAATTTACTACTATAGTTACCTCCCTTGGATACTCTTCTGGATATAGGTATTCATTACACAGGTCTTACCTTAACACCTAGAATTTATTTACCAAATCGTATATGTAGTTTATCTATTTCTTGGAAATTATAAATACCGGACACTTCAGAACCATATAATAAAATTGGAACGACCATGCTGTCAAAAAGATAGAGTTTAGTTTTAATGTCAAAATCGATTCTATCAAAAAGTAATAAAAGATTATGGTATGCCTTTAAGGCTTGCTCTGATAAAGTGTTTACTGCATATGATAAGTTACCTGTATAATAAAATTTCATGCCCAGATAAATGAAGGAGTCTACCATCTCAACTTTTTCACCATTAATAAAGACGTCATTATATATCGTATTCCTATTTCTTCTCTTTTCGAAAACGCAAACTTTTGTTTTATTGACGTTTATCTTTAATCCCCATTTTTCTGAATACAAATATAAATTATCAAGTTGACTTTGTAAATTTGCATGGTCTGTAGTAAAAAAACAATGTCATCTGCAAATAGGATCAAATACATAGATAGCACATTCAAATCATTTGCATTAAGGCAGTTGATATCAGTACAATTTGATATATCATTTACAAATAAAATAAATAAAAGGGGAGATAACGGTTCACCTTGTTTTACTCCCAGGGTTACATCGAAAAACTCAGACATTTTCATAGTAGATCCTATCTTAATACATGCTTTAACATTTTTATAAATTGATTTAATCATATTGATCATTTTACAGCTTATGCCAGATTCAATCAATTTTACCCATAATGCATCTCTTATCACGGTATCGAAAGCCCTCTCGAAGTCGATAAAAGTACACCATAGTTTTAGCTTTTTCGATATAACATTTTGAATAATACTATGTAATATAAATATGGCATCAGCTGTAGAACGATCATCGCGAAAACCATACTGAGCTTCATTAAACACGTTATTACTTTCACACCATTTATTTATTCTATTTCTTAACAATAATGAGAAAATTTGTGACATAATATTTACTATTGTTATACCTCTATAGTTTCCAGGATTATCGGTGTTACCTTTTTTGAAAATTGGAACAATAAAACCTTTACTCCATGCCTCTGGGTAAATACCTGAATCATATATATTATTAAATATTGTGCATAAATAAGGGCCTATAAATTCCTTTGTATCGATAAAAAATTCCGCTATGTTTCCATCCAGATCACTGCTTTTATTTCTTTTTAAATTAGAGATCGTTTTAATTATTTCTTCTGTCGTAATATGTGTATCTAACATATCAATTCGTAGAGTATAATCGCGCTGGTGCGTAAAAGACTCAGTATCATATTGTTTATGAGATGTATTTGAAACAGTTTCGAAATATTCTTTAAATTCATTTAGATTTATAGTATTACTCGATTTATCTTTTTGATTTCCGATTTTTTTTATATATTTCCAAAAGTTACGGGGTGATTTTCTGCTCATATCCGATAATTTAACCTTTTCGCGGGCATTATGGTTGTTTCTTTTTTTACGTTTAAGATTGATAAAGTTTTTTCTACTTAAAAGGAAATTAATTTTATTTTCACTTTATGGACAACTTTTAAACGACCGCTTACTATCTAAAAATGTATGTTTAGCCTCCCGACAATCATTGTCAAACCAAGGAGCTTTTTGTTTAAAAGGTTTTTTATTTTTATTGTATTTCTTACCGAAACACGTAAAAGATATATCATGTATAATATTCGAAAAAGAATTTATGCAATCATCGATATTATTTTCTGCATTATAAAGTCTATCCGTTAATTGATCAAATTCACCTTTTTTTAAGTTCAACATTTCTAACAGCTTTGATTTATCAGATGAATCCCAACACAATTTTTCGGTTAATTGACAATCATAATTAAATATTCTGTTAAGGTTACATGACAACTTAAATGAAACAGGACAATGGTCGGAAAATTCCGTTATATCAAAAACATACATACAATTTACTGCGTAAAACTTATTATAGTTTGTTATTAAATAATCTACAGTGCTAGAAATTACTCGATTTCTATGTAACGATTGAAAAGTGCATTTACCCTCTTCTAATCTACCGTTACAAATAATCAGCGAATTTTCTTTAGCAAGAGCTAACAGCTTATTACCGTAACAGTTCAATATTTTATCATCATTTCGACGCGTAGGAATTTGTAAATTGTGAGAATCGTCCGGCATATTAACATACCGTTGAAGACTAATGTTATCAATAATCTCTGACCTTTCACCTGTCCTTGAGTTCATGTCACCTGTTAAGAAAACATCGCCGTGAGTACTATACTTTCTTACATCATTATTTAACCTTTCAAAAAAGTCATATTCAAATAATGAAGAATTACGATTTTTGTAAACATTTGAATCCTCCGGTGGTATATAACACGTACAAAAATATGCATCATTCATATTGTCTAAAAGCTCTTTTTTAATTTTAAGCCAAATTATACCATTCGTGTTTTTTTCAACAAGTGACAAAAAATTTGAGAGTTTTCTTTTATAATATATAATAATAACTCCACCGCTATTGCGCTTTGCTTTGCGGTCATATTTCGGACGATTACATTCAAAATATTCATAATCATTAATATATAAATTAGTTGTTTTTGAATGCCACGTTTCAGTCAATAAAAGAATATCATAGTTTGATAAAAAAGTTAAAAAGTCATTGTCATTCAACTTTGACCTGTCACCCTGAACATTCCACACAAGGAAAGTCAACTGATCCTGCGTATCGTCCTAACTCATCTCAGCGGAAGTAGTGTCTTGCGCAGGCGCGTCCGATCCCTGTGCATCAATCGGTGGCTGTGCCGACCGCGAGTTGGAACGACGTGGAGAGTCCGGGACCACAACTTTATAAAGGACTGCTTAATAAGCAGTATTTATTCAGAATAATTCATCTCAGCTGATGTATAATAATGTGGATAAAAGGGGGTCACTGGATCAAAGCAAAGAAAAGAATAGTTATCACAGTGGAGGTCACATTTTCAACAGATTAGGTCCGCTCAAATTTTGAAAACATGGAGCAAAACAGTATACAATGTATTTCATCTTGAATTTAATTTTTCTTTGCCAATATTTAGTATCTTTGATCATTATATATTAGAGGATACATATATTTAACAAAACTTAAACATCAAGACAAAAGGAGAAAAAATGAAAAATACATCAAATAAGAATGCCATATTATATAATAAAATTCAGTCCAGATCACTCCGGAAATAACAATAAATTGCGTAAGGCATGGAAACGTAAACCTTCGTTTTCACATGTATAAGTTCGAAAAATAAATAAACATCTTTTTCAAAGCAGTAAAATTGATCAAAAGTGTTGAACAATTTGTACCCTTATGGTAGCACAACTATTTGTGCGCGACATGGGCTTTTCTATATATGCGATGTTCGTCCATCGCGTACAACCCAGTTACTATTCAAATCAATGCGGAAAATTTTCCTTCGATTTCTATACGCCGCCGATCGGCATTTGAATCGCAACTTTGGCGGCTTCATAAAACATCTTAAACCATATGTATCTTTCAAAAATTTACATACCTGAAAAGCAAAATTCAAGTAGAATCAATATATGTAATCCTTTATAAATAACGGTTTCGTTTTTTATGCAAAACTCTTTTAAACCTCCACCCATGACTCACGTTTATCGATAAATAACAGAATTTAAATCGGGTCGATTTCCACCACAGTTTTGATCGTAACTGCTTGAGACGTAAAAAGTCAGTATGATAATGGGTCTGTGCTTGCAGTCTAATTATTGAGACTACCCTTATGGGTGCCGATCACATTTTATATTACATAGATATACCAAATCTGTAAGAAAGAACGCAACTTCATCAAGTCTTGACAAATCCATAAAGTATAATTCTCATTAACACATCTGTAAAACATTTGCCACAACTAGGCGCCACCCATATCGGAGCGAACTAACCATCTGTCCCACCGCCTAAGCCAAATAGCATCGATATAGACTGATGAAAATTCTGAAGTATTAGCATTGGGAAACTTTTAAGGCCGCCTACTGTATATGTTTTAATTAAGACGATTTTAACGTTACAAGTGTGTTATACAAGAACCGTGCGAGTGAAAAGACCGCACTGGAACGGCCTGATAATAGGCGATTGTTAGTTTGGGGGTATAAAAGCCTAATTCACACTTAACCTTTATCAAATAGAAAACCCTGAAATGAGTTGAAAAATTAACCCCCGTCGTATTTTTGTCTGTGTGTATAACTTTTTAAAAGTTTAAATATACTTTATAAGAACATCCAAATATACTTTATATGTGCCGGAAATTTTCAAACAATATTTGTTTAAATAAACATAAGCTTAAGCATAAACACAAACACAAGTTGTTTTTTTCTTCAGACCATGAACACTATGATTATCAAGTTTGGTTACTGTATATTAAACCGTCCTTTATTGATTAGCAACAATTTTTCAATCAAAAAGTCTAAAACCTGAAAAGTTGGGGTAATCTACATTTTAAGACCAATCTCCCTATACAAAGTTTGGTGACTCTATGTCGTACCGTTTTCAGCTACTGATTGCAAACCAATTTTCAAGTACAGTTAGTCAACCAGTTCCGGTTAATCTGCTTTTCCGTTGTGGAAAAATATATTTAAAGCAATAATCTAAATTTTGTTTCTTGTTTCATAGTTTTCAAGGTGTCTTAACAAAAATGTGTTGCAATTATTTTGGTCTCCGCATGTGGTTACTTTCACAAAATTAACAATTATTGATATACACATTTCAATCAGCTCCGGTTAATTCAATCAGTTCCGAATAATGGATCGGTGTACTTCTCTCAATGTTTTTGACCGTCAGATTTGACAGCTATGTAATGTTTTTGACAGATCGAAAACATTTTAACATGTTTTTATCTTAAGTTTCAAAATAATTTTGAAAATAATGTTTGATGAATAAAACAACATTACTATGCAATACGTTAGTTATTTTTGTTAAAGAATATTTACAGAAGAAGTAAAACACTGATGACATCACAAGTTTCTTTGCAAAACCTTCAGGTTTTGCACTAAGTGGTTCTGATACAACCGAAACGTCATCTTTACATGGGGTAGAAATGATACATTCACATTGTAGCACAATGGCACCCCTCGTCGTGTGAAGCTGGCAATGGTGGGTTGCTAGATACTGGTGACCAAGTAACTGTTAAGAATACTTTACAATATTTGTCTTGGATATCTCTGAAGTAGGGCCCTAATGACATTGGGACATGACCAATAGGCTAACCATCCACATCCTCTAGCTTTGAATGTATCAGTTTATCAATTATACTTCATATTTGATCGTGTGAAAAGAATTTTGACTCTAGAATCCACACTTACCGATGATTCACAATTGCTGATCCGGAATTGGTTGAAATGCTTGCCTCACAGGAACAGTCACAAAAACAGAATGCTAACATTTATTCACATGATTTTGCTTGCATTTGTAACACTTTAATAAATCTCACTATTGAAAATTACCATTTTTCGTTTTGGGGCCATTTAGGTTTAGTTTTTGCAATGGATTTCACGCTTAACTGCCGCGCGTTGCCAAATTTTTAACAGGAGCGTCTGCAATCGCCTTTGTCAATGCGGCGCTTGACTAGAAGTGAACAATATATCAAGGTTAAAGGTCGTCATTGTTCAGTTCAAATGCTTTTCATTGCGACTTAATTAGTACTTTCACTTGTTCTACTGAAATGTTTATATCTTGGGATATGAAATTAAAAGTTAACCGGAACTGGTTCATAACGAAACTGGTTGACAAACTGTATAGGTCACTTTGACTTTGAACTTTAACTTTTTGACAACCAAGTCTACTCCCGAAGATCAACCTTCCTACCGAATTTCGTGACTGTATGACTAACCTTTTTTCAGTAGTAGACCAAACACTTAAACATTTTCTACTGCGTCACGGCATAATACTACTTTAAAACGATTGTACGACTGCAAGACAATCAGACCTAATAGACCTAACAGCGACCTCAATGTACGAAAAAAAAATCGCAAAAGGTAGAGCTGTATCCTGCTTATCTTGCGAAAAGTATAGATCCAGGACTTAAAAGGCATGTATTTATTTTTTATTTTATTTGTTATAAAATGTCAACAAAATACGGGAATTATTACAAGGACTTTATCAGCGATTCTCACTTTGTATTAAAACAGTATTTTACCAGTGACTTAGTGCTTATTACAACGACTTTATCAGCGATTCTCACTTTGTATTGCAACAGTATTTTACTAGCGACCTAGTGCTACGTTCTTATTATTAGTAATACGAAATTTCAGATTACTGACTCGATTTCAAATTCGTACTGCTCGAATATACTAACTCGTAACTTTAATTGGCTTGTTATTTAAATTTCGGATTGTTATATCAAAATTTTGACTTTTAATTACTCATACGCAAGTTTGTCAATTTCGCAAATTTCCATAGTACTTTTTATATATATTTATTAGAAAATTGGCGGGACCAGCAAATGTACTTGGAGGTTTCTCGAGTGCTCGAGGTTTCGATGCTGGAGTTTTCGAAGTTTGCGCATACTGTACTTCGAAGTTTTAAGTTAATAATTCGTCCAGTTTTTAGATGGGTGTTTTCAATATCCCAGCCAAAATATATTTGGATATTATTCAATCACCCAAAGAGTATACTTCCTCAGGTTTTA
The DNA here is from genome assembly GCA_038501625.1 of Corbicula japonica. Taxonomy (NCBI): domain Eukaryota; kingdom Metazoa; phylum Mollusca; class Bivalvia; order Venerida; family Cyrenidae; genus Corbicula; species Corbicula japonica. The sequence goes on from JAZAYU010000009.1 coordinate 10,031,164, forward strand.
AGTTTTTGCCTTGGTAGAAATAAGCATTTCCATTACTGCCCATTAACAGGCTCAATCAAACCTAGGCTGCAATATTTTCGTATTTGTCGTGTTCGGCTGCTTTCAAAGTTGTTTAAAATCTATCTTTAACAAAAAGTTATATAGTGGCCCTCCTTCTTACTTGATAATAGGTTTGGTACATCTAGCTGTTTATAAACAAGTAATAGGCATCCTGATGGTTACTTATTGTCCATCCCCTTTTTGGTGATCTGTTTTTATACTGCTGTGAAAGATATTTTATGTTATTTATATCCAACAACAATATGACATAACTACATCTTTAACCAAACCTTGAGGTAACTCGACGATTTGTTTAATATAGATAATCAATTACTATCTCGGTTCAACAAAGTAGATGTATATCATTATGGACTCCGGTTTAATAAATGCACACTTCAGAAAAGTAAGCATGCACATCTTGATCTTAATCGATCTTTCTGATTTTTAATCTGTTTTAACTAGTTCAATAGATAGCGTAATTCGAACTGCATGGTAGGAGCTGTCGCTTCCCAGCAGGGGAAAATTATTTGAAATTCTCAGTAGTGCTATTTGTGCAGTGTGGCGGCAGTTAAAAGTCTCCCCGTACATGATAGTCAGTACTGTTATCAGAAAAATAATCGGTTTCCGGTGTCATGCAGTAATGCAATCGTATCAACTCGGTGGTCTCCGGCAAGCTTCGGATATACACAGAATCACCGAAGCGTGATCCGGGTGGCAGTAATGATAACATTATCAGACTTTTGGGGGTTATCCCGGCTACCTAGGCTGCGTAAATGGAACTGCATGACTAGGCGCTGTCGCCGTACGGGTTCGCTCCCTAGCAAAAAATAGTTTCTAACTACTGAATTAAATGATAAAAGGTGTGGTTTTTATTTAAAATCTGTATCTTTTCAATTATATGGATGGTGATTTCCGCGTGTAACATCGTACGGTGTTTATATGTCACAGCCTGTTCCCTTTTCTAGAGCTCGGAGCGACATGCTCTGTTTTACTCTCCACTTGACTGAGTAGGTGGATTGTGTGTGTTTCTGAATGTAGCTAATTTGATTGATTGGCATTATGCAATTACTTTTTGATCGCCCCCTCCGAGATACGTGGCATATTCTGCGCATGCGTTTCCGGAAGTGTAGTTCCTGGACGTGGCATTCGTTTCGTGTATTTGTTTGAAGTTTCAGAGATTACACACGATTTATTTGGTGAATCACAATTATTTTTGGTTAGAAAGGAATCTTTGACAGTGTATGTTTAATGGTAAGTAGGCATTTGACGTCCGATTTCATTAATGTGTCAGTGTTTACGTTGGTTGTTGTGACATGTCACAAACCGGTCGAATTTTCTGTCAACGGTCTTGATAAAAGCATCTTTTTTTTTTAAACTCCGTTAAAACATTGGATGACAGCTGTTCAGGTAACAATAAAGTTATATGTATATAGACACATTATTTGTTTCTCCATATGCATTAATGTGCAAATAAACAAGATCTGTGTAGAACATTCGTACACTGAAATTTCGTCCGAAAGTTTATTAAAAGGCCCTAGGCTACAGAATATTTCTATGATCATTTGTTAAACTGTAAAACAACAGTAGAAAAAAAAACAGATTGGGTTTGGAAGAGACTGCTTAAAGGTACAAATCATAGTTCTTCTAATAAGCATCATCAACGTCCAAACTGGCTTTTCAGATACTCTTGCTTGTAATTTCTGTTGAAATAGAAGCCAGTTCAAGCTTCTTAAACCCAATCAAGCATATTAGCTCTATCAAGCATAATAACCTGCCTGTTTAGCTGGTTATTTTTGAAGTGCCTCATGAGAGAGTTTGTCAATATAATTGAAATATGCCATTTTATATTTAGAAGATGTGATTTCATACCAGCTGTACGAAAAGAGGATCTCGAGCTTCTACCATATATAATTATATTTAAAAAACATGACATCCTGAACAAATGGGAATTATTGTTAATGGACATACCAGAAAGGGTGCTAAATATTAAGTGCATGTCAGGCCAAAATAAAAAATAGCTGTGGTTCAGGAAACCCGACCGACCCTATTTTTAACTGCCGACCCCAACGTTTTTTTTTTTGCATTTCCGGAAAAATAGTTGCCCACAATAACGTTTTACACTGCAACATCATTATATCGCAGACCTCGGGGTCCAAGTCCGTCAACCGCGATATAAACGGAGCGTGATATAAGTAAATAATCATGCTAAAACAACTAGAATCTATTTGTTTTTGCTGTCAGATTCATGTATATTGCGGTGTTGCATAATTAACACGCCATGAAATCTACAGGTACGTCAGGGAGTACGTTCTGTGCTGGAAAATGTTTGAAAACAACTTTTTATATAGTTTTTTAGCTCGACTATTCGAAGAATATGTTGAGCTATTGTACTCACTTGGGCGTCGGCGTCCCGCTTTGGTTAAAGTTTACGTGCAACCTACCAATATCTTAAAAACTACTATAGCTACAGCTTTTTAACTTGGCACACTTGTTCGTCATCATGTCCCGAGTGTGTATGCCAAGAACCATAACTCTAACTTTCATTTTGATCAAATTATGGCCCTTTTTTGACTTAGAATTTCAGGTTAAAGTTTGCGTGCAAGCTACTGTACAAACTCATAACTTCAATACTACTTATACTACAGCTTTAAAACTTGGCACACTTGTTCATCATCATGTCCCGAGTGTGTATACCAAGAACCATAACTCTGACTTTCATTTTGATCAAATTATGGCCTTTGACTTAGAATTTCAGGTTAAAGTTTGCGTGCAAGCTACTATACAAACTAATAACTTCAATACTACTTATACTACAGCTTTGAAACTTTCAACACTTGTTCATCATCATTTCCGAAGTGTGTATGCCAAGAACCATGACTCTAACTTTCATTTTTATCAAATTATGGCCCTTTTTCGACTTAGAATTTCAGGTTAAAGTTTGCGTGCAAGCTACTGTACAAACCCATAACTTCCATACTACTTATACTACAGCTTTGAAACTTTCAACACTTGTTCATCATCATATTTGAAGTTTGTATGCCAAGAACCATAACTCTAACTTCCATTTTGTTCAAATTATGGCCCTTTTTCGACTTAGAATTTCAGGTTAAAGTTTGCAAGCAAGCTAGTTACTTTCATACTTCTTGTACTACAGCTCTGAAACTTAAGACACTTGTTTACCATCATGACCCTGACTATTTCTACCAAGAACCATAACTCTAACTTTCATTTTTAATCAAATTATGGCCCTTTTTCAATTTAGAATTTCAGGTTAAAGTTTGCGTGCAAGCTAGTTACTTTCATACTTCTTGTACTATAGCTTTGAGACTTAAGACACTTGTTTACCATCATGACCCTGACTATGTATGCCAAGAACCATAACTCTTTCTTTCATTTTTAATCAAATTAAGGCCCTTTTTCGACTTAGAATTTCAGGTTAAAGTTTGCGTGCAAGCTAGTTACTTTCATACTTCTTGTACTATAGCTTTGAAACTTATTCACCATCATGACCCTGACTATGTATGCCAAGAACCATAACTCTTTGATTTTTTTCAAATTACTGCCCTTTTTAGACGTAAAAATTAAGGTTTAAAACTTTGTATACCTTTATTTTATCTTACATCGGGTTTATTTTCAAAGGCCCATAACTCATCCTTGCTTTTTTATATTTGATTTTTGCCCCTTTTCACTTGAAATTAGAATAAAGACTTATACATAATTGTTAAAGTTTCAATGTTAGTGTTTTTCATATGTAATGCTATATAAAAGGTGTAAAACAGATGTCCTTAACATACTTTGGTTGAAAGTGTTGAGTAATTGTGGGGTGGGTATACTATACTATACTATACTATACTATACTATACTATACTATACTATACTATACTATACTATACTATACCATTCCATACCATACCATACCACTGTACTGTACTGTACCACCACCACCTCCACATACCAACACCACCAACAACAACAACTACAACAACACCAACACAAACAACAACAACACCAACAAAACCACCAACACCAACAACACCAACAACAACAACACCACCACCACTAAACAACAACGACACCACCACCAACAACACCATCACCACCACCAACAACACCACCACCAACAACAACACCACCACCATTAACAACACCAACACCACAACCACCAACAACTACAGCACCACCATTAACAACAACACCACCACCACCAACAACAACACCAACACCACCACCAACAACAACACCAACAACAATATCAACACCACCACCAACAACAACAACACTAACAACAACAACAACATCACCACCACCACCAACACCACCACCAACAACAACACCACCACCATTAATAACAACACCACCAACAACAACACAACCTCCAACAACAACAACACCAACACAAACAACTACACCACCATCACCAACAACAACAACAACAGCAACACCACCACCATCACCACCAACAACACCACCACCACCAACAACAACAACACCACCACCACCAACAACAACAACACCAACAACAATACCACCACCAACAACAACAACATCATCACCACCAACAACACCACCACCACCAACAACAACACCACTACCAACAACAACAACACCACCACCACTAACAACACCACCAACAACAACATCAACACCACCAACACCAGCACCAACAACAACACCACCACCACCAGCAACACCAACACCAACAACAACACCAACAACATCAACACTAACAACAACATCAACACCAACAACAGCAACAACAACAACACCAACAACCAACACCACCACCACCACCACCAGCAACAACACTACCACCACCACCAACAACAACACCAACAATGCCAACACCAACAACACCACCACCACCAACACCACCAACAACAGCAACAACACCACCAACAACAACAACAACACCACCACCAACAACAGCAACCAGCATACTATACTGTACTTCACCACGCCACACCACTATAGGTGGGCAAAGATAGTGGGTTGATGGGTGTGGGATCAGGGGTTTATGGGCTGGGTTGTGTAAACCCTTAAAAAAATCTACAAGAATAAATTAAGTGTAATTTATTGATTTCCTAACTTGGATTAAGAAACTTTTGTTCATGTGTGTTTGTTGGTGGTGTCATAAACTCCTGAATCACTCCCCAGTTTAAATGAAGCCCAGTTACAATGTGCTTAATAATTCTGACTTTTCGAATAGTCGAGCGTGCAGTCGTTTCCGACTGGCTCTTGTTATGTTTTAAAACAACTTGTTGTATAATATATTAAGATTTATTTTTAATGAAAAGAAATTAATTTATGTACAAAGATCGCCGTCATCAATTTCCAGCGGTGTCAATACTTTCAACTGAACGACGATCTGCTGGTCGATCAAGGTCAGCGATGTTAGTTCATCGTCGTCCGTCGCTAACCAGCTTGATATATCGATGAGCTGGTAATGTCAAAACAATTAACTGTTTTGACGTTTCGTGCTCCATGCCTATTATGGTAAGCAGCTTGAAATACATGTCGCCGATATGCGGTTTGTCTCGTGAACGAAATTCTGCCAGTACTGTATCAGCTTGCTGTTTTTCGTGCCTATTGTTTGTCACAAAGAATTTTGATGTCAAATCAGAAGCAACAGAATTGTAAAAAAAACTTTCATTTAATAAATGATTTATTTTCATACATTTGATGATAAATTGTATCTGTTGGTGA